>OZ004712.1:74303006-74908006 GCA_963924515.1 Vespertilio murinus
TTTTTCATTTTTTTAAAATTTATTAAGGTATTATATGTGTACATAGCTTACCATTGCCCCCCTCCCCCAACCTCCCATTCATGCCCTCCCTCCCCAGAGTTCTGTGTTTTTTGGATGTATTTATATGCATGCATACCAGTCCTTCGGTTGATCTCTTATCTCCCCCCAGGTCTTCTTCCCCTCCCCACTGTCATTTGGCAATCTGCTTGTTTTATGGTGACTATCTCAGGACCACATGAATAGAATTCGCTCCTCCTCTGGTTCACACCCCCCCCCCCCAAGGTCCCACTGCTTCCCCGGGGCACATGTCTCTCCCAGGGCACATGTCTCTCCCAGGGCACACGGCTCTCCCGGGACACATGGTCCCCCTGGGGCACACGGCCCCCTGGGACACATGGCTCTCCTGGGGCACACGGCTCACCCGGGGCACATGGCCCCCTGGGGAACATGGCTCACCCGGGGCACACGGCTCACCCAGGGAACATGGCCCCCCTGGGGCACTGGGGTCACGAACGGGGGGAGAGGGGTGGCAAGCTCCGAAGCCGCCCACTCCCTGGGCCCGGGGTGGAGCGAGCTCCGTTCTCTGTGGGCTTCCCCCACTTGCGGCGGCCGCGGGTGCGGCATCTCAATCTCCACTGTAGTTTCAAAATCCACCAGGCAGCAGCAGCAGAAGCTCCGGCACTGCCATGCGGCGGCGGACAAAGGACTCGCCGGGACCGAGAACGGAAGGCGCCGAGCCAGCTCCTCACCAGCAAGGCGGGCTCAGAGGCCGGGTGAGCTCTTTTTGTGTTTTTATACAGAAAAAGTACCACTTATAGCCAAAACCGGTTTGGCTCAGTGGATAGAGCGTCGGCCTACAGACTGAAAGGTCCCAGGTTCGATTCCTGTCAAGGGCATGTACCTTGCTTGCGGGCACGTCCCCAGTGGGGGGTGTGCAAGAGGCAGCCGATGGATGATTCTTTCTCATTGATGTTTCTAACTCTATCCCTCTCTCTTCCTCTCTGTAAAAAATCAATAAAATATATTTTTTAAAAAAGAAAATAAAAAAAAGAAAAAGTACCACTTATAATTTGTCTAGATAAACCTAACAACAATAATTTGTATTTAGTTATTTCATCAAATTATACAATACAGATTCCCATTTTAAACTGTTCATGATGGTACTGGTGCCTCTGAAGGACGCATTCAGGGACAGAAGGGCATTCGTGAGAGCTGTCTGAGCAGCAGCTGGGTGCATCCGTCAGGCCTTGCTGAGCTGTACGGACACAGACCCCTGTGCTTTCCCAACAGCTCACCAGCCGTCTTGGGAAGGAAGAAACTGCCACCGCTGACCGAGAAAGGACAGCCCAGGACCGGGGCAGCGCTCTGGAGGACAGGCGAGGGAGTGGTGAGGGGTGATGGGGTTGTACTATTCCCTGGTCGCAGGTGGAACTTGGATCCCCATGGGGCAGTGCCAGGAAAGGAGGACAGAGACCCCATCGAGACCACGATAACTGTCTGCGCCAGAGACTACCCCTGTGGTCAGCCTGCATCTTGGGAAGATGCCCTAGTGTGAGCAAAGCCTACTGAGGACAGAGCTAAGTCAAATGCCATCCAGAGGCGTGGACCCGTAAGGAGGAGCCACCAGGAGAGGGAGGAGGCTTGGTGAGGAGGGGCTTAGATAGGAATGATATTTTTATTATCTTATTTTTGTGGCTAATAATATGTATTGACTAATTATAACAAAAAAATGGATTAAGATACAAATCTAACCATGTGAAATGATAATATTTATTATGGTTTATCCAAGTGTTAGAATATAATTGAGTAAAAAGAACCTTTATGGCCATAGTTGGTTTGGCTCAGTGGATAGAGCATCTGCCTGCAGACTGAAGAGTCCCAGGTTCGATTCTGGTCAAGGGCACATGCCCACGTTGCAGGCTCAGTCCCCAGTGGGGGATGTGCAGGAGGCAGCCAATCAATGCTTTCTCTCATCATTGATGTTTCCATCCCTCTTTCTCTTTCCCTCTTTTCTGAAATCATATTAAAAATAAAACAAAACACCTGAGACAATTCTTTAAAAACATATATATAGACTCTTTATAACTTTAACCATTCACCCACTAACTGCAGTTCATAAGCAGGCTCTGGGTCAAGCAGTGCCAAGGGTTAGGGCAGCCTGTCGGCAGGCGAGGCTCGGTACAGGCTCCCAGACTTAGTGGTTTGGGGACTTGGACAGATTAGACTCCATTCCTGCTCAGTAAATGGAAACTACCGTATTTGCCGGCGTATAAGACGATTTTTTGGCCCTGAAAAATACGTATTTGCCGGCATGTAAGACGACTGGGCGTATAAAATGACCCCCTAAAATTTCCACTAAAAATACAGAGTTTGTTATATACTCGCCGTATAAGACTACCCCCCACTTGGAGGCATATTTTTCAGGGCCTGCAAATATGGTATGTGGTATTCACTATAGAGAATGAGGCATCATTGAGCAAACACCTACAAATCATACTCAGTACAGTGTTAATTACAAACCTACACTAAAAAAAGCAGTCTATTATTTTCAAATATTTGTAACAAGCATATTCTTTTTATAGTCAGGAAAATAAGTTGTCTATGGGAAGAGACGGAACCTCCGCTAGGGCATAAAGTGGTGGGAGCTTACAGAACTCACACATCGGAGGAGGTGAGCGGAGAGGCCTGCTCCTTCACTGTGTGCATCCCAATGTGTTCATGCTCCTGTCAGTGAGAGGGCGGACAGACCCGGAATGAACATCGACTTACTGGCTTCCTAAGGAAGAAGACAGACAGGGCTCCCACTAAGGGCATGTCTCCAATCAGTGGTTCCAGGATCACTCGCATTGTGCCGTGAATCTAAGTGCAAATGGAAACCAGAACATGTAACTGATGCAGGCCGGAGACGCAGGTGGCCCCGGGCAGAAAAATACTTAGCTTCAAAGAAATTCTTGGTTAATAAAAGCTTTGCCATTTTCTTTTTAAATAGAGAATGGAAAATTTTAGAAGACTGAAATAAAAAAAAACTTTACCTGTATACTTTGCACACCAGCTCTACAAAAATATCGCTTGATCTCCAAATCAATCTCACAATTTCCTACAAAACTAGCAAAGAAAAAATTCTGTATTACATTCTCCTCATCACCACAGCCTTGCAAGGCATATACTAGTAATCTGACTAAAATAATAAACAGTAAAGTGATCAGCTGCATCCTGGGGTGGCCGCGCCCCTGCCGGGCGGCAGGCACACTGCTCGGGGGCCTCCCGCAGATTACAGGCTTGCTACCAATGTCCCTTCCCACATGCAGGCCAGGGAAGCACCTCCATGGAAGGTGCTTCATTTGTTTTCATTTGTTTTATAAACAGCTATGTTTGTTAAAAACAATACAGTGCAGGTTATCTGCTCCCAGGTCCTGAGAGAACTAACAGAGTGCAGGGACTTTGATGTGAAGATGAGAAACGTAGCCCTAGCCAGTGTGGCTCAGTGGATAGAGTGTTGGCCTGAAGAACAAAGGGTCCCGGGTTCGATTCCAGTCAAGGGCACATACCTTGGTTGCAGGCTCCTCCCCAGCCTGGACCCTAGTTGGGGTTCGTGCAGGAGGCAACCAATTGAGGTATTTCTCTAAACACATTAATGTTTCTCTCTGTCTTTCCCTCTCTCTTCCACTCTCCCTAAAAGGTCAATGGAAAATATTCTTGGGTGAGGATAAAAAGATTAGAAACGTATAAAAACGTATCTGTTTGAGGCATCATCTTTCTCACTGATTAAGATATTTCAGCATGGCTCAGTGATTGAATGTCGGCCTATGAACCTCCAGGTCATGGGCTCAATTCCCGGTCAGAGCACATGTCCAGGTTGCAGGTTGGATCCCCAGTGGGAGGCATGCAGGAGGCAGCCGATCAATGGTTCTCTCTCATCATTGATGTATCTATCTCTCCCTTCCTCTCTGAAATAAAAAAATAATTTAAGGGGGGGGGAGGGTAGGGAAGATTTGGAGGAGATAAGAGATCAACCGAAGGACTGGTATACATGCATATAAG
The DNA here is from genome assembly GCA_963924515.1 of Vespertilio murinus. Taxonomy (NCBI): domain Eukaryota; kingdom Metazoa; phylum Chordata; class Mammalia; order Chiroptera; family Vespertilionidae; genus Vespertilio; species Vespertilio murinus. Next base: position 74,307,048 of record OZ004712.1, read on the forward strand.
AACAACCAATGGACACAAAACCCTGGGGAGGGAGGGCATCTATGGGAGGGGTTGGGGCAATGGTAAGCTATGTACACAGATAATACCTTAATAAATTAAAATAATAATAATAATTTAAAAAAATAATAAAAATTTCAATCATTAATATGAAAAACATGAATGAATGTGAGTGGAATATAAGACTTGCATCTGTGTTTTTTGTTGTTTTTTCTTAATCCTCACCTGAGGATATTTTTCCCACTGACTTTTATTTTTTATTTTAATTTATTTTTTTAAATGCATTTTTATTGATTTTTCAGAGAGGAAGAGAGAGGGATAGAAAGTCAGAAACATCGATGAGAGAGAAACATCAATCAGCTACCTCTTGCACACCCCCAATTGGGGATGTGCCCACAACCAAGGTACATGCCCTTGACTGGAATTGAACCTGGGACCTTTCAGTCCGCAGGCCGACGCTCTAACCAACCATTGAGCCAAGCTGGTTTCGGCTCCCATTGAGTTTTAAAGAGAATGGAAAGAAGGAAGAGAGAGAGAGAGAAACATCAATGTGAGAAAGATGAATTGATTGGTTACCTCCCACACATGCCTTGATCAGGGCTGGTGATCAAATCTGCAACCCAGGTACATGCCCTGACCGGAATCAAACCAGTGACCCTTTGTGCGCAGGCCGGCGCTCTAACCACTGAACACACTGTGCAGGGCTTGCATTTGCTGTTAACACAACCATGGAATGGTAGCTGCCTTTTGGATGGAATCTGGATGAATTGACCCACAACCCTAGGCTCCAGGTGCAGGTCACGCTCGACCTAAGAGTGTCTGCAGGAGGCCTGCTGAGTGCTGCAGTGTCTAGCACCGAAGCACAGTAACTGGGTTTTCATCAAGATTTTAGTCAAACCCCGACACATCAGGTACGTCCACCTTAGGGAATAGCGAAGGGACACTATGACCCAAATAGAACACAAATAAAAACTTACCTAATCTGAAGGTCCAAAATAATTTGCCTTTTGTCCACATTTTCAGTGTATACCTTGACACCATTGATCCTGAGGGGCTGGAGCGAGAAGAGGTTTGTTTTCAATGCAGGGATGGTAAAACACAGACAACGGCCAAAGAGCCAAATGGGAAACCACCAGCAGCACCCAGCTGAGGAGATGCACTTTGGCACAGGCCGTGGGGATCACCGCTCAACGGGTGTTTCAACCGGCTCGCTGCCAGCGAGTTCCTTCACCTGTTCATCAATGCGGGCGAGGTTATCGTGAAACCACAGACACGAGGAACGTGGTCACAGGCTCGAATCCCTGTTAAGAGCATGCACCTGGGTTGTGGGGTCACTCCCCAACCCGTCGGGGCGAGATCGGGAATTCTATGTGTCTCTCTCACATAGAAGTTTCTCACCCGACCCCTCCACTGTCTCTGAAAAGCCATGGAAAAAAATATCCTCAGATGAGGATTAACAAAACAATATATATACCTTAATTAAAAATACTTTTTTGCTTAAAATCATGCTGTCATTGGTGCCGATGGACTTGCTTGACTTACGTTTGACACAAACCTTCAATTTGTAAAAAAAACAAACAACTCACACTATCTGCAAAGTGCAATAAAGCGAAGAGCAATATAATGAGGCATGCCTGTTAATATCATTCCAGGAACAACTCCCTCCCTCCCCTGTGTGACTAAGGTGATGCCTACAAGACTGGCACTGCAGTCTTCACTTGTCTTAAACAACTTGAGGGTAAATGCCTCATGCTTGTTGTCTACTTTTGAACCTTCAGTCTGAGTTCACATGTCAAACGCCTTCCCAATAAAACGGATTGTGGAGAACTGTGCAAAGGTAATTCTGACAGAAGAGTGTGGGTAGAGACACGCTGGAATGAAGGGAAATGCCCCAGTGAACCTGAACTGGCCAAAGACAGCCCCGGACAGATGAGGGCGCACAGGAGGCAGAACCTGGAGTGGCTGTGCCACCCACCCAGACCTCCCCAGGGAAGGACAGGGAGAAGTGTAGCATGTCTTTTTGATTTTCACAGCAATCTGATGTGCACACACGTGAGGATACTTAAGAAGAAACTGACCTGCTGACCCACGTCAACTCTCGTGAAACTAAAGGTGCTGAGGTGGGTGTTTGCTCCCCGCACAGCTGGCTCTATGGTTTCTCGAAACAGCTTCTCTATAAATTGGCAAATGAAAGGCCACATGTGTTTTACAGTCTGAAAGGAAAAAGAATTCATGTAAGACAAAACATTTTAATACACAATATACTTAAGTCATGGTAAAAATTATGCCCCTTCAGCTTATCAGAATTTTTTTAAATTAAAGGGAGGGCCTTTTTGTTATGCAAAAGTAAATACAATTTTAAATTTTAAAATGTATGGCAACAACAAACTACTAATTAACTACATATTGCAGGAATTAGTTATTCTCAACACATTTAATGATTGCTTAAAAAAAATCAGAAAATGCAGTGGTTTCAACTCACCCTATCTCATAAAGAGGGAATATGCTAATTAACTGACACAATCACAAAGATGGTGGCGCCCACAGCCACAAGGTAGCGGTGCCCAGGCCAGCAGGGGGTCAGTGAGGGATGACCAAATGACGAACAATAGGCCGCATGGGAGACCAGGCTGGTGGCGGAGGGCTGTGAGGGGGAGTGCGTGAGGGGCGGCCAGGCTGGCAGGAGGGGCATTTGGGGGCAACCAAACCAGCAGGGGGATGGTTGGGGGCGATTTGGCTGGCATGGGGGGCAATGAGGGGTGACTAGGCCGACAGGGGAAGGCAGTTGGGAGCAACCTGGCCAGCAGTGGGGGGGGGGGTGTAGTTAGGGGCGATCAGGCCAGCGGGGGGGGGGGGGGGGAGTTGGGGGCGATTCAGCTGGCATGGGGGGCAGTGAGGGGTGACTAGGCTGACAGGGGGAGGCAGTTGGGAGCGACCTGGCCAGCATTGGGGGGGCAGTTAGGGGTGACCAGGCTAGCGGGGGGAGGGGGCAGTTAGGGGCCACCAGGCCAGCACGCAGAGGCAGTGAGGGAAACTCAGGCTGGTGGGGGGTGTGGTGGTGGTAGTTAGGGACGAACAGGCAGGCAGGCAAGTGATTAGGAGCCAGTGGTCCAGGATTGTGAGAGGGATGTCTAGACCAGTAGTCAGACATCCCCTGAGGGGTCCCGGATTGGAAAGGGTGCAGGCTGGGCTGAGCAGATTCCCCCCCCCCCCAAATTTCATGCACCAGGCCTCTAGTTCAGCCGTGGGCAAACGATGGCCCGCAGGCTGGATCCGGCCCATTCGGCTGTTCTATCCGGCCCTCGGAGCCGAAAGAGCAGAGGGTTCTCTTGCTCTCCCCTCCGCTCCTTCACCAGCAGCCCAAGAGGAGAGTGCCAGCATGGTCAGGTTGCTTTTGTTCCGGCCCTCCGGTCCAGTTTAAGAACCCATGGTGGCCCTCAAGTCAAAAAGTTTGCCCATCCCTGAGCTAGTTGCTAAATAAACTGCTAGAACTGTAGAGCTTTTAATAAACATTAACGAATTTTCCTCAGTGATGGACTACCTTCCCATGCGGCAGGGGACCCGTCTGCACAGCTCTGAGGGTGTCCCATACAACACGAGGGACCAGATCCACTCAAACTACACTGACCAAAGACAGAGCTTTATAAAAAATTAGGTAATTACCTATTACTAGGATTCTTGGGAGTTATTTGTTCTTCATAATGTTTTCAACATTTTTGTGTATGACTATCATAAAACAGGCCGAGCAGTGGACAGACGATGGGGAAATAAGACAGAAGGCCAGGATGCGACTATGAGTAGCTATTACTTTTCTCACTGTTTAGAAAAGGAAAGGAAAGTCTCATTTATGACTGAGCTCTTTTGGGAGCAGAAGCCAAATCCAAAGGAGTTCACACAGTGTCACTATCTCAACTCCCAAATATGGAAGGATGCATCCCACCCCAATCCCCACGGCCAGCGGGCGTTTGGGATACTGCTCTTACCTTATTTAGCCATTCTGCTCTCTCCGTGTCTGGAAAGTGAACCTAAGAGGAAAGCACACGATGTGACTGGCTGCGCGGAGGCCGGCTGCTCACAGACTCGGTGAACACCCCGCCCCGAAGCCGGGAGGCCGGGGGGCCTCGGCGTTACACCCTAAGGACAGCTGCCGCACAAGTGTGGAAAGCCAGCAAATGCACCTGCCCTCCCCTCAGCCTTGCTGTCGGAGGACTTGTGTGGGGACCTGAACATCCTAACAAGCATTTCAAATGGAGTCTTTCTACAGGATCGCTCTCCCGGGGGTGTGGGGGAGGCGGGGGGAGGCTCAGCGCTGCCCAGTGTTCCAGAGACCTAGACCAAAGCCTTCAAAGCCCCCCTTCCCTCTGCCTTCCTTTGGGCTAACCCAGCCACTGGCGTGCTGCTGTCGCCCCCCCCCCCCCAACCTCCCACGCCTGGTCCCTCCCCTCAGCAGCGGGCCCAGATCAGCCCGGTCCCAATTGGCCCTGGTCACCAGCCGGCCTAGGGACCCCGCCCGTGCGCGAATTCATACATTGGGCCTCTGGTATTACTATAATTACTGTTTGGGCGCTACTGTAAGTCAACCCATGTCTACAGCCTCTGTACGCTGTCACTGCACACTAACCGATGTCACAGGCAGACACTGTCTGGCCACCTCGCCACAGTACAGAGAGCGGGCCACTGGGCCCGAACGGCGGTCCGTGACGTCGGTTCTGGAAAACGAAATTGCCACCCTACTTCGTCAAGAAATATCCCAAATGTCAATAGTCCTTTGATAGAATTACAGCAAGATGGGTTTAATCTGCCACAAAAGCCTTACTTTTACCTGTTTTCAGATCCTTTCCTCTCAGAAAATACTAGTAAACAACAGGATGTGTCCATTTCTACCTCGTCCCATAAACAACGGGAACCCCTGTGACACAGTGGCTGTCCGTCTGCGGCTCCGCGGGGGCCGTCCCCAGGGCCCTCGGCCGCCCGCGTCCCGCGAGGACAGCCCTGGGCCCAGCGCCCAGGCGACAGGGCGGCCCGAGTCCTGGCAGCCAGGGCACGGGGGCCGCGGTCTGCTTCCCGCTGACCGGTGGGAACAGCTCTGCCTCTACCAGCCTCGGGGGCCCGGTTCCCTGCCCTTTCTGCGCACAAGGATTTCTTCCTCCTCTCCAGAGGGCAAAGCGTGTTTAGAGTGGCTTTCATTTTTTATAAAAAGATTCTGTGGTGTGTGTTTAAATATATTTTTATTGACCTCAGAGAGGGAGAGGAAGAGATAAAAACATCAATGATGAGAGAACCACTGATCAGCTGCCTCCTGTAGGCCCCGTGTGTGTGTGTGTGTGTGTGTGTGTGTGTGTGTGTGTGTGTGTGTGTGTGTGCGTGCGTTCAATGTTATGATCAGGAAGCATTTTATTGCTCTTCCAAGTTTAAGAATTTTCACTGACAGAAAATCAACACTTTCAGAAAACCACCCGCATGACCTTGTTCAGCTGCTGAAGCTCGGTTTTTGCAGACACATCAACATATTTATTTCTCTCCAGTACGAACAACCACTCCACCCATGACTGATGGATCGATCTTAACTTCCAATTTCAGTATTTGGCTTTTGCTTAGGAAGCTCTTCATGACCATTTTTAATTCAGAACAAGGCTTCCTCTTCCAGAGACGCAGTGGTCACTACATGGCATGCTCCCCAAGGCCCTGGTCGCGTTCAGAAGAGACGCTGTTTGGAGTCAGGCTGGAGGGGTGCGGCGTGTCCTCAGGCTTTACCGGAGGCGCTGCACAGCCGCTCTGGGGCCCTGCAAGGCTGTGCTGCCCCCGCGCCCCCGGTGCTCTGGCTGCGCAGAGAGCAGTGCCCGGGCCTCTGCTGGCGCCCGGCCCAGCAGGTGCTCTCACACGTCTGGCAAACGGCTGACCGCAGATGTGCTGAAGCATCACACCTGCCGGGGAGCCTGGGCACTGCCGGGGGGGATGGACACTGCCGGGGGATGGACACTGCCGGGGAGACTGGACACTGCCGGGGGATGGACACTGCCGGGGAGACTGGACACTGCCGGGGGATGGACACTGCCGGGGGGATGGACACTGCCGGGGGGATGGACACTGCCGGGGAGCCTGGACACTGCCGGGGGGGATGGACACTGCCGGGGGGATGGACACTGCCGGGGGAGACTGGGCACTGCCGGGGAGACTGGACACTGCCGGGGAGACTGGACACTGCCGGGGGGGATGGACACTGCCGGGGAGACTGGACACTGCCGGGGGGGATGGACACTGCCGGGGGAGACTGGACACTGCCGGGGAGCCTGGACACTGCTGGGGGGGATGGACACTGCCGGGGAGACTGGACACTGCCGGGGGAGACTAAACACTGCCGGGGGGGATGGACACTGCCGGGGAGCCTGGACACTGCCGGGGGAGACTGGACACTGCCGGGGGAGACTGGACACTGCCGGGGGAGACTGGGCACTGCCGGGGGGGATGGACACTGCCAGGGGAGATGGACACTGCCGGGGGAGACTGGGCACTGCCGGGGGGGATGGACACTGCCGGGGGAGACTGGACACTGCCGGGGGAGACTGGACACTGCCGGGGGGGATGGACACTGCCGGGGGGATGGACACTGCTGGGGGGAGGGGGATGGACACTGCCGGGAGAGACTGGGCACTGCCGGGGAGACTGGACACTGCCGGGGGAGACTGGACACTGCCGGGGGGATGGACACTGCCGGGGGAGACTGGACACTGCCGGGGGAGACTGGACACTGCCGGGGGGATGGACACTGCCGGGGGAGACTGGACACTGCTGGGGGAGACTGGACACTGCCGGGGGGGATGGACACTGCCGGGGGAGACTGGACACTGCTGGGGGGGATGGACACTGCCGGGGAGACTGGACACTGCCGGGGGAGACTGGACACTGCCGGGGGAGACTGGACACTGCCGGGGGGGATGGACACTGCCGGGGGAGACTGGACACTGCCGGGGGAGACTGGACACTGCCGGGGGGATGGACACTGCCGGGGGGATGGACACTGCCGGGGGAGACTGGACACTGCCGGGGGAGACTGGACACTGCCGGGGGAGACTGGGCACTGCCGGGGGGGATGGACACTGCCGGGGGAGACTGGACACTGCCGGGGGAGACTGGACACTGCCGGGGGGATGGACACTGCCGGGGGGATGGACACTGCTGGGGGGAGGGGGATGGACACTGCCGGGAGAGACTGGGCACTGCCGGGGAGACTGGACACTGCCGGGGGAGACTGGACACTGCCGGGGGGATGGACACTGCTGGGGGGAGGGGGATGGACACTGCCGGGAGAGACTGGGCACTGCTGGGGGGAGGGGGATGGACACTGCTGGGGGGATGGGCACTGCTGGGCGGGTCATACCCAAGCTGGAAGAACAGCCTTGGCTGTTCTGAAGAACTGGGTTCTTGGTCACTTCTGAAAGTCCATAACCGGTACCCTAAGTGCTGTGCCTCCCGGAGAGAAAGCTTTGACTAACCCAGATTTTCTACCCACTTCAAATCCAAGCAAGGCTCGTAGACGGGGGTCTTGTGTGGGGGCCCACATACAGAAACTGTGTACGCAAACCAGCCATCAGATTTTCAATACAGTCAGAAACCACGAAGATTAGTCATGGCATCAGGGGGTCAGTAAGGCTGAGATCTTCAAAGGCTCTCGCGTAAAAGGGGAGGAGAAGACATGGAAGGCGACACCGAAGACCAGCTTCCTGGAAGACCCGTGAGGGCAACGAGTCTGCACCCCACCCCACCGCGTGCAGGAATAAAAGGCGGCCGTTTCCGGAGTGCACCGCAGGCATGTGCAGGCTCTGTTGCGTCCATTCCCGACTATGTGCACACAGGAACTAACAGTGTCCACATTCACAGGACACCTTCTCAGCGCAGAATGGCATGAAGGCCAGACGGTGTGCCCATGCTCTCGGCCACTCTGTCACTGAGGACGAGGCAAGACTGTGAAGACAGTCCACAGAGCCCGCCACGTCCACAGAGCCCGCCACGTCCACAGAGCCCGCCAAGTTCTCACAGGGACTCGCCAATCCAAGAGTGAAGCCTTAAGCTCAGATGACATGCCTTAAGTTGTACGAGGTTCTGGTGACAGCCAGAAGTAGGAAATTCTGTTTAATAGTCATCTATTTACCTAGACTCCAGAGGTTAAATACAGTACAAGTCCTGAAAGAGCTGATAAAGTCCAGCAAACCTAACAGCCACTCACACTGAAGCACTATCAGACCCAGTCTCTCACCCAAGACTACGAGAAGGATTTCAAGACTGGTTTTACTTAACATCCACACCCCTTCCCATGAAAGGGCTACGATGAGTAGCAATACCCAAGTTCTGCAGGCGTCCCCCCTGGGCCCGGCCACCCCTCAGAATGGCCGGCGTGGCCGGCGTGCTGCGGCGGTGACGGGCGGGGAGGGCGCCGCCACCGCATTTCCCAGGATCGCCTGGATGATGCTGGGGAAGAATTTCCAGGGTCTGTTTTAAAGTGAAAATACAAAATGGGGAAAACCATGTACAATAGGCTAAAGTCCAGTGGTCGGCAAACACCTTAGTCCACAGAGCCAAATACCAACAGTCCAATGACTGAAATTTCTTTGGAGAGCCAATTTTTTTAAACTTAAACTTCTCTTAATGCCAATTCTTCAAAATAGACTCGCCCAGGCTGTGATATTTTGTGGAAGAGCCACCCTCAAGAAGCCAAAGAGCTACATGTGGCTCAAGAGCCGCAGTTTGCCGACCACAGGGCTACACCATTCATCTCACAAGAGGGGAAGAAGGTGTGTATGTGTGTGTGTGTGTGTGTGTGTGTGTGTGTGTGTGTTAATATGTGCTTGTAATTTCTTTTTTTTTTAAATATATTTTATTGATTTTACATAGAGATGAATTGAGAGGGATAGAGAGTTAGAAACGTCGATGAGAGAGATACATCGACCAGCTGCCTCTTGCACACTCCCACTGGGGATGTGCCCGCAACCAAGGTACGTGCCCTTGACCGGAATCGAACCCGGGACCCTTCAGTCCGCAGGCCGACGCTCTGTCCACTGAGTCAAACCGGTTTCGGCTGCTTGTAATTTCTTAAAATAAAAAAAAACTCTGTTTACCTTGGGGAGAGAGAGGACCTGGAGGAGACAGTCTGTAAGTCAGGGAATGGAATCTAGTGGCCTCACCTCACATTGATCTCCAAGTGCCACCGAAAGAGGGTGTGGAAATTGAAGTGAACCTGTTACCAAATCTTAATTTTTCTCCACAATGTTTAAAATCAGCCTCTCACCCATATATATACATAAACATCAGCTTATGTTCCACAAAGCAGAATTTAAAGTACTAAAAACATCACAAAGTCTGGGATATAGAGGAGAAACAGAAAATAATTTTCTAAATCATGTAGAAATGCATGAACACTTATCACTTGGTTTCAAATCTTAACCTTTCAACTAAAAATAGAAACAAGAAACCCCACTAAATATTCCTTGTAAGGCCACTTATAAAACAAGTTTTCGCTGTGTGGCCCAGGGGGCCGTGTGCCCCGGGTGAGCCGTGTCCCCCAAAGGGGCCATGTGCCCCGGGTGAGCCGTGTGTCCCAGGGGGCCGTGTGCCCCGGGTGAGTGGTGTGTCCCAGGGGGCCATGTGCCCTGGGTGAGCCGTGTGTCCCAGGGGAAGCAGTGGGACACAGGGGGAGGGGCGGTGAGAACCAGAGGAGGAGTGGACTCTATTCGTGTGATCCTGAGATAGTCACCATAAAACAAGCAGACTGCCAAATGAGGAGCGGATTCTATTCATGTGATCCTGAGATAGTCACCATAAAACAAGCAGACTGTCAAATGACAGCAGGGAGGGGAAGGAGACCTGGGGGGAGATAAGAGAACAACGGAAGGACTGGTATGCATGAATATAAGTACAACCAACGAACACAGAACTCTGGGGAGGGAGGGCATGAATGGGAGGTGAGTGTGTGTGTGTGTGTGTGTGGCAATGGTAAGATATGTACACATATAATACCTTAATAAAAAAGAAAAAAGAAAAAAAAGAAAAAAAACACAAGTTTTCTTATTTATTTATATTGGCTCCACAAAGTCGAAGTAATCAGTTTGACTGTTCAAGTTTTGGTTATATTTAAGAGTTGACACTACCCAAGAAATCTTTTAAGTCTTATCTTTAAAAAGAACAAAGACATACTTGGGATTCTAATATGCTGGTATTACCAAAGTTGCTTTGCTTAGAAAAAAAATTAATTAAACATGCAAAGACAGAACACTAACTGTATGCCAGGAACTCTGCATGCAATATCCTGTTTCATCCTCACAACAACCCTCTGAACAATTAGCGGCTCACCTAAAAAGGGAATTAGTCACAGGGGAAATAGGGGATCAGGCCCAGAGGGCTCTAAGGTCCCGTTAAAACTTGCTGAGGTAGAGGGGGAAACAAACTTACGGTGAGTGACGTTTCCTAAGTAAGCCTGTCCCCGGTCGAGCGTTATAGGCAGCAGGGAAACAGGTAGAGCACTCTCCGCAGCGCCGTGCGGGCGGCGGAGCCCTCGGCGGCGGCAGGCGTCCTCCCGGAGCCGGCCTGCAGCCCAGCCCGGCGCTGCCCACGCCCCTCTCACGTCCAGGACCAGGCAGTCCGTGCGGGGAAAACACGGAGTGCCTGGTCCTGGAAGGAGCTCAAGCCAGGACTGACATTCAGTGGCACAGTAAACACAGGGACACTTCTTTGCCCGACAAAACCATCAGCATCCCTAGATCACAATATTAAGGTCAAGAGACTCACTTACTACCTTACTAATGATGCATATCTACAGATATTTTTCAAAAACTGAAGCATATTTTTTAAAATTCTAGTCATTTAGACATTCTGTAACTGCTAAAAGAAAGAAAACTCATATAATTATTAGACAGTCTTGATTTAAAGGTGAGGTTCTGGCATGAATTCCATTGATCTCACAAGTTAAAATGAGCCCAAGAACAGGAAATCTGTCTTCTCATCTTCTTTACTAAAACACGTAAGACAATCTGGTTATTTGTCATTTTGAATCCAAGTCAAATGCTACTATTCAAATTTCCATATTTAGGTTTTAATTGGAACGAACTAGATTAGCGATTTTCAATCTTTTTCATCTCATGATACATATAAGCTAATCACTAAAATTCTGTAGCACATTGAAAAACATACTGTCTGCCAATATGACAAAAAAAAAGGCATTATTTTGATTGATTTACAAAATAAAAGTAATTACCTACCCTTTTGGCTCCAAAAAAAATCAGGTGCCTACACTTGCATAAGGATTTCTGGGACCAAGAATTAATCAATTAGCTACAACCTTATTACATGATGTGACCAATAAGATGCAACCCTATTATATGACTGACATATTTATGATTCAAAACAGGGCGTTCACACCAGACAGTTATTGCTGTGTTGGCTGCTGTCACTTTTAAATTTGACAATCTCAGGGAAAAGAGGTAGTGCCAGTTTGGTCAGGTATGCATCTTAAAAAGCACATTGGTTGAAAATTGTGAGAATATAAGATAGATGTGTAATTGTAACATTGAAGTAATTACACATGTTCTGAATATTGTGTGACATTAATCCAGCTTTGTTCTACTATAAAGAATAGAAACTATATGAGACTGAAATTGGGATTAAAATCCTCTAGAATTATAGAACCAACAGGAATACCTAATACCTACATGGATTCAGAGGTCACATGTTTGGAATTTTACAGTGAAATTTTTCATTTTTAAGAAATCAGTTTAGCCCTGTCGGCTGGTTTGGTCCAGCAGATCGAGCACTGACCTGTGAACTGAAGAGCCCCAGGTTTGATTCCAGTCAAGGGCACATGCTTGGGTTGTAAGCTCGATCCCCAGCGGGAGGTAGCTGATCAATGATTCTTTCTCATCATTGATGATTCTCTCTCTCCTTCTCCTTTCCTCTCTGAAATCAATAAAAATATATATTTTAAATCAGTTTGTATGATATGTGTAAGAGCTTAATATTTACTCTCGCATACAGACAGTAAATATCTCAAGACTTTTAAGAATTAACTCAGAGAAATTTGCCAACTTAAAATCTACTTGTGCCCAGCCACCGTAGCTCAGTGGTTGAGCCTCAACCCAAGAACCATGAGGTCATCAGTTCGATTCTGGTCAGGGCACATGCCAGGGTTGTGGGGGGCATGCAGGAGGCAGCCCATTGATGTTGTTTCTCTCTCATCAATGTTTCTCTCTCTCTCTGTTCATCTCTCTCTAAAAATCAACAAAAACATTTTTTCTAAATCGACTTGTTTCTCCTTTTATTTGTATACATAAAGAACAATAGGTAACCAGGCATTTGAAAACATTAGGACTTTTACTGGATTTTGGGAACAAGATTTCGGTACATACCGCTTGATGTTGATTTGTCATTGAGTGGGATCATACAATACATCACAGCCAGGAGGCAGACATGGCATCTACCGATGACCACATCTTACACGATGACAGTACCACATCGCAGCAGGGAGATGCCACCACCCACCTACCTGGCATTTAACATCTCTCACAGTCTGCCATCTATCTCTCTACCATCTCTCTGTCATCTGTTTACCAGACAAGCTAAGTCACAAAGACCCCAGACTACTTGCCTCACCTCATGGCCTGTCCAGAACGGGAGCGTCTGAGACAGAGTGACTCAGGAGCTGCCCGGCTGCTGGGAGAAATGTGGACGGCATGGGCGGGATGTAGCAGGGCTGGAGGGAGTCTTTGGGAAGATACAAATGTTCTAAAATGAGATTCTGGTACTAATTACAGCCTTGTGAATAAACTGAAAACAATAAGCACAGCCCTCCAGACTTCTTGGTTTAGCTCACAGTGATAGATTTCAAACTTCTGGTCTCCCAAACTGTAATTTTTTTGGTTTCTGATAAAATTGATAAATTGGTGGTTTTTTGAGCCACAGTTTGTGGTATTTTGTTACCGTGGACCTAATGCACGCAGCAAGCAAAAACAGATTGTAATCTTTCCCCTCTTGCTCCATTCACTGTGAAATTACAATCTACAGAAATGTTTTTGAAAACTATCCTTTGAGCACACAGTCTAGTTCACTCAATAATTTCCCCCAACATAAAACTAACATCCGAGGCCCTGCACTGACAGTGGCTTGGCTGGTTGGAGTGCCATCCTGTACACCAAAAAGGTTTCAGGTTTGATTCCCCAGCAGGGCACATACCAAGGTTAAGGATTTGATCCCCAGTTGGGGCATATATGAGGCAACTGACTGATGTTTCCCTCTCACATTGATGTTTCTTTCTCTCTCCCCCTCCTCTCTCTGAAATCAATAAACATATCCTTGAGGGAGGATTTTTAAAAAGTTAAATTTTTAAAAACACAAAATCTGACTCAACTATTAAGTAAAAATCAACCCTTTTTATTAGCTACTGGATACATTTCAAAATCTTAATGTATGTGAAAAGTAACTAGAAGTGGTATTGTAATTTTTGTTTTGGATTACATTTGGGTTTATGGTTTAAAAAACCCAGTCCTCAGTAACTTAGAAAGTATTAACAGATTTTATGCACTCAATTGCTAGGCATTTAAATGTTAACAGCACAGTCCTAACCGGTTTGGCTCAGAGGATAGAGCGTCGGCCTGCAGACTGGAAGGTCCCAGTTTCGATTCCGGTCAAGGGCATGTGCCTTGGTTGGGCACATCCCTGGTAGGGGGTGTGCAAGAGGCAGCTGGTCGATGTTTCTCTCTCATCGATGTTTCTGACTCTCTATCCCGCTCCCTTCCTCTCTGTAAAAAAATCAATAAAAGCCGAAACCGGTTTGGCTCAGTGGTAGAGCTTCGGTCTGCAGACTACAAGGTCCCGGGTTTGATTCCAGTCAAGGGCATGTACATTGGTTGCGGGCACATTCCCGGTAGGGGGTGTGCAAGAGGCAGCTGGTTGGTGTTTCTCTCTCATCGATGTTTCTAGCTCTCTATCTCTCTCCCTTCCCCTCTGTAAAATATCAATAAAATAAAAATTAAAAATCAATGAAATATATGTTTTTAAAAATAAATAAGTGTCAACAGTGCAAAGACGATTTCAGTAGGCAGTTCACGGCAATAATTTATATTAATAAAAGGGTAATATGCAAATTGGTCACAAAGCTCTCACAGTAACAACCCAATAACAACCAAACAGCAGGCTGCGTGGGGCAACAAAGCCGGCACGGGGGCTAGCCAGAAACAACCAAACAACTGACCAGCAGGCTGCATGGGGCGACCAGGCCAGCAGAGGGGTTAGTGAGGGGAAGAGGGGGGCAGTTGGGGGCAACCAGGCTGGCAGGGGTGGGCAGTTAGGAGCAACCAGGCCAACAGAGGGGGGCACTAAGGGGTGACCAGGCCAGCGGGAAGGGCAGTTAGGGGAGACCAGGCCTTGGGGGGGGGGGGTGGTTAGGAGTGATCAGCTGGCAGGCAAAGGCGTCCCAGCCTTCCCTACTGTCTCTGTGTCTCTCTTTCTCAACCCCCCGTTACTCTTCCCAGGACTCATCTGCACTCCAGGTGTGCTGGTCAGGGTAAAGAGATAAACCTTATATCTCCCTCTGCCTGCCTCTCTGAAATCAATTTTAAAAAAAGGCATGAAACAGGGAACTCAGGCCAGAGGCACCACGAAGAGCAGTGTAAGGTGCCTTCCACAAAGGAGCAAAGACAGCAGAGCATGAAACTGGACCCTGAGGCACAGCCAGATCTACAAGCCCAACAGAGTTCGTCCTCAGATACAGAATTTGTTTTTATAAGAGGCTGATTTAAAGAGTCAGCTATTAAAAGTGTATAAAATGCTCTCAATGTCATAATTTTTAAAATGAACATATGGTTATATCAGCTGAAAGGCCTAAGGTAAATTGCCAGCTGGTAAATTCTTGAGTTTAATACCTTGTCTTATTCATGTTTATATCTCTAGCACCTATTACAATACCTGGAACATAGCAAGTGCCTAAAAAATGTTGACTGAGTGAATAGATGAATCAAAGGCTGGTTTGATTTATTTAAGAAAAATAAATGAGGAAGAAAAACCAGTGACAGAGAGAAAGACCAAGAGAAAACTTGTAAATAAAACATGTTAAGTGGAGAGATACTTCCATTAACATTATTTGTGTAAGAACTAGGCCCCACCCACTTCCAAAAGCACAGGCAGGGACTGGTGGTCAAGGCACAGGAGGAGAGCGGACTGGCAGAGAGGTGGCTGTGCCCCAGGGACCTCAGTGATGCAGAGCACGGCACCGGCACCAGCCGTGGCGGCGCGTTCTGTGGCAACTGAAGAGAGATGATAACTCTGCACATTGCACAGGGGTTCCAGTTCCTGATCTCGCAAGCTTAGCTCTGAAGACATCCGCTCTCTCCTCCTCCAACCACCAGACACTCTATCCCACCCCTCGGGAGTCGTTTCCGTGCCCATGCCCGGGCGGGCCCCTGTGGACGGAGGGCTGCCCGTCTGGCACAGCCGCTCCGCAGCCCTGAGCCTCATGCAATACTGGCACATGCCCCTGATTTCCAAGTCCTAGGAGAATGTCATGCCCTTCTTTCTACTCTGAAGTGTCCGCACAGTGTGTCCACGCGCGCTCAGGCGAGGGTGGGGAGGGGCTTGTCTGCGGAGCACACTGAGCGGCAGGACCTCCCGGCCCACAGACCTTTAAAGGTGGGAAGGGGACTCTCGGAGGCAGCAGTGTGGCAACTGCAAACCTTTAACAAAACATAATACATTCATAAGACCACAAACAGTGCGTTCTGACATCATGCTATGTTCAAATGTATCTAAAATAAAACAAAACAACTTCTCAAATAGATATGACAAGTATGTACTGCTAACCTTGAATTAAAGGTAAGAGTTTAGAATAACTCACAAGTTTAGGCTATTTATATCTACAAAGCATGATTTCTTTTGTTATTCAATTAGAATTTGTTTGTTTAGCCAATATAATAATGTTTAAAGTAACATTAGGTCTAATGTAAAAATATTTACTTATTTACTTTTTAATTCCTAAGCCCACCCTTAAATATTCTCTAAAATGTAAATGTCTCCAAATTTAAGTTGAACAATAAATTTTTTTGAGAAAGAAACACAGACACATCTAATGTTGTTTCACTTGTTTATGCACTCTGATTCTTGCAAATGCCCTGACGGGGTATTGAACCGCAGCCTTGAAGTATCAGATAGATGCTCTAACCCAGCGGTTGGCAAATATATTAATATAATAAAATATATTAAAAATAAAATCCTACCTAATAAAAGAGTAATATGCAAATTAACCATCACTCATCTACACTCACAAGCCACACCCACCAGCCAATCAGAGTGAGTATGCAAATAAACCCAACCAAGATGGCTATGGTCACAGAGAGCAGGAGGGAGGCTTGGGTTTCCCAGGCAACAGGAACATCCTCCGGACCTAGGCTGCTCCTAGCCTGTAGGACCATAGGCCCTGGGTGGCAGGGGTCCCAGAACGCCCCTGGCCACTCCGAGCCTATGAGTGCAGCCACTTGGGAACACTCCAGCACCAAGCAGTGGTTTGGGTCCACGCCCCCAGCCTGGGGTCTCAGGCTGGCAGCACCAGCACCCATGCAGAGATCCCCTCCCGGCCCAGCCTGGGTTCTCAGCCACTGAGTCACACCAGCCAGGCAGATATGGAGGAATCTTAAATGTTTCTTTTTTTATATATATATTTTATTGATGTTTTACATAGAGGAAGGGAAAGGAATAGAGAGCTAGAAACACCTATGAGAGAGAAATACCGATCAGCTGCCTTCTGCACAGTCCCCACTGGGGATGTGCCCCCAACCAAGGTACATAGCCTTGACCGGAGTCGAACCTGGGTTGAGTCTCAGGCCGTTGCTCCATCCACTGAGCCAAACCAGTTAGGACTGTCCACTATGTTAAAGAAAAAACCCTATCTAATAAAGAGGGACTATGTGGGGGGGGGGGGGCATTTGGGGGTGACTGGGCTGTCAGGGGAGGGCAGTTGGGGACGATCAGGCGGGCAGGGGAGTGGTTAGGGGGTGATCAGGCTGGCAGGCAGAAGTGGTTAGGGGCAATCAGGCAGGCAGGCGAGCAGTCGGGAGCCAGCAGTCCTGGATTGTGAGAGGGATGTCCGACTGCCTGTGTAGGCCCAGCAGTTGAACATCCCCGAGGGGTCCCAGACTGGAAAGGGTGCAGGTTGGGCTAAGGGACACACCCCTCTGTGCATGAATTTCGTGCACCAGGTCTCTAGTAAAATAAATTAAAAGTAGTTTTTAATATAGTCACAATATCTATTCAAGGTTTAGTGCTGTGACCAACATAGAAATCATGGAAAGAATAGAAAAGAGAAGGTTCATGAGGCTTAACAAGAACACTAAATTACTAGTCATTTTTTCATAGTCGGTTCTTCATATCTAGATAGCTATCCTATGTAATAAGAGTAGTATGAAAATAGACTGTCACTCCAAGACCCAAGATGGCTGCCCCCATGTGGACACAAGATGGCCACCACAAGATGGCCAGCAGGGGAGGGCAGATGGGAGGGACCAGGCCTGCAGGGGAGGGCAGTTGGGGGAGAGGGGACCAGGCCTGCAGGGGAGGGCAGTTGGGGTCGATCAGGCCAGCAGGGAGGACAGTTAAGGGCGACCAGACTGGTAGGGGAGGGCAGTTCGGGGGACCAGGCCTGCAAGGGAGGGCAATGTTGGGGGAGTGGGACCAGGCCTGCAGGGGAGGGCAGTTCGGGGGACCAGGCCAGCAGCGAGGGCAGTTAGGGGTGACCGGACTGGCAGGGGAGGGCATTTGGGGGGACCAGGCCTGCAAGGGAGGGCAATGTTGGGGGGAGTGGGACCAGGCCTGCAAGGGGAGGGCAGTTTGGGGTGACCAGACCAGCAGAGAAGGGCAGTTAGGGCAATTGGGTGGCCAGGGAACAGTTAGGCGTCAATCAGGCTGGCAGGCAAAAGCAGTGGGGCAATCAGGCAGGCAGGTGAGCAGTTGGCAGCCACCATCCTGGCTTGTGAGAGGGATGTCCGACCACCCATTTACATTATTTGTGTAAGAACTAGGCAGTCGGACATCCTTCAAGGGGTCCCAGATTGGAGAGGATGCAGGCTGGACTGAGGGGGACCCCCTCCCTGTGCACAAATTTTGTGCACTGGGCCTCTGGTATATTTACAAAATACATGTATCTAGTATATTTTATAAACATACTTATAAAATACTAGAGGCCCCGTGCACAATTGGGGCAGATCAAGGCCGGGCCTGTTGGGAGGAGGAGAGAGCAAGAGGTTGGCTGGCCAGCCCACTCCAATCAGGGCCTAATCAGTGCCGGGCCAGCCAGGGGGGAGGGGCCTCAGGCAATTGGCCGGCAGGCCCCACTCCTGATTGGTGTGGGGGGACAACTGGAGGGGCTTTGGTTGGTGGGCCAGCTGGCCCCACCCGATTGATTGGGGGGAGGGGCGATCGGGGATGGGGCAGGGGGAGGGGCTGAAGGAGGTTGGCCAGCCCGCCCCACCCCTGATCAAGCCCTTCCTTGCCTGCAGTGGGTGTCATAGCAACCAATTGTTTTGGTCGGTTGTTCTGGCTGTTACAGCCTTCTGGTCGCTGGCTTTTTATATATATAGATAATTAATGCAGTATGTTAATTTAATATAAATATGTTACATATGTTCAACTCATATTTATTTAAATTATTTATAGTTCAGTTCTAGCTCTATATTCTCCCATCTTGAAATGTAAGTGAGGCAGATATTGACCTTAATGAAGCATTTGGACCCCACAACACGAGCATCGCAACCCTCAGTCACCCCCTCTCCGAACTGCAGCAGCGGCGTGTGTGCGAACAGGAATCCGGAGAGCACCATGTCCCTCCACAGCCGTGAGGAGGTCTCTAGCCTTTTCTCAGAGCACATTATCACTCCGGGATCTAAGTGGTAAAGTTGCAAGCACAGTTTAAAATAGCTAAGCTGGTTCCTGGTTTAGCTACAACAAATATTTTGTCTTCACAAAATTTCCATAAAGTGTAAGTCAATGTTTAACACTGAGAATAAAAGCAAATATTTGTCTTTCTATTATATCAGACCAGAGTATATTCTTTTTTTCCCCTCATATGAATTTTATTAAGGTATTATATGTGTACATATCTTACCATTGCCCCCCCCCAACCCCCCACCTCCCATTCATGCCCTCCCTCCCCAGAGCTCTGTGTTCGTTGGTTGTATTCATGTATACCAGTCCTTCGGTTGTTCTCTTATCTCCCCCCAGGTCTCCTTCCCCTCCCTGCTGTCATTTAACAATCTGCTTGTTTTATGGTGACTATCTCAGGATCTCATGAATAGAATCCGCTCCTCGTTTGGCAGTCTGCTTGTTTTATGGTGGCTATCTCAGGACCACACGAATAGAGTCCGCTCCTCCTCTGGTTCTCACCGCCCCTCCCCCTGGGTCCCACTGCTTCCCTAGGGACACACGGCTCGCCTGGGGCATAGGGCCCCCTGGGACACAAGGCTCGCCCGGGGCACACGGCCCCCTGGGACACACGGCTGACCCGGGGCACAGGGCCCCCTGGGACACACGGCTGACCCGGGGCACAGGGCCCCCTGGGACACACGGCTCACCCGGTGCACAGGGCCCCCTGGGACACACGGTTCACCCGGGGCATAGGACCCCCTGGGACACACGGCTCGCCCGGGGCACACGGCCCCCTGGGACACACGGCTCGCCCGGGGCACATGGTCCCCTGGGACACACGGCTCACCCGGGGCACACGGCCCCCTGGGACACTCGACTCACCCGGGGCACAGGGCCCCCAGAGTATATTCTTTTGTTTTGTTCATTTGATTCTTGGACTATACATATTAAATGTTGGCTGGTGTTAAATTCTCCTGAACATCACAGAATGAGAGAGTTCCTCCAAAGAAGAGCTTGTACACGTAGAGAAGAGCATTAAATCTCAATCATCGAAGTGTCAGATAATGAAACCTACTGTCCAGACAACTGAGGAACAGGACAGGTTTGGGTCTCTACTTATCTGCAGCCATAGAATTAGCATTTATTGGCAGCAGAAAAAACAGGAAAGGGGCAGAATGCACCCTACCAAGTTCTAATTTTTCAACTAAATGAAAATACATGCTGTTCTTATGTATCTCCACAAAAACTCTTCAATAGTATTCTTCACCCATAGTCTTAACTTTACAACACAGGTTAGACACTGGTATGTCCAACAAAAAAGGCAATCCTCAACCAATCAATCCAAACTTGCCAGGCCTTTTCCTTTTATGAATAATTTTTTTAAAGGAGCGATGAATGAATAATACAGCTTACAGTGAAGCTGCAGGACCACAGTCTTACAGGATTATCACATGTTAAATGAGAGGTATTTTTCACATACTAGTAGACTTAATTAAAAACAATATATACTTTTTCTCAAAGTAATATTCTTTAATTATCTCATTTTTCATATCCAGTGTAAATTTTTACTTTACTAAATAAAATGAAAAACTGTAAGTAAACACATCCAAAAGCAGGGTTAGAAATGGGTACCACATCGATTCATATTTCCCTCTGCTTCCAAGCCTGCTAGGAATCAAACTATTATGAAAATGAGTGCAGCCCCACCAGGTGTGGCCCAGCGGCTGAGCATCAACCTAGGAACCAGGAGGTTAGAGTTTGATTCCTCATCAGGGCACATGCCCAGGTTGCAGGCTGCATCCCCAGTAGGGGTCATTCAGGAGGCAGCGGATCAATGATGCTCTTACCATTGATATTTATCTCTCTCCTTCTCCCTTCCTGTCTGAAATTAATAAAAAATATTTTAAAAAAAAGAAAATGTGTACAAATATATCTTATTCAAAGTAAAATACCAGCCCAAAGTTCAGAACCCCCCAAACACAAGTATGCACTTAAAAATCAGTAATACTAATACAAAAATCTTCCATTGTTGCTTTGCTCCCTAGCTAAAGCAGAATAGCAGGCATCCTTTCAAACAATGTAATCCACTGTTTTTTATTATGAAAATAACATGACAATAAAAAAGGTATAAAATTATACATGAACTATAATTAAAAGTAAAATTTTTAAATGTATAAAAAAGATTTTCCTTAAAAAAATATCGCCCTCAAATTCCAACCCCCCAGTGCTTTTCTTAGATGTGATCACTATCAATTTGCATGTGAAGGAAAAACCAAGATGGCGGCATAGGTAAACGCCTAACTGCAGCCTCACACAACAATTTCAAAAATATACAACAAAAATACAAAATGGACATTATCCAGAACTACAGGAAAGTTGACTAACTGGAAATTCTATAACTAGAAGGAAAGAGAAAACCAGGAGGTAAATCAGTGGAGCTGTAAAAGCCTAAGGTATGGCCAAAACCGGTGTGGCTCAGTGGACAGAGTGTCGGCCTGCGGACTGAAAGGTCCCAGGTTTGATTCCGGTTAAGGGCATGTACTTTGGTTGTGGGCACATCCCCATTAGGGGGTATGCAAGAGGAAGCTGATTGATGATTCTCTCTCATCGATGCTCCTAACTCTCTATCCCTCTCTTCCTCTCTGTAAAAAATCAATAAAATATATATTCTTTAAAAAGCCTAAGGTACGGAGACACGGTGCGCACGTGGGGAGAAGACGGAGCTGGAGAGGAGGGGCGGCTGAGTGTCTGGCTGGCGTTCCCTAGCGGTAAGGAGACAAAAGCTCCAGACTGTACTGAACCCCAGTTCCGACTGCACTGAACCCCAGTTCTAGGCCAGACCATGGGGACCTAGGCTCATATGGCTGTAAGGCAGAAACTCAGGAAAGCGGCGAAAGGCAGAGTCCCGAGTCCCCGAGGGGCACATGTTGTGCGCGGAGGATGGACTGTTGACTGTGCCGCTGGATTGCCCTAGGGAAGAAGACAAAAGCTGAGCCCCAGTTCCGACTGCACTGAACCCCACTTCCAACTGCACTGAACCCCAGTCCTGGGCTCATTGGAGGAGAGACTAGACTGTCTGATAGCAGGTGAAACTCGAGGGCACCTTTCTCTCAGAGGTGCTTGCAGCGAGTACCAAAGGACACTGAGGAACACTGAGACTCAGGAACCTCAGAGGGCGGGGCTGACGGGAAGCCAAAGCTGTAGGCTCCACCCTGAAACTCCGCCCCATCTAAGCTGAGCACAGAGGCTTTTGCAATTTTCCAAGTCTAGTCGAATAAGGCTGTCTCCCAGCATAAACACAGCTGATTCTCACAGCCAACTGGCCTGGAGGTCAGTTCCTCCCAGTGCTACCAACAACAATCAAGACTTAACTACAACAAGGCTGTACACACAGTCCACAAAGGGGTGCACCAAGAGTGTCCACCTCAGGTAACTGGGAGGCTGACCCACTGAACCATATAGGACACCTTAACACAGAAACCCACTCTACCAACTCAGGGAAGCAGTGAAAATGCTGAGACAAGGAAACAGATCACAAACAAAAGAAATGGAGGACAAAAAGCGACTGGATATAGAGTTCAAAACCATGCTTATAAGGTTGTTCAAGAATCTCCTAGAAAAGGCCGATAAAATAAACAAGATCTATGAGGATATGAAAAGGGATCAACTAGAAATAAAGAATACATTGTCTGAAATAAAAAATATTATATAGAGTCCTAAAAACAGAATGGAAGATTGCAAGAATCAAGTCAAAGATTTGGAACATAAAGAACCAGAAGACACTCCTCCACAGAAGCAAGAAGTCAAGAGAATCCAGAAAGTTGAAGATAATGTAAGAAACCTCTGGGACAACTTCAAGCGAACCAACATCAGAATTATGGGCATCCCAGAAGAGAGAGAGCAAGATACTGAAAACATACTAGAAGAAATAGTGACAGAAAACTTCCCCCACCTAATGAAAGAAATAGACTTAGAAGTCCAGGAAGTGCACAGAACCCCAAACAAAAGGAATCCAAAGAGGACCACACCAAGACACATCATAATTAAAATTCCAAAAGCAAAAGACAAAGAGAGAATATTAAAAGCAGCAAGACAAAAGCAGGTAGTTACCTATAAAGGAGCACCAATACGACTGTCAGCTGATTTCTCAACAGAAACCATGCAGGCCAGACGGGAATGGCAAGAAATATTCAAGGTGATGAATAGCAAGAACCTACAGCCAAAAATCCTCTACCCAGCAAAGCTATCACTCAGAATCAAAGGCCAGATAAAGAGCTTCACAAATAAATTTAAGCTAAAGGAGTTCATCACCGCCAAACCAGAATTATATGAATTGATGAAGGGGGTTCTTTAGGAAGAGGAAGAAAATAAAGATAAAAATTATGAACAACAAATACGTAACTATCAACAAGTGAATCTAAAAACCAAGGGAATTAAAAAATCTGATGAACAATATTAACTGGTGAATATAACAGAATCAGAGGTATGGACAGGGAATGGACTGATGATTCTCGGGGAAATGGGGAGTGGGGGGGTGCAGGAAGAGACTGAACATAAACTGTGCACCTATGGATGGGGACAGTGGGGGATGGGGAAAGGGCAGAGGGAGGGGTGGGAACCTGGTGGAGGGGAGCAATGGAGGGGAAAAAATGAGGAACATTTGTAATAATATGAACAATAAAGATTTATTTTTAAAAAATTGCATGTGAATATTTCCAGAAGTTTTCTAAGCAATGTGGGTATGTTTAAGTGTGTGTGTGTGTGTGTGTGTGTGTGTATACATGTGTATTATATAAAGTGCAAATGCAAATTTGGAATAAACAAGTGAAAAATTAAAAAAAAAACATTTTTATTGACTTTTCACAGAGAGGAAGGGAGAGGGACAGAGCTAGAAACACCGATGAGAGAGATACACTGACCAGCTGCCTCCTGCACACCCCCCATCAGGGATGTGCCCACAACATGCCCTTGACCGGAATCGATCCTGGGACCCTTCAGTCCGCAGACCGATGCTCTATATATCCACTGAGCCACACCGGTTTTGGCAACAAGTGAAAATTTTTGGAGAAAATATAAATTCCTTCCTTCCTTCTTTCCTCCCTGAACTTGTCTTGCCCCCAGTACAGTATGTGAAAACTGCATTTCACAAGGATTTTTATAAGCCAACTGATATTAGCCAACAGCCTGATGACCAAATACTTATGAAAGCCAGCACAGGGGTGCCTGGAGCTGGAGCCGCCGAGGCCCGCAGCTTCGGCGGTTCAGCCCTTCCGGCGTCATTGAAGTGGGTGTGACACGGATACTGGCCGCCTGGGGGAACTCCTGCGCTCCGAAGGGCACCCCTCCTTCCAGCTTCTAGAGACTCGATTCTCCGAGTCCGGAACCTCAGGCCCGCCGCGCGCGCCCGGACAGTGTCAGACCCGCCCGCCCGGGTCCCTCCCGCAGTTCCGGTCCGTCACCTGCGGGCGGCGCCCTCCGCGCCCGGCCCGGCCCCGGCTTCCTCCGGCTTCCTCCGGCCCCCTCCGGGTCTCCAAGCCCTTTCTTTCTCCTCGGGAGGAAATGACCCTTCGGACGCCCGCTGGCCGTTTTCACGCGAAGTTACACCCACCCTGAGGTGAGCACCACTCGTCTTACCAAGCTGCTATTTCCGGCAGGCTGACCGGCCACCCCCGGGGTCAGGAAGGCGCCGCGGCTCCCGCCCCGACCCTGGGCGCCGGCCGCCGGGCGCAGCGTGCGGTCCGACGCTTCTTCCCGAAGAACTAACTTCCCACGTCAACGCCTCAACTCCGGGGGGCTCTCGCTGCTCTTCGGGGGTCAGAACGGCCCGGAAAGGACTCTCCCGGGGAAGAAAAGCCCACTTCCCCGAGGCACCCGAGGCGACTCCTCCCTCCTACGGCGCAGGTGGGGCCGGGCTCCGGGCGGCCGCCCGCTCCCCGCTCCCCGCACCCCGGACCCCCCACCCCACCCCAGGTCCCGCTACGGCGCGGGCGGGAGGAGGGAGCGAGGGAAGGCGCCCTCTGGGGCGCGGCGGGTCGCCCGCGCGGATGGGGACCGCGGGGCCGCAGGCGCGGACGCGGGCTTGTACCCGGCGAGCGCGCGACGACGATCCAGACCGACACCGGCCCTACCCGACCGGGAAGACGGCGCTGGGGGCGGCCACGGGGCGGCCACCGACCTGGAGGGGTAGGCGGCGGGGCGGGGCGGGGCGGGGCGGGGCGGGCGCACCTACGGCGGGCGCGGGAGCCCACAGGTGAGCGGCGTCCAGACTTGGGTCCGGCACGCACCCGGGCCAGCAGGTCGCGGGCGCGCACCCCAGAGCCAGGCAGGAATGGGGCCGGAGCAGGGTCGGGCGGACGAGGTGGGGAAGAAAGCGGGTGGTGCAGGTACGCGGGTTCGGGCGCCGTACTCACCCAGGCCGGCAGGTCGCAGGCGCGCACCCCCGGGCGCACCGTGCGCTCCTCGTCTTCCAGCAGCGCCAGCGCGCGGCACAGGCGCGTGGCCTTGAGGCTGCGGCTGCGCCGGCACCAGGCGAGCAGCGCCAGCGCCAGCAGCACCCAGCTGAAGCTCAGGCCCAGGTAGCCCAGCGCGTACACCGGCAACAGCAGCGCGAAGCTGCGGGCCAGCTGCGCCAACAACCTCACCGCGTCCACGCTCAGCGCCGCGCCAGCCGACTCGGCCCGTGCGGCGTCGGCCACCGGGCCCGGGCCCCCGGCGTCTCCCATCGCCCGCCGCCCAGCCGCTCCCAGCGCGTCCAGTCCCAGCAGAGGCGCCTCCACCCGAGCACCAGCGCCCTCCCGGCGGACCGCGCCCGCCCAGCCGCCCGCGCCCAGCCGCCTGCGCGGAGTGTGACGTCAGCGCGCAGGGCGGTGGGGCGGGGCCCGGGTTGGGCGAACGTCACTCCTGGGTGGGCGGGGCCGACGAGTGGCCGTCGCGCTGGTGAGGCGTTGTGGGCGGGGCTTGAGTGGGAGGGGCGGGCGAGAGGCCGCGGCGGGGCTGGCGCTCCCTCTCCGCCGGGATGGGCGGGCCAGCGTGGGCGGCACTGCGCGGGCCGGGACCGCGCGGTCTCGGCTGCCTACCTGTGAGGCGGGGTTGCGGGCTGAGCTGCCGGCCGGGCAGTGGCCTGTGCGGCGCCGGCTGCGGAGCCCCTAGCTTGGGGACGGCTCTGTCGCCGCCTGGCCAGGGGCCCGGGGGGCGGGTGGGTCGCCAGGGCGCGGCTCCTGGAGGGCTGGTGTGGAAGGAGCAATGCGCGCTCCTGCGGGTTCCTTCCACCCGCAGGTGGCGGGGAGACGCCGTCTCGTATACTTTTAACGTTAAAAACCGCGCTCCTGAGTGATGATAGTGCATCGCCCTAAAGCAGAGCAGTCACCGCTCTCGTCGTGCGGATGATGCCACAGCATAAAGATGTGTTGTTTTTCTGTGTTATTTTTACTGATTTCAGAGAGGAAGGGAGAGGGAGAGAGAATCATCAATGATGAGAGAGAACCACTGATGGGCTGCTTCCTGCAGGCCTCTACTTTGGATCGAGCTCTCAACCAGGGCATGCATGTGCCCTTGGCCGGAACCTGGGACTCTTCAGTCCGCAGGCCCAGGCTCTATCCACTGAGCCACACCATCTAAGGCAAGATGTGTTGGGGTTTTTTTAAATATATTTTACTGATTTCTTATAAAGAGGAAGAGAGAGGAATAGAGAGTTAGAAACATCGATGAGAGAGAATCATCGACCAGCTGCCTCTTGCACACCCCCTCCTGGGGATGTGCCCACAACCAAGGTACATGCCCTTGACCGGAATCGAACCCGGGACCCTTCAGTCCGTAGGCTGATGCTCTATCCACTGAGCCAAACACGTTTTGGCTGTTGGGGGTTTTTTGTTTGTTTGTTTGTTTGTTTGTTTTTTTGAAGTCGCAGCCAGCTTAAACATGAGGAAAACGCAACAGGATGAGGCCCCTTTACTTCAGTGTTAGACAGGAATTTTGGCCCCAGCTAACGTGTCGGAGGCGATGCTGGCAGGAAAGTGGGATTCTGGCTCGAGGCAGGATGCTGCTCAGCTTCTCTGGGAAAAGATCACGTCCTGGCTACTCAATGCTGAAGGACTCACATAGACCTGGCTTGTGATTTCTGAGAAGCACAGCAGCCTCTGATCACTTTATTTTCTAGGAAACTCAACCAGTACTTCCGAGTTAACTGTCCTGAATATGCATTGACTTCCAAGGACATTTTAATTAAATTTATATAGACAGGGCTGTTTTTTAACCTCTCTCTTATCTTTAAACCTTGTTACTGGTAGCCTTGAATTACCAACTTCAGGAAGAGCAGGGACCATAGGAGAGAAACAGAACATGCTGACTTGTTTTTACACTCGTGATTGACATGTGCTCTTCTTTGCCATATTGCAGGGATTCTACACAGTGCTGCAGGACAAAGCCTGGTGCCCTTGGACAAAGCAGTGCTGTCCCATAGACCACTTGCTGTGTGAGAGGAAGAGGACTGCCAACTAAAGACTAAGCTGCAATCAGACCGTTAGATTGGAGGAATCAGATTTCCTGTCATGAGTCTGGGGCTGGGGATTGCGTTGGCATGCATTTCTAACTTTGCCAAGTCTCATTAGTAACTCCACTAGGTTTTAAGTTCCTTGAGAGCAAGAATCACATTTGTTAGCATTATCAGCATATCTTTAGGCTGGCACAGTGCCTGGCATAGCAAGTATTGAATGAATAAACCTATCTCCTCCCTTCATCTGTGAATTTGTATATAATTATGTGTGCATGTGTATGTGTTGCTATGGAGACATAAATACATCTCATAAAAACCTTGCTCTAGCTGAAACCGGTTTGGCTCAGTGGATAGAGCCTCGGCCTGGGGACTGAAAGGCCCCAGGTTCGATTCTGGTCAAGGGCAAGTACCTTGGTTGCGGGCACATCCCCAGGAGGGGGTGTGCAAGAGGCAGCTGATGGATGTTTCTCTCTCATCTATGTTTCTAACTCTCTATCCCTCTCTCTTCCTCTCTGTAAAAAATTAATAAAATATATATTTTAAAAAAAAAACCTTGCTCTAGGGCCGGCATGGGCAAACTACGGCCCTCGGGCCAGATCCGGCCCGTTCGGCTGTTCTATCCGGCCCGCACGGAGCCAAAAGAGCGGGCTGTACCCTTTTATGTAACAATGTTTACTTTGAATTTATATTAGTTCACACAAACACTCCATCCATGCTTTTGTTCCGGCCCTCCGGTCTAGTTTAAGAACCCATTGTAGCCCTCCAGTCAGAAAGTTTGCCCACCCCTGCTCTAAGGTCTAGAACACTCAACTTCAGTGGAAGGTGCTCAATCTGAAACAAACGAAGTAGTTTTCCCTTGCTCTTCACCAAATTACATTATGTAAGCTGTAAATACAGGGGATAGGCAATAGTAGGGCTACAGTTGGGAGTACCAGAAACAGTTCTTGTATTGTTATTTATTAATCATTGTACTATTTTCCATACGAAAAACTGTCAACCTACTTTTGCTCACCGATGTGTGTAAAATGGTGAGTCTCAACTCTTCCTGTGCCATAAGTTAATGCTCAGATGCCACCCTCACTCATGACTCAGATGTGACCTCACCAGCATCTGCCGTGTTAACACACAGGAGCATGCGCCTTTCCTCTGAAGAGTTGTAGAGTCACATCCTATAGATAAGATGTGTGAGCACCAGCCACATGAGGAATCCTGTATAGCTGTGATGAAGTCTTTGACCTGGGGCCCAGGGAAGTAAAATACATGGAAGAGAGTGTCCACCAGCCTCCGGCCTCGGCTGCCTTTGTGAGCCCACTTCCCTGTATTTGGTCACGCCAGAAGGCAGAGCACATCTCTGCACCAGTCAACAACAGGCCAGCTCAGTTCTTAGGTCCTCGCCAGTGTTTTATTCTTCCTATGCCTCAGTCTCCATGACCTTCACATTACCTGTTTCCTTCTCTTCTGTGCAAACAGTTCTCCAATGCAAGGCTCTGGTTTCTCAGAGGAAAGGGGAGCATCATTGTACGTGTTCTAGAACAAAACTGTGGCCCTCACTGGTTTGGCTCAGTTGTTAAAGTGTACACCGCAGAACGAAGGGTCGTGGGTTTAATTCCAGTCAAGGGCAGGTACATGGGTTGCAGGCCCTATCCTTGGGCCTGGGCCATGTGGGAGGCAACCAATCAATGTCTTTCTCTCATATCAATGTATCTCTCTGTGTCTCCCCCACTTTTCCACTCTCTCTAAAAATTAAAAAAAAAATCAATGGAAAAATATCCTTGGGTGAGGATTAGCAACAACAACAAGCTGTGAAGTTCAGTGTCTACTCTCATTCCTTTCTGGTTTCAGATAGATTAAAGTGCTGCCTTGTGGCCCCAGCTGGTTTGGCTCAGTGGATAGAGTGTTGGCCTGTGGACTTAAGGGTCCCAGGTTCTAATCTAGTCAAGGGCATATGCCTTGGTTGCAGGCTCGATCCCGAGAAGGAGGCA
Organism: Vespertilio murinus; assembly: GCA_963924515.1. Lineage (NCBI taxonomy): Eukaryota > Metazoa > Chordata > Mammalia > Chiroptera > Vespertilionidae > Vespertilio > Vespertilio murinus. The sequence goes on from OZ004712.1 coordinate 74,336,406, forward strand.
TGCAGGAGGCAGCGATCAATGCTTCTCTCTCATCATTGGTGTTTCTATCTCTCTCCCTCTCTCTCCCTTTCTAAAATCAACACACACACACACACACACACACACACACACACACACACACACACACACATTCTAGGGGCCCAGTGCATGAATTCCTGTACCTTGAAAGGAACTGTGGGCTGCAAGCACAGGGGTGGGTCTCTGCCCATCCTCCAGGACCCTGCCCAGCCCCTCCCACCATGGCCCCCAGTCCCCTGTCTGCAGGCAGCTCCACTCCCGCTGCTGCTGTTCCCACACACTGATCGTTCCGACCCTACTCCCAACCACTGATGATGCAGAGCAAATGGGGCTGGCACCAGCAGTGGGTGTGTGTGGTGGCTGCTGCCCTGATCTCCCCCCAGAAGCAGGGGGAGCTGGAGAAGCTCTCAGGGGTGATCAGGGCTAGCAGTCGCTGCTCACAACTGCTGATGGAGCTGAGTGCTCAAGACTGGCTCTGGGCACTGGCAGTGAGTGCAAGCGGTTGTTCCGGTGCTGGCTGCAGGTACAAGTGGAGATGGCACTGGAGTGGGTGCGAGTGGCCGCTCTAGCACCAGCACTGGGTGTGAGCAGGTCTTGCACCAGCAGCAGGTGCAAGTGCCAGGTGGGACTGTGGTGAGTGGGAGCAAAGAATTTTCAGTAACCACCAGAGGCTCACCGATGACAGCAAATGACAGGGGCTAGTGCCCTGCCTTGGTCTGGCGCCCCTCCTCATCTGCTCCACCATCCTGTGATGGCCAACACCCACCATGTTCTGCCCACACCCCCTGGTGGTCAGAGTACATGATAGCCACTGATGGTTTGGTTGTTCTGCCATTTGGTCTATTTGCATATTAGCCTTTTAATATATATATATATATATATATAAAAGTGCTGCCTTCTGTTTAAATTCAATTCTTTTTTTAATTTAATAAATCTTTATTGTTCATATTATTACATTTGTTCCTCCCCCCCATAGCTCCCCTCCACCAGGTTTCCAACCCATCCTCTGCCATTACCTGCCCCCCACTATCCTCATCCATAAGTGTACAATTTTTGTCCAGTCTCTTCCCACATCCCCTCATACCCTTTTCCCCCTGAGAATTTTCAGTCCCTATGCCCATATTCTATTATATTCACCAGTTTATTCTGTTCATCAGATTTTTAATTCACTTGATTTTTAGATTCACTTGTTGATAAATATGTATTTGTTGTTCATAATTTTTATCTTTACCTTCTTCTTTCTCTTCTTTTTTTTTTCTTAAAATATTTTATTGGTTTTTCATAGAGAGGAAGGGAAAGGGATAGAGAGCTAGAAACATCGACGAGAGAGAAACATTGACCAGCTGCCTCCTGCACACTTCGCACCGGGGATGTGCCTGCAACCAAGGCACACACCCCCGACCGGAATCAAACCCGGAATCCTTCAGTCAGCAGACCGACGCTCTATCCCCTGAGCCAAAAACGGTTCTGGCTTCATTTTTTGTGGGGGAGGGGGGAATTTTTTTTTTAATTTATTAAGGTTTTGTATGTGTACATAGCTTACCATTGCCCCACCCCTCTCATTCATGCCCTCCCTCCTAGAATTCTGTGTTCATTGGTTGTACTTATATTCATGCATACCAGTCCTTCTGTTGTTCTCTTATCTCCCCCCAGGTCTCCTTCCCCTCCCTGCTGTCATTTGACAATCTGCTTGTTTTATGGTGACTATCTCAGGACCACACGAATAGAGTCCGCTCCTCCTCTGGATCACACCGCCCCTCCCCCCGGGTCCCACTGCTTCCCCTGGGCACACGGTTCTCCCGGGACACATGGCCCCCTGGGACACATGGCTCACCCGGGGCACATGGCCCCCTGGGACACACGGCTCACCTGGGGCATATGGCCCCCTGGGACACACAGCTCACCCGGGGAACATGGCCCCCTGGGTTCTTTTTTTTTTTTTAATATATATTTTATTGATTTTTTTACAGAGAGTAAGAGAGAGGGACAGAGAGCCAGAAACATCAATGAGAGAGAATCATCAACTATCTGCCTCCTTCATGCCTCCCACTAGGGATGTGCCCGCAACCAAGGTACATGCCCTTGACTGGAATTGAACCCGGGACCTTTCAGTCCGCAGGCCAACGCTCTATCCACTGAGCCAAACCAGTTTCGGCTTCTTCCTCTTCTTAAAGAATACCTTTCAGCATTTCATACAATACTGGTTTGGTGGTAATGAACTCCTTTAGCTTTTTCTTATCTGTGAAGCTCTTTATCTGACTTTCAATTCTGAATGATAGCTTTGCTGGGTAGAGTAATCTTGGTTGTAGCTTCTTGCTATTCATCACTTTGAGTATTTCTTGCCACTCCCTTCTGGCCTGCATAGTTTCTGTTGAGAAATAAGCTGACAGATGTATGGGTGCTCCCTTGTAGGTAACTAACTGTTTTTCTCTTGCTGCTTTTAATATTCTCTCTTTGCTTTTGCCCTTGGCATTTTAAACATGATGTGTCTTGGTGTAGTCCTCTTTGGATTCCTTTTGTTTGGGGTTCTGTGCACTTCCTGGACTTGTAAGTGTAATTCTTTCACCAGGTAGGGGAAGTTTTCTGTCACTATTTCTTTCAGTATGTTTTCGGTGTTTTCCTCTCTCTCTTCTTCTGGGACTCCCAAAATTCTTTTTTTTTTTTCTCTTCCCATTTTTATTAAGGTATTATATGTGTACATATCTTTCCAATGTCCCCCCCCCCACCTCCCTTTCATGCCCTCTCTCCCCAGAGTTCTGTGTTCGTTGATTGTATTCATGCATACCAGTCCTTCGGTTGTTCTCTTATCTCCCCCCAAGTCTCCTTCCCCTCCCTGCTGTCATTTGACAATCTGCTTGTTTTATGGTGACTATCTCAGGATCTCATGAATAGAATCCGCTCCTCGTTTGGCAGTCTGCTTGTTTTATGGTGGCTGTCTCAGGAACACCCGAATAGAATCCGCTCCTCCTCTGGTTCTCACTGCCCCTCCCCCTGGGTCCTACTGCTTCCCTAGGGACACACGGCTCGCCCGGGGCAGACGGCCCCCTGGGACACACGGCTCGCCCGGGGCACAGGGCCCCCTGGGACACACGGCTTGCCCGGGGCACACGGCCCCCTGGGACACAAGGCTCGCCCGGGGCACACGGCCCCCTGGACATATGTCTCACTCAGGGTACACAACCCCTCTGGGGTGCTGGGGCCTTGTATTGGGGCTGCCGCGTAGCTCCTTGCTAGCACAGCAGGCAGGCTGGGACGGTTGCAGGCGGGCTGAGATGGCTGCAGGCGGGTAGACTGCCCTCAAAGGTGTCTCGTTTGGTGCGGAAGCGGAGCAGCTGTGGACGCGGAGGCTAAGTTCTGAGGTCGCCCACTCTCTGAGCCCAGGGCGTGGTGAGCTCTGTTGGGACCCCCAAAAATCTGATGTTGGTTTGCTTGAAGTTGTCCCAGAGGCTTCTTACACTATCTTCAAAATTTGGATTCTTTTTTCTTTTTGCTTTCCCGGTTGAGTGTTTTTTGTTTCTTTGTATTTCAAATCTTTGACTTGATTCTTGCATTCCTCTAGTCTGCTGTAGGGTCTCTGTATATTTTTTATTTTAGTCAGTGTATCTTTATTTCTAGTTGGTCCTTTTCCATATCCTGGAGGGTCTTGCTAAATTTATTGGCCTTTTCTAGGAAATACTTGAAAAACCTTATAACTGTGGTTTTGAACTCTATATCCAATTGTTTGTTTTCCTCCATTTCTTTTGTTTGTGATCTGTTTCCTTGTCTTGGCATTTTCACTGCTTCCCTGAGTTGGTAGGGTAACTTTGTGTGCTAGGTGTCCTATATGGCCCAGTGGCTCGGCCTCCCCAGTTACCTGAGATGGACACTCTTTAAAAAAAAATTTATTGCCCAGCTAGAGTGGCTCAGTGGTTGAGCGTTGACCTATGAACCAGGAGGTCACAGTTCGATTCCCAGTCAGGGCACATGCCCAGGTTGCAGGTTCTATCCCCAGTAGAGGGTGTGCAGGAAGCAGCCGATCAGTGAAATGATTCTCTCTCACCCTCTCCTTACCTCTCTGAAATCAATAAGAATATTAAAAAATATATTTTATTGACTTTTTACAGAGAGGAAGAGAGAGGGATGAGACACTCTTGGTGCACCCCTTTGTGGACTATGTGTACAGCCTTATTGTAGTTAAGTCTTGGTTGATGTTGGTGTCACTGGGAGGAATTGACCTCCAGGCCAATTGGCTGTGAGGATCAGCTGTATCTACACCAGGAGAACTTCTGTGCTGGAGAGAGCCTTATGGGACCAGACTTGCAAATTTGCAAAAGCCTGTGCTCAACTTGGATGGGGCACAGTCTCAGGGTTGAGCAGACAGTCTTGGCTTCCTGTCATCGCTGCCCTATAGATGCCCCTGGGTCTCAGTGTCCCTTGGTAATCACTGCAAGCAACTCTAAGAGTAAGCCACCCTCGAGTTTCGCCTGCTGCCAGACAGTCCAGTTTCTCACCCAATGAATCTGGATTCCCAGATTCTCACCCAGAATTGGAGTTCAGTGTAATGGGGAAGCGTCCATTTCCCACCCACTAGGGAAAACCAGTGGAACTCAGCAGTCAGTCCACCCTGTGCGCACTTGCCTGTGTGCCTCCAGACCTCTACCTTTCGTGGCTCCCCTGAGTTTCATGACAGTCCAGATTCCCCCATATAAGCCTGGGTTCCCAGGGTCTCGCCCAGGACTGGGGTTCAGTGCAGTCAGAACTGGGGTTCAGTGCAGTTGGGAGCTTTTGTCTCCTTCCTGCTAGAGAAAGCCAGCCAGGCACTCTGCCATGCACATGTCTCTGTATCTCACTCAGCCTTTTGCAGCTCCTCTGATTTCCCAAGAGCTTTCCTCTTGCCTTCTAGTTGTAGAATTTCCACTCAGCCAGCTTTCTGTGGTTCTGGATGATGTTCGTTTTGTTTTTTAATTGTAGTTTTGAAATTGTTGTGCGAGGTAGCAGGTTAGGTGTTTCTCCTCCTAAGTTCAATTCTTTTCACTTTGTTGTAGATCCCCTCCTGCCTAGATCTGGGCCTTATCAACTGTTCTGTCCACCTCTACTACCTCTCCCTGTCCCAGGTACATTCCTACACCCATGCAGAGGTTTCATTGTAGAGGTGGAAGCCACTCTGACTCATTCAGATTATTTGGTTATTGTGTGCATATTTCTCTCTCCCAGTAATTACAAGCTCCTGGAGGCCCAGCCTGTGTTTTAGCTATCTCTAGCACTCTATGGTGCCCATGTCATCACATGAACTCAGTAAGGTAAACATTACAAGATAAAATGTAATATCTGATTGGCAAGTGCATTATTTAGAAAATAGTTGTTTTAAGAAGTCCAAGGAAAGATTGTTTTATCTTCATTTACAGCCATTTTTTTCACAAACACAGGGGAGATAGTAAGAGAAATTAGCATTTACAAAGCCTGTGAACATGGTGGATTTGGGTGACTGTCTAGGTTGTCCTGTTTGGGGATGAAAAAGATAGAGGTGGGAGTGACATGAGATTCATGTGCTAGATGACTGGCTACAGTGCAAGATGGATTGTTAGGGGCTAGAATGAAAAATATAGACAAGGACATATTATTTTTTTTTGTTTTGATTGTTTTTTAATTTAAATTTTTATTAAATTTTTATCTGTGTACATATCTTACCATTGCCCCCCCCCTCCCAAACATGCCCTCCCTCCCCAGAGTTTTGTGTCCATTGGTTATATATACAAGTCCTTCGGTTGATCTCTTATCTCCCCCATATCTCCCTCCCCTCCCCGCTGTAATTTGACAGTCTCCTTGTTGCTTTATTGTCACTATATCTTTTTTTTTATTAAGGTATTATATGTATACATAGCTTACCATTGTTCTCCCCCCGCTCCCATTCATGCCCTCCCTCCCCAGAGTTCTGTGTTCATTGGCTGTACTTATATTCATGCATACCAGTCCTTTGGTTGTTCTCTTATCTCCCCCCAGGTCTCCTTCCCCTCCCTGCTGTCATTTGACAATCTGCTTGTTTTATGGTGGCTATCTCAGGACCACATGAATAGAGTCTGCTCCTCCTCTGGTTCTCACCACCCCTACCCCCGGGTCCCACTGCTTCCCCTGGGACACACGGCTCTCCCGGGGCACACGGCCCCTTTGGGAGACACGGCTCACCTGGGGCACACGGCCCCCTGGGACACACGGCTCACCCGGGGCACATGGCCCCCTGGGACACACGGCTCACTCGGGGCACACGGACCCTCTGGGGTGCTGGGGTCGTGAATTGGAGGTGCCACACTAGTTCCTCGCCAGCACGGTGGGCAGGCTGGGACGGCTGCAGGCGGGCTGAGATGGCTGAAGGCAGGGAGATTGCCCTCAAAGGTGTCTTGTTCGGTGGGGAAGCAGAGCAGCTGTGGACGTGGAGGCTAAGTTCTGAGGCCACCCACTCCCTGAGCCCGGGGCGTAGTGAGCTCTGTTCTCAGTGGATTTCCTTTATTTGCAGGGGCGGTGGCGGGTGGCGGTGGCGGTGGCGGGTGCGGCAGCAACTGTCACTCCTGTGGTTTAATTTCCACTGTAGTTTTAAAGTTCACATGGCAGCAGTGGCGGGAGCTTCGGCCCGGCCATGCGGCGGTGGAGGAAGGACTCACCGGGGCCGCCAACGGAAGGCGCCGCGCCTGCTCCCCACCAGCATGGCGGGCGTGGAGGCCGGGCCGAGCTGGATGCGGGCTGGCAGACGCTGTGCCATCTCCCCACCAGCACAGCGGGCGGGCTGGGACAGCTTCGGGCCGGGATGGTTGCGGGCATGGAGGCAGTGCTCACATGCTTCTCGTCCAGGCAGGAGCCGAAGGCGTGGCGGAGGCCCCGTATAAGCTCCCTGGTTCCCAAGGCGGCCAGCGGGCTGGCCCAGTCCCTAGGCCCCAGGGCGGAGTGAGGTTTGGCTTCCCTCATTCCCGGCGGCAGCGGCTCCGGCAGGTCCAGTTTCGCCATAGTTTTAAACTCCACATGGCCGAAGCAGCGCCCTGCTTGGTGTCTAGTTGTAGCCTTCCCATTTCTCCAGCTTTCCTGTGGGTCTGGTGCGATCCCTTTTGATTTTAGCTGTTGTTTTTTTCCAAATTGTTGATGAGGTGGCAGCCTAGGAGGCTACCTAGGCCGCCATCTTGTTTCGGTCTCCTGTTGTTTTTGTCCAAATTATTGATGAGGTGGCAGCTTAGGAGACTACATAGGCCGCCATCTTGTTTTGGTCCCCAGGACATATTATCTTAACAAGTGTTAGCGACTGCACTTGGGAGGTGAGGGAGAAGGGTTATTTTTGCAGTATGGGTGTGGGTGGAAACAGTATCCACTGTTTTCTTGTTGATGGAAGGACACACTGGTTAAGAGGATGATTTAACCTCAGATCCACCAGCCTAGCTGTGTGCCCTCAGGAAAGCAAATTAACCTTTCTGGTTCTCAGATTCCTCATCTGAAAAGCTGTAACATGCTTAGGAGAATTAAATGAATTACTAAATGCCTCATTTGGAGCAGTCCCTCCTACCCTGTTTCCCTGAAAATAAGACAGTGTCTTATATTAATTTTTGCTCCCAAAGATGCGCTAGGTCTTATTTTCAGGGGATGTCTTCTTTTTCTTTCTTCCTTTTGTGTGTGTGTGTGTTTTCAATAAGATATTTTTCTCTTTTTTTCATTAAAAAAATTTATTAAGGTATTATATTTGTACATAGCTTACCATTACCCCACCACCACCTCCCATACATGCCCTCCCTCCCCAGAGTTTTGTGTCCATTGCTTGTACCTATATGCATGCATACCAGTTCTTCGGTTGATCTCTTATCTCCCCCAGATCTCCCTACCCTCCCCGCTGTCATTTGACAGTCTGCTTGTTGTTTTACGGTCACTACATCTATCTTTCTGTTCATTAGTTAATAATGTTCTTTATTATCCATAAATGAGTGAGATCATGTGGTGTTCCTCTTTCATTGACTGGCTTATTTCACTCAGCATGATGTTCTCCAATTCCATCCAGGTTGCTGCAAATGATGAGAATTCCTTCTTTTTTATGGCAGCATAGTATTCCATTGTGTAGATGTACCATAGTTTTCTGATCCAATCATCTGCTGACAGGCACCTAGGCTGTTTCCAAATCCTAGCTATTGTAAATTGTGCTGCTATGAACATAGGGGTGCATATATCCTTTCTGATTGGTGTTTCTAGGTTCTTGGGATATATTCCTAGGAGTGGGATTACTGGGTCAAATGGGAGTTCCATTTTCAGTTTTTTGAGGAAGCTCCATACTCTTCTCCACAGTGGTTGCAACAACCTGCAATCCCACCAGCAGTGCACTAGGGTTCCTTTTTCTCCACAACCTCGCCAACTTTTGTCATTTGTTGATTTGTTGATGTTGGCCATTCTGACAGGTGTGAGATGGTATCGCATTATTGTTTTGATTTGCATCTCTCAGATAATTAGTGACTTTGAGCATGTTTTCATGTGCCTCTTGGCCTTCCTTCTGTCTTCTTTTGAGAGGATTCTATTTAGGCCCATTCCCCATTTTTTAATTGGCTCATTTATTTTCCTTTTATTGAGTTGTATAAGCTGTCTGTAGATGTTGGAGATTAAACCTTTATCAGTGATATCATTTGCAAATATGTTCTCCCATACCGTGGGATTTCTTGTTGTTTTGTTGATGGTTTCTTTTGCTGTAAAAAAACTTTTTATTTTGATGTAATCCCATTTGTTTATTTTCTTTTTAGCTTCCATTGCCCTAGGGGCAGATTCAGTGAAGGAGTTCTTTTGGCAAATGTCTGAGATTTTTCTACCTGTGGATGCCTCTAGTATTTTTATGGTTTCCCGTCTTATGTTTAAGTCCTGTATCCATTTCGAATTTATTTTTGTGTATGGAGTAAGTTGGTGATCTAGTTTCATTCTTTTGCATGTATCTGTCCAATTTTCCCAGCACCATTTATTGAAGAGACTGTCTTGACTCCATTGTATGCTTGTGCCTCCTTTGTCAAATATTAACTGAGCATACTGTTTTGGATTGATACCTGGATTCTCTAATCTATTCCATTGATCTATATGTCTGTTCTTGTGCCAGTACCAGGCTGTTTTGAGAACAGTGGCTTTGTAATACAGCTTGAAATCTGGTATTGAGATCCCTCCTACTTTACTCTTCTTTCTCAAGATTGCTGAGGCTATTCGGGTTTTTTATTGTTCCAAATGAATTTTTGGAGAGTTCTTTCTAGGTCAGTGAAGTATGCCGTTGGTATTTTAATGGTGAGTGCATTCAACTTATAAATTGCTTTGGGAAGTATGGACATTTTGATGATGTTGATTCTACCAATCCATGAACATGGTATGTTCTTCCATCTATTTACATCTTTCTCTATTTCTTTTTTCAGTCTCGTGTAGTTTTCTGAGTATAAGTCTTTTACCTCCTTAGTTAAGTTTATTCCTAGGTATCTTAATTTTTTTGGTGCGATGGTAAATGGGATTGCTTTTTTAGTGTCTGTTTCTGTGAGTTCACTATTGGTGCATAGAAATGCCAAAGATTTCTTGGCGTTGATTTTGTATCCTGCTACATTGCCAAATTCATTTATTAATTCTATTACTTTTTTGATGGAGTCTTTTGGTTTTTTTATGTACAGTATCATGTTATCTACAAATAAGGACAACTTTATTTCTTCTTTTCCAATTTTGATGCCTTTTATTTCCTCTTCTTGTCTAATTGCAATGGCTAGTACTTCCAGTACTATGTCAAAGAGGAGTGGTGAGAGTGGGTATCCCTGTCTTGTTCCTGTTCTGGATGTCTTATTTTTCCATGAAGAAGAATACGGTACACATTTATTGTTAAATGAAAATAAAGGAAATTTATTACCTGTATATGGTACGGTAGTATGGTAGTTGTCAACAAAAACCAGACAAACTGTGAATCCTACAGTATCAAGAATATACTCATTTTTTCAATGACCATCATCTTCTCGAATATCATCATATGAATCCAATTCCTGAATTTCCTGAATTTCTTGTGACTCCATTTCTTTCAGAATCAATGGACCAAATCTCTCATGTTTAGCAATAGCACTGTCTTTATTTATTTATTTTTAAAATATATATATTATTGATTTTTTACAGAGAGGAATAGAGAAGGATAGAGAGTTAGAAACATAGATGAGAGAGAGTCATAGACCAGCTGCCTCCTGCACACCCCCCACTGGGGATGTGCCCGCAACCAAGGTACATGCCCCTGACCGGAATCGAACCTGGGACCCTTCAGTCCGCAGTCCGACGCTCTATCCACTGAGCCAAACCGGTTCTGGCAATAGCACTGTCTTTAAATGAGTACTTCTTGTCAAGGTAGCCTGTGCGCAGTGCATTTGCAATGCAACTGTCAGTGATTTTTTTTTTTTTGTCAGTGATTTTTCACCCAAGTCACAACTTCTTGCAGTTTAGGTTTCCCAAAGTTTGCACACTGATTTCTCTCCATTCACACAGCAGTAACGTCAGGACTCCATGTAAAGTCACTGGTTGCTAGACACCAGTCGGGGCGGCCCTAGCGACCAGTTTATGGTAAATTAATTTTCATTCTGAGACAGAGCTTGGGGGCCTTATTTTTTGGGGGATGCCTTATATTTCACTCAGAAGGAAAACTGTAAGTAGGTCTTATTTTCGGAGGATGTCTTATTTTCGGGGAAACATGGTAGAACATAGCTATCTCCAATATTACCTTTCCTAACTTCCTTCTATGTTCTTTCTAAGTGCAGATGAGTAGAAATGAAAACGGTAGTAGTGGTATGTTAAACATCAGAGTATCATGACATATAAAAGGCTTAATGGATCTGTTAATTTCTCTAAGCTGAGGAACTAAGTAAACAGCCTTTGTATCTGGAATACATAGATGGGCCCATAAAACTGTAACCGGTTCATCGTAGTATATCACTAAAAAATACAATGTCTGAAAAATAAAATTTCTATCTATAGAAAAACCCTATCAAAAGCACAAACTGAAGTATTGCTTAACACATGATTTCCAATTTTTTAAAAACATTTTTATTTATGGATTTTAGAGACAGAGGGAGATGAGAGAAACATGTTTTGTTGTTCTTATTTATACACTCATTGGTTACTTCTTGTATGTGCCCTGAGCGGGGATTATACCGGAAACTTTGGTGGATCTGAACCATGCTCTAACCATCAATTTACTCGCATGCGCAGCGTGAGAACATTAAGTGTACTTTTTTGTCAGCATCATTCGTATACTAAACAAATGCAAAATCGTGTTTGGAAACAGCTGGGTGATTCCCTGGCTCCGGTGGACGGGGACCCGCCCCCTGCAGCCCGCCGCCCGCGGTAAAATGAACCTCAGATGCAGAACATTTGCCTTCATGGTTCAGCTCTCATCTCTCGTGTCGCATGAAGTCATCCTTTCAGGACTGCCTTTTCAAATCCATCGATTCCTGCCACTCTTATTACAAGCGTTTTATCAAATGACAACAAACGGAGAAATGATCTGTAAAGTGCAAAGCCTTACACAGACGGGAAGCCCTTCCGTCACCGACGGTCAATCGGTGAGCCGGGCGCCTCCACAGCCTGGACACGCTGCCTCTCCAGGAGCCAGGCCGGCCTCCGATGGTCCAGGGCCACCAGGCTGCGCGGAGCCGGTTAAGCGGCAGCTGATGGGCAGCCGAGCCGCTCCAGCCCCTTCTGCCTCGGCGGTCCGCCCGGCGCCCTCGGCGGTCCGCGCGGCGGCGCGTCCTGCGCGGGAGTCCCTCCTGCGGCCGCTCCGCCCTCGGCTGCGCGCGCCGCCGCCGGCCGGGAGTCGGGTTGCGCATGCGCAGGGAGGCCGCGGCGCCGCGGGCCAACGGCAGCCGCTCCGCCGGGCGGGCCGGTTGCTAGGAGTCGGCGGCGCGCCTCCGGAGGAGAACCCGGCGCCGCGGCCTCCCTTCGCGGCCCCTGGAGGCGGCGATGGAGCCCGGGAAGGTGGGTGCTCTAGGCCCCGGGCGGCTCGCGGAACTCGCTCCGGCGGCCCAGACTCCGCGGTGTCCGCCCCCGGCCGCCCGGGCCGGCGGACCCGGACCCCTGAGCTCCCTTCCCGCCCTCCACGCCCCCGGCTCCCCGACCTCGGGCTTCGGTGCGGTTCCCTCTCGTTTCCTTAAGTTATCCTGTAGCGTAAGTTTCCTGCCGTTTCTTAGTAGGTCGGATTTTAAATCCGAAAACCAAGCTCTGTTGTATCACGGAACTTCCATGATGACCTGAGCGGCGGTCACTGCGGACCTCGGCGGGCTGGGCCCCGTCCTTGCTGACCTTCCAGAGGAAAGCTCTCCTTTACCTTCACCTCGGCCTCTCTCTCTCTCTCTCTCTCTCTCTCTCTCTCTCTCTCTCTCTCTCTCTCTCTCTCTCGGTGTGTGTATAGGGATGTTTCTCCCTTTCTACTTTCTCCATCCTCTCTTTCTAGAACTCTGATTCAGTCTCTGTAAGGGTTGGACTGGCGGCTTGTATTTCCCATCTCTGCCTTTTTAAAAATATAGGCATGTTGACATATTAGGGGGATTTCTCCAACTTTATCGTTAACTTTTATTACATTTTTTACTTTGTTACATTTAATATTAAGAATTCTTGTTCTCATATTGCCCCCTTTGTACCATATTTTAATTTGTGCTTAAAAGATTTTTTAAATATCTTCCAGAGGAAATATTAGGAAATAAATACTTGTGTTCATTTTCTTGTGTCATTTTTCTCTATTTGTTTGTCTTGATTCTTCTCTCTCTCTTTTTAAAATCCTCACTGAGGATATGCTTTTATTGAATTTAGAGAGAGAGGAAGGGAGAGAGAGAGGAAACATCATTAAAAAACATCGATTGGTTGCCATGCCAGGGCCAGAGATGAAACCCGCAGCCTAGGTATGTGCCCTCACGGGGAACTGAACCTGGAAGCTGTTGTGTACAGGACAATACTGTCACCAACTGAGCCACCCAGCCAGGGTGGTTCTTCTCTTATGTTGGTTTTTCTTAAATGCCAGATTGACCCTCCTGTTTATGAATGAAGCACCAGCTCGGGACTGGCCCGGGAGGCGGCGGAGGGCCCTGGGAAAGGGGGCTGTGCTGCCGAGCTGAGCCTGAGCCTCGAGGCTGCAGGACACTCACAGTGAACAGCCAAAGAAAGACATTTTGTAATAATGTGTAGGTAATATTAGACTAGGGAATGATTTTTAAAAATCTGTGTATCTGTGACATTTATTCTGGTAGATAGACAGTAAATTCTTGCATATTTAGGACTCTTTGCCATTGACTAAAATGGTCTAATGAAAAGCAGCTTAGTAGAGCTTGCAAAATAATTATTTTAAACTTGGAAAATTCCAACTTTACACTTTTCTTTTTAGAGAAGAACCAAAGATGAAACATGGACAGCAGATGACCTCCGGAAACACCTTTGGGTGAATATGTTTAGGGTATTTGAGCCGGGGTCTGATTGGACAGTTTTTCCTGGTTCTCAGCCCCATGCAACTTTGCCTCCATGTGGCTCATTTCAGGGCTGTTCTCGACTCATGCTCTGGCTCTGTGGTGAGAAAAGGGTTTCCTAGCGCAACCCGAATGTCACCAACTCTGTCTGGCTTCTTTCATGGTTCAGAGCCCAGGCTGTGTGTATGTACATGTGTGGTGTGCATAGTGTGTTTCTGTCTGTGTGTGTGATGTGCACGCATATAGAGGGAGGCTTGGGGATTGAGGGGGATCGCCGGAGAGTTTGATAAGGAAGGTCTTGGTACTTGAGTAGCACCTGGCTGGGTCTCGGACACTGACACAGCTTCAGCACTGTGTTCTCTGTTTTTTCTTCACAAAAATCTAAACTGAAAGAAACTTGTGCGTTCTCAAGGCTCAGCCCAGGCCTCCACAAGCGTTCCTTGTGAGCCATTTAGTCACTGATTTGCATATTTATTCTGTTATTTATTTTTTCTTCTTCTTCAGTATCCTGTTCATTTTCTTTCTCATCGGGGTAGAATTTTAGATTTGACTTGCTAACGAAGGGGATGTGTCTCCCACGCGGGCGCTGGCTGCAGGCATAGGACCGCCGGGACAGCTCTGGCTGTGGAGGGCCCCCCCTGCCTGCCGTGGGGGAGCAGCACACAGCGGCAGCCTGTGGTTTTAAGGCTGTCACGCTCAGAAACCCTTTCCTTTTCCTTGCTTTGGCTGCACAGTCGGCACATCCCAGGGAAGATAAGAAGCACAAGGAAAAGAAGCTACATAAGGACTTGGAAACGGATGCCCCAGAGTCCAAGGAGCAGAAGCCCAGGGACCCAGACCGGGATGCCAAGCGCAGGGAGAGGGTGGCAGACAGAGACCGCCACGGCTCCAGGGAGCACCCTCGCGGGGACAGAGACAAGGAGAAGCCCCGGGAGAGGAGAAAGGACGCCCGGGACCCGGACAGAGAGAAGCTGAGGGACAAGGCCCGAGAGCACGACACAGAGAAGCACCAGAGCCGCGGCAAAGAGCGGGAGCGGGAGGGAGAGCACCGGGTGCGGAGGGAGGAGCCCAGGCCTGCGGCCAGGCACCACAGCCGGCCTGAGCACAGGATGCGGTCAGGTACGTGTCGGCCGGGGCCGCCCACTCCCCATGCTGTCCTTGCCCTTGGTCTTCGGAGGCTCAGCTTTGCATTGGGCTGTGCCCGTGCTGAGCTGTGTGCTCTACAAGATGGTTTTCTTTTCGGTATTTATTTATTTTAAATATTTCATTGATTTTTCACAGAGAGGAAGGGAGAGGGATAGAGAGTTAGAAACGTCAATGCGAGAGAATCATCGATCAGCTGCCTCCTGCACACCCCCTACCGGGGATGTGCCCGCAACCAATGTACATGCCCTTGACCGGAATCGAACCTGGGACCCTTCAGCCCGCAGACCGACGCTCTATCCACTGAGCCAAACCGGTTTCGGCTCTTTTCGGTATTTTAAAAGTCATTTCAGTGAATGAAAGGAGTAATGATTTTCTCATTTGCTAGAGTTTTACTATTGAAACATTCCAAATTAATTATTGTAAACCTCAATCCACATTGTAGATAAACAAAAGTTATGCTCTTTGGTAAAAGAATTTCTCAGAAGTATCCATTTTATTTTAAGCAACTAGAGACCTAATGCATGAAATTCATGCCCGGGCTTGGGGGGGGGGCTCCCCTTAGCCAAGCCTGGACCCTTGTTCAGACAAATTGTTAAATACCTATACTAATAAGCAAACTGGTCACGATGCCCTCACAGTAACAAACAGCAGGCTGTGTGGCGCGACCAGGCCAGCAGGGGGGTTAGCAAGGAACGACGGGTGTCTCCAATCCGGGACACCTTGGGGGATGTCCAACTGCTGTTTTCGGCCCAATCCCAGGAACATGCCTCTCTCAATCCAAAACCTAACTGCTCACCTGCCTGATTGCCCCTAACTGCTCCCCCTGGGCCCCCCCCCCACCCCCGACCTGGTCACCCCAAACTGCACCCCTCTGTGGGCCTGGTTGCCCCTCACTGTCCTCCTGCTGGCCTATACTGCCCCCTACTGCCCCCTGCCCGGCTAGTTGTCCCATGCAGTCGTTTGGTCGTTCCTTGCTAACCCCCCTGCTGGCCTGGTCGTGCCACACAGCCTGCTGTTTGTTACTGTGAGGGCATCGTGACCAGTTTGCATATTAGTATAGGTATTTAACAATTTGTCTGAATATTTAATTTGGTCCTTATCTTTGACTTTTGTCTTGGTAGATTCAAAAGTGAAAATCTAGTTTTCACTGTTGGCGGGAGCTGTGTGCATTGTCACTGGTCGTGTGTGGCTCTGCCGGTCCCTTTGGCCTCTCCCACGGGTGGTGCGCTCCTCCACGCGTCCCAAGGTCGCATTGACTCTCTTGCAGCTGAGCACTTGGCGGAAATGTCCGCCTAGCGGGGCACTGAATACAGTGACAGGATGTGCTACCCCGGGGCCTCTGGGCGTTTTTCTGGATGTGCTACCCAGCGCCTCTGCTGGCGACCCAGGGCCCAGAGGCGAGCGCCGTGGGCTGGCGCCCTGAGCCAGCAGCGAGGCTGCACCTCCAGGTCGCCTCCTTTCCAGTTGCCACTGTCCTCTCCTTTATTCCATTTTTGTATGTACTTTTTTAATTTTTAATTTATCTTTATTGTTGAAAGTATTACAGATGGCCCCCTTTTCCCCACTGACCCCTTGGAGCCCGCCCCAACACCTCACTCCAGGCCTTCCCCGCACTATTGTCTGTGTCCAGGGGTTATGCACATAAGCATCCAAGGTCTTTGGTTGATCTCTTCCCAGCCACCCACCCAACCCTGCCGTCCCTCTGAGATTCATTTTTATTTTATTTATTTTTTAGTTCAGAGTAGTTACTCTATTTTTATTTTTTCACCATTTTTTATTAAGGTATTATATGTGTACATAGCTTACCATTGGCCCCCCCCCCCCATTTTTATTTTAGATTCCAGGACTTTATTCTTGAGATTATAGGATGTCTAATAGGATTGTTTTCATGCGTTAATACATAATTTTGTAATGCCGTATTTACAGAAAAGACTGCAGCAAGATATTGGGGGGGCCTTTTGAATGTCTGAAGTTTTAGGAGTACCTGTACCTCGCCAGTTTGGCTCAGTGGATAGAGCGTCGGCCTGTAGATTGCAAGGTTCCAGGTTTGAATACAGTGACAGGCATGCACCTCGGTTGCAGGCTCAATCCTTGTGGGGGCATATGCAGGAGGCAGCCAATCGACATTGATGTTTCTCTCTCTGTCTCCTTCTCGCTTCCACTCTCTGTCTAAAAAAAAAAAAAAAAAAAAAAAATCAATGCAAAAATGTTCTCTGGTAAAGATTAACAACAAAAAACAAACAATAAAAGTATGTTTTCTTTTATAGTAAGTAAAGTAAGAACTGAAGAGAACGAGAGGAGAGATGAGAACCCTGAAAGAGGAGATGAAGAGAGAGAAAGAAGATACCGAGAAAGGAAGGTACGCATACCAGACCCCAGACACTGCAAGTCAATGACACGGTGGTGTTAGCGGCGTTGGGGAAATTTTGTAACATAGACTTCGAGGCTTGGAAAGACACCCAGGGGGTGAGCTCTGCATTAAATCATCATTATGTCCTCATGGTCATTTCTGGAAGAGAACTTGCTGGATCAGGGTAAATGTAGACGTCTCCCATTCGCCTTACATAAAGGCTTTAGTTACTTATGTCCTCAGGGTGCTGTCCCTGTGTCCTCAGCAGGTGTGTCCCAGGTGGTGTCCTGCCTCAGGAGAATGGGGCGTGGCATTTGTAGGCCTGTGGCAGGTGTGTCTTGCATGCTGATACCTGATACCTGTGGCAAACCCACCTGTTGCATTTGTTCCCTTTCTAGTGGAGTCCTTTAAAAAAAATAATTCTTTATTGTTGAAAGTATTACATATGTCCTTTTCCCCACCCATAGACCCCCTTTCAGTTCACCCCCAGGCCCTCACCGCCCCACTGTCTGTGTCCAAGGGCCATGCATATATTGGCATACAATATCCTTGTTGATTACCTCCCACTCACCCTCTCCTGCCTTCCCTCAAAAATTCCACACTCTGTTCCAAGCCTCTATGTTTCTGGATCCACTCTGTTCATCAGTTTATTTGTTACTTGGATTTCACAGATGAGTGAGATCATGTGATACTTATCTTTCTCTGACTCTCCAGGTCCCTCTATGCTGTCTCAAAGGGTAAGATGTTTTTCTGTTTTACTGCTGCGTAGTGTTCCACGGTATACCTATACCACAGCTTTTTTATCCACTCATCTACTGATGGGCACTAGGGCTGTTTCTAGATCTTAGCTATTGTAAATTATGCTGCTCCTAGAGGCCCAGTGCATGAAATTCATGCACAGGGTGTGTGTGGGGGGGTGTCCCTCAGCCTGGCCTGAACCTACTCCAATCTGGGACCCCTCAGGGGATGTCTGACTACTGGCTCATAACCACTCACCTGCCTACCTGACCACTCCTAACCCCTCTGCCTGCCTACCTGCCTAATCTCCTCTACCCACCCTCCCCTGCCTGCCTGATCGCCCTAACTGCTCCCCTGCCAGCCTGATCACCCCTAACCACCTCTACCTCAGCTCCTGCCACCATGGCTTTGTTTGGTAGGAGGAACAGATGCTCAGAAGAGGTCTGATCTACCCAGTCTAATTAGCATATTACCCTTTTATTAGTATAGATGAACATAGGGGTGCATATATTCTTTCTGATTGGTGTTTTGGGTTTCTTGGGATATATTCCTAGAAGGGGGGTCACTGGGTCAAATGACAGTTCCATCTTTAATTTTTGAGGAAACGCCACACTGTTTTCCATAATGGCTGCACCAGTCTGTGTTCCCACCAGCAATGTACTAGGGTTCCCTTCTTGACACATCCTTGCCAACACTTGCTGTTTGTTGATTTGTTGATGGTAGCCATTCTGACAGGTGTGAGGTGATACCTCATTGTGGTTTTAATTTGCATCTCTCTGATGATTAGTGACTTTGAGCATTTTTTCATATGTCTCTTGGCTGTCTGTGTGTCTTCTTTGAAGAAGTGTCTATTACAGGGGTGGGCAAACTTTTTGACTCGAGGGCCACAATGGGTTCTTAAACTGGACCGGAGGGCCGGAACAAAAGCATGGATGGAGTGTTTGTGTGAACTAATATAAATTCAAAGTAAACATCATTACATAAAAGGGTACAGTCTTTTTTTTTTTTTATTCAATAGTTTTATTCATTGGATCCGGCCCACGGGCTGTAGTTTGCCCAGCCCTGGTCTATTAGGTCCCTTGACCATTAAAAAAAAAAAAAAAAAAAAAAAAAAAAAAAATATATATATATATATATATATATATATATATATATATATTACTGACTTTTTTACAGAGAGGAAGAGAGAGGGATAGAGAGTTAGACACATCTATCAGCTGCCTCCTGCACACCTCCTACTGGGGATGTGCCCGCACCCAAGATACACGCCCCTGACCAGAATCGAAACCGGGACCCCTCAGTCTGCAGACTGACACTCTAATCACTGAGCCAAACCAGTTTCGGCCCCTTGCCCATTTTTTAATTGGGTTGTTTGTCTTCCTGCTGTTAAGTTGTATAACTTTCTTATATATTTTGGATATTAACCCTTTATCAGGAGTGTCATTGCCAAATATGTTCTCCCATACAGTGGGCTCCCTTTTAATTTTGTTGATGGTCTCTTTTGCTGTGCAGAAGCTTTTTATTTTGATGTGGTCCCATTTGTTTATTTTCTCCTTAGTTTCCTTTGTCCAGGGAGCTGTACTGTAAACATATTACTAGGAGAGATGTCTGAGATTTTGTTGTCTATGATTTCTTCTAGGATTTTTAGGGCTTCATGACTTACATTTAAGTCTTTTATCCATTTTAAGTTTATTTTTGTATATGGTGTAAGATGGTGTCTAGTTTCATTTTCTTGCCTGTATCTGCCTAATTTCCCCAACACCATTTATTGAAGAGACTGCCTTCACTCCCTTGTATGCTCTTGCCTCCTTTGTCAAATATTAATTGGTGTATAAAAATGCCATTGATTTTTGGGTGTTGATTTTGTATCCTGCTACATTGCCAAATTCATTCATTAAATCTAGTAGTGTTTTGGTGGAATTTTTAGGTTTTCTATGTATAACATCATGTCATTTGAGAATAATGACAGTTTCACATTCTCCTTCCCATTTGGATGCCTTTTATTTCTTCTTATATGATCACGGTGGCTAGGACTTCCAGTACTATCCTCCTATCTAATAAAGAGGGAATATTCAAATTGAACATCATGCTGTCACAAAGATGGCGGTGCCCAGTCCCCTCAGTCCTGCGGGATTCCCATAGTCTTTTCAGCCCAGCAGGGGCATGGCAGGCACACACTTCAGTCGGACCCGCCCTCAGCCCCCCATCCCCACAGGGCCAGCCAGAAGTGCAGGTAAGCCTCGGATGACGGCTGCCCAAGGCTCAGGTAACCATGGCTGGACAAGGCTTGTGCTGCTGGCAGTGGCATCAGCAGAGGTGTGATGGGGGCATTGCCTTCCCCTGACCGCCAGGTCACCTTCTGACCCTGAGTGCTCCCGGACTGTGAGAGGGGACAGGCTGGGCTGAGGGACGCCCCCTTCAGTGCATGAATTTTCATGCACCGGGCCTCTAGTGTTGAATAAGAGTGGAGACCACAGACATCGCTGTCTTGTTCCTATTCTTAGGGGAAATTGTTTTAGTTTTTGCCCATTGAGTATGATGTTGGCTATAGGTTTGTCATCGATGGCCTTTATCATGGTGAGATATGCTTCCTTTCTTCCCACTTTGCTGAGAGTTTTTATCAAAAATGGGTGTGGGGCCGAAACCGGTTTGGCTCAGTGGATAGAGCGTCGGCCTGAGGACTGAAAGGTCCCAGGTTCGATTCCGGTCAAGGGCATGTACCTTGGTTGCGGGCACATTCCCAGTAGGGGGTGTGCAAGAGGCAGCTAATCGATGATTCTCTCTCATCGATGTTTCTAACTCTATCCCTCTCTCTTTCTCTCTGTGAAAAATCAATAAAATATATTTTTAAAAAATGGGTGTTGGATTTTGTTGAATGCTTTTTGTGCATCTATTAATGTGATCATGTGATTTTTGTCTTTCAATTTGTTTATGTGAAGTTTATTGATTTGTAATTGTTGCACCAGCCTTCCATCCCTGGATTAAATCCCATTTGGTCATGGTCCTTTTTTTTTTAAAAAAAAAAAATATATATATTTTATTGATATTTTACAGAGAGGAAGGGAGAGAGATAGAGAGCTAGAAAAGTCAATCAAAGAGAAACATCGATCAGCTGCCTCTTGCACACCCCCCACTGGGGATGTGCCCGCAACCAAGGTACATGCCCTTGAACGGAATTGAACCCGGGACCTTTCAGTCTGCAGACCGATGCTCTACCACTGAGCCAAACCAGTCTTGGCGGTCATGGTCCTTTTAATGTATGGCTGGATCTAATTTGCTAATATTTTTTTGATGATTTTATTTTCTATGTTCATCAAAGATATTGGCCTGTAATTCTCTTACTTTGTAGTATCTTCATGTGATTTTGGAATTAGGGTAATGGTGGAATCATAAAAAGAGTTTGAAAGTGTTCCTTCTTCTGAGATTTTTTAGAATAGTTTGAGGAGTGTAGGTGTTGTTTCTTTGAATGTTTGATAAAACTCCCTGTGAAGTTGTGGACAAGGGCTTTAATTTGCTGGGAGTTTTTTGATGACTGCTTCTATTTCACCAGTTGTTATTAGCCTAATCAGGTTTTCTGATTCTTCCTATTTCAGTTTTGGGAGATTGTATTTTTCTAAGAATTTGTCCACTATCTACATTGTCCAGCTTGTTGGTACACTAGTATAGTTGTTCATAGCATTTTCTTACAATCCTTTATATTTCTGTGGTGTCAGTGGTTACTTCTCCACTTTCGTTTCTGATTTTATTTATTTGGGTCCTCTCTCTTTGTTTTGATGAGTTTGGCTAACAATTCATCAATTTTGTTTATCTTTTCAAAGAACCAGTTCTTGGTTTCATTGATTTTTTTTTATATTGTGTTGTTTTTTAGTCTGCATATCATTTATTTCTACTTTAATCTTTATATTTCCTTCTACTTACTCTGAGCTTTTCTTATTTTTCTCTTTCTAGTTCTTTAAGATGTAGGGCTAAATAGTTCATTGTTGATTTTTTAATGTTTTTTTTTATTTTTATTAAATTATTATCTGTGTACATATGTTACCATTGGGCCCCCCCCCAAAAAAAAAACATTCCCCCCCTCCCCAGAGTTTTGTGTCCATTGGTTATACTTATATGCATGTGTACAAGTTCTTCAGTTGATCTCTTATTTCCCTCATATTTCCCTCCCCTCCCGGCTGTAATTAGACAGTCTGCTTGTTGCTTTACTGTCGCTATATTTAACTTATGGTTCATCAGTTTATAATATTCTTTATTATTCATAAATGAGTGAAGTCATGTGGTGTTTCTCTTTCATTGACTGATTTTTTTATGTTTTTGAGGTAGGCCTGTAGTGCTATGAACTTCCCTCTCAGGACTGTTTTCACTGTATCCCAGAGATTTTGGGTTGTTGTGTGCTCATTTTCATTGGTTTCTAGGAAGTTTTTGATTTCTTTTTTGATCTTGTTGGTAACTCATTTATTGTTTAATAACATGCTATTTAGCCTCCATGTGTTTGAATGTTTTTGGATGTTTTTACTGTAATTGATTTCTAATTTCATTCTACTGTGATCTGAGAAGGTGCTTGATATAATTTCAATCTTCTTGAACTTGTAGAGATTTGTTTTGTATCCTAACATGTGGTCTATCTTTGTTAATGATCTATGTGTACTTGAGAAGAATGTATATCCTGCAGCTTTGGGGTGAAATGTTCTATAAATGTCATTTAAATACATCTAACCCAGTATGTCATTTAGAGTAACTATTTCATTGATAATTTTTTTTTGGTCTGGAAGAACTATCCAGTGAAGTCAGTGGGGTGTTAAAGTCCCCTACTATGACTGTATTGTTGTTGATCTTTCCCTTAAAGTCTTCTAGAAGTTGTTGTGTGTGTTTTTTAAATATTTAGTGCATATATGTCTACCTGTACTAGGTGCATATATGTTTACCAGGGTTATATTCTCTGATGGATTGATCCCTTTGTTGTCTCTTGTGATGGCCTTCATTTTAGAGTCTATTTTGTTGGTTATGATTATTGCTATTTCATCTTTTTTTTCTTTTCCATGTCCCTGGAAAACTTTTTTCCAGCCCTCACTCTCATCTGTGTGTGTCTTTTGTTATGAGGTGGGTCTCTTGTAGACAGCATATAGTTGAGTCATGTTTTTGTGACCATTCATCTACCCTACACCTTTTGATTAGAGCATTTAATCCATTTACATTTAGGGTTATTATTGAGAGTTATTTATTTATAGCCATTTTAATTCTGTATGGCTAGGTTTCTCTCTCTGTTTCTTCTTCTCAGCAATCCCTTTGGCATTTCTTATAATGTTGGCTTGGTGGTGGTGAACTCCTTTAGCCTTTTTTTTTTTTTTTTTTTTTTTTTGTCTGGGAAGCTCTTTATTTGACCATCTATTTTGAATGATGGCCTTGCTGGATATAGTAATCTTGGTCTCAGATCCTTGCTTTCCATTACCTTGAGTACTTCATGCCATTCCCTTCTGGCCTGTAGAGTTTCTGATGAGAAATCAGGCGTCACTCTTATGCGAGCTCCTTTGCTTTTCTCTTGCTGCCTTTAAGATTCTATCTTTGTTTTTAATTTTTGCTATTTTAATTATGATGTGTTTGGGCATTGGCTTGTTTGGCTTCTTCTTGCTTGGGGTTCTCTGTGCCCCCTGAACTTGTGTGACTTTTTCCTTTACCAGGTTAGGGAAGTTTTCTGCCATTATTTCTTCAAACGCGTTCTATAGCTCTTTCTTTCTTTGCCACAGTCTTTCTGCAGGTAGGGTTCAGAAATCTGGAGAAGGGCTATGCATAAATGAATAGAAACTAGACAAGAAATATAAATTTAGAAGCATTGGGGGAGCGAGAAGGAGGCTCCACTCCCTAGTGAAGTGGGTTCCCTGAATCTCCGGACCCACGGCTTTTATTTGCTGGAAAACACATGGGCTCTTTAGAAATGCAAACAGGTATATCAAAGGTAAAGTTTGGTAAACAGGAAAAGATGATCAGGTTAGGGGAAATGCCTACAGCTGTTCAGCAGCTGATAATAATATACAGATTTTCAGCCCTGCTGAAGATGTCCATCAGCCTGCAGATGGACTTCTCCCATTTATTATGCTGACTACTGTTCTTACCCTCCGGCATATCCCCTTTTTTGATTTAATAAATTTAACAAGAATCTATGCCATTTGCAGAGCTTGGGTCCTTTTAAGATTCTTTTTTTTAAAGAGAAACCAAAGAGGCAAGTGGAATATTTGTTTATTTATTTATTTATTTATTTATTTTAAAAATATATTTTATTGATTTTTTTACAGAGAGGAAGAGCGAGGGATAGAGAGTTAGAAACATCAATGAGAGAGAATCATCGATCAGCTGCCTCTTGCACACCCCCTACTGGGAATGTGCCCGCAACCAAGGTACATGCCCTTGACCGGAATCGAACCCAGGACCTTTCACTCCCCAGGCTGACGCTCTATCCACTGAGGCAAACCGGTCTCGGCCCTTTTAAGATTTTTAAATTCAATGGAAAGGATTGAGTTCTTTTATGTCCTTTTAAATTGCTGCCAGGCATAAAGGAATCAGTCTGCAGTAAGCTCCTTTCTGGGCCAGCAGTTCTTTGAGTCTCCTTCCCAATCACTGTCCGACAGTTTTTTATGAATTCCTTTCTCAGTCACTGTCCCCCGTGATAGGACAGCAATGATACTCTAGTTCTGGATGGTGGACAAACGGTGAGCTGTGGCAATGCAGGTCTGACCTTCTTTGGCTTGGTCCTGGGCAACCTGTGCTGATGCGCAGCTAGTGACTGCTGGCATGGCAAGGCGTCTTCATTATCCCCATCTCTGGACTCTTTCTCCTGTCTCGTCAGCGTGTTGCTTGGGGCTACTGCTGTCTGTGGATGGAGTAGTCTGGATACCTCCTCCTCTGATCCATTGTTGCAGGAATCCATACAGGCGTAGAGTAGTTTTCTGGAAATATATAAGCATATCCTTGATCAAAGGTTAATAAAGGGATCCTTTTTATAAACTAGACTTGGGATCTTTTTATTTTGCCAAACCATTGTCCTTTGGCTTATTCTGATATGATGTGTGTCTTGCTATCAGCATTACAAGTGAAAAAATTTAAAGTAATTAAGGCTTGATGTAGTTTACTTACATGAGATTACTTCACTATCCCCTTTTTTGTTTTAAATAATATCAAAAGGCTTTTGGAAATTCTATAATGCAGTCTTGATAGCTTTTAATTCAATTCTTTACACAGAAATATGACTGCTCTGGATTCATTGCATGATAAGCAATTTTTACTGAGATGAACTATCAGTAAAAAATAGTTAATGCTCCAGGAACAGGTTCCTGCCTAGTACAACTAAGTTCCCCCTGAATATTCACTTACTTCAGTCTGCCGGTTTGAATCAGCCTGAAACAAGGCTTGTTTTCTAACTTCATTTGTCCTTGAGTGTGGATAGTAAATGACTAATTGGATTTCTGCTATCAGTTTTTGAGTATATTTACATAAACTTTGTTTAAGGAGAATTAAGTGCAAACTATTTACTTTTCTTTTTGAGGCCTAATCATTGAATTTCAATTTCAGTTTCTCAGACGTTTGGAGGAAACCTCCCTGGATTTCCTCCCAGAGTAATTTCCAGGTCACATTTAGGAAGCTTCTTTTAAAAATCATTTTTCTTTCTTTTAAACCAAGCAACACATTTGGTTGCTTTTCAGGTGCTAACTAATGCTGCTATGCCTATATTTTAAGTGACTCTCTTTTTATTCATGGTGACTTTATTAATGATCAAATTTAATGCTTGAGCCGAAACCGGTGTGGCTCAGTGGTAGAGCGTCAGTCTGTGGACTGAAAGGTCCCAGGTTTGATTCCCGTCAAGGGCATGTACCTTGGTTGCAAGCACATCCCCAGTGGGGGGTGTGCAGGAGGCAGCTGGTTGATCTTTCTTTCTCATTGATGTTTCTAGCTCTCTATCCCTCTCCCTTCCTCTCTGTGGAAAACCTATAAAATATATTTTAAAAAATTTAATGTTTGAATAATAACCTTCAGTTTACCCTAAATAGTAGCAGAAGAGATTTTAA
Organism: Vespertilio murinus; assembly: GCA_963924515.1. Classification (NCBI taxonomy): domain Eukaryota; kingdom Metazoa; phylum Chordata; class Mammalia; order Chiroptera; family Vespertilionidae; genus Vespertilio; species Vespertilio murinus. The sequence continues at coordinate 74,362,151 of OZ004712.1, forward strand.
AATTTCGCCTTTATTATTAAGCTTAAAATTTACTTTTACACAACATTTTTTGGCTAGTTCTCATTTGCATACACAGAGAGGTTATAGGAGATCTTAGGAACTGTTTCAGAGGACTGGCGGTATGCAAATTTTTACCTTGGCCTTTGTTAAAGCCAATTGCTTATAAACATATTAACTTCTCATATAACTACACACTGACAACATGTCCTGCATACTAGCAGCCTGAGATGGGCATCATGTTACTCCTGAGCATCCATGTGGTCTGGGGTTCAGTGATGGCAAAACCATGGTATCTGGTCCTGAACGTCCCTGTGTGTGCGGTGCAGGTGTGAACAGCAGGGACAGCGTGGGGGTGGTCTGCGGAGAGGCTGCCTCAGGAGCGCCTGCTCTTGGAGCAGCCTGGATGTCCGGAGCGGGGGGAGGATGACGGACGTGACGAGGGGCATAACGAAGTCCGGACTGGACAGGGATTTGAGCCAACCGGGAGGAGGCGGTGGGCTGCGGGGTTGTGCCGCCCGCAGGTGGGTGGCCAGCGACGCAGAGGGGCTGTCTGTGGAGCGTGTCGGCAGGGAGTGTGGAAGGCCCCTGCAGCAGATGGAGGACTGCAGGGAAGTGGGGTTTGGCCTTCCTTGCCTTTGTCGGAAAATGCGTGAAAGCGTGTGCGTCTCCTGTGCTCACGCACCTTTCCCCGTGTCCTTTTGCAGTTGCAGTACGGTGACAGCAAGGACAACCCCCTTAATTACTGGCTTTATAAAGAGGAGGGTGAAAGAAGACACAGGAGGCACAAAGAGGCTGACCGAGGAAAGAGGCATCCTGAGAAAAGCAGCACCCGGGAGAAGAGAGAGAAGTATTCCAAAGAAAAAAGCAGCTCCCTCTCCAAAAATGAAGGGGAAAGAAGACACAAAGAGAAAGGACATAAGGAAGGCTTTCCCTTGGAAGACGAAAGGCACCGAGGCAGCGTGGACAGGAAAGAGAGGCCATCGAAAGAGGAGCAGAGGAAAAGGGAGCTCAAGGTGCGTGTGCTGGTGCTGCTGGCCCGGCCGCCGGCCGCCCTGGCGCAGGAGCACGGCCGAGTGTGGTGAGGTGGCATGGCTGAGTCATCGCCGTGTCAGACACGGTTGATGTCTGTTCCGTGGTCAGTACAGAGACATTCCTGACCTAGGAGATGGGGAGGCTTTTGGACACTTTTCAGAAATCTATCATAAAATTTTGAAATGTAACAGAGGAAGCTGATATTTTATTTATTTATTTATTTAGTCATCACCTGAGGATACTTTTTCCATTGATTATTAGAAGGCATGCAAGGGACAGGGGGAGGGGGAAGGGAGAAGAGAGAAACATCGATGCGAGAAAGACATGTTGATTGGTTGCCTCCCTGGCTCCAGGGATTGCACCTGCAATCAGATCCATTCCCTTGACCGGGAATCCAACCAGAGACTGGCCTTTGGCCCATTGGCCGGCACTCTTAACCACTGAACACCGGCCAGGCCTGTCAGCTGCCTGTCCATGGCCATTTCCAAAACCTATTGCATTTTATCTAAACCATTATTAATGTAAGAGAAGATTATTAAAATTTTTTTCTACAAGTGCATAGATCTGTGAAATGGCCACATTCCATATGTTTGAAAGTTTCATTTTAAGCAGGGTAAGGAACTAGTCCTACTTTTTTAAAAAGAATATGAGATTGATAAGTATAACTTTCTCTTACTGAGCTACTGCATAATCAGTCACCTTTTAATATATCTACTGTTGTTCATCCCGCTTACATTATTACCTGACTAAAAATACATATGGCATAGCTGCTGCTATTAAATTTTGAGTCCATGCTTGTTTTGCAGAGTTTATTAATTACAGTTCATTTTGATTTACTAATTAATGGTTATGGAATTTTTTCTTTTACAGAATGTTGAACACAGAAACCAGGGTGGCAGTTCAAAGAGAGACGGGCCTGGCGGCCAGTAAGGAATGCGTGTCCTCTGGCTGATTATTATGCGTAACACGTGGAATGCTGAATTTTTCTTACTTGGCCTAATTATAGCCAGAAATGACAATAAGTGATAGATATACTTTACTTAGCCCTCCAAATCATATCCAAAGTACACTAGGGAACTGGAAACTTGCTACAAGTTATTGATCTTATTCTGCCTTTTTAAAAATATATATATATTTTATTGATATTTTACAGAGAGGAAGGGAGAGGGATAGAGAGCTAGAAACGTCGATGAGAGAGAAACATCGATCAGCTGCCTCTTGCACACCCCCTACTGGGGATGTGCCCGCAACCAAGGTACATGCCCTTGACCGGAATCGAACCCGGGACCTTTCAGTCCGAAGACCGACGCTCTACCACTGAGCCAAACCGGTTTCGGCTTATTCTGCCTTTTTGTATTTGCTCATGCAAAATTAGAAAATCAGAACTTACTTTGGGGGAGTAGCTCATTTGGAAGATGGCCCCTCCATGGGGCGGCCCAGCCCTGGAGGGAGGAACATCTGTGGGGGGCTCTTGGTCCACATCTGATAACACGGGACAGGCCCACCATCCCAGCCCAGGTCTGCGGCTGCAGTGAGGCCTGCAGGACTTAGAGCAAGGGCGTGGGCACCAGTCGGCACCAGTGGCTTGTCTGCCTCTCTCTGGGCTGTCGGGGATCCTTCAGAGCCTTTTCTTCATGAAAGTGATACCCATTTTGAGTGGGTTTTGTGAAGATTAAAGATTAGAGTGTATGAATAATCTCATTTCGTATATAAGCTCTAGGTTTTAGTTTGCTCTTTATGGCAGCCCTCTTTGGCAATTCTTTTTCACAGATTAGGAAGAGGCAGACTAAATGCCTCGCCCAAATTCTTTCAAGTTTGAGCAAAGTTAGCACTTAAACCCAGGGGTGCAAATTCCGGGCCTTTGTGCTGCCAGCCTGCTGGGACGCACAGAGAAGCTGTGCTCAGCCGTGGGCCGCACGCCTCGGCCACACGTGCAGTAAATGGGGGGAATGTAAGTCCTGAAAATTGAGAATTAATTTGAACATTTGAAAGCCTTAATTTTAGGTCCCAACTATCATGTAGCATATGTTTACCAAATAGAACATTGTAAGGTAAATCTTCCTTTTGGAAATCCAAATATTATATTTAAGCATAAAATAACATTTGGGATTGACTAATAAAAATTATAGGAATTTTCTAGAACTCATATAAGGATGTAGATTCAAGCACAAGTTTGTGAAAACCCAGTTTCTTCTCTCCTCGGGAGATGTTTGTGTTGGGATTACTGCTGAAGCAGTAGGAGTGCTAGGAACACTTAGTGTTCACAGTTCTGATAAAACTGTGAACACTAAAAGCACGTTTTGGAAACTGCCATTTATAGCAGCAATTCATCTTGTCCAATATTGAGAAGAGCCTTTGCTGATATCTAAAACGATCTGTTTTAAAAAAATTAATTTTGGTTTTGATCATCTTTTCTTTCTAGGCATGCAGAGGATGTAGCGAGGAGCAGTGGGAGAGAGAAAGACTCGAGAAGGAAGGTAAGACTGTCACGCTGACCGTTCTGTCAGGAGGCTCGCCAGGCCCTCGTTTGGCCTGATGGGTCACTGGAGTGGTGGCTCCCGGAGGCGCCCAAGAACCACGCCAGGTTAAAAGCCTGAAAGAGATCGGAGGCAAAAAGATGGACAAGAAGCTGTCAAGCTGTTGGAGCTGGAGTGGCTGTGCTGGTGACGCGGAGTATCAGGAGGTGGAGGGATGCCTCTGAAGGATAAAATGATTAGCTCAGCAGGAAGGTTAGCAGTTACTTGTGAACACACACCTAACAAAGATACAGGAAGCAAAAGTGACAGACTTAAAGGGAGAAATAGGAAATTCTGTGTCACTGAGACTGCAGCACTCCCACTCGTGGATGCAGTGACAGCCTTCCAGTCTAGTCCCTACAGCCAGGTGAAAGGGACACATTCCTGGGAGGTGTAAGTTATTGAAACCGCCTCAAGAAGAAACAGAGCCGAAACCAGTTTGGCTCAGTGGTAGAGCGTCGGTCTGCGGACTGAAAGGTCCCAGGTTCGATTCCGGTCAAGGGCATGTACATTGGTTGCGGGCACATCCTCGGTAGGGGGTGTCCAAGAGGCAGCTGGTCGGTGTTTCTCTCTCATCGACGTTTCTGGTTCTCTATCTCTCTCCCTTCTTCTCTGTAAAATATCAATAAAATATATTTAAAAAGAAGAAGAAGAAGAAGAAGAAGAAGAAGAAGAAGAAGAAGAAGAAGAAGAAACAAAGTCTGAGCAGCCCTGTGCTGTGTAAGGAATTGCGTTAATGTTGAAAGTCTTCCCAGAGAGAAGCCCAGGTCATGTGACCTCATGGCCCACTTCTCCTGTGAGTGAAGTGCTTACTCTCGTCACTGTGGTGTCAGCACTGCGAGAATCAGACCACACCCTTCCCAGTCCTCCGTGTTGGGGCCATCAGAAGAGCAGACACAGAACAGTCTTCATCATGATGATTGTAGCTGCAGTGGTGCACCAGTTATAATGCCAGAAAACCATTTTTCTGGGCTTTTTGTTATCTATCTGCCAGAGTTATCTGTGCACGGAAGTCATGCACAGGCAGGGTCCATAGGCCTGGCTGACAAACAGGACCCATCAGGGTCCCTGTAGTGGAGTGCAGGTGGCCCCGGCTGGCAGCTGGAAGGAATGCCTGGTTGGGAGCTGGCAGCCAGGGAAGGGAGGCTCTGGCCAGCAGCCAGAAGGCCCTGATTGGCCCTGATGGTTGGCCCAGCCTAGGGACCCTACCCATGCACGAATTTTGTGCACAGGGCCTCTAGTTATAGATAAAATGGCAGATTTTGGCCTCTGTTATTTCACACATATACACAGAAACACACAGTTTTACATGAATTAGTTTGTGCAGCATGTGGGCCGGTTTTATTTGTTCACACCTGAGGAAAAATTAGCCTGACCTACACTTCTTCCCATAGGATCTTCTTTTTCATGAAATCCCTTTCAATCATGTTGATGTGTCTTTGGGGACCTTGGCGCCTTTTTCTGTTTCACCCGCCCTCCTGTGCCCCATGCAGCGGGCTGTTCCTCCCAGCCATGTGGGAACCCTCTATTTCTAATGGCACAGCCCCCACTCTCTGTGGATAAACTTCTTGAAGTGGAGTTGTTGGATGAGAACATATAGATTTAATGTTTTCCCTATGTCTCCCAAGTATTTGGTAAGCTCTAGATTAGTGTGGGTCACTGGATTATAATGTGAGCCACATTTGTAATTTAAATTTTTTTAGTACTCCCAGTAAAAAACTTAGAGGAAACAAAATTAATTTTAATAATATGTGATCCACTTTTTTGTGTGTGATACATTTCTATTGATTTCAGAGAGGAAGTGGGGGAGAGAAAGAGAGAGAGAAACATCAGTGATGAGAGTCATTGGTTGGCTGCCTCACACGCCTCCGACCGGAAATCAAGCTGCAACCTGGGCATGTATCCTTGAGCGGAATCGAACCCAGGATCCTTCAGTCCCCACTGAGCCAAACCAGCAAGAGCCATCTACTATTGCTTAAATACCATTCTTTCGACATATAATCAATATAAGAAATGATCAGAGAGACATTTACATTCTTCTTCAAGGAGGAGCAGCCTAAAGCATGCAGGAGCGACACTGGAGACCCGGCAGCTCCTTGGGCCGCGGGGCCTGTGCCTGCGGCCTTTCCCCGCCTGGGGATTCCTGTGCCTGCAGGCCCTGCAGTCTGGGCACATGGGAAGCTCTCCCTTTCCTTCCTGGCGACCCTGAGTAGTTTGGGGCAGTGGTGCCTGGTGTTCTGCCTTCCTCGTACCAGTGCCCCAGCAGCTGTTCCCATGCTGGGCAGTCTCACTGTGCCCGCCCCCTCACATTGGCACTAGGCAGTAGGCACCATCATCCCCTCACTTCCGAGAGGGGAGACCAAAGCACAGAGAGTCACCCCATCAGTACCACTGAGGCAGCCCCTCCAGGGAGGGGGAGCAGGTGGGCCTGTGGGTGCCGGGGGACCACCCCTCGGCTCTGACGGCTGTGCTCTGTCCCCAGCACAGCCACATGAGGCCCTCCGTGTGGAAGCTGCTCCGCGGCCAGGAGGGGAAGACGCCGCGGTAACCTCACTCGTGTTTGCTCGCCCCCGACCCAGCATTTCAGTAGGGGAATGAGTGAAGGGGGAAGAGGCCTGAACGTGACCTTTGTGCTCACACTTGTCTGAGAATCCGTGAGCGGCTGCAGGCGGCCTTGGTCTCAGTGTCGAGGGGACGAGGGCTTGCTGAGGGCGGTGCCTTCCTCCTGGGGCCCGGGGGAGGCTTGCACAGCGCTCTGCAGGGAACAGCTCCGGATGCTCATCCTTGCTCTGCATTTAAATTCAAAAGAGCAGAACTGGAGCAACTGAATACAGACATCACACAACCCGAGGTTCAGGCCGTGTCAGGGAGCGAGACTCCAGGTCACGGGCCGCCGGGGAAATGGATGCTGCTCCAGAGACCACAGCAGCAGCATGCCCTCTTACAGCGAGGACTGCTCACAGAAGCTCTTTCCAAAACACGGGCACACCACAGATGTGACAGGCTCAGTGATGGCTTGTCTTGTCACTGTCCCCAGCTGGTTCTAGCTGTGCAGAGAAGTACGATGCCACCTGTCCTCCCTAGCAGAGGGTGTTTTCTGGGCACAGACTGTCGGACGGTCGCGCAGTCACAGAGAGCTCGCACTGGGTCAGCAGGGCGGGCTGGGCCTTGTTTTTCCTCTGGTGTGTGACCTGCTTCCCTGTCAGCGCATGTCAGTGCTGCGCCTGCCGCGCAGTGACTGCACAGGACCACGTGCCAGGAGGACCTCTGCCCTCCGCTCCGGGTAACTCCGCAGCCCTTGCTCATCCTTAACACCCAGATCAGGTGGCCTCCGGTGACCTGGGCAGGCTCCAGGACACGGCCGAGCACGCCTCCCTCCGGCGGTCCCTCTCCATCCCCAGGTGCAGGTGCCGAGGGAGCCTGCTCCCTGATGGGAGGGGGCGTGCCCATGAGCTCCACAGGGAGACCGCCTTCGTGCATTCCAGTCCCCGGAGCACGCGGCAGTTCACATGGGCTGCCGAGTGTGTGTGCGCATGAGTGTGTGTGTGTGTGTGTGAGTGAGTGTGAGTGTATGCGTGTGTGAGTGTGTGTGTGTGTGTGAGTGTGAGTGTATGCATGTGTGCGTGTGCGAATGTGTGTGTGTGAGTGTGTGCGAGTGTGTGCGCGCGCGCACTGACTGAAAACGTACAGATGTGTTCATGGAGAGGACATAAACTAGGGAGAGGCAGTGCTAAAGTTTGGAATTTATTTGTATAAAACTTTTTTTCTTTAGCCATCAGAATTACAGAAGTTTCTCAAAAAAGGATATGTTTATTACCGTATTTGCCGGCGTATAAGACGACTTTTTGGCCCTGAAAAATATGCCTCCAAGTGGGGGGTAGTCTTATACGGCGAGTATATAACAAACTCTGTATTTTTTAGTGGAAATGTTAGGGGGTCATCTTATACGCCCAGTCTCTTATACGCCGGCAAATACGTATTTTTCAGGGCCAAAAAATCGTCTTATACGCCGGCAAATACGGTAACTGCTTTCTCTTTTTAGTCATACTAGTTAATTAGTTAGCAAATTCTTAAAGAATTTTGAGGTAGGTCATTAGTTTTATAAACACATTTTTAAGTTAGTAATTTCAAGTGAATCTCAGACAACATGTGGTTTCCCAACCTATTTGCAAGATTCAAATTTATGATTGAATTTCTTTGTTATGTGTTTGATTTTTACCTCTAGGAAATTGAAAAGGAAGACATTGAAATAGAAAATGTTGACTACATGGCAAATTTTGAAGATGATTTTGAAGTATGTATAAACATTAAAATTTTTATTGGCTTAAAATAATTTGTCCTTAAAATCAGTGTAAGTATAGTAATTTATAGCTTTTTTTCTCTCTTGACTATTCCTAAGATTCCATATCTGTTTGATTTAGGTCTGTTATCTATAAAAAGTTTGTTATATGTCTACTAATACTTGCCAATATGATGTAATTAAATTACATTATAATTTAATTCATTGTTAAGTACACTTAACATATATGTATATGCATGTATGTGTGTGTATATATAGAGCATATATAATACACATGTCCTCATAGTCTAAGCCTGGGAGTTTGTTTTGTTAGTTTGTTACCTTTTTGTTTTATATTCCACATAGGACTGAAATCACATGGTTTTTGTCCATATTGTCTGGCTTATTTCACTTAGCACGATACATTCAAAGCCACACATGTTGTCACAAACGGCAGGATTTCGTCTTTGCTTTGTTTGAATTGCATTCTGTTGTGCACATGCACCACGTCTTCCTTCCCCACCATCCATCGATGGCCAGGGGTCTGACCCCAGGTCCTGGCTGTTGTGAATAATGCTTATATCTGTGAGTGTGTTTTCATATTTTAAAATAAATACCCAAAGTAGGATTGCTGGGTCATATGGTCTCTCTCTTCCACACAGTTTTTGCAGTGGCTGCACCAATTTGCATTCCTACTGTCAGTGCCCACATCCTCACCAGCACCTGCTATTGGTGTCTTTGATAGAACTATTCTGACAGAGATGAGGTAGTTTCTTGTGGTTTTGATTTAAATTTCTCTAATGACTAGTGACATTGAGCATATTTTCATATGGCTGTGGCCATCTGTGTGTTTTTCTTGGAAAAGCAGATTTTTTGTTGTTGAGTTCTTTCTATGTTTTGGATAGTAATCTTTATTGGAAGTATCATTTGAGAGTATATTTGATGCATATATATTAGTAAATGTTATGTCGTCTTGATGGATTGCCCCTTTATCAGTATAAAATGTCCGTCTTTTTATCTTGTTATCTTTTCTGTCTTGAGCAGCATTCTGTCTGCTTGGTGTGTGGCTTGGCCGCTTTTCTCCGGACACTGTTTGCTGGGAGCGTCCCCTTCCTCGCTTTAGCCGGTTTGCGGCTGCAGCTGTGACGGTCCCTGCACGGCAGCATATTGGTGGGTCTTGTTTTTTAATCCACCAGTTCAGCCATGCATGCTTGGGGTGACGCCTGGCACTCGAGGACTTCCTGCAGCCCTTTCACCGTGCATGTTCTGGCCGCTCTGTCTCCATCCTTTCTGTCCCTTTCCTTTCTGTCTGCTGTTTCCGTCCCGTGGCTTTCTATGATATTGTTCTTTATTTCCTCTTTCCTAATACTTTGGCCCCAGCTCTGGGTTTTGTTTGGTGGTGACCATGAGGTTTGTGTAAAATGCCTTGTAGACGGAGATGGAGTCCATTTTCTTCTGCTTACACAGTCCAGCCCCTCTCCCCCTCCTCTCCAGGCTGATGTTTTATGGGGCGTTCTTAACAAATTGCAGCAGCTCTAGGAACTTGTCTTGCTGTTTTTCTTCACCTTTGTTACAACTGTTTAGTGCCCTGTTCTGAAGTAGAGGTGCAGTTTCCTGCCTCTGTCTGTCATCCCACTCACAGTTTGTTTTTTTTAAAGCATTTTTATTGATTTCAGAGAGGAAGGGAGAGGGGGAGAGAGAGAAACATCAATAATGAGAATCACTGATCGGCCACCTCCTGCACACCCCCATCTGAGACTGAGCCCGCAACCCGGGCAATCGCTCTCAACTGGAATCGAACCGTAACCCTCCAGCCCGCAAACACTCCACCCACTGAGCCACACCGCAGGGCCCCTCACAGTGTTGCTGCTGCTGTCTTTTTGCTTTAGGTGGAGGAGCCCATAGCGTTCCTTGTGGCGCGGTCCGAGGTGGTGAGCGCCCTCAGCGCGCGGTGGTCTGGGGAAGCTTTTGTTTCTCCATCAGCCAAAAGGATGACTTCGTGGATTTATTTTCCTGGGCTGGTGGTTTCTCTTTCCATATTTTGAGTATATAGTTTCACTCTCTTCTAGCCTGTAGGAGCTACTGAGAAAGACGCAGATGATTGAATGGAGTTTTCTCTGTTCTTTGTTCCCTGGCTGCCTTGAGAATTCCTTATCATTAACTTTGGCAGTTTTAACACAAAGTGTTTGGAGAAGGCCTTTTGCGCTGAGATGCTTAGATGCTCTGTAGCTTTCGGAACGGGAATGGCTTTTCCTCCCTGGGTTTCAGCAGTCCTCAAGACCCCCCCCCGTCCCCCGGGGAAGGAAGCTCCTCCTCCCCGTGCTGCTCTCTATTGGGCAGAGAGCACTCGCATCGTTTCTTTGTTTCTTTAAAAAAAAAATATTTTATTGATTTTTTACAGAGAGGAAGGGAGAGAGATAGAGAGCTAGAAACATCGATGAGGGAGAAACATCGATCAGCTGCCTTTTGCACCCCCCCCCCACTGGGGATGTGCCCGCAACCAAGGTACATGCCCTTGACCGGAATCGAACCCGGGATCTTCCAGTCCGCAGGCTGACGCTCTATCTACTGAGCCAAACCGGTTTCGGCTAAAGTACTCCTTTTGCTCATTGATTTTTATTCCTGAGCATATTGAATTTCCTTTCTGAGGTTTTCTTATATCTCATTGAGTATCTTCATGACTGCGATCTTGAATTCTCCGTCATCTGAATCCGGCATTCCGTGGTTCTGACTTGGGCTCTGGAATTGTCATGATCTCTCTATGACCCTGTTACCTAGTCTGCTCATGGTGCTCGGTGGGTTGTTCCTTGGCTGGTGCAGGTGAAGTCGGAGTCCTTCTCTTGTTCAGGTAGGTTTGAGCCTGACAGTGAGCACGCTGGTGAGCTGGTGACGAGAGGACGCTCTTCTGTTCTCCAGCAGGTGGTGTTGTAGTGCAGACTGTGGTTTCTCTCACCTGTGCAGGTAGCACCTGGTGGCCAGGGTCAGGGGTCTTCTAGCTAGGTCTTGGGGCACCACCACTGGGGACGTGGTGGGTGGGGGTAGCTGGGTTTGCTGGCCCACAGCACTGCCCCCTGTTGCTTGTGGCCACAAGAAATTGTAGCCAGGAGGCCACAGTGCGTCTCTGCTGCTGTTGGAGGCTGGAGGGAGGGAGCGGACTCTTGGGCAGCAGAGCTGCTTCTGCCCTCGCCCCCTTTGCTGGGTCTAGTGTGGAGTCGCACCTCGACCGCCCCTATGATTGTGTCATCTGGGGCCACAGTGCCACTGAGCGGCATCTGCAGACACCATCCCGCCTGCCCTATGTGTCCCCAACCCCGGCCCCGCCCCTGCAGATGTGCTGAGGGCGGGTCTGGCAGCGTGTTTGTGAGCTAGTGAGGAGCCCGGGCTGGATGACAGATGTCGGACGGTAGATGTATAGGAGATACAAACAAAGGGGGCTTTTAAAATTAAAAAAAAAACTTTATTGTTTGTATTATTACAAATGTTCCTCATTTTTTCTCTCCATTGCTCCCCTCCATCAGGTTCCCACCCCTCCCTCTGCCCTTTCCCCACCCCCCACTGTCCTCATCCATAGGTGCAGTTTATGTTCAGGCTCTTCCTGCACCCCACACTCCCCTTTTCCCCGAGAATCGTCAGTCCACTCCCCTTCCATACCTCTGATTCCATTATATTTGCCAGTTAATATTGTGCATCAGATTTTTTAATTCCCTTGGTTTTTAGGTTCACTTCTTCATAATTTTTATCTTTATTTTCTTCCTCTTCCTAAAGAACCCCCTTCAGCAATTCATATAATTCTGGTTTGGTGGTGATGAAATCCTTTAGCTTAAATTTATTTGTGAAGCTCTTTATCTGGCCTTCGATTCTGAGTGATAGCTTTGCTGGGTAGAGGATTTTTGGCTGTAGGTTCTTGTTATTCATCACCTTGAATATTTCTTGCCATTCCCGTCTGGCCTGCATGGTTTCTGTTGAGAAATCATCTGACAATCGTATGGGTGCCCCTTTATAGGTAACTACCTGCTTTTCTCTTTGTCTTTTGCTCTTGGAATTTTAATTATGATGTGTCTTGGTTGGTCCTCTTTGGATTCCTTTTGTTTGGGGTTCTGTGCGCTTCCTGGACTTGTTTTTTTTTTTTTTTTTTAGCAAGAATCTAATAGGCCCCAATATTTTCTTCATAAGCTTCTTTTTCTTCCTTTATTTATTTTTAAATTTTTAAAATATATATATATTTTATTGATTTTTCACAGAGAGGAAGAGAGAGGGATAGAGAGCCAGAAACATCGATGAGAGAGAATCATCGATCAGTTGCCTCCTGCACACCCCCCACTGGGGATGTGCCCGCAACCAAGGTACATGCCCCCGACCGGAATCGAAATGGGGACCTCTCAGTCCGAAGGCCGATGCTCTATCCACTGAGCCACACCGGTCCCGGCTATTTCTTTATTTTTTTATTAAGGTATTATATGTGCACATTGCTTACCATTGCCCCCCCCCCCCACCTCCCATGCATGCCCTCCCTCCCCAGAGTTTTGTGGCCATTGGCTGTACTTATATGCATGCATACCAGTCCTTCGGTTGATCTCTTATCTCCCCCAGATCTCCCTACCCTCCATCCCCGCTGTCATTTGACAGTCTGCTTGTTGCTTTACTGTCACTATATCTTTCTTTCTGTTCATTAGTTTATACTGTTCTTTATTATCCATAAATGAGTGAGGACATGTGGTGTTTCTCTTTCATTGACTGGCTTATTTCACTCAGCATGATGTTCTCCAATTCCATCCAGGTTACTGCAAATGATGAGAATTCCTTCCTTTTTATGGTAGCATAGTGTTCCATTGTGTAGATGTACCATAGTTTTCTGATGTATATATTCTTTCCCATTGGTGTTTTTAGTTTTTTGGGATATATTCCTAGTAGGGGGATTACTGGGTCAAATGGGAGTTCCATTTTCAGTTTTTTAAGGAAGCTCCATACTGTTCTCCACAGTGGTTGCAACAACCTGCAATCCCACCAGCAGTGCACTAGGGTTCCTTTTTCTCCGCAACCTCGCAAACATTTGTCGTTTGTCGTTTTGTTGATGTTGGCCATTCTGACAGGTGTGAGATGGTACCGCATTGTTGTTTTGATTTGCATCTCTTGGATAATTAGTGACTTGGAGCATGTTTTCATGTGCCTCTTGGCCTTCCTTCTGTCTTTTTTTGAGAGGATTCTATTTAGGTCCATTGCCCATTTTTTAATTGGCTCATTTATTTTCCTTTTATTGAGTTGTATAAGCTGTCTGTAGATGTTGGAGATTAAACCTTTATCAGTGATATCATTTGCAAATATGTTCTCCCATACTGTGGGATTTCTTGTTGTTTTGTTGATGGTTTCTTTTGCTATAAAAAAGCTTTTTATTTTGATGTAGTCCCATTTGTTCATTTTCTCTTTAGCTTCCATGCCCTAGGGTTAGGATCAGTGAAGTTCTTTAGGCATGTATCTGAGATTTTGCTGCCTGTGAATGTCTCTAGTATTTTTATGGTTTCCTGTCTTATGTTTAAGTCATGTATCCATTTTGAGTTTGTTTTTGTGTATGGTGTAAGTTGGTGATCTAGTTTCATTCTTTTGCATGTATCTGTCCAATTTTCCCAACACCATTTATTGAAGAGACTGTCTTGACTCCATTGTATGCTCATGCCTCCTTTATCAAATATTAATTGAGCATAGTGATTTGGGTTGATATCTGGATTCTCTAATCTATTCCATTGATCTATATGTCTGTTCTTGTGCCAGTACCAGGCTGTTTTGAGAATGGTGGCTTTGTAATACAGCTTGAAATCTGGTATAGAGATCCCTCCTACTTTACTCTTCTTTCTTCATTTCTTTAGTTTTTTTAAATCTGTTTCCTTGTCTCGGCATTTTCACTGCTTCCCTGAGTTGGTAGAGTGGGTTTCTGTGTTAAGGTGTCCTATATGGTTCAGTAGGTCAGCCTCCCAGTTATCTGAGGTGGACATTCTTGGTGCACCCCTTTGTGGACTGTGTGTACATCCTTGTTGTAGTTAAGTTTTGATTGTTGTTGGTATCACTGGGAGGAACTGACCTCCAGGCCAATTGGCTGTGAGGATCAGCTGTGTCTATGCCGGGAGACAGCCTTATTCGGCTAGACTTGGAAAATTGCAAAAGCCTCTGTGTTCAGCTTGGATGGGGCGGAGTTTCAGGGTGGAGCCTACAGCCTTGGCTTCCTGTCAGCCCCACCCTCTGAGGTTCCTGAGTCTCAGTGTTCCTCAGTGTCCTTTGGTACTTGCTGCAAGCCCCTTGAGAGAAAGGTGCCCTCGAGTTTTGCCTGCTATCAGATAGTCTATTCTCTCCCCCAATGAGCCCGGAACTGGGGTTCAGTGTAGTTCTAAGTGGGGTTCAGTGCAGTCGGAACTGGGGCTCAGCATAGTCCGGAGCTTTTGTCTCCTTCCCGCTAGGGTAATCTAGCGGCACAGTCAACAGTCCGTCCTCTGCATGCAATGTGTGCAACTCCGGGGTCTCTGCCTTTTGCTGCTCCCCTGAGTTTCTGCCTTACAGCCTAGAATCTCTCTGTATGAGCCTGGGACCCCCGGGGTCTCGCCCAGAACTGGGGTTCAGTGCAGTCGGAGTTGGGGTTCAGCACAGTCCGGAGCTTTTATCTCCTTCCCACTAGGGAACGCCAGCCAGGCACTCAGCCGCCCCTCCTCTCTGGCTCCGTCCTCTCCCCACGTGCGCACTGTGTCTCTCTGTACCTTAGGCTTTTACAGCTCCTCTGATTTTCCTTCTGGTTTTCTCTTTCCTTCTAGTTGTAGAATTCCCAGTCAGTCAACTTTCCTATGGTTCTGGATAATGTCCATTTTGTATTTTAGTTGTATTTTTTTTTTGAAATTGTTGTGTGAGGCTGCAGTTAGGCGGTTACCTATGCCGCCATCTTGGTTTCCAAAGGGGTCTTCTTGATCCCCAGGAGGCTGACATCGACTGTCTATTATTAAATTATAAACTGCATGTTTTGCTTTGTGTTCTTTAAAGTCAACTTGTCTTAAAGTTTTAAAAAACACGATTATTGTTTGTAGGACTATGAAGATGACTTTGAGATTTGTGATGATGATAGCACGAATGAGCCAGAACCAAGTGAGAAAATAGAAGAACTTCCTCCAGCCAGAAAAAAGGAGATACAAGAAATTCAAAACGCCATCAATGCAGAAAATGAGCGGGTTGGCGAGCTGTCGTCAAAGCTGTTTCAGAAGCAAGGCCAGTCGGAGCGTGAGAGGGAGCCGGGGGCCGGTACGTGATGGGCTGCCGTCTGCTGCAGCAGCTGGGCTAGTCCCCGTGAGTCCAGCAGGCGGCACTCAGAGACTGTATGCCGGCCAGGGTGCTGCGGGGTGTCTGCAGCAGAGATGGGTGGGCCGGAGGGTGGCTGTGCACGGTCAGTGCAGAGGTGCTCACGGGGGTCACATCCGGCGTCCTCCCTGTGCCCAGACATTAGAATGTGTTTTGCTTAGAAACTCTTGGCATCTTCTTATAATAATGATACTTGTAAGAGCAGGAGTAAATGTTTTTAAGTTATAGGGAAAAACTGTGACATCTTGATAAATTCACACTAAAATTAATACAATATATCAACTAGGACCAAATTAAAATTATTGTTGGATGGTATGCTACTTTAAATTACCCAGTAAAACAATCACAAGCGGTAGGTAAGTTAATTATGCCTGGTAGTTGATGTGGTGCAATATCTGGTGAAGGCTGGGCAGATGTTACTGCCCTTACAGCGGTGTCTGCTGTGGAGGATTATGGGACATTCTCCCGGCGTGCAGCTAAGTACATCCTGGGTGGTGGTGACGCTGCTGCGGAGCCGAGGTGTGGGGTTGGTGCCTGCGGTGGCGTTGCTGAGATTCTGTAAGATTTTATTCTGAAATTTCTGGTTTTCTCAGCAGAAATTTGAATTACCTTCTTAAAAAATTATTCATGCCCTTTATTGTTCCAGTAACTATGGCCTTTAATAGTTCGATTTACAAGAATTTAGAACCTCCATTAAGACATTATTTGTGTTGTATTTTTCATTTGTAAGAATTATTCACGATGACACTGCTACCCAGACAGGTGGCGCTGCCCTCCGGGCCGGGGCCGGGGTGGCCTCCATGCACTGGCTCTGCCACCGGCTGTCAGGGTCCTTCCTGTAACGTCAGGGCCGGCCGGCCGCAGGCGGTGCGGCTACTCCAGTGAGCTGATACATGGGAGGCTCCCAGCACTGTCCGCGTGTCTTCCCAGCCACCGCCCTGCGCACACCGCCCGGCCTGGGAGGCCTCATGCCTGTGTCCTCGTGTTGTTTCTGTGCCCGCCCTCTGCCCTGTGCTGATTGTGCTGGTTGCTTATGAACTGCACACCTCTCCCTTCTCAGGGTAATAGGAAGGCAGAGGTATTTGAAAGCGTTTCTGACCTCTGAGAGGTGACCTGTGTCCTTGGTTGGTGAGGGTGTATTCCTCGAGTGCTGACACGTGGCATTTGCCAGCCACGGCGGGGTGTCGGTGGTGATTCCAATGTAACCCTGTGCCGGGAAACATCGCCAGTTTCCTCATTGCTCAGCGGGCTCCCGGCACCTCATGTGCGTACAGCTGCAGAGCTCGCTCGTCCACACGCCCGGTTCGCCCTCGTGCCACGCTGTCCCGTGTGGAGGCGGCGCAGCCGGGGAAAGGGCCCGGACAGCCTGCTCCGGCCACAGCGGGCGATGGCCGAGTCCCAGCGGCGTCCCGGCACGCCCGCCCGCCCCGCCCCGCCCCGCCCCGCCCCGCCCCGCCCCGGGGAGCCGGTCACCGGCACCAGGCATGAGAGAATTGAAATAAACATTTGAACAAACAAACGTGGCCGTAAATCGCCACAGGAAACCACAGAAGCCCTTGGAGGGCATAGGAGAGTTGGCATCCTGTGCTAAGGGCAGTGGCAAGCCCTTCCTACCGCCCTTCAGTCTGGGCACTGCCTTGGACCTGAGCCTGCAAAGGGCCAGCGTTAACTTGCTTCCCGCTGTTTTAGCTGTTTGTCTGCTGGTGGCCCAGCTCCCGGACCAGCACATACATTGCGGAGGGCCCGGGAGGGAGGAACATTCCTAACTCTCCCTGCGGTTGGCGCATGCTCAGTAAGTTTTGCTTTGTTGCCTGGAAGTTTTACATGAAAGTAGCAGAGGCGGCCTCTTAGGAGCTCCGGGATGCTGTTTTTCAGTGTGTTAGCCATGGGCCGTGGTTTTTAAATGTGCTGCTAGTAGTTTTACGCTTGACATTTTTTGCTTGAAATAATTTGTTTCAAAAAAATTGTTGTTTTCTGTACAGATGCAAACAGTTCACCTTCCAGAGCCCCTGTTTGTGGAATTTTTGTGGATTTTGCAACCGCCTCACAACGCCTAAAGAGTCGGACTCAGGCCCTTAAGCAAAAGTAGGTGTCCTGGGAATTGGCAGAAGGTGTTATGGAGTTTTAGTGTATTTTTCTTCAGTACACTTTTACCAATAGAGCTTTGGTTTCACTCCTGACTGTACATTCTTTAGTCTGTGCTGCGTCTCTGCGTCACTGTCCTGAGAGCAGGCGTGTGCTGTCCAGATGCTCGGCACCTCCTGCGCTAGTTTTGGGCTTACCCGGGGCGCCCTAGTTTGGCTGAGGCAGAACCCCGCTCATGCATGTCACATGAATTATTCTGGGTCAAAAAGAAAACTTTAAAAAATCAAAGGCTGAAACCTTAATAGATTAATGATAAATAATAATTTTAAAGTTGTTGAGAAAATTGTAGGGATACTTTATAGCTATGTGTCATTGTGTTGTAAGGAAGTAAGGTACAGAGGAGAAGGACACAAACTGCAGAGCACCGATACCACCAGACGTGAATGTGACACATTAACTAGCAATGTGGGGCAAATAGATACCTGTCTACAGTTAGGTCTCACATCTGAGACCAGTTCTAAATGCAGCAAGAGAGAAGTAAGAAGGCATAGGTAACATAAGCAGGTTCCTCAGTGATAGGAAAGGAGTTTCTGAGAATTAAATCTGGCCAGTGAGGCTAGTGGGTGAGCATTGACGTATGAAGCAGGAGGTCACAGTTTGGTTCCTGGTCAAGGCACACGCCAGGGTTGTGGGCTTGATCCCCAGTGTGGGGTGTGCAGGAGGCAGTCCATCACTGATTTTCTCTCATCATCAATGTTTCTCCCTATTTTCCCTCTCCCTTCCTCTCTGTCATCAATAAAAAAAATATTTTATAAAAAAACAGGCACAATGTTAAATTGTTCTTCAGTTGATTTCTTACCACCTGTAGCCTCTCCTCCCGCTCACCCTCCCCTGCCTTCCCTCTGAGGTTTGACCGTCTGTTCCATGATTCTATGTCTGTGGCTCTATTTTTGTTCATCAGTTTATGTTGTTCATTATATTCCAAAAATGAATGAGATCATGTTGATATTTATCTTTCTCCAACTGGCTTACTTCGCTTAGCATAATGCTGTCCGTGTCCACCCATGCTGTGACACTTATGGTAAGGGTTCTTTCATATTTACAGTCAAGTAATATTCCATTGTGTACATGTATTATAAATTGTGCTGCTATGAACAATGGGGTGCATATATCCTTTCTGATTGGTGTTTCTAGTTACTTGGGATATATTCCTAGAAGTGAGATCACTCGGTCAAATGGGAGTTCCATTTTCAGTTATTTGAGGAAGCTCCATACCGATCTCCACAGTGGCTGCCCCAGTCTGCGTTCCCACCAGCAGTGCACGAGGGTTCCTTTTTCTCCGCATCCTCACCAGCACTGTGGTTTGTTGATTTGTTGATGTTATCCATTCTGACAGGTGTGAGATGGTACCGCATTGTCGTTTTCATTTGCATCTCTTGGATAATTAAACTGAACATTTTTTCAAATGTCTCTTGGTCTTCTGTATGTCTGCTTTCAAGAAGTATCCATTTAGGTCCTTTGCCCATTATCTATTCATTTATTTTTTTAAAACTTTCTTTTGAGAGCCAAATTTTTATTTATTTTTATTTTTTAAAATAAATCTTAATTGTTCATATTATTACAAATGTTCCTCATTCCCCCCCCCTCCATTGCTCCCCTCCACCAAGTTTCCATCCCACACTCTGCCCTTTCCCCATCCCCCATTGTCCTCATCCATAGGTGCTGCAGTTTATGTTCAGTCTCTTCCCGCCCCGCCCCCCCACTCCCCATTTCCCCGAGAATCATCAGTCCACTCCCCTTCCATACCTCTGATTCTATTATATTCACCAGTTAATATTGTTCATCATGATTTTTACTTCCCTTGGTTTTTAGATTCACTTGTTGATAGTTACGTATTTGTTGTTCATAATTTTTGTCTTTATTTTTTTCCTTTTCCTAAAGAACCCCTTTTAGCAATTCATATAATTCTGGCTTGGCGGTGATGAACTCCTTTAGCTTAAATTTATTTGTGAAGCTCTTTATCTGGCCTTTGATTCTGAGTGATAGCTTTGCTGGGTAGAGGATTTTTGGCTGTAGGTTCTTGTTATTCATCACCTTGAATATTTCTTGCCATTCCCGTCTGGCCTGCATGGTTTCTGTTGAGAATTCAGCTGACAGTTGTATGGGTGCCCCTTTATAGGTAACTACCTGCTTTTGTCTTGCTGCTTTTAATATTCTCTTTGTCTTTTGCTCTTGGAATTTTAATTATGATGTGTCTTGGTGTGGTCCTCTTTGGATTCCTTTTGTTTTGGGGTTCTGTGTGCTTCCTGGACGTGTAAGTCTAATTCTTTCACCAGGTGGGGGAAGTTTTCTGTCATTATTTCTTTCAATATGTTTTTGGTATCTTGCTTCTGTCATCTTCTGGGATGCCCATAATTCTGATGTTGGTTCGCTTGAAATTGTCCCAGAGGTTTCTTACACCATCTTCAACTTTCTGGATTCTCTTGTCTTCTTGCTTCTGCAGAGGAGTGTCCTCTGGCTCTTTGTGTTCCAAACCTTTGACTTTATTCTTGCAATCTTCCATTCTGTTTTTAGGACTCTGTATAATATTTTTTATTTCAGAGAATGTATTCTTTATTTCTAGTTGATCCTTTATTATTTCTTATTGATCCCTTTTCATATCCTCATAGGTCTCATTTATTTTATCGGCCTTTTCTAGGAGATTCTTGAACAACCTTATAAGCATGGTTTTGAACTCTATATCCAGTTGCTTTTTGTCCTCCATTTCTTTCGTTTGTGATCTATTTCTTCGTCTCAGCATTTTCGCTGCTTCCCTGAGTTGGTAGGTTGGGAGGATCAGCTGTGTCTATGCCAGGAGACAGCCTTATTCCACTAGACTTGGAAACCTGCAAAAGCCTCTGTTTTCAGCTTGGATTGGGTGGAGTTCCAGGGTGGAGCCTACAGCTTTGGCTTCCGGTTAGCCCCGCCCCTGAGGTTCCTGAGTCTCAGTATACCTCAGTGTCCTTTGGTATTCCCTGCAAGCACCTCTGAGAGAAAGGCTCCCTAGAGTTTTGCCCGCTGCCAGACAGTCTGGTCTCCCCCCCAATGAGCCCGGAACTGGCGGTCATTGCAGTTGGAAGTGGGGTTTAGAGCAGTCTGGAGTTTATGTCTCCTTCCTGCAAGGGCAATCCAGCGGCCCAATCAACCGTCTGTCCTCTGTGCTCTGCCTTTCACTGCTCCCCTGAGCTTCTGCCTTACAGCCCAGATTCCCTCTGTAAGAGCCTGGGACCCCAGGGTCTCACCCAGAATTGGGGTTCAGTGCAGTTGGAGTTGGGGTTCAGCACAGTCCTGAGCTTTTATCTCCTTCCCGCTAGGGAATGCCAGCCAGGCACTCAGCCGCCCCTCCTCTCCCTGCGCGCGCACCGTGTCTCTGTACCTTAGGCTTTTACAGCTCCTCTGATTTTCCTTCTGGTTTTCTCTTTCCTTCTAGTTGTAGAATTTCCAGTCAGTCAACTTTCCTGTAGTTCTGGATAATGTCCACTTTATATTTTAGTTGTATTTTTTGAAATTGTTGAATGAGGCTGCAGTTAGGCTTTTACCTCTGCCGCCATCTTGTTGCAAAACACCCCTTTGCCCATTTTTGATTGGATTGTTTGTCTTCCTTTTGTTAAGTTGTATGAGTTCCCTATAAATTTGTGAGATTAAACCCTTATTGATGATAACATAATATGTTCTCCCATGCAGTGGGCTCTCTTGTTTTGTTGATGGTTTCTTTTGCTGTGCAGAAGCTTTTTATTTTTATTTTTTATTTATTTATTTTTAAAATATATTTTATTGATATTTTACAGAGAGGAAGGGAGAGAGATAGAGAGCTAGAGAAGTCAATGAGAGAGAAACATCTACCAGCTGCCTCTTGCACACCGCCTACTGGGGATGTGCCCACAACCAATGTACATGCCCTTGACCGGAATCGAACCCGGGACCTTTCAGTCCGCAGACCGACGCTCTACCACTGAGCCAAACCGGTGTCGGCGAAGCTTTTTATTTTGATATGGTCTCATTTTTTCTCCTTAGTTTCCATTGTCTTAGGTCAGTGGTTGGCAAACTGCGGCTCGAGAGCCACATGCCGCTCTTTGGCCCCTTGAATGTGGCTCTTCCATAAAATACCATGGTCTGGGTGAGTCTATTTTGAAGAAGTGGCATTAGAAGAAGTTTAAGTTTAAAATATTTGGCTCTCAAAAGAAATTTCAATCGTGGTACTGTTGATTTTGGCTCTGTTGACTAATGAGTTTGCCGACCACTGTCCTAGGATATGTGTCAGTAAACATATTGTTACGAGATATATCTGATATTTTGCTGCCTATGGAATTTTCTAAGATTTTTATGGTTTTTCATCTTACATTTAAGTCTTTTATCCACTTTGAGTTTTTCTTGTGAATGACGTAAGATGGTGGTCAAGTTTCATTTTTTTGCATATATCTGTCCAATTTTCCCAGCACTATTTATTGAAGAGACTGTCTCGACTCCACTATTTGCTCTTTCTTCCTTTGTCAAATGTTAATTGAGCATAATGACTTGGGTGACTTCTAGGCTCTCTATTCTGTTCCATTGGTCTATATGTCTGTTTTGCACCAGTACCAGGCTGTTTTAAGAACAGTGGCTTTGTAATGTAACTTGATGGCTGGTATTGTTATCCCTCCAACTTTGTTTTCCCCTCATCCCCCAGGATTTATGCGGCTATTTGGGGTCTTTTTTTTAAAAAAATTCCATATAAATTTTTATAGAGCTTGTTCTAGGTTTATGAGATATGCCATTGATTTTTTTTGTAATATCCTGGTAATTTATTTATTTATTTAAAAAAATATATATTTTATTGATATTTTACAGAGAGGAAGGGAGAGAGATAGAGAGCTAGAAACGTCAATGAGAGAGAAACATCGACCAGCTGCTTCTTGCACACCCCCTTCTGCGGATGTGCCCGCAACCAATGTACATGCCCTTGACCGGAATCGAACCCGGGACTTTTCAGTCCGCAGACCGACGCTCTACCACTGAGCCAAACCAGTTTCGGCTATGCCATTGATTTTAATGGGGATTGTGTTGAGTTTATAGATAGCTTTGGAAAGTATAGACATTTTAATGATGTTGATTCTACCAATCCATGAACATGGCATATTCTTCTACTTGTTTATGTGTTCTTCTATCTCTTTTTTTCTGTAGTTTTCTGAGTATAGATCTTTTACCTCTATAGTTAAGCTTATTTCTAGGTATCTTAATTTTTTTAAAAAAATATATTTTATTGATATTTTACAGAGAAGAAGGGAGAGAGATAGAGAGCTAGAAATGTCGATGAGAGAGAAACATCGACCAGCTGCCTCTTGCACACCCCCTACTGGGGATGCGCCCGCAACCAATGTACATGCCCTTGACCGGAATCGAACCCGGGGCCTTTCAGTCCACAGACCAACGCTCTATCCACTGAGCCAAACCGGTCTTGGCAAGGTATCTTAATTTTTTTGTTGCAGTGGCAAATCGGATTTTTTTTTAAAGTTTCTCTTTCTGTAAGTTCAGTATTTGGTGTATAAAAATGCTATTGATTTCTGAGTGTTAGTTTTGTATCCTGCTACATTGCTGAATTCATTTATTAAATCAAGTAGTTTTTTGATGGAACCTTTAGAATGTACAATATTATGTCATTAGCAAATAATGAGTTCTACTTCTTTTCCAATTCAGATGCCTTTTATTTCTTCTTCTTGTCTGATTGCTATGGCTGGAACATCCAGTACTATGTTGAACAGTACCAGGGTGTTTCTCAGCATCTAGAAGTGTTCAGGAATCTGGGGAAGGGGCTGTGTGTAAATTAATAAAGAGACTAGACATGAAATATAAATTTGGGAGGCATTTTGGGGAGCCAGAGGAGACCTAGCTTCAGTTAGTTCTCTGAATCTCTGGACCCCTAGCTTTTTATTAACACAGTTTTCCCTAAAGCAAAGCAGATATTCATATTAAAGGTAAGGTATACAGTAGGCATTGTCAGGTTGGAGGAACTGCTTTTGGCTCTTCAGCTGTTTGGCCAGCAGCAGATAATAACATGTAGATTTTTAGGTTTGTGGATCAGCTATTCCAGCAGGCCATAATATGATTTGGTCCTGCTGAATATAGAAACCCATCAACCTTTTGAGGATTTCTTGCATTTTATTATACCCTGCTGGAATTAGCTTTCAGCAGAACAGGAGTGGTGAGAGTGGACATCTCTGTCATGCTCCTGTTTTTAGGGGAAATGGTTTTAGTTTTGCCCATTGAGTATGATGTTTGCTGTAGGTTTGTCATATAAGACTTTTATTATGTTGAGTTATGATCCTTCTATTCCCACTTTCCTGAGAGGTATTTTTGTTTGTTTGTTTGTTTTTTGTTTTTATCAAGAAAGGGTGTTGGCTCAGTGAATGGAGCATTGGCCTGCGGACTCAAGGGTCCCGGGTTTGATTCATGTCAAGGGCATGTATCTTGGTTGCAGGCACATACCCAGTGTGTAAGAGGCAGCTGAACAATGTTTCTCTCTCATCGGTGTTTCTAACTCTCTATTCCTCTCCCTTCCTCTCTGCAAAAAAATCAATAAAATATATTTTAAAAAAGAAAGAAGGAGTATTGGATTTTGTTTAATTTTTTTTCTATATCTATTGATATGACCATATGATTTTTGTCTTTCATTTGTTTATGTGATGTATCACATTTATTGACTTGTGACTCTTGTACCATCCTTGCATCCCCGGAATAAATTCCACTTGGTTATGGTGCATGATCTTTTAAATATATTGTTGGATGCCATTTGTTATGGTTTTATTGAGGATTTTATCATCTATGTTCATCAGGACCATTGGCCTGTAATTTTCTTTCTTTGTTGCATCTTTATCTGGTTTTGGGATTAGAGTTATGCTGGCTTCATAAAAAGAGGTTGGAAATGTTCCTCTTGGGTTTTTTGGAATAATCTGAGAAGGATTGGTATTAGTTCTTCTTTGAATGTTTGGTAAACTCCCATGAAGCTGTCCGGACCAGGGCTTTTGTTTGCTGTAAGTTTTTTGATGGTTGTTTCAATTTCCTCAGTAGTTATCAGCCTATTCAGATTTTCTGATTCTTCCTGATTAAGTTTTGGAAGATTGTATTTTTCTAGGACTATGTCCATTTCGTCTAGGTTGTCCAGTTTGTTGGAATAGAGTTGTTCGTAGTTTTGTTTTGTTTTTTTACAATCCTTTGTATTTCTGAGGGGTTAATTGTTACTTCACTTCTGTCATTTCTGATTTTGTTTATTTGGGTCCTCTCTCTCTGCTTCTTGGTGAGCCTGATTAGAGGTTCTGCAATCTTGTTTATCCTTTCAAATAACCAGCTCTTGGTTCTATTGGCCTTTTGTATAGTTTTCTGGTCTCTGTATCATTTATTTCCATTCTAATGTTTATAATTTTCTTCCTTCTACTTATTCTGGGCTTTTCTTGTTGCTCTCTTTCTAATTCTTTAAGTGGTAGGGTTAGATAATTTATTATCAATTTCATTCTTTCTTTTTTCCTTTCTTTCTTTCTTTCTTTCTTTCTTTCTTTCTTTCTTTCTTTCTTTCGGACTGCTTTCACTGTGTCCTATAAATTTTGGGTTGTTGTGTTTTCATTATCATTTGTGTCCAGGATGGTTTTTATTTCTTCTTTGATCTCTTTTGTAACCCAGTCATTGTTTAATAGCATGCTATTGAGCCTCCAAGTGTTTCATTGTTTTTTATTGGTTTCATTCTAGTGGACTTCTCATTTTATGCCATTGTGATCTGAGAAGATGCTTGATATGATTTCAGTCTTCTTGAAATTGAAGAGATTTAGCCTGAATCTTAATATGTGGTCTATCTTTGAAAATGTCCCATGTGCACTTGAGAAAAATGTATATTCTATGGCTTTGGGGTGAAATGTTCTGAAGACATCAATAAGTTCCATTTGACCAAGTGAGTCATTTAAGATTACTGTTTCTTTGTTGATGTTTTGTCTAGAAGATTTATCCAGTGATGTTAGTGGGGGATTAAAGTCCCCTAATGTGATTATATTGTTGTTGATCTCTCCCTTTATATTTTCCTGAAAATTTTTAATGTATTTTGGTGGTCCTGTTTTGGGTGCATATATGTTTACCAGAGTTATATCCTCTTGATGTATTGTTTCCTTTAGTAATATGATGTGACGGTCCTTATCTCTTGTTATGGCCTTCACTTTGAGATCTATTTTTGACAGATATAAGTGTTGCTACCCCAATTTTTTTTCTATTAGTTGTATTTTTCCCCCACCATTTTTTTAATTAAGGTATTATATGTGTACATTGCTTATCATTGCCCTCTCCACCTCCCATACATGCCCTCCTCCCCCAGAGTTTTGTGTCCATTGGTTGTACTTATATGCATGCATACCAGTCCTTTGGTTGATCTCTTATCTCCCTTAGATCACCCCACCCTCTCCGCTGTCATTTGACAGTCTGCTTGTTGTTTTACTGTCACTATAGCTATCTTTCTGTTCATTAGTTTATAATGTTCTTTATTATCCATAAATGAGTGCGGACATGTGGTGTGTCTCTTTCATTGACTGGCTTATTTCACTCAGCATGATGTTCTCCAATTCCATCCAGGTTACTGCAAATTATGAGAATTCCTTCTTTTTTATGGCAGCATAGTATTCCATTGCATAGATGTACCATAGTTTTCTGCTCCAATCATCTGCTGACGGGCACCTAGCCTGTTTCCAAATCCTAGCTATTGTAAATTGTGCTGCTATGAACATAGGGGCTCCCCCGGGTCCCACCGCCCCCCCCCCCCAGGTCACACAGCTCTCCCAGGGAACACGGCTCCTCTGGGTCTCTCCACTCCCAGGGGCACACAGCTCCCCCTGGTCCCACCACTCACAGGGCACACAGTTCTCCCGGGGCACACGGCGTCCCCGGGTCCCACCGTCCCCCCAGGTCAAACGGGTCCCCTGGGTCCCACAGCTCCCCCTTGGTACATGGCTCTCCTGGGGCACACGGTTCCCCCGGGTCCACCGCTCCCAAGGGGTACACAGCTCTCCCAGGGCACATGGCTCCCCCAGGTCCCACCGCTCCCCCAGGGCACAAGCCTCTCCTAGGGCACATGGTTCCCCCGGATCCCACCGCTCCCCTGGGTCCCACCGCCCCTCCCAGGTCACATGGCTCCCTCTGGTCCAACCCTCCCCTGGGGCGCAAGGCTCTCCCGGGGTACATGGCTCCCCTGGGTCCCACCACTCCCCTGGGTCACAAGGCTCTCCCGGGGCACATGGCCTCTCTGGGACCGTGGATTGATGCCCTCCTATCCTGGACCCCCCGGGGCCCGAGCTGCAGGTGAGCAGGAGGACGACGAGGGGGAAGAACGGGGAGGCTCTGGCCGACTCCACCCTAGCAACCTCAGCAGCTCTGATTTCACACGTTCAGGCTTTCAGTCCCCCGGGTTTAGGTGTTTAGAGTCTCAGGCCGCAAACAGTGTTTTGGGTACTACCTCTCGGTCCTCCATCACGCGCCATGAGTATGCTCCGCCTTGGCGCTGGCTCTCGGGGGCTCTGCAGAGGCTCCAGCCAGGCCTGGAGTCGGGGGGGGGGGGAACAGATGGGCGAAGGCCTTGCTTGGGCTGCGAGTGGAAGGCTGTGGGCACGGAGGCTGGGCTCTGAGGCGGCCTGCTCCCTGGGCCCGGGGCGGGGTGGGCTCCGCTCTTGGTGGGCCTCCCTCACTGGTGGTGGCGACCCCGCTGCAGCTTTAAACTCCACATGGCAGCAGCGGCACCTCTCCTTCTTTCAGTTGTAGATTTCCTCCTCAGCCAGCTCTCCCGCGATTCAGATAGGATCCTTTTCGATTCTCCCCTGGGACCCTGGCCCGCTGCTGCCGGGCGAGCAGGAGGACGACGAGGGGGAGGAATGGGGGGGCTCCGGCCGCCTCTGCCACAGTGACCTCCGCCGCCCACACTTCACACGTTCTGGCTTTCAGAGTCCCCCAGGTTTAGGTGTCCAGAGTCCCAGGCCGCAAAGAGTGCTCTGGGCACAACCTCTTGGCCTTCCTTTACGCTCCACAAGCAAGTGGCCCAGCCTGGCGGAGGGCTTGCTGGGTCCTCGAGTGGAAGGCGTGGCCGTGGCCCTGCGCCGGGCTCCCTCGCTCTCACGGCGGGCGGGCTGGGAAGGCTGTGGGCGCGGAGGTCGGGTTCCAAGGCAGCTCACTCCTGGAGGGAGCGGAAGGTGCAGCCGAGGCGCCGGTTTCCTCGCTCCCATGGCGAGCAGGCTGAGAAGGCTGCATGCGCGGAGGCCAGGCTCTGAGGCAGCCCACTTCCTGGGCCCAGGGCGGGGCGAGCTCTGCTCCCGGTGGGCCTCCCTCACTGGCGGCGGCTGTGGCAGTGGCAGCTGCAGCTCCGGTTCCATTTCGGCCTTAAACTCCACATGACGGCAGCGGCACTTTTCCTGCCCTCTAGTTGTAGTCATCCCATTCTGCCAGCTCTCCTGTGGATCTGATGTGTTCCCTTTCGATTTTAGCTGTTATTTTTTTCCAAATTGTTGATGAGGCGACAGCTTTGGAGACTACCTAGGCCGCCATCTTGTTTCGCCCCTGCTACTACAATTTTTTTTCCATTTCCTTTTGCCTTAAAATTTTTTTCTAGCCCCTCACTTTCAGTCTGTGTGAGTCCTTATATATGGGGCATATTTTCTTTTCCATTCAGCTACCCAAATCTTTTGATTGAAGCATTTAATCCATTTACATTTAAGTTTATTATTGATAGGTAGTTTATTGCCATTTTTATTTTCCATTCCTGTGTTTCTTATTCCCTTTCTACTTTTATCTTTTTACATTATTGTCTTTAATATTTCCTAGATTGCTTGCTTATTGGTAATATGCTCCCTTCACCTTTTTTGTCTGTGCAGCTTCTGATTTTCCCTTTAGTTTTGAATCATAGCCTTGCTGGGTTGAGTATTCTTGGATTCAGTCCCTTGTTTTGCATCATTTTTTATACTTCATTCCATGCCCTTCTGGCCTGTTGTGTTTCTGTTGAGACATCAGTTGTTAGTCTAATGGGCGATCTATTGTAGAGAACTCTCTCTCTTGTAGCTTTCAAGATTCTTTGTCATTAACGTTTGCCATTGTAATCACAATGTGGTCTTTTTGGGTGTATCTTGTTTGGGACTCTGTGTGCTTGTGTGATTTTTTTCTTCCCCATGTCAAGGACATTTTCTGTCATCATTCAAATAGGTTTTCTATTCCTTGCTCCTCTTCTTGTCTTTCTGGCATTCCTATTATGTAGATGTTGCTTCGTTTCATGTTGTCCCAAAGCTCCCTTAAAGTCGCCTGCTTTAAAAAAATTTTTCCAATTGGTTTTCAGATTGGGTGTTTTTTCTATCTTATTTTCTAAATAGCTGATTCAGTCCTCCACTACTTCTAGGCTGCTGTTGATACCTTCCATTGTGTTCTTTATTGCAGCAATGTCATTCTTCATTTCTTCTTGATACTTAAACATGTTGGTGAATTTCTCATCCAGATGGTTGAGCATCTTTATAACTTTTGATCTGAATTCTTTCTCTGACATATTGCTTGCCTCCATTTCTTTTAGTTTCTTTTCTGATGAGTCCTTATTTTCTTTCCTTTGGGGATTATTTCTTTGTCTCCCCATTTTTGCTGTCTCTTTCTGGCCCTGGGCACCCTGATTGAGGTCCAAGAGGTTAAAGTCCGTAAGGTCCAATGGTCTGGGACCAGTTAGCTCAGAGGCTGGGTCACTGTTTGCCATTGTTTCCTAGTTGAACCAATGTGTTACAAGCACTCTTAATCACAGAAGCAGTAACCACTTCTCCCGTGGTTCTGGTCCCTCAGTTGCTTGCTGCAGATGCTCTGGGTTGTAGGGGCACATGCACAGTTCTTCTGTTGTGTGACTCCCTGTGGGGGTGCAGAGCCCTCTGGCATGCAATTCACTGTGCCACCCTGCACCTGTGGCAGTGTGGTGCCCTAGGTCCTCTGGCAGTGCACTAGCAATGTGGTTCTGTGACTAGTGGCTGAATGCACTGGGTTGTACTGGCAGCACAGTCCTGTGGCCCAGGATGGGCATGTGCTGAGTGGCTCCAGATTGCAATGAGAGCAGTGACCTGTGACCTGAGGCTGAGCCTTCCATGTGGTTCCAGGTTGCAATGGCAGCACTCTCCTTGGGCCTGGAGTGGGGTGTGTGTTGGGTGGTTTCGGGTTGGACTGGGAGCATGATCCTGGGGTGGGGGTGGGGTCCAGGGTCCCCCTGGCTTGTATTCATAATGCATGGTCCTGGGTGGCAGATTCCAGGCACATGGGTGGGGAGGTGTGGTGCAGGAAGTCTCTCTGTTGTGCATTCAGTGCAGACATTTGGGAGTCTGCGGTACCATGCCACTCACTGCTGGGGCATGGTGGTGTGCTCACATGGGTGACGGCTGGGAAGCAGCTCCCTGCACTGGTCCAGAATGGTGTCTGAGGCCAGTCCCGGTGTCAGTGTGGCTGCCCTCCTGGCCTCTGCTGCTCCCCTCTACTAGATGGCGTGGGCTTTATGCCAAAGCTGTGCCTGGCCTGGGAGGGCCTTTGGTGGAGAGTCCCATCTGCCAGTCTCCGAGACTCCCGCGAGATCTAACTGTCCCTCAGTCACCCCTTCCCCCACAGACACACCATAAGTCACATCTTTGAGTAGTCAGACAAGTGGATATTCGAACAATAATGAGGAGAGTTTCTTTTTTAGAAATAGGTGAGGTTTTAAAAACTGACACTGCTTATGTGATTAGAATACAGAGAAATGCTCGCTTGTAACACATTGGTTCAACTAGGAAACAGTGGCAAAAGAAAGATCAGCATGTGTAATAGGAATTCATGTCACTGCACGTGAGGTTGAAAGGTGTATGGGACTAAATTACCTTGACATAGTTCAAGAACAGGAGCAGGAGAAGGGCGACAATAAATTGTGGTGAGGTCCTCACAGGAAGAGGTAAAAGTATTTAATTTAAGGTAGACTTTAACAGGTCAGGAATGCTTGTTGAAATGTCTAGGGTAGTCATTAAGAGATAATGAGAAAATGTATAACTAAGAAGCTAGTAGAAGAGTTAATGGAATTATATATTAAAACAAAACAAAACACACACACACACACAAAAAAAAACAAAACAAACAAAAAAACACAAAAAAACAAAACACAGGAAAACATGTGGCTAATCCAGCCGTGGGCAAACTACGGCCCGCGGACCGGATTCGGCCCGTTCGGCTGTTCTATCCGGCCCGTGGAGCCGAAAGAGCAGAGGGTTCTCTTGCTCTCCCCTCCGCTCCCTCACTAGCAGCCTAAGATGAGAGTGCCAGCACGGTCAGGTTGCTTTTGTTCCAGCCCTTCGGTCCAGTTTAAGAACCCATTGTGGCCCTCGAGTCAAAAAGTTTGCCCACCCCTGGGCTAATCAAATAGTAGTCAGGAACTCAGCTGGTGTGGTTCATTGGTTGAATGTTGACCACAAACTAGAGGTCATGGTTTGATTCCCAGTCAGGGTGCATGCCTGGGTGGCCGGCTTGATCCCCAGTAGGGGGCTTGCAGGAGGTAGCCGATCAATGATTCTCATCATTCATGTTTTTGTCTTGAATCTTCCTCTCCCTTCCTCTCTGAAATTAATAAAACTCTATTAAAAAAAATATATATATATATATTAGTCCGGAAAGGAGCAACAAAGGAGCGGAGGTCATGGGACAGAGACAGCAACAGAAAGATGGGTGATTAAACCAGGACCACAAGTTCCTGCCTTACATGTAATGAACTGGAGGAAAACAACTGAGCACAGTACGGCCTCACCTCACATCATCATCAGTAGCTCTTCGACTTGAATGAAATGACATGTGAGGAAACCAGTTTCCCACAACCTCGTCAAGATGGAGAATAGCCAGGTCCCTATGGCGTCTCAAGGGTGTGATGCAACGATGTTGAATGGGACCTGCCAAGTATGTGACTTTCAAGAGACAAACCTTACATATCAGGACACAGAAAGGTTGAGAAAGGATAGAGGAAACATACCGAGCAAACACTGACTAAACACTGCTGATGCCACTGACTTCAAGGGAAACTTGAAAGCAGGAAGAGCACAAGAAAGTCACTTGGTAACAATGAAAGGGTCAGCTCAGCAGATGAGCCCGCCAGGCAGCCTGAATGCTCCCAGTGCTGGAGGACAGAGTGGACAGAGCACCCTGGGCAGCACCGGAGGACACAGGTGCCTCAGACACAGGTGGGCATTGGCAGCTGAGGGAAATGTAGTGGAGACACAAAGGTTTGAGTGCATGGTTAAACTGCATCTAACACACATCTAAAAATATACCTGCAAGTGCAGTATCTATGGTCTTTTAAAGAATACAGAGAACAGTTTTCAAAAAGATTGTATGTTCTGGACATGGGATTGGAAAAATACAGAAGATGTGTTCTGACCACAGTGGAATTCAATAATAAAAAGGCAATTTAGAAAATACTCAAAAGTTTGAAAATCAAGTAATATTTTCTGAAAAGCTGTGAGTCAAAGAAGTCAAATGAGAATTAGAAACTATTTTCCACAGTGGTAATGGAAACCAGCATTTAAAGGCTGTGGGATGCCGTTAAAGCTATTCTGAGACACACGGGAGACGGAAAAGGCGGCCAACCCCTGTCCACATTCCTATCTCAATAGGGCCAAGAACAGTAAGAAATGAGAAGGAACCAAATAATAGAAGATAATGTCAGAAACCCATAAAATTGAAAGCTGTCAAGTTCAACAAAGCCAAAAGGAATTATTTAAAAACAATCATAGAATTTATAAGCCCTAAGAAGTCTGACTTAAGGGAAAAGAGAAAGCCAGACACGAAGACTCAACAGCAAGAACAAAAAGGCCGTTACCACACACACTGAGAGGGGAAAGATGGCGCTGTGGACCACTCATGTCCACAGGGCTTACACGAGTGAGCGGGGGTCCATCTGTTGGGGTGCCATGTGGTGGGAGATGTGGCGGATGGCGGGCTGGAGCTGTGAGTTGGGTGGCTAGAGAGGAGGTGGTGGTTTGGGTAATGACCCGAGTGAGGGAAGGGTACTGTGGGTAGAGCACCAGCGGGGAGAGCAGAGCTGGGTGGGGAGGCGGAGAGCCGGAGGGAAAGGGGACCAGCCGCAGTCTGAGCCGAGGAACACCTGGAGGGCAGTCCCGTGGGACACAGGTCTGTGCTTCAAGGACCGTGGGCGGCACGAACATGACCCCCTTTCGCCCCAGCACAGCGACATCACAGAAAGGCCCAGGAAGGCCTGGCGCGGAGAGAACTGCTTTCCTGACAGCTCTAGGGACGTAGCCTGGCTGGCTCTGTGTGGACTCGGGGCGCTGACGCAGGACAGTGGGAGGCGTGGCTCATGATGCCCTCACGTTGGTCCGCGTGACCGCCACCTGCCTCAGGCAGACACTGGCAGGTGGTCCCACCAAGGCGCCCGCACGCCCCTGGGCATTGCGAGCTTACCTTGTCTGTTTCGAATTTATTTTCCAGGACTCGCAGCACAAAGTTGCTTCGGCTCATTGACCTGGACTTTTCATTCACATTCTCTTTCTTGGATTTGCCGCCAGTAAATGAATATGACATGTACATCAGAAACTTCGGGAGGAAAAACACCAAGCAGGTTAGTGCAGCAGGTACCGGGCAGCTCGGCACTGCTCTCTGGACCTTGAGGGCTGGGCGGTGCGGAGGAGGAGGAGGAGGAGGTGGAGGAGGAGGAGGAGGAGGAGGAGGAGGAGGAGGAGGGAGAAGGGCCCTCCACACCGCCTGGTACCTGTGAACATGCACGGCTTGCAGGGCTCCACGGAGGCCCACACGCAGTGGCGGCTCCCGCTCCCAGTGTGGGAGCAGAATGTCCCCTGGACCTCTTGCTCGGCTCCCCGTGAGGGTGTGACTGGCAGTGCAGGGTCTCCAAGTGCTGTGCACCCAGTGATTCCTGAGCTCCCTGAAGTGCTTCACCCTCGTACATCCTTTTTGCTCTATTGCATCCCCATCTCCCCCTGTGTGCCCTCACCCTGTCACCTGCCTGTGCGCCCTCTGCTGTGCCAGGCCCCTCACCCTGTGTGCCCTCTGCTGTGCCAGGCCCCTCACCCTGTGTGCCCTCCGCTGTGCCAGGCCCCTCACCCTGTGCGCCCTCCGCTGTGCCAGGCCCCTCACCCTGTGTGCCCTCTGCTGTGCCAGGCCCCTCACCCTGTGTGCCCTCTGCTGTGCCAGGCCCGTCACCTGTGTGTGTTTTCTCTGTCACCCAGCCCAGCCTCCTGTCACACGTGTGTTTCTCAATGTTCATGGCCTGGTTGGATGCCTGCGGTGAAGTCTTTCCTCTGACACACACTGAGCTCCCTTATTCCAAAGTTGTCTCCTCCTTGCCACACTGCCGGGGACTCGCTGCTGTGCTTGTGCTCGCTAATTCTGTGATCGTGCGGCTTCCACAAGGTGAAGGCAGGGATTGCCCCTGCATTTTCTTGTGTCCCGTTAGTGCCATTGTACCTGCGCTGGGCCCGCCCATTAGTGACAGCCTCTCGATAGGAGGGCTCACGGGCTGGCCTCCAGGAGCTGCTGGATGAGTCCAGCTGACTCATTCTAACCTTGAGTCGACGGTCCCACTTCTCTCCCCTTTTCTCATCTCAGAGCTGCTAGCAACAGAGCTCTTCCCTGCAGCGCGCACCTGTTTGCTGTGTCTACCTCTGACCGGGATCTCTCCCACTGATGTCCACAGAGCGCGGAGGAGGGGCTGAGCGAGAAACATTGATGTGAGAGACACATCAGTGGGTTGCCTCCTGCGCATGTCCTGACCAGGGCCTGGGATGGAGGCTGCAGCCAAGATATGTGCCCTTGACTGGATTCAAACCCGGGACCCTTCAGTCCACGGGCTGTCGCTCCATCCACTGAGCCAGACCGCTGGGGCTGCACATTCCTTTTTGAAATAAAAGATTGCCTTTGGTTTGCAAAGTCACTATGTTCTTAACATGTTGGTGGGCTCCTCAGTAGTTTTTTACACCAAAGCTGAATTGTTTGATGTGACTTTTCAAAAAACACTTTACAAAATCAAGCCTATTAAACACAGCAAACATTTAAGATCCAAACTGTCTTTGCTTGCTGGTTATTTATGCCGTGATCCTTGTTCTTGACAAAAGCGAAAAGACTGCCGTTGATAACCAGCATTGTCTTTTCAGCCGCGAGACGCCGGCTGAGGTGGGTGCTGACGCAGCATTGGTCTTGCAGGCGTACGTGCAGTGCAATGAGGGGAGCGTGGAGCGAGACGTCCAGACGGAGGAGATGGAAACCAGGGAGGCCTGGACCCAGCACCCTGGGGAAGGCGCAGCCGTGGCGGGCGGTAAGCAGCTCTCCGCAGCTCCCGAGAGCGGGGTCTTCAGCTGCCTCTCTGTGCCGCTGAGGGAGCACGGCGGCGGTGCTCCGTGCATTTCTTGTTCTTTGTCCTTCTGTCTTTCTCTTGGGGGGTTGTTCGTACCTGACTGGAAGTGCCACCCCTCTTTGTGGGGCAAACCAGCAGCCTGAGCACCATCGGGGGCCGGTCAGCGGGGCAGAGTCCACCTCCAAACACGCAGCCGCATGATGGGCTTCTGAGCCTTTGCTTTTAACTTGGGATAATCTTTTCTCCTTAATAGAGATTGGTTTTTAATTTTTAAAACAAAGTCTTTTTCATTGATTTTTAGAGATAGAGAAAGGCAGAGGGGTAGAGAGAGAGAAACATTGATGAGAGAGAAACATCACCGATTATCACTCAGCTGCCTCCTGCACCCCCCGGCTGGGGATCAAACTCGCCACCTGGGCATGTGTCCCGAACGGGAATTGAACTCTTGGTTCATAGGCCGATGCTCACCCAGTGGGCATGGAGCTTTTATACAGCCGTGTGGGTGCCGGGTCTGTTGCCTCAGCTTAGACGGCGGGTCCCAGGAGAGTGGCCGCCTCCACGCTTTCCTCCTTCCGTGCTCAGCTCACCTTCCCTGTTGCACTTGTTCTGAGGAAGCCTCCCCCTAGGACAGGGGTTGGCCAACCCGTGGCTTGCGAGCCACATGCGACCGACACCCCCACTTTTTCTAATGCCACTTCTTCAAAATAGACTCGCCCAGGCCGAAAACCGAGTTCTGTGCATGCGCCACAAAGTTTCAGTCGCACTGTATGTGTGCACCTGCATGTGGTATTTTGTGGAAGAGCCACTCTCAAGGGGCCAAAGAGCCGCATGTGGGTCAAGAGCCACGGTTTGCCGACCACTGTCCTAGGAAATCAGGCATGGACATGTGACACTCACATCATAATTGATTCCGTTAGCTAACGGGGTGAGCCAAGGCAGGTTTATAGTTGTGAGTATGCAAAAACAGTTTATTGTATTATTACTTATTGATGTTGGATTATTTGATTACAACTGTCAGTCTACTTTTGTCTGCCTGTGTTTTCCTTGTTTTTCATTTCATTGTCTGTAAGTAGGGTTCCATTCACAGACTTGGTTTTCTAAATTACATGTATTGGGGACCGCGGTCCATGAGGTTATGAGTTCAGGTGAGTGGTGCTATGACCCATCACCTGTGTGCTCATCGCCCGAGCTCCCTCCATCAGGTGCAATTTACAGTAGCTCCAGAGTGAACGTGGGCTTTCTGAGTTCCGCTTCCAGCTACCTAACTGGTATGTGACCTCTGCCCTCTGGCGTGGCTGCGTGGCTGCTGAGAGCCCACCTGGTGGTTTTCTGTGATTCTTTAGGGAGTGAGAGCAGAGAGCCATCGGACGCAGCGGCTGTGCCCAAGGTAGACACGCTGAGACTGTCCAGCTTCCTTCGGGCGGCCTGCCAGGTAGGTGCTGAGACGTGGCTGTCACGTGGCCACCCCCAGCTAACACACAGACTGGGAACACAGGTGAAGTTGGCAAGGCAAGACATACCTCTTGAGTATTTGAAACCAAGGAACCTGGGCTTTTAAACTGACCATGGGATCTGCAGCGGCCTGCAGATGGAGCGCGGAGGCTCGTGACGCTCTGCATTGCAGGCCGCGCCTCTGTCTCCTCTGAGCCCCCACAGACCCTCCGGTGCCTGCCGGACCCCCTGAGCCTCTGTGCGTCTCTAAAGAGAAGGACCCACCCTCCTCTTCCGAGTGCCCTCAGGGAGGGAGTCTCTTCACGGTCCCATCCCGCCTCCGGGTGTGAGAAGCCTCGCGTGGGGCTCAGTCTGGTCTGCCCATGGTTCTCCTCCAGCGGGTCCCGCTTCCACACTGAGTGGAGGCTCCCCTCGGTGGGCGTCGGGAAGGTGAGGGGCTGGCAGCCGGGGCGGGCGGTGAGGACGAGCGGGTCGCAGTGACTGGCTCACTGCACCTCCTGGGTCCTCGGAGCGCAGGGAGGACCCCGAGGCCCTAGGGGGCCTGCCCCTGCCGTGTCCTCGTCCTGTCACTTCAGCAGAGTCTCTGCCGTAAACCGTGGCCCGAAACCCCGCTTCCTGAGGGGTCGCTCCCCTGCTGCGCCCGCAGGACCGTTTTCTTGTGCCCTGTCGCTTCTGTGGTGCCGGGCGGAGCGGCCCCGCGAGGGCGGGCGGTGAGCTCGCGGGCAGGTGCTGACCAGGGCCTCCCTGTCTTTGGAAGGTGGTGGCCGTTTTGCTGGAAGAGGACCGCGTGGCAGCCGCCCCCAGCCGGGACCCCGGGGCCCGGGGCAGCACCCTGCCCCTCAGCGACAGCGCCTGGCAGCTCAACGCTAGCCTGCCCTTCCTGCAGCGTAAGCCTGCTGCCCGCGCCCGAGCGGGCGGGTCCTGGGCCGCCCCTGTGACGTGCGGTGCAGCCGGCAGAGCTCGGCCTGCAGCCCCGCCGCCCCGGTGCGAGTGCGTGGGGTGGGAAAGCAGGCCGAGTGTGGAGTGCGGGTTTGCTTCAGTCCCCCGCCGTGGGCCCTCTGCGAGCCGGCTGCTGCCGAGAGGCCCAGTGACCCGGCGCGGGTCTCAGCAGCTCCCCGGGCCACGTAGACCCCGTGACGTGTGGTCACGTGTAGCCGCTTAGATCTGGTTTAAAACCTGCGATTGTGTGGCCCAGTCCGAGCCTGTGGCTGCTCTTCCATAAAACGGTGGCTGCAGGCGGCCGTGCAGGAAGGTGCAGTGGTGGCAGTGGGGCTTCTGTCCTTCGCTGTGTGGGTGTTTCACATGAATAAAATGGCATTTTAGCTTAAAAAGCTGGTGTTTTAGGGGGTGTTTTTATTTTTAAAAGATAAGAGTTATCCTGTCAGGAAATAGAAAGTCACTGAGTCTGTGACTTCAAAACCCAGGTGTGCACGCGCTCTCTTCCCGGAGCTACCCAGTGCGCACCGCAGGCCTGGGGCGCTTGTACAAGAGCCACGGGCACAGAGTCCCTCGTGGGGGGCACGAGCGTGTGTGTCCTCACAGGACTGGCCTCTGGAGGGTGTGGGAGACCCGCCTGAGGAAGGAGGGTTTCCTTGTTGGTTTGCACTTTGGTAAAATGAATTCTGAGATGACAGAGGAAGTGAGGTTGGATGACAGGTGTCTGAGGCTTGCTGGTCACACCTGTGAGCCG
Source organism: Vespertilio murinus (assembly GCA_963924515.1). Classification (NCBI taxonomy): domain Eukaryota; kingdom Metazoa; phylum Chordata; class Mammalia; order Chiroptera; family Vespertilionidae; genus Vespertilio; species Vespertilio murinus. Next base: position 74,399,917 of record OZ004712.1, read on the forward strand.
AGGCCTCAGAGGAGGGATGCTCGCCGTCCAGGAATGCTCGCCCGCGCAGCAGAGTGGCGCCGCGGGCCACTCCTCCTTCCTGTGCTGGCTTGTGTGCAGCGTGTGACCAGCGTCCTGGCCCCGGGAGAGACAGCAGTGGGCCGGACTAGGAATGTGCACATGAGTGACGTGCGCGGTGGATTGAACGGGGCAAGCTCTTGGGAGACAGACAAAGGGGCAGAGCCCCCAGTGGAGCAGCGTGGCGGTGTGACCCTCGGGGACTGCAGGGCCACTGAGGTGGCCTGGCCCCAGACTGTGCTGTACCAAGTTTGAAGGACCACTCCTCAGCAAAACCACACGGCAGCTGAGACCATTTTCTTGTAGAGCTGTGGTACTGGCCAACCCACATTTAGGCGGGTGGAGCTTTGAAAGGACCATGTCTGTTTCTTCACTCAGCTGAAATGCGTTCACTTATTTGTACGTGTGTGAGTGTGACTGGTTCTGGCAGACCACGCAGATGCTGCAGCACTTTCCCTATTCTGTCTGCAGATCGGAAAGTGGCCAGCTTGCACACCTCTCCAGCGCGGAGGCAGGTGGTGGTGTCCGTTCACGGGCTTCCTGGCCAGGCCTGCGCGCCCCCACTGGACCGAAGGCACCTGCTCTGCGTGTGGGACATCTGGCAGCCCTCGGGGCCGCAGAAGGTCCTGGTGTGTGAGTCGCAGGTATAATGGGAACAGGGCAGGCAGTGGGCGCGGTGCTGGGTACAGGGAGCAGGAGAGGCTTGGAGGCCCCCCCCCGGCCTCCCTCAGCGGACATGGGCGGGTCTGCTGTGACTAAAAGTTGTAAGTTCAGAAGAACCCGCAGCGTGAAGCCTGGTTAGCACCAGTCGGCCTGTGGGAATTGGGTATCAGGGCTCCAGGCCGAGGGGACACACGGCCCTGGCATGGCTCTGGTTCCGAGTGGACTTGTTGCTTGTTCTGATTGGGTCCCGGACATAGTAAAGGTTTCTTAATTGCTTGAATGCGTTTCCTGGCCCCTGGTTCACAGGCTGTGGTCTGGTGGCCACGCAGGTCACCTGTTTACATGCTTCTTGACCTCAGAATCACCGGTTCCACCAAAACTGTAGAGAACAATAACTTTTACTGGTGTCAGTGTTGTGGCTTAAAGATAACTTGGTGCTGCAGGCTGTAATGGGGAGACAAGTTGATGGGCTGATGGGCTGAGTGGGGCCTGGCGCACACCGAGAAAGCCGACAGCTTCTCTGGGAGGCCCCGGGCGCCGTGGCAGCAGAGCTCTCTGTCCTCCCAGGTCACCTGTTGCTGCCTGAGCCCCTTCAAGGCCTTCCTGCTGTTTGCTGGAACCGTGCACGGCTCGGTCATCGTGTGGGACCTGAGAGAAGACTCTCGGATGCATCGCTACGTGAAGCTGAGCGACTGCTTTTGGACGTTCCGGACAGCGACGTTTTCCACTGGTCAGTGAGGCCCGGAGCGTCACGGACTCCAGGAATGTCTGAGTGTCTTGGCATTTATTGTTCAGGTTACCCCAGAGCATGCAGCCTGACCTATGAGCAAAAGAGGCCTTGGAAAACAGGGAAACAAAAATACCTCAGGCCATGGTTAGCCGGGGCCAGCAGATTGTAACATCTTTCTTGTTTATGTGTGGATTCCAAATCCTCAGTGAGTTTCTAGTTTTAAATTAGCTTAAAGCGTGTTGGTATGTCTGATCCTGGCTTAGTTACCTCCACCTGGGGCACAAGGGGAACTGGAACAACAGGACCTGCAGCATCCTTGGTTGGATCCCCAAAATCTTCATGCCAGGCAGCTGTAGCTGCAACCATAACCATGACCACATTAAGCAATCACAATCAGCACAGCCACCGTTACCAACCAGCACCAACCAACACAGCCACCGCTATTGACCAGCATCAACCAATACAACCACCACCACCAACCACCACTAACCAGCACAGCCACCTCTATCAACAAGCACCAACTAGCACAGCCACTGTTACCAACCAGCACCAACCAGTATAGCCACCGCTACCAACCAACACAGCCACCACTACCAACTAGCACCAACCAATACAACCATAACTACCAACCAGCACCAACCAGCACAGCCATCACTAGCAACCAACACCAATTAGCACAGCCACCACTACCAACCAACACCAATTAGCACAGCCACCACTACCAACCAGCACCAACTAACACAGCCACCACTACCAACCAGCACCAACCAACATAGCCACCACCCAACCAGCACCAACCAACACAGCCACCACTACCAACTAGCACCAACCAATACAACCATAACTACCAACCAGCACCAACCAGCACAGCCACCACTAGCAACTAACACCAATTAGCACAGCCACCACTACCAACCAACACCAATTAGCACAGCCACCACTACCAACCAACACCAATTAGCACAGCCACCACTACCAACCAGCACCAACTAACACAGCCACCACTACCAACCAGCACCAACCAACACAGCCACCACTACCAACCAGCACCAACCAACACAGCCACCACTACCAACCAGCACCAACCAACACAGCCACAAACAACCAGAGCCAAACACCCACAACCACATAACCACGAACAACCAACCATAGCCAAGGCAAATAAGTGCAGCTACAATCAAAACCAACCAGTCACCAGCAGCCCCCACCACTGGCAGAGGCTCATGTCTCGGCATTTTTCAGGTGTTGTGTGATACCTCTACAATTGAGAGTGTGTGTGTCTATAGCAGGGGTGGGGAACCTTTGGCCCGTGGGCTGTATAAGGCCCACAAAATCATTGGGCTGGTCCTGCCAAGGCATTAAATATTTGACCCAATATAGCAGCTAATTTTTAAGTTGACAATTTTGTATGGCCCACAGGTGATGGTTTTATAAGGCTCAGCACCCCTGGTCCATAGCTCCTCATGGCTTTGATGCTGTTGGAATAGAACCTTTCCAGGGTGCTGCCCATGTCACTGGCTAACCTCTGAGTCCACCACCCCTCCTGCCCCTAAACCCACGAGGCCTCAGAGGGCTGGGGAGTGAGGGGTCCATGGACCTCAGTGGAAGCCCATCGGCTTCAGCCCTGTTGTTCATGCGTCATCTTTCCTGAGCTCAGCCCCAGCTCTCACTTCATTTCTTTCTGGTTTTTAAAAAATTCTGTTCTGAGTTTCTGAGTCCAGGTGTGTCTGTGTGTGTTTGCTTTACATGCTCTCCAGGGGGTGAGAGGCAGGGTAGTGTGGCGTTCTGTTTCCTGCCTGTTGTGAGGGGAAGATTCTCACCAGCGGAAATGCCTACCTGCATTTTTAGGAGCCCTTGTGGGCTTAGTTGTTCCTCCTGGACATGGTGCAGTGGGGCCTAGGCAGCACACGTGACAGGGACTGACTGGGGGGGCGGCGCGAGTCTGCCTGCACCCCGCTCCACGCCGCCTCCGGGCCCCTCCCTCCCGAAGCGGTGGCTCCAGGCTGTCCTGCCATCGGATGGCTGCCCTGGAAGCTGAGCTGTCTCCCTGCTCTCCCTCCATCCTTGAGACCCCTCTCCCCTGGGAGGGTGTCCTGGGCCCTCCACCCGCAGGTGGGACGTCCCATTCCTCTCACAGGTGGCTCGGGGCTGTGGTCTCTGCTCCACATGGAAGGCAGTGGAACCTCAGCCTGGTCCCCATGGGAGCATGTGTCCCAGAAGCACCTGTGTCCCCCACCCGATGACACTGTGTCTAACTTCCTGCTCCCTGCGCGCCTGCGCCTCCCCAGATGGCGTCCTCACCGCTGTGAACCACCGCAGCCCTCTGCGAGCCATCGAGCCTGTCTCGGCATCTGGCCACAAGAAACAGAGTTTTGTCCTCTCGCCCTTTTCTGCTCAGGAAGGTGCGTGATCCTTCCCCACCCGAGAGCCCTGAGCTCAGGCAATGCCTGCGCTCCTCCCAGCCTCTCTCCCCGCCCCTCCTGTCTCCGTTAGAAATGTCTGGTTTGTCGTTCCACATCGCTTCCTTGGACGAGAGTGGGGTTCTCAACGTGTGGGTGAGTGGAGCACACGGGCTCTGGGAGCAGTGTGGCTGTCAGGGACGAGGGGACAGGGCGTGCGGATGCTCCAAGGGCTGGCCGTGGCCCCACGTCGGGGCGGGCGGGCGGGAGGGGCTGGCAGCTGGGCAGGGCTGCTCGGGAGCGAGGCCGAGGCCGCAGCTACGCTTTCAGCACCGCTGCCGCTGGCGTCCCGTCAGACCTGTGCTCTGGCCCTCTGGTAAAATGTGCTCATGCTCCTCTCAATATTCTGTTTTAGGTGGTTGTTGAATTACCCAAGGCAGATCTTGCAGGCTCGATAAGTGACTTAGGTAACTATTAAATGATAAGTGAGTTTCCAGCAGTGTTTGCTGAAACGAATAGATTAAAGATGGCATTAACTACTTTAAAAATAAGTAGTTGGCTACCTGAAAAATGAACGTATCCTATAGCTTTATCGGCTGCAGGGAGGGAAGGCCGTGGGCTCAGTGCTCGCAGCGAGACCTAGAGGGTTCCCTTTGGTCTGGTCTGTGCCCCTGGCTCCCCTGCTGTGCGTCGGGGACCAGTGCTGGGTGGTTCATGCTCTGGCCCCGGCGTTAGGTCAGGGGCCGGTCAGCGCGCTGCCCGTGGTGGGACCAGGCCTCACCAGTGAGTGTTCTGAGCAGCCTGGTCCCGTCTCAGGTGCCAGGAGACAGGCGGGTGGACGGGGAGTGCGGGCTGAGGACTCGTGTTGCTCAGGGCAGAAGGTGCTGCGGGGGCACGTCAGGCCTGGCTGGCCTCCCAGGGAAGGCGACACCTGGGAGAGCGACGCTGCCCCCCGCCTTGGCAGGCTCTGGCCGCATCTGCAGGTGGAGCTCATTTGTGGGCGCATTGAGGACAGCGCCTTGCCCAGAATCTGGGTTTCAAGATGCAGTAATCACAAATGGGAAGGTGGTTTTGGGAATAGACAGGAAGCAAAGCCACTGCATGGCTGACGGGCAGGCTGTGGCCATGATGAGGCTGAGGGAAGGCGTGGTGTGCGAGTGGTTGGGAGGAGGCCGGGGCGTGGAGGGGCGTGTGGGCTGCTGCGAGGAGGCGGGTGGAGCTGAGTGCTGGTTTTATTCGTTTTCCTCTGCTCAGTTGCTACCTGATTCTGTCTGAGCAGGTCTGAAAGGCAAGGGCTTCCTGACCGTGCTCACCAGCCCTTCCCCAAGGCTCTTCCTACAGACCCTGGTTTCCTGGCTGAGCCCCGAGGGCGCTGCAGGAGCCCCACCTGCACCGGGGCGCCTGCCTTCTGCTCTGTCCCTGACGCAGGTGTGGAGCGGGGAGCCTGGCTCCAGAGCCGGGCCGCTTTCCTCAGACACATCTATTCCTCATCTCCCTGCTCTTAGGGCTGATCCCTGGAGGGAGGATAAAGCTGGTGCACAGCTCCATGACGCTGCTGAGCGACAGGTAAGTGCCCCAAAGGCAGGGCCGTCCCCCCGGGGGGCAGCCCCAGCTCGGACCCGGGCCGGGTCCCTCGTAGGTGATGGCCGAATGCCTGGCCATTCAGGAGTTAGTGCAAAGGCACATCACAAATGGAGAGCCAGCCGCTTTTCTTTGATTAAAATGTTGTCCACCTGGTGAATCGGTGCTATTTGACTACTTTTCACTCACTGTTAACACAGCCATGAAGTAAATAGGACTGGAAGCATCGACGTGGAAGTTTAACTGAGAATTTAGACTTTTGCTTTTACTCACAGGACTTACTGTGACCCAGAAGTTCTTGTTAAGCACACAGATCTCGCCTGCAGGATTTGTGCTCCATGTTAATCTGTTTCGGGAGCGGGCCGCCAGTCAGCGTGGGGAAGGTGCCGCCCAGTCCTGGCCCTCACAGAACACTGGGCGTGGGGAGGGGCAGCTCCGCCCGCGCTTGCCTGCAGGCCCGTGCCCGCACACAGGCTCTGTTGTGTTAAGGAAGCCGGCTGACTCGCTCAGAGCCACCCCCAGGCGACGCCTTTGTGCCCCCTGGGTGGCCCCGGGCTGGTGGCCCGGCTCCTGTAAGGTCGCAGACAGTCCCCGTGGCCACTGAGGGGCGGCCTGTGTCCGGGAAGAGCGCTCGGGGGAGGGCGCTCAGGGGTCCCTCAGGTCCGCGCCTGCCCAGGGGAGAGGCACAGATGCCGCGAGGAGCAGGGCACTGCCGCCCAGACGCAGACAGCCCAGCCGGAGGCTCGAGTGACCTCACCAGGTCCTGTGCCCTCTCCTGTCGCCCCGAACGCAGGGTCTGAGGAGGGAGTGACCCTCGGTGGCAGCATGTCTCCTCATCCTCTGTGGATATGGCACATGCATGCTCGCTCTATGGGGACACGCTCAGAGTGACGGGGGGGGGGGGGGCGATGGTGGTGAATAGTGGCTTCTCGGAGATGGGAGGTGGACTGGGAGCGTGTGGCCAGCAGGAGCAGGACATGGAGGCCAGGGCCAGAGGCTGAGCCAGTGTGCTGTGTGAGTGCCCACGGTCCTCCGGTCCCGATGGCGAAGGGGCTGGTGGGGGCTTAGGAGGAAAGGAGCAGAGGGGGCTGTGGCGGGGCCGGGGAAGGCTCTGGGAGGCGGAGGGAGGCCTGCCCTCGCCAGTGCCTGGCTTGGGGCCCAGGTCCCACCCAGATGAGGAGCGGAGCGGAGGCAGGCTCTGGGCAGCGGGAGGGCGCAGCTCTGCTCTGGGGGTGACGGTGACAGGGGCAGTCCTGAGTGTGGTGAGAGGCAGTGGCCCGGTTCCTGCTTCTGGCTCCGGCAGAGCGGATTCTGCTGTTAGAACTGTGCACACAGTCATTAACGAGGGGACCGGCTGCCCGTGCCAGGTCCAGGTGGAGGTTGGAGCCAGGGGCAGCCGTGTGCGTGTGCATGTGCACATGCGTGTGTGTGTGTGTGTGTGTGTGTGTGTGTGTGTGTAGCATGCTGGGCCCTGAGCCCCGCTGCTGCTGTGGCTCCACCCATGCCCGGGCTGCGTGCTGCCGACTTGCCGAGGCTGGAAGGTGGGCTGGACCCGCCCAGCATGGGGTCCTGGTCCCTTCGTGAGAGGGAAACCCAGAAGGCCCCCAGCCCGGGAGACTGAGATGGAAGCCCCACGCCCGGGCGGGTCCGCAGCCGAGCGGTGAGCGTCAGGCCCCGTCGGGGCCTCGCAGCCCTCACCTCTGCCGTCTCTTCCAGCCTTGCCAACAGAGGTGACGCTCGCTGGGCAGCCGAGCAGACACTCAACGTCAAGTTCTCACCTTCGGACCCTAATCACTTCATTGTCGGCACCAGCACGGTGAGGCGTGTCCCGCTTCCTTCCGGACCCCTCCTGGGCGGCGGGTGGACGCCGGCACTGAGGATGGGCTCGCTGTGGCGTTGGCGATGTTGCCCGAGTTGTTGGGGAAGACTACTCCCCAGCCTGCACTCACCCGCTCCAGTCACTGCCGTGTTTATTCCAGGGCTTTGTGGGCCACGGCTCCAGGCAGGACCTGAGGGTGTTTCCCAAATTCTTCAAACCCCAGCAGCGCGGCGCGCGGCCCGTGCAGGTGACCGCGGTGGACTTCTCGCCCTTCGGGGAGCCGGCGTTCCTGGTGAGAGTCCGTGTCTAAGGCACACGGGTTTCCTGAAAGTCCCTCCCGGCCGTGCTGGGCATCACGTGGCTGCAATGGCCCTTCTTGGCACTTTGTCCTCTCACCTGGTCTCTGCGTGACGAGAACCCCCCCTTGGGTGCCCCACAGGCACACCCTTGCCTCCCGGCTCCACCCTCCCCTGGTGGTGCCGACTCCCACCCTCAGGGCAGCCGCCTCCTCGGGAAGCCGGAGCCTGTGCCCACCTGCCTGGGTGTGGCTGCAGCAACCTCCGGGCACGCCTCTCCGGCCAGTGCATCTCCTCAGTGTCTTGCCGCCTTCGCGTTGGGAAGGACACGCGGCCTTAGTTGGAGGGAGGTGTTCCCTCGGTCAGATTCAGATTTTCCCAGCTGATGTGCCTGGTGAGGTGGAACAGCACTAGGAGGCGCTGCCTTCCCTTTCTGATCATGACATTCCTCAGGGGACAAGGGGACGCTCCGCCAGGCTCCTGCCATCCATTACCTCCCCACCTGCGCCCTCACTTCCGCATCTGTGTCCTCACATTCTTTTTAAAAAATATATATATATTTTATTGATTTTTTACAGAGAGGAAGGGAGAGGGATTGGAGAGTTAGAAACATCGATGAGAGAGAATCATCGATCAGCTGCCTCTTGCACACCCCCTACTGGGGTTGTGCCCGCAACCAAGGTACATGCCCTTGACTGGAATCGAACCTGGGACCTTTCAGTCTGCAGGCCGACGGTCTATCTACTGAGCCACACGGGTTTCAGCTGTCCTCACATTCTTACCTGCATCTATTCATGATCCTTGCTGGCATCTGTTGTCAGGGTGATTTCAGATGGTGGCTTTGTTTCCTGTAGTTAATTCCATGTTTACTACTTTGCTATCTTCCTTTTCTACTATGTAGAAGTAAATGTAAATATGTATGTTAGGCATGTATGTAGGCATGTTTGTTGGCATGTGTGGAGGGACGTATGTATTATGTAAGTGTGGGCGCATGGCCCCTTACTCTCCTCAGGGGCTTACGGCCATTTGCTGCCTCTGTTCTGCTCAGAGCATCCCCGGGGGGTCCTTGGAACTGGTTCCTTGCTTCCTGACATCATTCTGTGAGCCCTTTTCTGCGTTCTGGTGCAGTAAACCCGGAGTCAGCCCTTTCTCCAGGGAGTCCTGGCTCCTGTTGGGGAAAAACCCATGGAAACCAAGATCCGCGCAGTGAGCAGTGCTCGCTGTGCAGGACCCCGGCCCTGCCCGCCCGCGCAGGCCCAGCAGGGGGCCTGGCCCTGCCCGTGTCCACGAGGCGGCCCGCGTGCACGAGCCTTGCGGGACGCTGGCTGTACCTCCGCCGTGGCTATGGGTGGACTCAATAGATACATAAAAGCTTCTCTTGTTAGCTAAAAGTTTGGTCTTTTACTAAACCAGCTAAGTTTTATTTTATGGAAATTTCCACCCAAGGGGATATGTCACTGTGTCATTGGTGCAAATGTATGTAAATCTTTTTAAAGACACCTTAGTGATTTTCGTGGAGCCAATCGTAATGCTCTATGTTTGATTCACTAAGATCCAATTTTGCTAAAAACACCTGCTGTGCATTCACTGAGTTGATAGCCCATCAGCCACGTAGGGAAGGGGAAGGAGTCCAGAAAGTGCCTGAGCTTCCCGGGGATGCTTCTCTGTGTGCTTTGTTAGGTAGCTGTGATGTCAGCGTTCTGTGTTCCAAACTGAACAACGCTGATGCTCTGAGACCCTTCCTGCCCGGAGGCTGGTTAAGGAAAGCAGAGCCCTGACCGGTCTCCGCCCGCAGGCCGGCTGCTGCGACGGGAGCATCAGGCTCCACCAGCTGGCGTCAGAGTGGCCGGTGATGCAGTGGGACCTCAGCACCGACGGCCGCGCCATCACCAGCCTGCAGTGGTCCCCCACCCGGCCGGCCGTGTTTTTCGTCCAGGATGACGCTTCCTGCATCTACATCTGGGACCTCCTGAAAAGCGACCTGGGGCCCATAGCCAAGCAGCCCATCTCTCCAGACAGGTGGGTCTGAGGGCGTGTGCTGGCCGCCAGCGTCCTGCAGAGCGCCTGGTGGTGATGTTGGTTAAGGAACGTGCTGGTGTCAGTGTTGGTGATACTACAGACCCTTCGGAGGTCTGCTGGTTCAGTCTGGCCCAGCGTGGTCTCCGGGCCAGAGCACGTCATCGCCTCCTTCGGAGAAAGGAAGAGGCCGGAGCTCCTCAGTGGTGTCGCTCGCTGGCCACAGGGTTCCGCGTGGGCATCTGCAGCCCCCTGTCTGGTGTCCCAGCCGTGGCCTGGGGTCCGCCATGGCACCCTGTCAGGTGGGTGGCTCCTCTGCCCAGAGTGGCGCAGTCGCACAGCGTGTGGCCGTGTGGGGCCCAGGGACACGGAGATGGTCGTGGCGGCCTGCAGCGACCCCGTCTTGTTTTTTTTGTTTTTGTTTTTTTTTAATATATTTTATTGATTTTTTACAGAGAGGAAGAGAGAGATAGAGAGCTAGAAATGTCGATGAGAGAGAAACATCGACCAGCTGCCTCCTGCACACCCCCCACTGGGGATGTGCCCGCAACCAAGGTACATGCCCTTGACTGGAAGCGAACCTGGGACCTTTCAGTCCGCAGACCGACGCTCTACCACTGAGCCAAACCGGTTTCGGCAACCCCGTCTTGTTTTAATCGTGGAAACTAGAGCTATTTATAGAGCCTGTCTCTGAAGGCTTCTCTCCTGACCCACTTTGCTGCCTGCCCTTTCCGAGACTTGGTATTTCTCGGTGGTAATTGCCTGGCTGTGATGGCCTGAGCAGCACGGGGAGGGCGGACACGGGTTGGAGAGTGATTGAAGCAGGATCGTGCTGGGCGTTAGGACACAGTGATAAGATCTGAAAACACTAGGTGTATACTTTATTCTAATGATTTAAAAACACACAATCAAAATCCAGACTGTAACTCACTTCTAAGCACATATCTGCCTGCAGTGTATTCCAAAGGCTTGTCAGCTACTCAATAAAACAGGCGCTGCTGAGCACCCCAGCACGCCGGGCACCAGGCCCGCAGTGGACCAGCGAGTGGGCTCACGTCCTAGTGGGGCCGGAGTGGGGAGAGGGAGCAGGCTCCACAGTGGGATGGGAGGAACGAGGAGGCCGGGTGTGCGCCAGGGGGAGTCAGGGCTTGGAGTGGGCAGGAAGGCAGGCCTGGCTGAGGGGGTGCGTCTGGCAGAGACTTGAGAGGCGGGGTCTTGGGACAGGCGGGCCCACCAGTGCTGGGGCCACCGGAGCCTGACCGACCCTGGCCCCGCCTCCTGCCTGGACAGCGGTCAGTCCGTCATCTGGGCTGAAGCTACCCAGCAGGGAGCAGTTCAGACCAAGGGAGTGGAGCAAAGGCAGACGTGATCTAGAACATTCTCCTAGACACTGCCTGCCTCGGTGGTTAGCAGCAAGCAGTGCTTAAGTTAAAGAAGTAATAATACTCACAGAAAGTGCCCGATGATTTTTCTCCGGAGTTTGAAGGCCGGAGTGTAGCTGAAGGCAGAACTTGCTGCCGGAGGTCAGCTGCAGAGACGGGACCTGCGCGCCGCGCCCGGGCCGCAGGCCTCAGCCCCAGCGTCGCTTTGCCCTCTGCCCTCTTCGCCTGCATTCTGTCTGGCGCACAGATCCGAAGCACGCTTTATCTTAGTGTTGTTTCAAAGCACATGTAATTGGCCCCGACAACCCTGGCCAGTGTCTTCAGTGGTTAGAGCGGAGGCCTGAGCACCAGAGGGTCTCAGGTTCGATTCCTGGTCAAGAGCAGGTTCTTGGGTTTCAGGCTCACCCCCAGGGGCACATGTAGGAGGCAGCCCATCGATGTCTTTCTCACATCAGCGTTTCCCCTTTCCCTTTCCCTCTTTCCCCTCCCTCCACCCTCCCTAGAAAACAATCAGTGTTAACAACAGACGGTAAGGAGAGGCTATCTGCAGAGTTCTCATGCTGTCTGCAGAGTTCAGCCCTCGAGCTCCTCCTGGTCCCTCCGCCCTTTCCGCTCGTTCCTGGAGTTTCCAGCTGGTGGCAGTAACTGAGCCGTAGTCTTACATGCTCACTGGGGTAGAAAGTCTCAAGATTTGTAATTTTCAACATTTGTTCCTTTGTGGGCTCTGCGCTGCCCCTCAGTGATGCGGTGGCTCCAGACCTGGGCCCAGCAGCGGTACCAGCCTGTCTGAGCTGCACTGATGGGGCGCGTGGGGTGCTGGGGGCTGCAGGCTTCTCGCCGGGCGGGGCTGTTTGCCTGTCCGGGAGCAAGTCCTGTGTCCCAGCAGCGACGGTGACCGTGGTCTGTGCAGCAGGCCTCCTGGCCAGAAGTTTTCAAAATGGATTCTAGAGACTTGCTGGTGTTCGCTTCTGTTCTGACCTTTCGCTCTGACTCCCGGCAGGGCTAGTCTCTCGTTCACTCCCCCGGGTGCAGACCACGCGCCTCGCAGTCACGTGGCCTCTCTTCCAGGCTGGTGGCCATGGCGGTCGTGGGCGAGCCAGACAGGACCAGCGGCAGCTTCCTGGCCCTGGTGTTGGCCAGAGCCTCCGGCCACATGGATGTCCAGTTCTTGAAGAGGAAGTGGGCGGCCCCCGTGGCAGATGAGCAGAGGAGACTGCAGCTGCTTCTGCAGAAAGCCCTGTAGGGTGAGCAGCCGGCGTCGGGGGACAGCACCTGGGGGCCTGGCCGTGAAGGGCCCGTCCAGAGGGGCCTGTCCCCTGTGCGTGTGTAGTGTATAGTAGAACACGTGTTCTGTACATAATTAATTCATTTTACAGGATGTCACAGCTATATTCCCAGTAAATAAATTACCATTTTTGAATGGAAACATTTGTAGTGTGTCCTGAACTTCAAAAGAAATGCACAGTACACTCTTTTCTGAGAATATTTCTGCTTATTTTTAGATCAGCCTTAAAATATTATCCGTTCACTACCATATTTTATTTATTTTTATTGCTTTCAAAGAGGAAGGGAGAGGGATAGAGAGATAGAAACATCAATATGAGAGAGCATCATTGGTCGACTGCCTCCTGCACACCCCACACTGGGGATTGAGCCTGCCACCCAGGCGTGTGCCTGACCGGGAATCAAATAATGACCTCATGGTTCATAGGTCAACCCTCACCCCCTGAGCCACGCCGGCTGGGCTACTACCGGATTTTAAATAGTCCACCATGAAATGTGTTTCCCTGAGCTGCTCTCAGTCATGCATGAACTAACGTGAAGACGGGGCTTCATCAGGGTGCAGGCCTTCCTGCCGGTGGGTCCCTGAGCCCCAGCACCTGCTGCAGAGCCTGCCCAGGGCCGCTCCGGCGGTTTCTGTGAAGCCGTGTGGACTCGGCCCCTCCCACACCTTCGTATCCAGACAGGAGAGGTGCGTGCGGTGCGTGGACCGCGGGTCAGCCCTGCCTTCTCTCCGACCTGCGCAGTGACTGGTCGGGGCTGTCTGAGTTGTAGGTGTTTCACTCTCAGTTCTGCAGGAAATTAGAATTACATTCGTCTCTCCCTCTCCGCCCCTCCTGCATTTGTGCCCATGAAGTCTCGGTGCTGTCCACGTGGCTCCGCACCTGTTCTTGTTTGGTTCCTTTTCCTGGAGGGAAATGCTGGGCTCCGGGCCCTGACCTTGCTCAGAGGCGCTGGCGCAGCGTGCCCGCCCACAGCGGATTGCTCCCGTGTGCGCTCGGTTCTGCAGCCATCCTTCCGGGGGTGCCAGGTGGGGCTGCAGCCAGAGGCGTGGCCAGGGAGGGAGACACGTGGGATCCAGGGCCCTGCAAGGCTCCCAAATCCTGCCGAGGAGGAGACTTGGCACTAAAATTGCAAGCGCGTTTGGGCACACCACGTGTGCTGAGATGGGGACTTGAAGATGCGGGTCCCGTCTTCGGCCCATGACCCTGCCCCGCCTCCCCCGAAGGCCCTTCCGGCGTGAGCCCTGGCCCGCTCCGCTGGGCACGCGCGCCTCGTGGGGCTGGTGACAGCCGTCTTCAGGAACAAACGAAACGGGAGACAGGAAACAATGCCGCACGTGCTGCCAGTCACCCAGCGATTTGGTTGCGGTTCTGCGGAGCGTCCTCAGGAGCCCGCAGGGGACGCGGAGAAGCCATGGGGCTGACCCTGGGTTTTGTGGCAGGGCCGTGGGCTCCCTCTAGTTCCGAGCTGTTTTGTGTGCCCCTAATTCTTCAGCGCCCCGCCCGGAGCCGGCCCGGGGCTCCCCATTGCCCGCTTGCCACGTCGATAGGCTCATCATGGATTCCTCTTCTGGAATGACAGGACGTTTATTTGCTTTTCATCACAGAGGCAGCAAAGCGGGAGTGAAGTCTCCGGCTAGGTTTCCTGGCCGGCGAGTTCCGGTGCAAACATGGGGCTTGGGGCCTGGGGGCTGAGGCAGCCTGCAGGGCCGCAGCACGTGCCCCCAGGGCGGCGGCACCTGGGGCCCCCTAGGGGCAGAGGCCATTCGCCAACGTGGCAGCTGTCTGCAGGACAGCAGCTGGCAAGGAAAGCTGGAGGCCCAGCCAGCACGCTGCCCCAAATCCGCCCGGGACCCCAAATCCTGGGCCGATGCCTCTCAGTGGCCGACACCCTGAGGACTTCTGCTGCTGCGGGTCCGCAGGGACAGCTTCCCGGGGGCTCTCCCTCGGCAGCGGGGCTCCCTCGCCGGCCCTTCCTGGGCTGCGTGCGTGCTGCTCAGGCCGGCTCCGGGCCCCAGCGAGGCCCACGGGCTCTTGACGGAAAGTTCATGTCCAGACGGGACCCATGGAGGTCCCCGCAGCTGCCCTGGGCGATCCAGCCTCACACCTCCTCTCCGCCCTCCTTCCTCCACGCTGGGTTCCCCTGAGGACTCAGCTCCCGTGTCTGCTCTGTGGGCGCCTCCCCCGTGGGCGCCTCAGTCCCCGGGACCAGCCTTTGGTCTCCGACCCAACCATAGAACACTGGTACTCGGTCAGTTCTGACCCTCTGACTGCGTTTCCCAGGAGACACTGCAGAGGTTGACGCAGATTCCCACGGAAACCATGGCGAGTGTTTGCCAAGAGCTTCCCTCCGGAGCCGGAGCCGTCATCCCAGCTGTAAGGGAAAGCAGGAGCCTGGGGAAAGGCGACGTAGGGAACCCCGTGAACCCCGAGAGGGAGGACTTGCCAACGGCACCCCCGAGCTTGCAGCCCATGTTAGGCCTGGCCCTGGGGTCAGCCTGGCCCCATCGGTGCTGAGCAGGGGGCCTGGGGTGCAGAGCGGGAGAGGGGAGTGTTTCGGGCCTTGAGGGAAGGAGCTGCTCAGTGTTTGCACAACTCAGTGCCTCCCTGGTGTGCCCAAGCACCTCTGGCCCCCAGCCATCTAGACCTGAACGGAGAGCCATCTGTCCGGGTGACGCACACTAGGTGCTGTGGGTGGCCAGCTGGCTCAAGACTTCCTGCCAGGAAGGATTCTGGGAGAGGGGTAGAGCTGAGGCTGGGGAGCCCATTTGCTGACACCCATGTGGCACCCCCACCCATGCATGGAGGCCCTGCAGAGCGCTGTGGGCACACTCCTCTGGGGAAGGACGTTAGAGGTTGGTTAACTTGTTGGTCTTCCCAGGAGACATGGGCGGCCTGTGGGGCTGCTGAACGCCGACCCTCAGAGCGGCCCTCGTGGCCTGCAGCCCCACAGTGAGGAGGGGTGGCTTCTTGGTTTCTGTTAAAGAAATCCCAGAAAGAATCCCGGGCCCAGACGAAGGAGAGCAGCCCTCTGAGAGGGAGGAGGCGGGCACTGAGTGGACACGAGCTCTTCAGGGATGGAGGTCCTTTGTCTGTCTGTCTGTCTGTCTGTCTTTCTGTCAACACATCCTGTGCCCACAGGGCCTGGATGCTAGGAGAAAACTCAGTGGAGCATGTCCTTATGGAAAACTCAGTGGAGCATGTCCTTATGGACCCAACGTTTGACGTGGCAAAAACTAACAGTGGACACGGCATGGACAGAATGCCCCCATCATGCACCTGGGTGGCACGGCCTCACTCCCAAACCATCCCGCTGCCCTCCAGGCAGGACCGAGAGGATGGGAGGGAGGGAGGGCATCCTCGGAGGCCGATGTCCCCAGAGGGACATCGCTCAGTGTCCTCACTCAGTGTCCCCCAGGCCAGCCCAGGCCACACACCTGATCTGCATCCACTTCAGCCCAGAGGCCCCGGCCCCTGGGGGTCTTCCCAGGGTTCAGATGCTGAAACACACTGTCCATCAGCTGCCTGCCCCTCCCCCCCAGGAAGGCCCGGCTCACTGCTCAGCATGACGGCATTTCCAGTCCACACCTCCGAGCCTGGCTTCTCCGACTCATCCCCTCCTCCGGGGGTTCCCACTCAGTTTCATGGAGGTGCGAACATAGCAGCAGAGGTTGAGCAGTCGCCCACAGTGCGGCCCGTCCAGAACCTGCAGGCAGCCCCTCCCCGATGGGCCCGAGGCCAGGGCAGAACTCCGCTCTGGCTGGACCCAGGAAGCTCCGGTCCCGGAAGCTGGCCCCAGATTCAAGCCCTTGGAAATGAAGCCTGGATTTTAATTACTCAGAAAACATGTCCTGCCGAAACCGGTTTGGCTCAGTGGTAGAGCGTCGGTTTGCGGACTGAAAGGTCCCGGGTTCGATTCCGGTCAAGGGCATGTACATTGGTTGCGGGCACATCCCCGGTAGGGGGTGTACAAGAGGCAGCTGGTCGATGTTTCTCTCTCATCGACGTTTCTAGCTCTCTATCTCTCTCCCTTCCTTTCTGTAAAATATCAATAAAATATATTAAAAAAAAGAAAGAAAGAAAACATGTCCGCACACCTGCCCAGTGTACTAATTAAACTAACGGTAAGTTTGGTGAGGGGCTCACAGCAGACGTGCCATGGAAGGCTCTTGCAGCGTTCGGGGCCCACCTCGCCGTCTGCATGGCCTCTGGCTGTGCGTCTCGGAGGAACTGCGCCCGCATCCCATGGCTTGGGGAGTGGCGAGGCGACTGGATGGGAGCGTCCTGAGGGTCTGCGTGTGCTGGGAGGAGGCCTTGCCTCGGGCCAGCGGCCCCTCAGGAAGCACAGAGCTGGCTTGAGCCTGACTCAGTCTCTCCGTGACTGCCAAGAGCTGGAGGGTGAGAGCTGGGCTCCAAGTTCAAGCAGGACCTTAAGTTGGGGGTAACTCTTTGCCCTGCCCCTCTCCCTTCACCCAGCCCCTCCCTGACTCAGGAAGCCGCTGGGGAGCAGCTGGCCAGAGGCTGCCTGACATTCCCCGGCCTGCCCTCTGCCCCTGGAGGCTGTGGTGAGGCTCCCTGAAGCATCCTCTCTAATAAAGATGGGATATGCTAATTGACCACAAAGATGGTTGCACCCACAGCTGAGGCCAATTTCCCATAAGGAGCAGTCAGCAGGGATCTGAGGCTACACCCTTCCCACCTTCGTGGGGCTTGACCGGGGACTGGGCTGCGCTCCTTGCCCGGGCATCAGACTGGGGGACCTCAGGCTGCTCCCCCACCTGGTGGGGCATAACGGAGGACTTCAGGTTGTGCTCCCACCTCAGCACTGGGCCAGGGTGATAGATTAATTAAGAAGGTAGCTGAGACTGGGAAGCCAGGACACAGGCTTTTATTGGAGATGGGTACCACCCCCCCCCCCCCCCCCCCCCGGCTGCTTCCAGAGGGAAAGAGGAAGAGACTGGAAGAGGCCGTAAAACACCTGGGGGTCTGCTTTTAAGGGGAAGATAGGGGACGGGGCTTAGGGTACTTGGCAGGTGCTGATTGGTGGTTCAGAGTTCAGGTATGTCTGGCCACAGGTGGGGTTTGCGTCTGTCAATCAACTGGGGAAGGGAGGATCTATCATTCCAGGCTTCTGGTAATATTTTTAAAAAATTGAGAGTCCAGGTAAGGTCAGTGGGTGAAGGTCAGTCTTCCGTAGCTGCTTCCAGCTGTGAGGGGACGGCGTCTCTTAGGGGCGTCTACCTGGGGTCTCAAAGATTCTGGTGTTGGGTTCTGAACTCAGTGCCAGATAGATCTCTCCCTCCTTCTGGTTGGTGAACGCCTGCATTCTGTTCTGCAAGAAACTAGTGAAACAGCGCATGAGACATGGGCCAAAGAGCAAGATTAAGATATAGATACCAGTGGGCCTAATAGTGGTAGGAGCCATGGGTTACATGAGCAAAAAGCAGGTAGCGTTTTTCCGTGCTGGATGAGGGGTGCAGCAGCATGATTTTCTCCAAGAGACTGGTTAGTGAAGAGAGCGATCCTGTTGAGTCACTTGGGAGGTAAAAGCTGCATCGGCATCTTTTAAAAAAGCCACGGCATCACTTGTCTGGTTTTGCTGCTTTTCTGGGCCTGGAGCTGAAAGACAACCTGGGGGGTAAGATTCTTGGGGAGGTAAAAAGTGGGGCTCCTTGGTGTAGCTCGGGTTCCAGTCAGGACCATGGGCAGAAGGTCCGGCTAGGAGCTGCGAATTTCTAGAGAGAGAGAGTTTAGTCAGATGGTCTTTAAGGAAGCCGTTGCTCCTCTGGATCTTACCCGATGAATGTGGGTGGTAGGGTGTGTGCAGTTTCCAGGAGATGCAGTGTGGGCGAGGGGAAGAGGGGTGAAGGCCGTCTTCAGGGTCCGTTTGAGTGTTACAGTCACGTAGGAGGCTTTTCGATGTTCCTGGGGTCTAGACACAAGCTTCCATCCACAAACAGAGTTAAATCAGGATTAGAGAGAGAAATCTGAGAGTCTCACCAGAGGTTGAGTGGGGGCTTTTGAAAACCTTGGGGCAGGAGTGTTTTCCTGCAGTTTGGGTAGAGGCTGTAGGAAGAGTGGCTGGGTTCAGAGCTGGGGACTGGGTTAGGGAGATGTCAGGACTTTTGAGGAACAGGAGATGGAGCTCCTGCATGTGAGAGGGGCCAAGGAGGGATAAGGATCGGTGTGACAGAAGACCCTGTAGCCTATGGGTGGAGAAGACCTGTAAGGGGTGCTGGAGGCAGATCTCTGGGCCTCCTTGATGAGAACAGCAGCTACAGCCAGAGCCCAGAGGCAGGATGCAGTCCCCAAACTGTGGGATCAAGCTGTCAAGACAGGTAGGCTATTAGAGATGTCTGGGGGAGAGCGAGAGGGAGAGACAGACAGACAGACAGACAGACAGACAAGAGGGGTGTCCTGGACTTGAAAAAGCTTGGCAAACGAGGGAGAGTGAGGAGACCTGGTAAGGGGCTTAGGTAGGAGAGAAAAATTTGGGATCCAGTGATGGAGGAATCCTACCAGTGGAGGTCAGCTGTGTGCCTCTGAGACGTGTACTGCTGGGTTCTAACAAGCATTCTTGGAGGTCTCTGGGTAAGGCCTGGCCAAACAGATGACTTTCTCTGAACCTGTGGGGCAGGATTGTCCATGTGAGTGGGAGACAGATCTGGAGCTGAAAGATAACTGAGACCTAGATGCTATTTTTAGGGGGAAAAGAGTAGGGGAGAATGGGTTACCCTTGGAAGTAGGTTCTTGTTTTCCAGTTTTGCCCCTTGCTGGGCATCCACATGTTTCTTGCAGTTCCTGAGACAGGGTTTCAAAGTAGGTAGAGCAGTGGTTAAGCTCCCTGTGCCAGTTCCAACTCCTGCTGTGATGTCAAGGGTTAGACGCAGAGCGATAATCTAGACTCCTCTTTTGTGTCACATATGATGGTTACGGGGACATGTAAAGACTGATTACTGAGGCTGCATCTACGTTGGGTGAGAGATAGATGAGAGTACAGGTTCCTGGCCAGCTGATGGGGAGACAGACGTATGAGTCTTCCCCACAGAGGAAGAAGAATCCCTGATGATGGAGACAGCTGACAGGTGCAGGGAGAAGAGGTGGACTGAAGGGTATGAGATTCCTTTTCCTAGTTCCGCACTCCAAGCTGAGAGAGAAGATGAGTGACAGACTGTGTGGCAGTGAAAGTGGGAGGGAAAGTGAAATCCAGGGACCTGGATGGTTGGATAAGAGGCTAGAGACTGTGAATAGTCTGGTTTAGCTTAAGAAGTGCCCAGCGACCTTGTCCTGCCGGGCTTGGAGACTGAAGCCTCACTTTCTTGCTAAGAGTACCTTACTTTTTCTCTAAGTATTTCTAAAAGGCAGGGGTTGGGGCGGGGGGAGGGAACAGGCTCCACAGCCGTTTCCAGGCTGGGCCGGCCTCTAGCCGCTGGAGTTTTTAAACCGCCTGCATTCTCCCTAGAGATAGAGGAGATAATGGCTCAGAGAGAGTGAAACTGAGGTAGGTGACTGAGGTTTGAGACACTGGGCTTATGAGGGGATGCACAGTAGCCCTGGCAGGGTACTGAGAATGAGAAAAGAGTGAGTGGGGGGATTTGAGGTGGCTAATGGCTGTGAGACTGATCTGTCAGCCCCCGTAATAGAGACTGAGGAGGGGACAAGGGTCCCAGCGAATTCAGAGAGGGCAGAATGAGTGGCCACAGTGTCAATGAAAAAGGAGATCGGCTTACCGGCCACCACAGTCGTTACCCGAGGCTCTGTCCTGGTGACGTGAGTCTGTGGGGCCCTGCCAGGGCCTGGGCAGCTTCTCCGGGGGCCAGTCCCAGGGGTCTGGGAGCTCCACACTGGATCCAGAGGGTGGCCATGCAGGACTGGCTGAGGCCAGACCGGAGGGCCAGAGGACAGTCTGATTTCCAGTGGCCTCCCCTCCGCTCCTTGGGCAGGGCCCGGGCGGGGGTCTCGGGTTTGAGCAGGACTTGGCTCAGTGTCCTTCCTTGAGGCATGTGAAGCACGCGCCGGACTTACCCGCGGGAGGACTGGCACTTGGTTTTGGAGTGGTGGCTAGGAGCTGGAAGGCCTCCTAATGGGCCTCAGCCTTATCTCCCCTGTTGTTGGATTTGGGTCTCCTTGTCTCTGTTATTAACGACCTGAAAGGTGAGGTTAACAAGGTCTTTTTGAGGGATTTGGGGACCTGAAGTTGCGGCGTATGTAGGGGAGTAAAGGTGGTCAGTCAGTGGAAAAAGAAACCTGAGGTGCCTCTCAATCTGTGAGGCTGGACAGAGAATGGAATTTTTTATTATTATTATATGTGTACATAGCTTACTATTGTCCCCCCCCCCACCTCCCATACATGCCCTCCCTCCCCAGAGTTTTGTGTCCATTGGTTATACTTATATGCATGTGTACAAGTCCTTCGGTTGATCTCTTATCTCCCCCAGATCTCCCTACCCTCCATCCCCGCTGTAATTAGACAGTCTGCTTGTTGCTTTACTGTCGCTATATTTAACTTATGGTTCATCAGTTTATAATGTTATTATTCATAAATGAGTGAGGTCATGTGGTGTTTCTCTTTCATTGACTGGCTTATTTCACTCAGCATGATGTTCTCCAATTCCATCCAGGTTGCTGCAAATGATGAGAATTCCTTCTTTTTATGGCAGCATAGTATTCCATTGCGTAGATGTACCATAGTTTTCTGTTCCAATCATCTGCTGACGGGCACCTAGCCTATTTCCAAATCCTGGCTATTGTAAATTGTGCTGCTATGAACATAGGGGCTCCCCCGGGTCCCACCGCCCCCCCAGGTCACACGGCTCCCCCGGGGCACACAGCTCCCCCGGGTCCCACCACTCCTCTGGGGAGCACGGCTCCCCTGGGTCACAGGCTGCACCACTCCCCCGGGTCACAAGGTCCCTCCCCCCCCCCCCAGCCCCGGGCCACACAGCCCCTCTGGGACCGTGTATTGATGCCCTCCTATCCTGGATCCCTTGGGGCCCAAGCTGCAGGTGAGCTGGAAGAACGGGGAGGCTCTGGCCAACTCCACCCTAGCAACCTCAGCAGCTCTGATTTCACACGTTCAGGCTTTCAGTCCCCCGGGTTTAGGTGTTTAGAGTCCCAGGCTGCAAACAGTGTTTTGGGTACTACCTCTCGGTCCTCCGTCACACTCCATGAGTATGCTCTGCCTTGGTGCTGGCTCTCGGGGGCTCTGCAGAGGCTCCAGCCAGGCCTGGAGTCGGGGGGACAGATGGGCGAAGGCCTCGCTCAGGCCCTGTGCTGCTGAGGCCCTGCGCTGGCTCCCTCGCCAGCACGGTGGGTGGGCCGGGAAGTCTGTGGGCGCGGAAGCCGGGCTCTGAGGCGGCCCGCTCCCTGGGCCCGGGGCGGGGTGGGCTCCGCTCTCGGTGGGGCTTCCTCACTGGCAGCGGCAAATCCGCTGCGGCTTTAAACTCCACATGGTGGCAGTGGCACCTCTCCTTTTTTCAGTTGTAGATTTCCCCCTCCGCCAGCTTTCCTGTGGTTTAGATAGGATCCTTTTCGATTCTCCCCTGGGGCCCTGGCCCACTGCTGCCGGCGAGCAGGAGGACGACGAGGGGGAAGAATGGGGGGCTCCTGCCGCCTCTGCCACAGTGTCCTCCACCGCCCACACTTCGCACGTTCTGGCTTTCAGAGTCCCCCGGGTTTAGGTGTCCAGAGTCCCAGGCCACAAAGAGTGCTCTGGGCATAACCTCCTGGTCCTCCGTCACGCTCCATGAGCAAGTCTGCTCCGCCTTGGCTTAGGCCCTCAGGGGCTCGGCAGAGGCTCTGGCCCGGCCCAGCGGTGAGGGGACGGACGGGCGAAGGACTCGCTGGGGCTGTGAGTGGAAGGCATGGCTGTGGCCCTACGCCGGCTCCCTCTCTAGCAAGGCGGCAGGCTGGGAAGGCTGTGGGCACGGAGGCCGGGCTCCAAGGCGGCTCGCTCCTGGTGGGAGCGGAAGGTGTGCCCGCCGCCCTGTGCCGGTTCCCTCGCTCCCACGGTGGGCAGGCTGGAAAGGCTGTGGGCACGGAGGCCAGGCTCCGAGGCAGCCCACTCCCTGGGCCCGGGGAGGGGTGAGCTCTGCTCTTGGTGGGCCTCCCTCACTGGCGGCGGCTGCGGCGGCTGCGGCGGCTCCGGTTCCACTGCGGCTTTAAACTCCACATGGCGGCAGCACTTTTCCTTTCCTCTAGTTGTAGCCATCCCATTCCGCCAGCTCTCTTGTGGGTCTGATGTGATCCCTTTTGATTTTAGCTGTTGTTTTTTTCTTGATGAAGCGGCAGCTTAGGAGACTACCTAGGCCGCCATCTTGTTTCACCTCCTTTCCATCAGAGAATGGACTTTAGATTCAGGATGGGGAGGGGGGGGCGGAGGTGAATTGCCATACAAGGCGGGGCCTGTGGAGGCGGGTCTTACTGATTAAAAATGGCGGCCATCTACCTGTGACCACTTGGTTGGAGAGGGGCGGGACAAGATGGTGGCGGCCACATGGGAATCACATTTAGCTGTTCGGGGCTCAAATTCTCAGGATTAGAATTCTCAGAGACAGGAGAGAAGGCAGCTGCTGGTTCAATTTGAGAATGATGAGAGTGAGAAGGGAATCCAACCACTTGTGAGAGCCGGTGTGGGGGTGTAGGTGGAGCCCACGCGGTGGGGATGAAGCGCACGGCAGAAGGCACAGAGCTCGGGGGGTGAGGGGGAGGGGGCAGGGGGCAGGTGGAAAATGGAATGCACGGGAGAAAGACGGAAAAAAGGTGGAATGCCCTGGAGAAAGACAGAAAGAATGGGAGGAAAGCTGAACTCACTGGGGAGGGATGCGCGGAGGTGGGCGCGGTTAGAATTTCCAGGTAGTAACGTCCCACCCTACAAGGCGGGACTAGGAGGCACTGCGCAGGGGGGCCAGGAAATGCCGCAGCTTAGCTTTCTGGCTTGGCCTCTGGGGAAGGAAAGAGAAAAAAAAGTTTGAACTGCTCCGGGGACCACGCCAAGGACTTCTGCACTCAGGCGCCTGTGCGACCTGGGGAAAATGCTCAGTTAGAGACGGGGCAAGAGTGAGTCCCTGGGGAGGAATGATAGTTAAAGCGAGGTGGGAGAGCGGGAATGAGAGGGGGAGGGAATCTCTGAAGCTTCCTTGTCCGGCTGCAAAATTATCTAGATCTTGGAGGATATCGGAATGCCGTTTAACGAGGCGGTTTGGTGGAGTGAAAATGCCGTTTTAAATGAACTTTTTTGGTTCGAAGTAGCCAGAAAGAAAAGGGTCGAGAGGCTGGTGAGAAGACACATTAGGGGTGTTAGAGAGGAGTTTAAAGCCGCTAAGGTGTCTTCTCACCTCAGAGAGGTTTCCATGATCGGAAAGGCCACCAAGAGAGAAGTTGGGGAGGGAAAGGGATCTCCTCCTTTCCCCCCAGCCAACCTGTAGAGAGAGAGGAGAGAAGGTCTAAGGTCTTCACCTGAGATCTTTCCCGTGGGGTAGAACAGAGTTTTCTCGGCCAGGCGCCTGGGCTTTTGTAGAAAGTAGAATGTGAACGTAGAATGTTAGCCCAGTAGACAAGAAAACTCTGAGGCCTTTCCAGGTCCAGCGAACCCGGGAGGGGAAGGGGAGGGGTCCCTGAAGCCTGCCGGTAAGGAAGCGAAGAGATTCCCACGTGTCCTGGTTCTTGTACGGCGGTGTCCCAGAGATGTTCTGAACGGGCCAGTCAACTCGACCCTGCCACCAAGCAGGATCATAGAGGATCCTCCTCGTTCACTCGAGTTTCAGCACCATATGATAGATTAATTAAAGAAGGTAGCTGAGACTGGGAGGCCAGGACATTGGAGATGGGTACCCCCCGCCGGCTGCTACCAGAGGGAAAGAGGAAGAGACTGGAAGAGGCCATAAAACACCCGGGGGTCTGCTTTTAAGGGGAAGATAGGGGACGGGGGTTTGCGTCTGTCAATCAACTGGGGGAAGGGAGGATCTATCACAGGGAACCTGAGTCTGTGCCCCTTGCCTGGCTGGGCTTGATTGGGGACCTCAAGGAGCACCCCCAGTGCTGGGTTGGGGGAACTCAGGCCATGCTTCCCACCCAGTGGAGTTTGATGAGGAACCCGAGGCTGCACCCCCTCCCGGTGCTGGGCCAGGGGACCTGAGGCTGTGTCCCCTGCCTGGCAAGGCTTGACAAGGGGTAATGGCCGGGTCTGGATCATGGGGGGCAGGGGGCAGCCAGGTCTGGGTCTCACGCGATTTGAGGCGCATGTGGGTAGGCGGGAACTTGACTCTGGGGCCCGTGGTGCGCCCCAGGCTCTGATGGGAGGAAGGTTTTCATATACATTTTACTAATGTTCTTTCATCTCTCACACTTCTGATATAGAGAAAGGGCAAATAGCAATATTATTTCCTCTGATTAATCCCCTCTTAATGTGCACAAAGTCCGTGCACCGGCCACTAGTCTTACATAAACACTACCGTTTGAAATTTTAACCCTGCGATTTGACTTCTGTCAATGCTTGCTTGCTTAAATAATAAGGAAAATAAGACAACTCCCATTCCAGAGGCCATGAAACATTCACCGGAGGAAGTTATCAGTGCTGCCAGGCACTGGCCTTTGGTTGAGGTCTCAAAGCCCCAGCACATAGGGGCTCTTTAAGAACTTGCAAAGGGCCGAGACCGGTTTGGCTCAGTGGATAGAGCGTCGGCCTGCGGACTAAAAGGTCCCGGGTTCGATTCCGGTCAAGGGCATGTGCCTTGGTTGCGGGCACATCCCCGCTGGGGGGTGTGCAAGAGGCAGCTGGTTAATGCATCTCTCTCATCGATGTTTCTAATTCTCTATCCCCCTCTCTTCCTCTCTGTAAAAAATCAACCAAAAAAAAAAAATGTTAAAAAAAAAAAAGAACTTGCAAAGGGACAGGAAACACCCCATATTTGGGAGACAAAGAGGGTAAAACGGTATAAATACAGGAAACTTCCTGTGTGATGGGGCCCAGAATTTGAGAGACATTTTTCTCTGGGCCCACGTATAATAATAATAATAATAATAATAATAATAATAAATGTAACTCCATTTCTCTAAGCGTTACTTGGTTCTTTTTCGGTTTTCTGTAACCTTAATGGTTCCCTGACCGAGAAATAACTGTGCTCTGCCGTTTGGCCTCCGATGACTGGGCCACGTGTGGGGCTGGGGGCTGAATAGGCCTCTGGGAGGCGCCGCTCTGCTGGGTTGGCAGGACTGAACCGGGCGACTCAAGGCCTCCCGGACCTCAGCCCAGGACCCGGCCGGCATCTGGGGAGAGTGACGGACACTCCTGGACCTGTGGACAGAATCAGTAAGGCAGGGGCCCTATCAGTCAGGCCCACCCAGTGAGTGCAAGGGGGAGCTTGAGCACCTCCCGGGAGTCAAGGACTTCTTCAGGCAGGTAATCAGGAATCAGGTGGACTGTTTAAACTCTGGGTAAATACCTGGTAGAGGTCAAAAACTCAGACTGCTGGTGTATAAATGTGGGACTCAGGAGGTGAGTGAATTCAGATTCGGAGAAAAAGGAACCCTCGTGCACTGCTGGTGGGAATGCAGACTGGTGCAGCCGCTGTGGAGAATGGTATGGAGTTTCCTCAAAAACTAAAAGTGTAACTGCCATTTGACCCAGTGATCCCACTTTTAGGAATATATCCCAGGAAACTAGAAACACCAATCAGAAAGGATATACGCACCCCTATGTTCATAGCAGGACAATTCACCATAGCTAAGATTTGGAAACAGCCTAGGTGCCCGTCAGCAGGTGAGTGGATTAGAAAACTATGGTACATCTACACAATGGAATACTAGGCTGCTATATAAAAGAAGGAACTTTTACCATTTGTGCAGCATGGATGGACCTGGAGAGCATTATGTTAAGTGAAATAAGCCAGTCTGTGAAAGAAAAATACTACATGATCTCATTCATTTATGGAAAATAAAGAACATTATAACCTGATGAACAAAAAGATAGACACAGAGGCAATAAATCACCGAGCAGACTGTCACATTACAGCGGGAAGGCTGGGGAGTGTTTGGGGGGGTGGGCAGGAGATCCACCATAGGACTGTGTGCATGCACATAAGCACACCAATGGACACAAGACACTGGGGGAGGTGGGATGAGGGCATGTGACAGGGGTAGGGGAGGCTGGGGGAATATCAATGGGGGGAAAAGATATATATATATATATATATATATATATATATATATACTATGTGGAATACTTTATACAATAAAAAAAGAAAAGAAAAAATAGTTTAAAAAGGAAAATAATTTTAAAAAATTAAAATTTATCCCCCAAAAATCTTGAAGCTGCTAGAGACTTTTGCTTTTCATCACAGCAGGCCCACTCTATCTTTAAACAAATTAAACAATAGAAAGAGATAACAAATGCTCTCATTTGTACAGCCAGAAGGCACAAAGTAGCTTTTGCTCACAGAGACCAGTTAATGAGCAGATAATTATGCCAAGACAGACAAACATCTGTATTCACACTCTCTCAGTGGACTAGCCCAGACTGGAGCTGAACAGATAAAGGAAACCATGCCCAACTCCCCAGACGGGCTTGGGGCACTCCCGGCACCCATGCTCCAGAACAGAATTCTCAACCACCGTCTTGGTGAGAACCTAACGGAGGAGTTAGGACTGTGTCCAGTCCCCCTTCTTGGTAGCAAAGTGGCTAATCCCACACAAACAAACAGCAGAGTGAACTCATAATTCCTTGATGGTGTGAGATGGTTCAGCATTGTCGTTTTGATTTGCATCTCTCGGATAATTAGTGTCTTTGAGAATGTTTTTATATGTCTCTTGGCCTTCTGTTTTCTTTTGAAAAGATTCTATTTAGGTTCATTGCCCATTTTTTATTAGATCATTTATCTTGATAACATTTGCAAATATGTTCTCCCATACAGTGGGCTTTCTTGATGTTTTGTTAATGGTTTCTTTTGCTGTACAAAAGCTTTTTATTTTGATATAGTCCATTTGTTTATTTTCTCTTTAGCTTCCATTGTCCTAGGAGCAGTATTGGTGAAGAAATTGCTTCAGCATATGTCTGTGATTTCTCTGTCTATGGTTATCTCTAGTATTTTTATGGTTTCCTGTCTTATGCTTCAGTTCTTTATCCATTTTGAGTTTATTTTTATGTATGGCATAAGTTGTGGTCTAGTTTCATTTTTTGCATGTATCTGTCCAATTTTCCCAGCACCATTTATTGAAGAGACTGTTTTGACTCCATTGTATGTTCATACCTCCTTTGTCGAATATTAATTGAGCATAGTGGTTTGGGTCAGTATCTGGGTTCTCTATTCTATTCCATTGGTCTATATGTCTGTTCTTGTGCCAGTACCAGGCTGTTTTGGGAACAGTGGCTATGTAATACAGCTTGAAATCTGGTATTGAGATCCCTCCTACTTTTTTCTTCTTTCTCAGGATTGCTGTGGCTATTTAGTTTTTAAAAAATTTTTATTACAGATGTATTTTTGAAGAGTTCTTTCTAGGTCTGTGAAATATGCTGTTGGTATTTTAATGGGGAGTGCATTGACTCTTTGGGTAGTATGGACATTTTAATGATGTTGATTCTACCAATCCATGAACATGGTATGTTCTTCCATCTGTTTATGTCTTTCTCCATCTCTTTTTTCACTGTCCTGTAGTTTTCTGCATTTAGGTTTTTTACCTCTTTAGTTAAGTTTATTCCTAGGTATTTTAATTTTTTTGGTGCGATGATAAATGGGATTGCTTTTTTTAGTCTGTTTTTCTGTAAGTAAACTATTGGTGTGTAGAAATGCCATAGATTTCTAGGCATTAATTATGTATTCTGCTACATTGCTGAATTCATTAAGTAAGTCTAATAGTTTTTTTTGATGGCGTCTTTAGGGTGTTTTTTTTTTTAAGCATGGGCTTATTTTATTTATTTATTTATAACATATTTTATTGATTTTTTTACAGAGAGGAAGGAAGAGGGATAGAGAGCTAGAAATATCGATGAGAGAGAAACACCGACCAGCTGCCTCCTGCACACCTCCTACCAGGGATGCGCCCGCAACCAATATACATGCCCTTAACCAGAATCGAACCAGGGACCCCTCAGTTCACAGGCCAACACTCTATCCATTGACCCAAACTGGCTTCGGCTTTAGGGTTTTTTATGTTCAATATCATGTCATCTGCAAATAAGGACAGCTTTACTTCTTCTTTTCCAATTTGGATGCCTTTTATTTCCTCTTCTTGTCTAATTGCAATGGCTAGTACTTCTAGTACAATGTCAAACAGGAGTGGTGAGAGTGGGCATCCCTGTCTAGTTTCTGTTCTTAGAGGAAATGGTTTTAGTTTTTGCCCATTGAGTATGATGTTGGCTGTGGGTTTGTCATGTATGGCTCTTATTATGTTGAGGTTTGATTCTTCTATTCCCACCTTGCTGAGAGTTTTTATCATGAAAAGGTATTTTTGCCAAAACCGGTTTGGCTCAGTGGATAGAGCGTTGGCCTGCGGACTGAAAGGTCCTGGGTTCGATTCTGGTCAAGGGCATGTGCATTCGTTGCGGGCACATCCCCAGTGGGGGGTGTGCAGGAGGCAGCTGATAATTCTCTCTCATCGATGTTTCTGACTCTCTATCTCTCTCCTTTCCTCTCTGTAAAAAATCAATAAAATATATTTTTTTCTGATAATTATCTTTTATTTCTTTTTCTCTTTCACCTCTCATATCTAACTATACTTAAACCCTGTTGATTTTTTTTGCTTTTTTTTTCTTTTCTTTTTTTTTATTAAATTATTATCTGTGTACATATATTACCCTTGCCCCCCCCAAACATTCCCTCCCTCCCCAGAGTTTTGTGTCCATTGGTTATACTTATATGCATGTGTACAAGTCCTTCGGTTGATCTCTTATTTCCCCCATATTTCCCTCCCCTTCCCGCTATAATTAGACAGTCTGCTTGTTGCTCTACTGTCACTATATTTAACTTATGGTTCATCAGTTTATAATGTTATTATTCATAAATGAGTGAGGTCATGTGGTGTTTCTCTTTCATTGACTGGCTTATTTCACTCAGCATGATATTCTCCAATTCCATCCAGGTTGCTGCAAATGATGAGAATTCCTTCTTTTTTATGGCAGCATAGTATTCCATTGTGTAGATGTACCATAGTTTTTTGATCCAATCATCTGCTGATGGACACCTAGGCTGTTTCCAAATCCTAGCTATTGTAAATTGTGCTGCTATGAACATAGGGGTGCATATATCCTTTCTGATTGGTGCTCCTATTTTCTTGGGATATATTCCTAGGAGTGGGATTACTGGGTCAAATGGGAGTTCCATTTTTAGTTTTTTGAGGAAACTCCATACTGTTCTCCACAGTGGTTGTACCAGTCTGCATTCCCACCAGCAGTGCACGAGGGTTCCTTTTTCTCCACAACCTCACCAATACTTATCGTTTGTTGATTTGTTAATGTTGGCCATTCTGACAGGTGTGAGATGGTATCACATTGTTGTTTTGATTTGCATCTCTCGGATAAGTAGTGACTTTGAGCAGCTTTTCATGTGCCTCTTGGCTCTCCTTCTGTCTTCTTTTGAGAAGATTCTATTTAGTTCCATTACCCATTTTTTAATTGGCTCATTTATTTTCCTTTTATTGAGTTGAATAAGCTGTTTGTAGATGTTGGAGATTAAACCTTTATCAGTAATATCATTTGCAAATATGTTCTCCCATACAGTGGGCTTTCTTGTTGTTTTGTTGATGGTTTCTTTTGCTGTAAAAAAACTTTTTATTTTGATGTAGTCCCATTTGTTTATTTTCTCTTTAGCTTCCATTGCCCTAGGGGCAGTATCAGTGAAGAAGTTCTTTAGGCATATGTCTGAGATTTTGCTGCCTTTGGATGCCTCTAGTATTTTTATGGTTTCCCGTCTTATGTTTAAGTCCTGTAACCATTTTGAATTTATTTTTGTGTATGGAGTAAGTTGGTGCTCTAGTTTCATTCTTTTGAATGTATCTGTCCAATTTTCCCAACACCATTTATTGAAGAGACTTCAATAAATAAATCCATTGTATGCTCGTGCCTCCTTTGTCAAATAGTAATTGAGCATATTGAAAATCAATAAAATATTTTTTAAAAAAGAAAAAAAAGAAAAAAAGAAGAAAAGGTGTTGGATTTTTGTCAAATGCTTTTTCTGCATCAATTGATATAACTATGTTTTTTATCTCTCAATTTGTTTATGGGATGTATTATGTTTATTGATTTGCAGATATTGTACCATCCTTGCATCACTGGGATAAATCCTACTTGTGCTGTTGGAGCCAATTTGCTAGAAATTTGTTGAGGATTTTAGCATCTATGTTCATGAGGGATATTGGCCTATAATTCTCTTTCATTGTGTTGTCTTTATCTGGATTTGGTATTAGGGTGATGCTGGCCTCATAGAAGGAGCTTGGAAGTGTTCCTTCTTCTTGAATTGTTTGGAATAGTCTGAGGAGGATAGGTTTTAGTTATTCCTTGAATGTTTTGTAAAACTCTACTGTGAAGCTGTCTGGCTACGGGGCTTGATTGCTGGGAGCTTTTTGATGACTGCTTCAATTTCTTCCATAGTTATTGGCCTATTGAGATGTTTAGATTCTTCCTGATTGGTTTTTGGGCGGCAGTATATTCCTAGGAATATGTCCATTTCCTCCAGGTTGCCCAGATTGTTGGAATAGAGCTGTTTATAGTATTTTTTTAAGCAATACTTCATATTTTGGTGGGGTTTGTTGTTATTTCTCCTCGTTCATTTCTGATTTTGTTTATTTGGGTTCTCTCTCTTTGCTTCGTGTTGAGCCTGGCTAGAAGTTCATCAATCTTGTTTATCCTTTCAAAGTACCAGCTCTTGGTTTTGTTGATCTTTTTCTTTTTTTTTTTTCCTCTCTATGTTGTTTATCTCCACTCTGATCTTTATTATGTCCTTCCTTCTGCTTACACTGGGCTTTTCTTGTTGCTCTCTTTCTTATTCTTTGAGTTGTAGGGGTAGGTAATTTATTACCATTGTTTCTGGGTGTGTTTTTTTTCCCCCAGTAGGCTTGTAGAGATATGAATTTCCCTCTTAAGACTGCTTTTGCTGTGTCCCATAGATTTTGGATTGTTGGGTTTCATTGTTGTTTGTTGCCAAGATGTTTATTTCTTCTTTGATCTCTCTGGTAACCCAGTCATTGTTTAATAGCATGCTATTTAACTCTCCATTTGTTTGATTTTTTGGATTGTTTTTATTGTAATTGATTTCCAGTCTTATGCCACTGTGATCTGAGAAGATGCTTGATATGATTTCTATCTTCTTAAATTTGAAGAGACTTAGCCTATGACACAATATATAGTCTATCTTTTTATTTTTTTCCATATATATATATCTTTTTTTTTTTAATTTGAAAAAAAAAATTTTTATTGAGATGAAGAAACCACAAAATTTAGAAGTCAAGTCTGACAATTGTCATTTCCTCTTTTTAAAAGGAGGGGGCAGGGCATAATTGTGACTGGCCAGGTGAGGTTCCAGCAGAATGTTCTTTTTTTAATTTTTTTTAATTTTTTATTAAGGTATTATCTGTGTACATAGCTTATCATTGCCCCCCCCCCCCCCATAGATGCCCTCCCTCCCCAGAGTTTTGTGTCCATTGGTTGTTCTTATATGCAAGCATACCAGTCCTTCGGTTGATCTCTTATCTCCCCCAGATCTCCCTACCCTTCCCCCCCCCCTGCTGTCATTTGGCAGTCTGCCTGTTGTTTTACTGTCACTATATCTATCTTTCTGTTCATTCGTTTATAATGTTCTTTAATATCCATAAATGAGTGAGGTCATGTAGTGTTTCTCTTTCATTGACTGGCTTATTTCACTCAGCATGATGCTCTCCAATTCCATCCAGGTTACTGCAAATGATGAGAATTCCTTCCTTTTTATGGCAGCATAGTATTCCATGGTGTAGATGTACCATAGTTTTCTGATCCATTCATCTGCTGACGGGCACCTAGGCTGTTTCCAAGTCCTAGCTATTATAAATTGTGCTGCTCATATATATATATATCTTATAAACATGATTTTTACTGAGGAGTGGATGGAAAAGTGGGTGGGGGGCAGACCTGGGATGGGAAACCTCCTCTTCTTGCTGCCCCCTCAGTGTGGGGCCCCAAGATCTTTGGGGGTGGGGTGGTGATGCCCTAAAACCTCCCTGAGGTAGTCTCGCAGCCTCTGCCCTGGCTCAGATTCTGGTGTGCCCCTCAATTCCAGAACCCCTTCTGGGCCCCAGGTCCTCTGGGCACACAGCTCTCGGTGCTCTGAATTCTGAAGCGCCTATGGTTCTAGAATTCCACCCTCAGCTGCTGGGGTGATGGCCCTCTCTTTCCGCTGCCCCTGTGACCACCAAGGAGGGAAGGAAGGGAGAGGGAGGGACGGGTAGGTCTCCCCTCCATTGGGGGAGTAGCAAAGGGAATCTCTAGGAGGGAGGGAGTGGGAGGCAGGAACCAGGAGGGGCTCAGCCACTGGTGAGGTCAAAGCCACACTGGAACTTGTTCTTTTGGTGACTCAGGAAGGCCCTGACGGCCAGCATCAGGGGCAGGGGTGGGAGCTTCTCCAGCGTGGCATTCACAATCCAGTTGCTGTCCACGGAGCCTTTGAAGAGGAGGTTGGCCTTGGGCAAGTCCAGCTTATATCCGAAGGAGACACTCCCGTCTTGCATTCTTATGCTGGCCTCAAACTTCATGTCACTGGCTTTGTGGTAGTATGTTATATGCGTGTCTGCCTGTCCCAAAGTTACTGTCGCCAACCAGTTGTGCAACGTGTATTTCCCAGCTAGAGACATGACAGTACCCTCCTCCCCAAGCCGCTGGAGGTGACCAGCTCTCTGCCCAATGCCAGACACGGCGGGGGGTGGGGGGGCTGTGCCTGGGAAGGGGGGCTGTGCCCAGGGAGGGGGGGCTGTGTTTGTATAAAAATATTATACAGAGTCCTAAAAACAGAATGGAAGATTGCAAGAATCAAGTCAAAGATTTGGAACACAAAGAGCCAGAGGACACTCCTCTGCAGAAGCAAGAAGACAAGAGAATCCAGAAAGTTGAAGATAGTGTAAGAAACCTCTGGGACAACTTCAAGTGAACCAACAACAGAATTATGGGCATCCCAGAAGATGACAGAAGCAAGATACCGAAAACATATTGAAAGTAATAGTGACAGAAAACTGGCCTCACCTGGGGAAAGAAATAGATTTACAAGTCCCCCTGGCACAGCCCCCCTCCCCGGGCACAGCCCCCCTCCCCGGGCACAGCCCCCCTCCCCAGGCACAGCCTCCTCCCCCCCCCCCGGGAATACCCCCCGCCCAGACATGGTGCCCAGGTCTTGAGGAGCTGAGATTTGCAGCAACACCTCAGCCCAGGTGAGTGTTTGTTTCCGGAATGTTCCCTGTCAGGGTGTAGACCAGGCTGGCCCCCAGCACAGGGAGCCGGGCCCCGGCCGTGCCCGTCACGTGCCCGCCGAGACGCAGGCTCCTGGTTTTGTCTGCTTTTCTGCTCCTAGAGCCCAAGGACCTCACCTCTTTCATGGAAGGCACTTGCATTTTAATTTCTGTTCTTTAAAATATATCTCTGCTGACTTCTGAGAGGAGAGAGAGAGAGAGCATCATGATGAGAGAATCGCTGAGCAGCTGCCTCCTACACGCCCCCTACTGGGGACCTGGGCGTGCTCCCGGGCCACAGTTAAACTGTGACCTCCTGGTTCAACCCTGAGCCGTGGTCTGACTGACATCTTAGCTGGAAGAGAGCGAGCATCATGGGAAGGAAGGATACCTCCCCAGGGAGAATCCCTTTTACTTGTTGTGTATTTGTTTTTGGTATTAGTAATGCATTTTGTATGAGCAAAGGATTCTAGATACAATGTGTTCTTAAAATCTTAATCTCCTAAATATTGTCTTTTCTAGCTCTTTTAAAAAATATTATCTTTTATCATAAGAAATTCACCAATGTCCTTGGTCAAGCTGCACCCGGGAGTGGGGCGTGTGGGGAGGGGAGAGTCAGGCTCAGCGCTGCCTCCTGGGGCGGAGCAGCCGCCCGCCCACAGGCCCGCCGGCGCCGTGCTGCGCTTGCTGCGCTGCTCTCCGGAGGTTCTGGACCAGCTTCAGCTATCATGCCACTCCCTGCCGGACAGGAACCAGCAACCTGGTCACCTTCTGGGTTTTACAAACTGCCGTGGGCGTCGGGGCAGAATCAACCGTGTCTGCCCGGCTGTGGCTCCCGCTCCGCCCGGCCTTCTGTGTGGGTGTTGGCTCCGAGGAGTCCTGTTAGTTGCTCCTTCCCAGGAGCCCGCGTTCCTCACTGAGGGGTCAGGCCCGGGAGCCGGCGTTCCTCACTGAGGGGTCAGGCCCAGGAGCCGGCGTTCCTCACTGAGGGGTCAGGCCCGGGAGCCGGCGTTCCTCACTGAGGGGTCAGGCCCGGGAGCCGGCGTTCCTCACTGAGGGTCTCTCTCAGGACGGGAAGCGTTTCCTCGCGCGCCGCCTGCCTCATTCAGGAAGGAAAGTCTCACCTGTCCTCAGGCCACCCCTCCGAGCGCCTGGGTGTATGTTTAGTGCATTTTAACTCTCCAGTCCCTCTGAGATTTACATTTATCTGCCATGTGAAGTGCTAGCAGATGCTCATTCTTTTTTCTTTTTTGGTTTTAAGGATGAATTTTTATCATTTCCCTCCCCACTCCAAGGCACTCAAGACCCTGCCGGCGATGAGGCACCCTGAGCACCGGGGGGCCGCCTTGGCTCCGGGAGCCTGGCTTCAGGGAGCACCATCCCTCCTCACACCAGCCCGGCGCCCGAGGGCCGGGCCTGGCGGTGAGCCTGAGCGAAGAAACGTCTGGCCAGGCCCCGGGGTCTCCAGCTCAGCAGCCTGGACCCCGCGGGACAGCCCGCCTCACCCCCAGGCCGAGGGACCACGGGGCAGAGGGGGCTGAGGCTGGGAAGGTGCTTCCTTTGACGCCAGTGGCGCCGAGAACAGACACATCAGAACCAGAGCAGATTCCCGGAGGGAGAACGTGGTGCCAGGCTGGTTGCTATGGCAACTACACCTCTGCGAGGAGCCCAGGCCCCTGTGGGAGCCTCTTTGTTTTAAATCAGTTTTTTTTCTCTCTCTTGGAGTCAAATGCTTTCAGATGCATTTTCAAGAAATAAGCCCAAACCTGTGGCAGTGGGCGTGGCCATCGGCGCTGGAGCTCAGCCTCAGCCTCTGCCGGGGGGCCGCCTGTGGCCGGCGAGCCGTGTCTTCGTCCTGAGCACTGCCACCGCGCCTGTCCTGCGGCTGCGGGCTGGGGGCTGCGGGCTGTGGGCTGTGGGCTGCGGGCTGCGGGCTGCGGGCTGTGGGCTGCGGGCTGTGGGCTGCGGGCTGTGGGCTGCGGGCTGCGGGCTGTGGGCTGCGGGCTGTGAGCTGCGGGCTGCGGGCTGCAGGCTGCGGGCTGTGGGCTGCGGGCTGTGAGCTGTGGGCTGTGGGCTGCGGGCTGCGGGCTGTGGGCTGCGGGCTGTGAGCTGTGGGCTGCGGGCTGCAGGCTGCGGGCTGTGGGCTGTGGGCTGCGGGCTGTGGGCTGCGGGCTGCGGGCTGTGGGCTGCGGGCTGCGGGCTGCGGGCTGCGGGCTGCGGGCTGCGGGCTGCGGGCTGTGGGCTGCGGGCTGCGGGCTGCGGGCTGCGGGCTGTGGGCTGCGGGCTGCGGGTGTGGCTGTGGGCTGTGGGCTATGTGGGCTGTGGCTGTGGGCTGTGGGGCTGTGGGCTGCGGGTGTGGCTGTGGGCTGTGGGCTGCGGGCTGTGGGCTGCGGGCTGCGGGCTGTGGGCTGCGGGCTGCGGGTGTGGCTGTGGGCTGTGGGCTATGTGGGCTGTGGCTGTGGGCTGTGGGGCTGTGGGCTGCGGGTGTGGCTGTGGGCTGTGGGCTGCGGGCTGTGGGTGTGGCTGTGGCTGTGGGTTGGGGGCTGTGGGTGTGGCTGTGGCTGTGGGCTGGGGGCTGTGGTCTTTGGGGGCTGTGGGCTGTAGGCTGTGGCCTGTGGGCTGAGGCTGTGGCTGTGGGCTGTGGGCTGTGGGGGCTGTGGCTGTGGGCTGTGGCTGTGGGCTGTAGGGGCTGTGGGCTATGGCTATGGGCTGTGGGGGCTGTGGGCTGTGGCTGTGGGCTGTGTGGGCTGTGGGCTGTGTGGGATGTGGGCTGTGGCTGTGGGCTGTGGGGCTGTGGGCTGTGGGGGCTGTGGGCTATGTGGGCTGTGGCTGTGGGCTGTGGGGGCTGTGGGCTATGTGGGCTGTGGCTGTGGGCTGTGGGGGCTGTGGCTAAGGGCTGTGGGCTATGTGGGCTGTGGCTGGGGGCTGTGTGGGCTGTGGCTAAGGGCTGTGGGCTATGTGGGCTGGGGGCTGTGGCTGTGGGGGCTGCGGGCTGCTCCCCAGGAGTGACGGCTTTGTGCCATTGCCCTGCTGACTCCAGGCCCTGGACACGTGCCAAGCCGGCCGGCTCCCCAGCATCTAGTGGTGGGGCCGCCCCCGGGACCCCAGCAGCCAGGACCTGTGGCCCTCAGCCCCGACCTCCTCCTAGAACCCTTCTTTCCTGGCTGAACCAGGCTTGTCTCCTGCACGCCCTCGTGCAGTCAAGGTTAGAGGGACACACGGCGGGCGAGGAGACACACCGAGAGCCTTGTGTGCCTGTCGGCCAGGACCTGCGTGGGGAGCTCAGCAGCATGCCCTGCGTGCAGGGTGCTTCCTATGTGTGTTCCCCCTGCCCCCCACGAGGCCACCGTCTGTGGGAGACTCGCTGTCTCTTGTGACAAATACTAATGTCCTGTCCCCCCCCCCGCCCCAGGGTCAGCCATGCCTCCTGTGTGTGTGAACACGCGGCAGACACGTGGCAGCCTCCACAGAGCTGCGGACAGGTGGACCCTGGGTTTCTGCTGCAGGTGGCTCCCGGGGATGAGCTCTGAAACCGCAGCTGTCAAGCGCACAGGTTTCACTTCTGGTCAGGGGCTGCACCTGGCCTGCAGGGGGCGCTATCCCACCTCCTCTCCTTCTGGGTTGTGGTGTGTGGCAATGAGTCTCTCACATTGCTGTTTCACTTTCTCTCTCTCTGCCTCTCTCCCTCTCTCCACACTTTCTAAAAATCAATGGAAGCCCAGCCAGTGTGGCTCGGTCGGTGGTTGAGCATTGACCTATGAACCAGGAAGTCACGGTTTGATTCCTGGTCAGGGCACATGTAGAGGTTTCAGGCTCTATCTCCAGTGGGGGGCGTGCAGGAGGCAGCTGATCACGATTCTTTCTCATCGTTGATGTTTCTCTCTCCCTCTCCCTTCCTCTCCGAAATCAATAAAAATTTACTTAAAAGAAAAAGTCAATAGAAAAAAATATCCTTGGGTGAGGATTAACACATAAACCCCTGCAGAGTTGTGAGATGCTGCACAGCCTCCTGTGTGTGTGTTTTCACTAGTCTATCTGAGAGGACTGTAATCATGTGATTTGAAAATCACCAGCCTTGAGAGAAACCAAGATGGCGGCATAGGTAAACGCCTAACTGCAGCCTCGCACAATTTGAAAAATACAACTAAAATACAAAATGGACATTATCCAGAACTAGAGGAAAGTTGACTGACTGGAAATTCTACAACTAGAAGGAAAGAGAAAACCAGAAGGAAAATCAGAGGAGCTGTAAAAGCCTAAGGTACAGAGACACAGTGCGTGCTTGAGGAGAGGACGGAGCCAGAGAAGAGCGGGAGGCTGAGTGCCTGGCTGGCGTTCCCTAGCGGGAAGGAGACAAAAGCTCCGGACTGTGCTGAATCCCAACTCTGACTGCACTGAACTGCAGTTCTAGACCAGACCCTGGGGTCCCAGGCTCTTACAGAGGGAATCTGGGCTGTAAGGTGGAAACTCAGGGGAGCGGCAAAAGGCAGAGCCCTGGAGTCGCGCATGTTGTGCACAGAGGACGGACTGTTGACTATGCCGCTGGATTGTTCTAGCAGGAAGGAGACAAAAGCTCCATACTGTGCTGAGCCCCAGTTCCGACTACACTGAACCCTAGTTCCAGTCTCATTGGGGGAGAGTAGACAGACTGGTAGTGGGCACCTTTCTTTCAGAGGTGCTTGCAGCAAGTACCAAAGGACACTGAGGAACACTGAGACTCAGGAACCTCATAGGGTGGGGCTGACGGGAAGCCAAGGCTGTAGGCTCCACCCTGAAACTCCACCCCATCCAAGCTGAATACAGAGGCTTTTGCAATTTTCCAACTCGAATAAGGCTGTCTCCTGGGATAGACACAGCTGATCCTCACAGCTAATTGGCCTGGAGGTCAGTTCCTCCCAGTGATACCAACAACAATCAATACCTAACTACAACAAGGCTGTACACACAGTCCACAAAGGGGTGCACCAAGAGTGTCCACTTCAGGTAACTGGGAGGCTGACCCACTGTGGGAAACTGTACTCTCAGACTTGCAGCTGCAAGGCCATAGATAACACTGTTATCACAGCTCTTGGCATTTATTGCTTAAACATTCTGAGATTCGGATACTGCTGCACAACTGAATACTCTTTGTTTTTACATCTTTTGGTGTTTATTGCCTAAACATTTGTTACATTTGTTGAGATAACCTACCCTTGACTTTTATGGTTTAGTTGCCTAGTTACCCACTGAAAAATTCCCTCATTCTCCCCGACTATATCTACCCCCATATACCTTGCAATAAACGAGACTTGATCAGAAAGCCTGTCTTGTCTCCGTCTTTTGTGTGTCTTGTCCTATCCATTCCCACTCCCCCTCGAGGGTCCGCGTTGACTACCTGCGGGTCAGGACAACCCACTGAACCATATAGGACACCTTAGCACAAAAAGCCACCCTACCAACTCAGAGAAGCAGTGAAAATGCTGAGACAAGGAAACAGATCACAAACAAAAGAAATGGAGGACAATAAGCAACTGGACATAGAGTTCAAAACCATGGTTATAAAAGGTTTTTTAAGAATTTCCTAGAAAAGGCCAATAAAATAAATGAGACCTATGAGAATATGAAAAGGGATCAACTAGAAATAGAGAATTCATTGTCTGATAAAAAAAAAAATAATACAGAGTCCTAAAAACAGAATGGAAGATCGCAAGAATCAAGTCACAGATTTAGAACATAAAGAGCCAGAGGACACTCCTCCGCAGAAGCAAGAAGATAAGAGAATCCAGAAAGTTGAAGATAGTGTAAGAAACCTCTGAGACAACTTCAAGTGAACCAACATCAGAATTATGGTGGTCCCAGAAGAAGAGAGATAGCAAGATACCAAAAACATATTGGAAGAAATAGTGACAGAAAACTTCCCCCACCTGGTGAAAGAATTAGACTTACAAGTCCAGGAAGCACACAGAACCCCAAACAAAAGGAATCCAAAGAGGAACACACTAAGACACATAATAATTAAAATTCCAAGAGCAAAAGACAAAGAGAGAATATTAAAAGCAGCAAGAGAATGCAGGTAGTTACCTATAAAAGAGCACCATATGATTGTCAGTTGATTTCTCAACAGAAACCATGCAGGCCAGACGGGAATGGTAAGAAATATTCAAGGTGATGAATAGCAAGAAACCTACAGCCAAAAATACTCTACCCAGCAAAGCTATCACTCAGAATCGAAGGCCACACAAATAAAAAATAGCTAAGCCAAAACCGGTTTGGCTCAGTGGATAGAGTGTCGGCCTGCAGACTGAAAGGTCCCAAGCTCGATTCTGTTCAAGGGCATGTACCTTGGTTGCAGGCACATCCACTGCAGGTAGGGGGATCGATGACTCTCTCTCATCAATGTTTCTAACTCTCTATCCATCTCTTCCTCTCTGTAAAAAAAAAAGATTGATGACTCAAACCAGGGTCTTCCTGGGCTCCTCTTTAAAATAAATAAATAAATAAAAATAAAAATAAAAAACCGCTAAAGGAGTTCATCACCGCCAAACCAGAATTATATGAATTGCTGAAAGGGGTTCTTTAGAAAGAGGAAGAAAATAAAGATAAAAATTATGAACAACAAATACGTAACTATCAACAAGTGAATCTAAAAACCAAGGGAATTAAAAAATCTAATGAACAATATTAACTGGTGAATATAATAGATTCAGAGGTATGGGAGGGGAGTGGACTGATGATTCTCGGGGAAAGGGGAGTGGGGGGGGACAGGAAGAGACTGAACATAAACTGCAGCACCTATGGATGAGGACAGTGGGGGATGGGGAAAGGGCAGAGGGTGGAGTGGGAACCTGGTGGAGGGGAGAATGGAGGGGGGAAAAATGAGGAACATTTGTAATAATATGAACAATAAAGATTTATTAAAAAAGAAAAGAAAAGAAAATCACCAGCCTTGCATGTTTTAGATATGTCACTGTAACGATTCAAACCACGAAGCCTACGTTTTGTGCTGTTTCTCAGATTCCAGCAGCACACGAGTGAGCAACCCCATGCGAGCTCGGCCTGGCTGGTATCCACGACGCTGGCCGCATCACCATCATTTATTTCCTGTTTCTCCGTCCCAGGGTTGGACCTCAGCTCAGAAAAGACCCAGCAAGGCCGTGCTCCGCTGGGCCTGCGAGAGCCGCGGGCTGTGTGCGAGGTGCCCTCCCCCCACGGTCCTTGCTGAACCTTTTGAGGAGACAAAGGAAGCGAGAGTCCTTTTCTCTCCATCTTTCAAAGGACACGTCCACATAAAAGGCGGCCTCAATCCTTTGTGCTGCCCACCGCAGGCGGCCTCCCGGGCCGAGGACGCAGCCGCAGCCTCTCTGCGTGGTGGCCCCGTTCCCGGGAGGGAAGTCAGCTTGTGAAGTCGCAGCCGTGGGGCTCCGAGGAGGCCAGAGATGAGAGGTGGCCTCGTGGGGAAGCTGGCCCTCAGGGCTGCAGGTGGCAGCGTGCGGGACGGGGCACAGTGTGGGAGCCGCCCAGAGCCCAACCTTAGGCCCACTGTGGGAACACCGGCCAACGCAAAGCACCAGTGACACTCGGTGTGTGCGGGGAAGTGGGGGCGGTGCGAGGGGGACGGGAGGCCCTGAGGAACACGCACGCGGTGAGGGGAGCACAGCCTGTGCCTCAAGGCCAACGCCTCCTCTTAATGAGAGAGCTACTGCCGAACCTCTGTGAACGCTCCTCCTTCCCTGGAGAACGGGGCCGGAGAGAGGCCTCCCTCCGTGGAGATGGGGGACGGAGAGCGGGTGGAGGGAGGCCCCGGGACCGCCGGCCACTGCGCTTACAGCCTCTCAGGAATCACTGAGATGGGAGATTGTGGTTTGTTCTGTCTGTAACGTGGAGACAAAGCCACAGCCACCCGCCACCTGGATGGGCAGAGTGCCAGACTGCCCCCTCTGCCCGCCACCAGGCACTTCCTGCTCACACCTGCTGGGCCGAGGGGCCAGAGCGGGCGGGACCCCCTGCTCTCCTCATTCCCCCCTGCTTTGCGCTTAGGAAAAGCACCGCGGCTGTCTGTCCGCTCGCCGAGCTCCAACCCTCTCCTCTGGACAATTTAGGTTTGAGCAGTGGGTGCTCCTCATTGTGAAATGGAGCAGTTTGATTGGGCATGGAGTTTATCAGAAATAGATTTTTTGCTGAAACCGGTTTGGCTCAGTGGTAGAGCGTCGGTCTGCGGACTGAAAGGTCCCACCCAGGTTTGATTCCGGTCAAGGGCAGGTACCTTGGTTGCGGGCACATCCCCGGTAGGGGTGTACAAGAGGCAGCTGGTCGATGTTTCTCTCTTATTGACGTTTCTAGCTCTCTATCTCTCTCCCTTCCTCTCTGTAAAATATCAATAAAACATATTTAAAAAAAAGAAATAGATTTTTTTCTGCTTCTGGCAGAAATGAGATTAGTGGTTATCGAAGGCATACACACATATGCATGTGCACACAGACATGCTCACACATGGATGTGCACACCCAGACAGACACGGACATGCACACACCAATGTGCACACAGACATGCACTCACACATGTTCACCTGCAGGCTCGGCTTCCATGGAGTGGTGACCACACGCAGACCCGCCCTCGGCCGCGCTGAGCAGCCGCCCGCAGGCCGCGCGTCAGCTGCACCAGCATGGCCACAGCGGCCGTCTCCGAGGCCACGCAGGGCCTGCCCAACACCTCTCCCTCCTGGTCCGAGCGGCCTCAGACGGGGGACCTCCTCAGTGGAGGTCCAGGGCTCCGAGGGGCTTCCGACACACGGACAGATATGACGGCAGGTTTACTGAGCTGTTCACACAGGCACACACACATGCACATTTTAAAATGATACAGCGGCTGGTCATGCAACGACCAGCAAAGCGCCCTTCACTCGCAGGCAGGAGGCCTCGTGCGGCTCTTATGGCCATGATGACGCCGAGGGAAGCTGTGTCCACCCGTGACCTGGGTGCAGCCCAGCTCCAGGTGAACACCGTCTGTGACCCCGGACGGCGAGAGGGCCGGCTCGGGCTGTCTGTGTGCAGCCCCGGCTGGCCTCCCCGCTGCTCCCGCCGCCGTCCCCGCCGCCGGGCCCCAGGCAGGAGGAGCCCGGCCTCCACGCTCAGGGGCGTGGTGGACGAGGGAAGGCGGCCGCAGGCCGGGCACTTGGCTGGGTGGCCGCCGCCCTCAGACCGCCTCCCAGCTCCTGGAGCGCGTTCTCGTTCTCGCAGGAGGGCACCGGCTGTTTCCCCGGGAGACGCTCCTCCGGGAGGGTCTGGGCCGCGGGGGAGGCGGGGGGGGGGGGGCGCCACCGTGTCCCCTCAGGGCGAAGGCCTCAGAACGCAGACCCCTGGGGCCTGGAAGCAGGAGCGGTCCTCCCGGCCCGTGTCTGCGGCCCGCGGGCCGGGCGGCGGCAGGAGGCCGCGGGCGCCTCTGCTCGGGGTCCTTGGTGCCCGTTGTTCTCTTTGGAAACGGTCCGTCCGTCCGCCACGCGGGACGAGCAAAGCAGCTGCTGGTAAAGCGGGGCTCAGCCGCGAGGAGAGCTCGGGCCGTCGCCGTCCGTGCGGAGGCTCCGGCGGGCGGCGGCGGCTCTAGATGACCGAGGTCTCCGTCCGCAGGGAGGCCGGGGCGGGCGGCGGCGGCTCTAGACGACCGAGGTCTCCGTCCGCAGGGAGGCCGGGGCGGGCGGCGGCGGCTCTAGATGACCGAGGTCTCCGTCCGCAGGGAGGCCGGGGCGGGGCGGCGGCGGCGAGGCAGGGCGCTCTCCGAGCACAGGCTGTGGGGCCGGCCGCCCCGGCCCGAGGGCTGGCGCGGGCACAGGCCCCGCCACTGCCTCCTCAGCTCGTGCTGCACCTGGTCAGGGGGGCGAGGCGGCGGTCAGGAGGCGCTCGGTGCTCCGCAGAACGCACGTCTGCCCGCCCTCCTGGTGCCGCCCTCCGCGCCC
The DNA here is from genome assembly GCA_963924515.1 of Vespertilio murinus. Classification (NCBI taxonomy): domain Eukaryota; kingdom Metazoa; phylum Chordata; class Mammalia; order Chiroptera; family Vespertilionidae; genus Vespertilio; species Vespertilio murinus. The sequence goes on from OZ004712.1 coordinate 74,443,470, forward strand.
CCCGGGCGGACGCGCGGACGGGCTCAGGTAGAGGCGGCCGGGAGGGGGTGCCGACCGACGGGGCCGCGGGGAGTCCTGACCGGGAGCCGCTGCCGGAGCCGGTTCAGCCCACTGACAGCGGTGGACCCCGCGGAGCCTCCACCTGAGGCCACGGGGTGGGGCGGAGCCTGAGGCGGCGGCGCGCGGGCGGCGGGGGTGGGCGGGCGGCGGCCGCGGGCAGCACGGCGCACACCACGTAGTGGACGCCGAACAGCGGGATGAGCAGCAGCGTGGACTTGGCCAGCCTCCTGCGGACAGACGCCGGAGCTGGGCGGGTGTGGCGCTGGCGACGCCCTTTGACCCTCCCTGTCATCGGGGAAGCCCAGCACCAGGCGGGCTGCAGGGAGTGCCTCACCTTGTCCGCCCTCACGCCCGCCTGTCATTCACAGGCTGGCTACACTCCGACACTCCCTGCCCACTGCCCACTGCCCACTCCCTCCCCCGGCGGACCCAGGGTTGGAAGGAGCGGCCACGGCCGCCTCAGGCAGTGGAGCCGCAGGGCCGGAGTGCCGTGGCTGGGCCCGCACCGCACAGCGAGCACGCCAGGCCCCTGCCTCTCCTCGGGCTAAACCATCATCTCCACCGTGAGCGTGAGTCCGCACAGACTGGTCTGAGGGGCAGGAGGAGCCTGGTCGAGACACGCCAGGACCAGAATGACGTCACCCCACACCAGTTGCTATGACGCCCACTGTGGCCTGCGAACCTCCCGAGGCCCCTTCCCCAAGCCAGCTTGGCCTCCCGATTGGCCCCCCACTCTGATCAGGGGCAGGGCCGGCCAACCGCACATGGACCCTCCCTCAGGCTGCTGGCCCCGGATTGGCCCAGGACCACAGCCAATCACCTGCAGCCCCTCCCCACAGCCCGCCTGGCCCTGTCTCACCCATTCCGGTCGGGCTGGCCAGACCCCACCCGGCACGAATTCATGCACTGGGCCTCCAGGTGGACATAAAACACACATGAAGTGTGACACAGAGAAAAGTCAGATGGCAAACAGGCCAGTGGGCAAAGCTCCTCGGGCGCGGCTCTGAGGCCTCCTTGCCGAGCCAGACCGAGGACCGAGCGCCTGGAACCCGTCCTGCCCACAGGCTGCGTGGCCCCGCCCCTCGGCACCGGCCATGCGGCCTGGGGCAGCAGGCCATGGAGACACTCACTTGTACTGTGACTGCTCGCTGCCTCTGGCCTCTGGGGACGTCAGCTTCTGCAGTAAAATCCGCAAGATCCTCACAAACAGGATGAAATTGACCTGCACAAAACATACACCTCTGTTCTGTTTCCCGCTCGGAGGCGGGCTGGGGCCGGAGTCTGTCCCACCTGTCCCATGTCCAGCGGGACATCACGTATTGGACCCCAGCTGCGGCAAGGCATGCACATTAATGTGGAGACACAAACAGGACAAACGGAAGTCCAGCTCCTCCGACATGTCCTGGGCCAGGCTGTGACCCCCGGAGCCCTCCACGGGAGGACACAGGAGGCTCTCTGAGGCCTCATGCTGAGGGGCGCGGAGTCCAGGACAGGCGACGCCCCTCCTGTGGGCGGCCCTGGAAGGCTGAGGGTCGGCTGCTTCCATGCCCACAGGACCAGCCGGCCCTGCCCCGTGGCCCCGCGGTGGCTGCTGCTTCGAGCAAGGTGACTTACGAGAATTGAGATTAGAATCGGGGCTCGGATCACCCACCAGGGGCCACTGTGCTCGTTGGTATCCCAGCAACTGCAGGAAGGAGAGAAGGAAAGTGACCTCACCGCCAAGTCTGTCCAGGGAGCAGCGAGGGCAGGTGCTGCGGGGACCCCCTCCGTCCCTCCTGCGCCCACAGGCCCGTGCGGAGGCACGGCTGTGTGTTAGGACTCGGCGTGACCTCGGGGGCCTCCCCGTGACAGCCTGCCTACGGGGAGGTGACACTGAAGGTCGTGCAGGAGCAGAGGGGCAGGTCACGTCCCACGAGACCCCACGAGTGAGGGTCGAAAGCGGGTCAGTGAGGAACAGCCGGCGGTGGTCCGTGGCAAACCGGGGGGCCCACACTCACCCCGTGTCCTCCAAGCAGAGCCTGGCCATGGCCCACGCGGCTGTGCACCCGGCGGGGATGCCTGCAGAGACACGCCTGTGACCGGCCGTCCTCAGCCCAGCCCGGACAGCTTCCCTCCTGGGAGCCGGGCGGGGTGTGCGTGCGGTGTTGTCCTCGCCGTGCACTGGCGGGAACGCACTGCATGTCTGAAAGCCGACCCTGCGCAGCCTGGCCCACGTGACCGCCTGGTGAGCGAGGTGACCGAGCCGCGACGGAGATGTGCCCCCCTCTGTGGTGCCCCCCTCGTGCCCCCTTCCTGAGCCGCCGGCACTCCTGCCCTCTGTCTGGCTCCCATCGGTCTGCTCAGCAGTGGGTGTGACCGCCTAGCCCGGCCTGGCTCCCTGGAGAGGTGTTGGCTGCAGGGACCTCACTGTCCTGGCAGAGCCCTTCCTCACATGGCCTGAAGGGCACCTCCTGGGCAGCACAGTGTCTCCCCAGGGGACAGGACGGGGACCTGTGGGTTCGCGGGCTGCTGAGGGGGTGCTGGGCCTGTGGCCGGCGGGCGGGCGGCCTTACCCCACCCGATGAGGAGGTAGGCCTGGAGGCTGCGGCCACGGGAGAAGTTGGCGGCCAGCAGGGCGTGCAGGTACAGCCCCTCGGCCAGCAGCCAGGAGAAGTTGGCCATGATGCAGTACTGGAAGAACACCAGGCTCAGCTTGCAGCCCACCTGCAACGTCAGAGCAGGAGCGCGTCCCATTCAGAGAAACACCCTCAGGTGGGTGCAGCGCCCAGGGACAACCCCCCACCCCCCATTTGTGTAAGGAAGCAGGACACCCAGCAGCGGCGTGGATGGCAGGTGCGTTTCACAGAGAGAGAGGCCCTCGAATCCTGGCCAGCATGCAGAGCTCGCCGAAAAGTGACACAACTATGTGGCAGGTGTCATGCAGCCCCAGCGACAGCGGCCTGGACCCTGGGCTGTGGGCACGTGTGGCCCTAGTTCCTCGCCTGCCTTCTGCCTCCTCTACCTCGTCCCATTCTCGGCCGCCCTTCTCTCTGTTCTTTTCCACGGTCCTCTCTTCACAAGGGACAAACAAGTAAAGAGAACCCAGCAGATGAATGGTTCCAGGAGCTGTGAGGGCCACTTCCCTCTGAGGCCCCTGGCGGCCTTACCCAGGAGGCCAGCTGGTTGGGGCAGTGCAGGGTGCTCGAGCCGGAGAACAGCACGCCGTCCTTGGCCAGCACCGAGATGGCCCTCAGGATGAAGGAGAGGAACAGGTTGAGGTGGATGTAGTTCCGGGTGCAGTGCAGACGCCTGGGGACGGAGGGACGGACACTCACACCTATTTTGTGAACTTGCTCCTGAGTGAGTCCAGCAAGGCTGCTGAGCAGGATTAGCAAGCAGAAATCACCTCCTCCCTGAGACAATCAGGAGTGGAACCAGCCCTGGCTGCTGACAGGGTGTTGGCTGCGATCTGGTCAAGGGCATGCACCTCAGCTGCAGGCTCCTCCCCGGCCCGGACCCTGGTCAGGGCTCATGCAGGAGGCAACCAATCATTATTGCTTTCTGTCTTTCCTTCTCTTTGAAAATATCCTTGGGTGAGGATTAAAAAAGAAAAAGAAAAAAGAAATGGAATGGAATGGAATGGAATCTAACAAAATATATAAAACAGTATAAATAAATACCTAGAAGTGACTATCAGAAGAGAGGCAGACTTTACCCCAAATCGTGCACATTACGCACACAGAGGACAGACTGTTGTTTGGGCCGCGAGATTGCCCTAGCGGGAAGGAGACATAAGCTCCGGACTGTTCTTAACCCCACTTCCAACTGCTCTGAACCCCAGTTGTGGGCTTGTTGGGGGAGAGACTACACTGTCTGGTAGCGGGCGAAGCTCTAGGGCGCCTTTCTCTCAGAGGTGCTTGCAGCGAGTACCAAAGGGCACTGAGGAACACTGAGACTCAGGAACCTCAGAGGGTGGGATCCACCCTGAAACTCTGTCCCTTCCAAGCTGAACTCAGAGAGGCTTTTGCAGGTTTCCAAGTCTAGTGGAATAGGTTGTCTCCTGGCATAGACACAGCTGATCCTCCCAACCTACCAACTCAGGGAAGCAGCGAAAATGCCCAAACGAGGAAACAGATCACAAACGAAAGAAATGGAGGACAAAAGCGACTGGATATAGAGTTCAAAGCCACGCTTATAAGGTTGTTCAACAATCTCTTAGAAAAGGCCGATAAAATAAATGAGACCTATGAGGATATGAAAAGGGATCAACTAGAAATAAAGAATACATTCTCTGAAATAAAAAATATTATACAGAGTCCTAAAAACAGATTGGAAGATTGCAAGAATCAAGTCCAAGATTTGGAACACAAAGAGCCAGAGAACACTCCTCCGCAGAAGCAAGAAGACAAGAGAATCCAGAAAGTTGAAGATGGTGTGAGAAACCTCTGGGACAACTTCAAGTGAACCAACATCAGAATTATGGGCATCCCAGAAGATGACAGAGAGCAAGATACCGAAAACATATTGAAAGAAATAGTGACAGAAAACTTCCCCCACCTGGTGAAAGAATTAGACTTACACGTCCAGGAAGCACACAGAACCCCAAACAAAAGGAACCCAAAGAGGACCACACCAAGACACATCATAATTAAAATTCCAAGAGCTAAAGACAAAGAATATTAAAAGCAGCAAGACAAAAGCAGGTAGTTACCTATAAAGGGGCACCCATACGACTGTCAGCTGATTTCTCAACAGAAACCATGCAGGCCAGACAGGAATGGCAAGAAATATTCAAGGTGATGAATAACAAGAAACTACAGCCAAAAATACTCTACCCAGCAAAGCTATCACTCAGAATCGAAGGCCAGAGAAAGAGCTTCACAAATAAATTTAAGCTAAAGTAATTCATCACTGCCAAGCCAGAATTATATGAATTGCTAAAAGGGGTTCTTTAGGAAGAGGAAGAAAATAAAGATAAAAATATGAACAAACACGTAACTATCAACAAGTGAGTCTAAAAACCAAGGGCATAAAAAATCATGATGAACAACATTAACTGGTGAATATAATAGAATCAGAGGTATGGAAGGGGAGTGGACTGATGATTCTCGGGGAAATGGGGAGTGGGGCGGGGCGGGAAGAGACTGAACATAAACTGCACCTATGGATGAGGACAATGGGGGATGGGGAAAGGGCAGAGAATTGAATGGAAACTTGGTGGAGAGGAGCAATTGGGGGGGGGGGAATGAGGAACATTTGTAATAATATGAACAATAAAGATTTAGTTAAAAAAAACAAAGAAAAAGAAAAAGAAAGCTGACAGGCTCACATCAGCAGAAGTCAAGATTTAGGATGAAGGTGCAGAAAGCACAACATCAGAGTGGCAAGTGACAGGCAGAGAGACAAACCGACAGCAGTGTCGGGTCCTGCGATGCAGTCACAGCCTGAGTCAGGCCGTGGGCTCCGGATGCCGGACAGGCCTCTGGACTGACAAGCAGGACAGACCCACCTGTGCCACACACTGAACTGAACCTGACCGTAAAAAGTGAGAATAATAAAACATCTCTCTGATGACAAAATAACATGCCAACGATGTCTTAAATAGGACTCAGGGGGCACGGACCTAAAAGCCAACAAAGAATGACATCATTAAAATCAACAATTTTATCCTCAAAAGACCCGGTAAGAGAGTGTAAAGCTGAACCACGGAACTGGAGATGAAATTTATAACACCTGCCTCTGACAAGACCCTGCTACAAGACTCCTGGAAGTACTTTGATAGAAAGAGACACAACAAAGAGAAAACGAGCAAACACTCAAACAGTGCTCATAAAAAAAGATTTCCAAACATATGCTCTCATTACCCACCAGGGAAATGCAAATTAAAACAGGACTTTAGGAGGTCCAAGATGGCGGCACAGATAAACACTTGTACGTGCTGCTTCTCACATCCACATCAGTGTTGCAACTGGGGATCGTATCTGAGATCTGAAAAAGCCACAACTTTGGAGATCACTGAGCAGCTGTGGGCCCTGATCGGTGCGGACATTCAGATTCCACAGAAAGGTTGGATTTTGCCAGGGATAACGTGGGTGTCTGTGTCCCAGCAGCGGCAGCGGCAGCAGCAGCAGAGACAAAAGCTCTAGGGCCGGGACTGCGCTGGGACTGCGTGCTGAGACCCCGCGCTGGGACCGTGTGCTGGGACCTCAGAAATCTGTGCCCACAAAAGCCCTCCGCTGTTGGGTCTGGCGTGATCCAAAAGAGTGGACGGGGTCCTCAGGGTTGCCAAGGGTTCTTCAGAGAGCAACCCATTCTGATCGGACACGGAGGGAGAACATAGTTGCAAAGGTATTCAGTCTGTGTGTAAGTGTTCCCACACTTGCCCATTGCGCACCAAGGCTGGCTCCCCTGCAATCCTTTGCTTCTGATTACAAAGGAGAGGCCACCGGATTGGCTGCCCCTGAGAGGCTGCAGGGGGAAACTGCTTTTCTGGAACCTGGGAAGCAGAGCCGGGGAGAGACCAGCTGCGATTCAGCTCCGAGGCAAAATCGGTATTGAACCCCATAGAAAAAGGCTAGAATAGCCAAAAAACCCCCGTGAACATAAATCCAGAAACACTGCCACCTAGGGGCTGGAGTAAAATTGACTGTGTTTATTACTAGTTTTATTTAATAAAAAACCAAGAAACTAAGAAATCAACATCTTAAAATTAAGGACTAGCTTACAACACTGAGGTGCAGAGGAACGCAGGAAACTGCAATATTGTCTGGACTGAAACAGGAGCGCCAAACAGAATAACAGAGGAAGTGAATGGCCTTCACAACTGCACATATATTTTTTGCTAATTTTTAATTATTTTTTATTTTATTTTCATTTTTTGCATCTTTTACTTAAGAAATGAATTGTTTCCCTTTTTCCTCTTTTGATTTTACCTTTTTAATTATTACATTTTTAGGATCAATCAGCATTATTACTATTGCTATTTTAGCTTTTTGTTTCCTTTTTCTTTATTTTTAAGTGTCAATTTATTGTCTCTTTATTTTACATTGGAATTAGTATTCTTCATTCTATATTCATTTTTCTTTTAACCCTATCTTAACAAGACCTTTACACCATCACTCTCTTCCTAACCTTTCCCTTTATGCTATCCTGTTTATCTTAATCCATTCCTGCTTTAGATTTTCCCTAATCTTTCTGTCTCCCCCCTGCTAAAATTTCTACCCTACTTATATAGCTAATTTCCAATCCACTGGGCCCAGTGCATACACACCCCTCTCTGAGCTGTATTAACTAGCAAAAAAAATTGTTTTCCTCCGTCCTTTTGATGATGTTTGTGTGAATATTGATTATATTGTATTTTTATGCTTTTAGTGAAATTATTTTGCTTAATCTTTAGTTGATGTTGTTGCTTGATATTTTGGTATTTGCTTTTTTTTTTCTTTTTACTTTGCTGGATATTGTAGGTGTTGTAGATTGTATTATTCACCAGGTACTGGTGCCAGCATTTGCTGGGGTTAGTGGTTGCTCTATTGAAATTATCTCCCCATATATACAGTTTGTTCCCCTTTTCTCTCTTAGTGTCTCTCTCTCTCTCTCTCTCTCTCTCTCTCTCTCTCTCTCTCTCTCTCCCTGTTTCCCAATTTCATTTTGACACTCCTTTTTTTTCATTCTTCCCCCCCATCTTTTTCATTTTCTCCCCCCCCCCCACTTCACTCTTGTTCTTAATCTCCTACCCCCTAATTTGCTTTTCCCTAGTGGTCACCTTTATTGAAGGTTATTAACATTGCAAATACATTTCTGTTCAGTGCCTTGTGTGTGGTACCTGGTTGTGTTGTATTTTGTACCTTTAAATCAACGCAGGAGAGAGAGATCTACATAACCAGACATCCTAAAAAGAGAGACCATGGGGGGGGGGGGAGAAGACAAAAAACAGCCCACAAATCAAAGAAAAGCAGGCATCACCAGAAAAGGAAGGAAACGAGTTAGAGGCAAGCAACCTACCAGAGTAAGAATTCAGAGTAATGATCATAGGATAGCTAAAAAGAATGAAAAACAAATTTGACAATATGAGTAAGACTCAAGAGGAAATGAAGAACCAAGAAGAAATGAAAAATGACATAGCTACTGTAAAGAACTCAATAGAAAGCATCAAAAGTAGGCTAGATGAAGCAGAGGACTGAATCAGTGAGCTAGAAGACAAGATGGAAAAAAATACCCAATTAGAGCAGCTTCTAGGGAAAAAAATTAAAAAGCAGGAGGACAGCCTCCGGGAACTTTGGAACATTACAAAACAAAACAATATTAGAATAATAGGGGTTCCAAAAGGAAAGGAAATGGAGGAAGGCATAGAAAAACTGTTTCAAGATATAATGACAGAAAACTTTCCTGAGATAGAGAAGAAAAACGCCACACAAATACAATAAGCTCGCAGGGTCCCAAGCAAAATGAATCCCAAAAGACCAACACCTAGGAACATTATAATTAAGTTGCAAAATACCAATGACAAAGCAAGAATCTTAAAAGCAGCCAGAGAGAGACAGAAAGTTACATATAAAGGAACCCCCATCAGACTAGCAACTGATTTCTCCACAGAAATTCATCAGACCAGAAGGGAATGGGATGACATATACAAAGTCATGCAAAGGAAGGGTCTGAATCCAAGAATACTGTACCCTGCAAGGCTATCAATCAAAATTGAAGGTGAAATCAGGAGCTTCACAGACAAAAAAAGACTAAAGGAATTTATCTCCACCAAACCAGCAATGCAAGAAATGCTAAAGAGTCTACTGTAAAAATAAAGAAATAGGAAGCAAAGAAGGAACACAGGGGTATAGAATAAAAATGGCATCAAGCTCCTCCTCCGCCGCCGCCGCCGCGGCCGCCGCCAGTCGAGGGACCCCGGCCTGGCGGGGCGACGCTGGCATTATGGATCCAAGCCTTTTGAGAGAAAGGGAGCTGTTCAGAAAACGAGCTCTTAACACTCCTGTAGTAGAAAAACGTTCAGTATCTTCTGAGTCATCAACATCATCATCGAAGAAGAAGAAAGCAAAACTAGAACATGGCGGGTCATCAGGCTCCAAACAAAATTCAGATCATAGCAATGGATCATTTAACTTGAAAGCTCTTTCAGGAAGCTCTGGATATAAGTTTGGCGTTCTTGCTAAGATAGTGAATTATATGAAAACGCGTCATCAGCGAGGAGATACACATCCTCTAACTTTAGAAGAAATTTTGGATGAAACACAACATTTAGATATTGGACTCAAGCAGAAACAATGGCTAATGTCTGAGGCATTAGTCAATAATCCCAAAATTGAAGTAATTGATGGAAAGTATGCCTTCAAGCCCAAGTACAACTTAAAAGACAAGAAGGCTCTGCTTAGGCTCTTAGATAAGCATGACCAGCGAGGCTTAGGAGGAATTCTTCTAGAAGACATAGAGGAAGGACTGCCCAATTCCCAGAAAGCTGTCAAGGCTTTAGGGGACCAGATATTATTTGTAAATCGTCCTGATAAGAAGAAAATTCTTTTCTTCAATGATAAAAGCTGTCAATTTTCTGTGGACGAAGAGTTCCAGAAACTGTGGAGGAGTGTCACTGTGGATTCAATGGATGAAGAGAAAATTGAAGAATATCTGAAGCGACAGGGTATTTCTTCCATGCAGGAATCCGGACCAAAGAAAGTGGCCCCTATCCAGAGAAGGAAAAAGCCTGCTTCACAGAAAAAGCGACGGTTTAAGACTCATAACGAGCACATGGCGGGAGTGCTCAAGGACTACTCTGACATTGCTCCTGGCAAATAGCGAACAGCTTTGTAGGTGAGCAGAGTTACAATACAAAGCCAACATCTTTCTTGATGATACTGGGATCTGAAGACTGTCTTCCATTCTGCTTCTTAGGACGGAGGAGAGGAGCAGCTCCGTTTACAGAACAAGTGCAAATCACCAGACTCAGCTCATATTCTAACGGAATAGGCTGATGAGAAATGGGATGTTCCCTGTTCACTCCTCTTACTGCCGGGGGAGAGGCATGCAGGTGTCTGCGCTGTTTTCTCTCTTCTAAGTGGTTCCTGGTTCCATTTCCCCTTTTATTCCTTTAGCACAAGTTTGCAGATGGTCTTGAATGCAATATTTGTTTATTCCAAAGTAACATATTTATAATAAAATCATTGCAGAAGGAGTTGCAAAAAAAAAAAAATGGCATCAAATACCTACCTATCAATAATAACTTTAAATGTAAATGGTTTAAATGCTCCAATCAAAAGACATAGGGTAACAGATTGGATAAGAAAACAAGACCCATATATCTGCTGTCTACAAGAAACCCACTTCAGAAAAAAAGATGCACACAGGCTGAGGGTGAAGGGATGGAAAAAGGTTTTCCAGGCGAATGGAAATGAAAAAAAGGCTGGGGTAGCAATACTTATATCTGACAAATTAGATCTCAAAGTGAATGACATAACAAGAGATAATGAAGGCCACTTCATTATACCAAAGGGAGCAATCCAACAAGAAGAAATAACCCTGGTAAACATATATGCACCCAATGTGGGAGCACCCAAATACATAAAAAAACTGCTGGAGGACATTAAGGGAGAGATTGATTGTAATACAAATAGTAGGAGATTTTAATACCCCACTGTCACATTTGGACAAATCACCTAATCAAAAAATCAGCAAAGAAATATCAATCCTAAATGACTCACTAGACCAGATGGAATTAATTGACATCTTCAGAACATCCCACCCCAAAGCCACAAAATATACATTCTTCTCAAGTGCACATGGGTCATTTTCAAAGATAGACCACATATCTTTTTGGGACATAGGCAAAGTCTCTTCAAATTCAAGAAGATAGAAATCATATCAAGCATCTTCTCAGATCATAGTGGCATAAAACTGGAAATTAATTACAATAAAAATAATCCAAATAAATCAAACACATGGAGACTAAACAGCATGATATTAAACAAGGACTGGGTTACTGGAGAAATCAAGGAAGAAATTAAAAACATCCTGGCAACAAATGACAATGAAAACACAACAATCCAAAATCTATGGGACACAGCAAAAGCAATCTTGAGAGGGAAGTTCATATCTCTACAAGCCTATTGCAAAAAACAAGAAAAAAAGGTAACAAATTATCTAACTCTAAAACTCAAAGAGTTAGAAAAAGAGCAACAATAAAAGCCTAGTGTAAGCAGAAGGAAAGAAATAATAAAAATCAGAGCGGAGATAAACGACATAGAGACCAAAGAAACAATACATAAGATCAACAAAACCAAGAGCTGGTTCTTTGAAAGGATAAACAAGATTGATGAACCTCTAGCCAGGCTAAGCAAGAAACAAAGAAAGAGGACCCAAATAAACAAAATCAGAAACAAAGAGGTGAAATAACAACAGACCCCGCTGAAATACAAAGGATTGTTACAAAATACTATGAGCAACTCTATTTCAACAAACTGCACAACCTGGAAGAAATGGACATATTCCTAGAAAAATACAACCTTCCAAAACTCAATCAGGAAGAATCTAAAAATCTCAATAGACCAGTGACTTGGGAAGAAATTGAAACAGTCATCAAAAAGCTTCCAGCAAACAAAAGCCCAGGGCCAGATGGCTTCACAGAAGAGTTTTACCAAACATTTAAGGAAGAACTAAAACCTATCCTCCTCAGACTATTCCAAAAAATTCAAGAGGAAGGAACACTTCCAAACTCCTTTTATGAAGCCAGCATCACCCTAATACCAAAACCAGATAAAGACAACTCAATGAAAGAGAATTACAGGCCAATATCCCTCATGAACATAGATGCCAAAATCCTCAACAAAATTCTAGCAAATCGGCTCCAACAGCTCATCAGAAAGATCATACACCATGACCAAGTAGGATTTATTCCCGGAATGCAAGGATGGTACAATATCCGCAAATCAATAAACGTGATACATCACATAAACAAATTGAAAGATAAAAATCATATGGTCATATCAATTGATGCAGAAAAAGCATTTGATAAAATCCAACACTCTTTCCTGATAAAAACTCTCAACAAGGTGGGAGTACAAGGATCATACCTCAACATAATAAAAACTATATATGACAAACCCACAGCCAACATCATACCCAATGGGCAAAAACTAAAGCTATTCCCTCTTAGAACAGGAACAAGACAGGGATGTCCACTCTCACCACTCCTGTTTGACATAGTACTGGAAGTACTTGCCATTGCAATTAGACAAGAAGAGGAAATAAAAGTCATCCAAATTGGAAAAGAAGAATTAAAGTTATCCTTATTTGCAGATGACATGATATTGTACAAAAAACCCCCAAAAGACTCCATTAAAAAACTAATAGTCTTAATAAATAAATGAATTTGGCAATGTAGCTGGATACAAAATCAACGCCAGGAAATCTATGGCATTTCTGTACACCAACAGTGTGAATTTACAGAAACAGAGACAAAAAATGCAATCCCATTTACCATTGCACCGAAAAAAAATTAAGATCCCTAGGAATAAACTTAACAACGGAGGTAAAAGACCTATATAAGGAAAACTACACAACTCTGAAAAAAGAGATAGAGGAAGATGTAAACAGATGAAGAACATACAATGTTCATGGATAGGTAGAATCAACATCATGAAAATGTCCATTCTTCCCAAATCAATTTATAGGTTCAATGCACTCCCCATTAAAATACCAATGGCATATTTCACTGACCTAGAAAGAACTCTCCAAAAATTCATTTGGAACAATAAAAGATCTTGAATAGCAACAGCAATCCTGAGAAAGAAGAGTAAAGTAGGAGGGATCTCAATACCAGATTTCAAGCTGTATTACAAAGCCACTGTTCTCAAAACAGCCTGGTACTGGCACAAGAACAGACATATAGATCAATGGAATAGAATAGAGAATCCAGATATTAATCTGGATTCAACACTATGCTCAGTAAATATTTGACAAAGGAGGCACGAATATACAATGGAGTCAAGATAGTCTCTTCAATAAATGGTGTTGGAAAAACTGGACAGATACATGCAAAAGAATGAAACTAGATCACCAACTTACTCCATACACAAAAATAAATTCGAAATGGATACAGGACTTAAACATAAGACGGGAAACCATAAAAATACTAGAGGCATCCACAGGTAGAAAAATCTCAGACATTTGCCAAAAGAACTCCTTCACTGATACTGCCCCTAGGGCAATGGAAGCTAAAGAGAAAATAAACAAATGGGACTACATCAAAATAAAAAGTTTTTTCACAGCAAAAGAAACCATCAACAAAACAACAAGAAAGCCCACTGTATGGGAGAACATATTTGCAAATGATATCACTGATAAAGGTTTAATCTCCAACATCTACAGACAGCTTATTCAACTCAATAAAAGGAAAATAAATAAGCCAATTAAAAATGGGTAATGGAACTAAATAGAATCTTCTCAAAAGAAGACAGAAGGAAAGCCAAGAGGCACATGAAAACATGCTCAGAGTCACTACTTATCTGAGAGATGCAACTCAAAACAACAATGCGGTACCATCTCACACCTGTCAGAATAGCCAACATTAACAAATCGACAAATGACAAGTGTTGATGAGGTTGTGGAGAAAAAGGAACCCTCGTGCACTGCTGGTGGGAATGCAGACTGGTGCAACCACTGTGGAGAACAGTATGGAGTTTCCTCAGAAAACTAAAAATGGAACTCCCATTTGACCCAGTAATCCCACTCCTAGGAATATATCCCAAGAAAATAGGAGCACCAATCAGAAAGGATATATGCACCCCTATGTTCATAGCAGCACAATTTACAATAGCTAGGATTTGGAAACAGCCTAGGTGTCCATCAGCAGATGATTGGATCAAAAAACTATGGCACATCTACACAAGGAAATACTATGCTGCCATAAAAAGAAGGAATTCTCATCATTTGCAGCAACCTGGATGGAATTGGAGAACATCATGCTGAGTGAAATAAGCCAGTCAATGAAAGAGACACACCACATGTCCTCACTCATTTATGGATAATAAAGAACATTATATAAACTGATGAACCATAAGATAAATATAGTGACAGTAAAGTAACAAGCAGACCATCTAATTACAGCTGGGAGGGGAGGGAAATATGGGGGAGATAAGAGATCAACTGAAGGACTTGTACACATGCATATAAGTATAACCAATGGATACAAAACTCTGGGGAGGGAGGGCATGTTTAGGGGGGGGCAATGGTAATATATGTATACAGATAATAATTTAATTAATAAAACCAAAAAAAACCCCACAAGACTTTATGTTATGACTAGAGGCCTGGTGAATGAAATTCACAGGGGGGGGGGGCGCGGGACGGTGTCCCTCAGCCCAGTCTGCACCCTCTCCAATCTGGGACCCCTCAAGGGATGTCCTACTGCCTGTTTAGGACTGATCCTACTGGAATCGTACCTAAACAGGCAATCAGACATCCCTCTTACAATCCAGGACTGTTTGCTCCCAACCACTTGCCTGCATGCCTTCCTGATTGCCCATACCTGCTTCTGCCTACCAGCCTGATCACCCCATAACCACTCCCCTGCCAGCCTGATTGATGCCTTACTGCTTCCCTGCCAGCTTGTTTGCTCCTAACTGCCCTCCCCTGCAGACCTGATCCCCCCAAACTGCTCTCTCTTGCAGGCCTGGGTCCCTCCCAACTGCCCTTCCCTGCAGGACCAGTTGCCCCCAACCTCCCTCCTCTGCTGGCCTGGTCACCTCTAACTGCCCTCCCCTGCAGGCTTGATTGCCCACAACTGCCCTTCCTTCCAGGCCTGGTCCCTCCCAACTGCCCTTTCCTGCTGTCTAGGTTGTGGTAGCCATCTTGTGTCCACATGGGAGCAGTCATCTTTGACCACATGAGGCAGCCATCTTGTGTGTTGGAGTGATGGTCAATTTACATATTCTTCTTTTATTAGATAGGATTAGATAGGATAGAGCCATTTCTGTTGGGATTTATGTATCTTCTATAATTGAAACTTTGTAGCCTTAAGCGGAGGCCTGGGCCAGCCAGGGCTGCAGAAGCTTGGCTTCCTCCATCACTGGGGGTAGCCCTAGCCTCCTTCTCTCTCCAGCTCCGTGGTGGCAGCCATTTCTGTTGGGATTTATTTATCTTCTATAATTGAAACTTTGTAGCATTGAGTGGAGGCCTGGGCCAGCAAGGACAGGCAGAAAGGTTGGTTTCTTCCATTGCCGGGGAAACCCAAGCCTCCCTCCTCTCTCTGTGGCCTCAGCCATCTTTGTTGAGGTTTATTTTGCATGTTATTTCTGAATGACTTGTGGGCATGACTTGTGGGTGTAGTGGAGGTGTGGTCAATTTGCATATTACTCTTTTATTAGATAGGATTACACACTCACCTGGACAGCTACAGTTTTAAAACTGATGTGAGAGATGGTGACAGGATGCAGAGTGGATAGAAGTCTCCCCTCAGTGGTAGGCACAACTGAGGCCACCACTTTGGGAAATGGGTGGGCAGGATCTAGAAAGACTGAACCTATGCATAGTCTGTGAGCAGTACATGCAGCATACACATGAAGTAAGCATTGCTATAAGTGTGTACACATATAAACACAACATATATCTTAAGAGGTGTGCACATATGTGTAAAAGATAATACATGAGCACACACATAGCTCCTGTTACAGCTCCACCCAAAAGGCACCACATAGCCACTCGCAGCTAAAGAGACAAACAACGGTGCCGTCTCACTCGCACTGAGCGAGCA
This sequence comes from Vespertilio murinus, assembly GCA_963924515.1. Classification (NCBI taxonomy): domain Eukaryota; kingdom Metazoa; phylum Chordata; class Mammalia; order Chiroptera; family Vespertilionidae; genus Vespertilio; species Vespertilio murinus. Next base: position 74,459,260 of record OZ004712.1, read on the forward strand.
GGGCGCCACATGCAGCAACATGGATGGATAGCCTGTAAAGTTTGAGGGAGAGAACCCACAGACAGGAGTGCCCTTTGCATGACTCCAAGACACTTTCACAAAGCAACAAAAGCATCACGGGCCCCAGCCAAGCTGCTCCGGGCACTGCCGGCACCGCCAGGCCGCTCCTGGTGGGAGTCCGCTCACCCTGGGTGCCCAGACCACCGGCCTGCCGGAAGCCCCGCACTCCTCGGAGCCTCAGTCAGTGAAGACGGTCAGTAAAAGCGAGTTTTCTGGTGTCTCCAGGGCAACCTGGAGGCTGCCCCCCATGGTGGGCAACTGCTGTGGGGCCCAGCTCCCCAAGCTAAGTCCCCACGGCGATGCTGCTCTGTCTCCGTGGCTTCAGGGGCAAGGGGTGGAGGGGAGGGGGGAGAAACACTCATCTCTCCAAACTGCCTCTTCTTCCTCTCCTCCTTTCCTCCTTCGCCTTCCCATGCTCTCACGTTTCTTCCCACCGAGTGCAGTGGGTTCATTGCTGCCACCAAGAGTGCACACACCTCCCATTTGCCAGCTCCGCCCTTGCCACTCACCACCCAGCTAAGCATGCCACCGGTGGATGCCGGCGTGGCGCGGGGCTGGAGCGTCTACCTGAGCACCAGGAGGTCACAGTTGATTCCAGGCAGGGCACATGGAATCATTTCAGGCTCAGTCCCCAGGGGCACGCGCAGGAGGCAGCTGATCAGGGGTTCTCTCTCATCACTGATGCTTCTCTCTCTCTGTCCCTCTCCCTTCCTCCCTGACATCAATAATAACACATTCAAAACAACACACACAAAAGCAGAGTGTGGCTTCTAGACACACCAGCCGGGCTGGCCCTCCGTGGTGCTGGGGGTGGACACCACGCCCACCACAGCAGATGGACGGCCTGTGCTCAGGGCTCCGCACGGGCACACACCCCCTCCTCTAACGGCGCCCCTGGGTCCGGGAGGCTCGGCTGTGGAGATGCCGTGAGGATTGGATTGCAGACACTTGTCAAGGGCGTGGCCTGGCATATGGGCAATCACTGCTGCTCCTCCTGAGGCCTGTGGGATCAGAGCTGTCACACCAAGTACCTGGACCACAGGCCACGCTCGCCAGCAGCTGCCGTGACCCCAGCGAGGGCCGGCCTGTGCTTGCACCCATGCCCCGGGCGCCTGGGAAGTGGCCCCTGTCTCTGCATAAAACAAGGAGGCGGCAGGTAATGTGGGCTATGATGGGAAGTAAAGAGTTCTCCTTCTGGGACTTTGGGGTCCCCTCTCTCACAGCTGTCCAGGGAGGCGGTTCCGATCCCCCCGACAGAGGGAGACAGGGAGGGAACAGACAGGCAGAGCCGAGGCCGCCAGCCCTGGAAGCCGTTTCTGGCCATCATGGCCCTGCCAGCAGCAGAGGCTCCGTGTCAGTGTAACCAGGAGGTCTCCCCGCCAGGGCTGGCGGTGGCCGTGCACAGAGGGCTGTGTTTCGTATCATAAATCACTTACAGCCTCTTAACGAACCACGTCCGTGTGTTTCCGATAATTCCCAAACACCGCGTGTCTGGCTAGTAAACACGCTGCACAGGGACAATCCGAATGCTCCGCAGATGACAACATGGGCTTGTTCAGCTCTTGGAAAATAAGGGGACCCTGACCGGTGTGGCTCAGTGGATAGGGCCATAAAATATATTAAGTAAAAAAATAAGGGGAAATATTTCTTTCTAGTTTGTTAGCCTGAGCCAGCTTCCCTTCCTAAATGTTCCCTTTCTTTTTTGTGCTGAAAAGTTTGAGGATGTGCACCCTACGTTCTAGCAACACCATTTACCATCCCTAAGGTCCGGAAGCAGCCCACGGGTCCACCAGCAGACCAGGGGATAAAGCTGTGGCACATCCATACTGTGGAGTACTACTCGGCTGTAAAAAAGAAATAATTCTTACCATTTGCAACAGCGTGGAAGGACCGGGAGAGCATTATGCTAAGTCAGAGAAAGACAAGTATCACATGTCTCACTCATATGTGGAATCTAATGAACAAAATAAACTGAACAAAAATGGACCCAGAGACAGAAGCATGGGGCAAACTGCTGACCTCAGAGGGAAGGCAGGGAGAGTGGGTGGGTGGGGAGAGATCAGCCAATGAGCATCACCTGTGACGCAGACATTGGGGTGCTGCGGGCCTGGGGGCTGCATGCTGGAAGAGGTCAATGGGGGAAAAGGGGAGAGTATGTAATACTTTCAACAATGAAGACTTTTAAAATGTATACATATATGTAGTAAAGCATGGAACATAGTACACAAAGGTTCATGTGGTATTAGCCTTTAAAAAAAAGTAACTAGAATGTGATCGATGTTGTTCACATTTTTCGAAGTACCTGTTTTTTTCTGAGAACCATCAGCCCCTGATGTAGGCGAGAGGCCTGACAAACGGCAGGGACCTTTAATCCCATCTGCTGGCGGTCTCAGCTCTCTGTCTCTCGTTTATTTAACTGGCAAGCATAGATCTGCTGAAGTCTGTTAGGTTCTACAGACTTTCCACCTGTTACATCATGTATTTCCCCTTAGTATGTGAACTCTGTCTCAGCAAGAAGTCGTCAGATGTGTGGCGATCACCCTGGAACAACAGGCTCATATCGCTCCTTTTCCTTTGTGCCGGTGATGGTGGCAGGGGTTTGACCCTAAGCACACTTAATAGCGTTTTCTGGACAGAAGCATCTGTTGTAGGACCGAGGCCTCTGCCCTCCACCCGACAAACAACATGTCCGCTCGCTGCTGAAGAGGCTGCGGAGGGTCAGGGGCAGCGGGACGGGCCTCACCACGTGGAAAACAGGCCAAATGCAGAGCCTGCCACACGCCTGGGATCCCCTGGGCCCACACCTGACAGGCGCACAGAGAGGTTGATAATGTGTCCAAGGTCACACAGCTGCTACGAGACGAACCAGGATTGGAATCCAGGCTATCTGGATCCCACCTTTTGATTCTCACACACATTAGAGTGTCGGTCAGCAGAGCTCTAGTAGCCAAAGGCCAGGGTTGCTTCTGTTTTTTATAGCATTTGCATAATATGTGACTGTATTTGGCAAATAATGCTTGCGCTGAGTTCTTGCCCACGTCAGGATTACGTCCTTATGGACGGAGTGCAAAAGAGTTAAACAAAAGGTAAATGCTGGCATCGCATTTCCCACCGGCAGCCCGAGGGCGCGCAGACTCAGCACAGAGATTGCTCAGGCTGTGTTGTCTCTCCTCCTCAGACGCTCGGGTGTCATAACGGACAACCCCATCTCACATTCCCTGCAGACCTGCTCATTTGTGCTACTTACCTGAAGAGGCAGAGAATGATGCCACCTGTGGTCAGGGAAGCCAGGGAGACGCTGTAGCCCAGGGTGTAGATGGCCTTCACCAGGACGTAGAAGGCGATCTACAAAGACAGAAGAGCTGCCATGAGCGGCCAGTGCGGGCCGAGGGCAGCGCCAGCCTCGGGTGCAGGGTGCTCAGGAGCGGCTCTCGCCTGCGACAGCCTGGAGCCGAGGCAGGCCCTCCCCAGCCCCCGCCCCCACCTCGGGTCACTCTTCCTCTTCAAACACTGCCTGCCCTCGTCCTCTGGGTGACTTTGGAAGGAGCAGCGGGGTGAGCGGGCATCCAGGAGGCGCCAGGCGGGACCAGCGGCCAACCCCTGTCCCCACTGCGCCCGGACTCCAGAGTGACACCTTCCCATGTTTCCTTCCACAGGAGCACACTCCGCTCCAACGCACATTGAATCTCAGGCATGTGCACGCGCTCCGATGACACAGGGTTCTGAGAATGCTGTGGTTCAGACGAAGAGAGGAAAATCCAGCAGTAAAAGGGGGCGAGGGACACGCTGAACCCCATGTTCTTCCCAAGCCTGCCGCCTGACAGCAGTGACCCGTTTCAACCTCCATTAGAAACCAGGGAGGGAGAGAGTGTCCACGTCTGTGCTCCAGAGTGTGTGAGTGTGAGTCTGTGTGTGTGAGCATGTGTGTGTGAGCATGTATGTGTGTGAGCATGTGTGTGTGAGCCCGTGTCTGTGAGCATGTGTGTGAGAGTGTGTGAGCCTGTGTGTGTGAGCATGTATGTGTGAGAGTGTGTGAGCCGGTGTGTGTGAGCATGTGTGTAAGAGTGTGTGAACCGGTGTGTGTGAGCATGTATGTGTGTGAGCCCGTGTGTGTGAGCATGTGTGTGAGAGTGTGTGAGCCGGTGTGTGTGAGCATGTATGTGTGAGAGTGTGTGAGCCGGTGTGTGTGAGCATGTGTGTGAGAGTGTGTGAACCGGTGTGTGTGAGCATGTATGTGTGTGAGCCCGTGTGTGTGAGCATGTGTGTGTGAGAGTGTGTGAGCCCGTGTGTGTGAGCATGTATGTGTGTGAGCCGGTGTGTATGAGCATGTGTGTGTGAGCCTGTGTGAGCCCGTGTGTGTGAGCATGTGTGTGAGAGTGTGTGAGCCCGTGTGTGTGAGCATGTATGTGTGTGAGCCCGTGTGAGCCTGTGTGTGAGCATGTATGTGTGTAAGCATGTATGTGTGTGAGCCCGTGTGTGTGAGCATGTGTGTGTCAGTATGTGTGTGAGCCAGTGTGTGTGCCCGTGTGTGTGAGCATGTGTGTGAGAGTGTGTGAGCCCGTGTGTGTGAGCATGTATGTGTGTGAGCCGGTGTGTATGAGCATGTGTGTGTGAGCCTGTGTGAGCCCGTGTGTGTGAGCATGTGTGTGAGAGTGTGTGAGCCCGTGTGTGTGAGCATGTATGTGTGTGAGCCCGTGTGTGAGCCCGTGTGAGCCTGTGTGTGTGAGCATGTATGTGTGTAAGCATGTATGTGTGTGAGCATGTGTGTGTCAGTATGTGTGTGAGCCAGTGTGTGTGCCCGTGTGTGTGAGCATGTGTGTGAGAGTGTGTGAGCCCGTGTGTGTGAGCATGTATGTGTGTGAGCCCGTGTGTGTGAGCCTGTGTGTGTCAGTATGTGTGTGTGAGCCAGTGTGTGTGTGAGAGTGTGTGAGCCCGTGTGTGAGTATGTATGTGAGTGAGAGTGTGTGAGCCAGTGTGTGTGAGCATGTGTATGTGTGAGTGTGTGAGCCCATGATTGTGTGAGAATGTGTGTGTGTGTGCATCTGAGTGTGTTAGCATGTGGGTGAGTGTGAGTGTGTGAGTATGTGACTATGTGTGCGCATGTGAGTGTGACTGTGATGTGTGAGCATGTGAAGGTGAGTGTGTGTGTGAGTATATGTGGGTGAATGTGCATGTGACTATGTGTGTGTGTAAGTGTGTGAGTGTGACTGGGTGAGTGTGTGGGTGAGTGTGTGTATGTGTGACTGTGTGGGTGAGTGTGTACGTGAGCATGTGTGTGACGTGTGTGACTGTGTGTGAGTGTGTGTGCATGTGTGTGACTGTGGGTGAGCATGTGTGTGAGCATGTGGTGGTGTGAACATATGTGTGCTCTCCTCTCCCTCTTTCCCGGGATCCGTCTGGCAGAGGAGGTGCCTGCAGGCAGGCGAGCCACCAGGGCGGAGCAGGCCGGGCAGGGTCCGCGCTGGGGAGGTGGGTGGCGGGCTCTCGACCAGGGGTCTTGGGTTTGATGCCCCATAACCTGTGACTTCATTTGCTGTCCTGAGCAAACATTTGCTCTGATGCCTAATTTTGTATTCTTAATGTATGTGTGTGATCTTTCCCCTAAGCTCTTTCCCCTAAGACAGGCCTCACTTTAAGCTCGGGCCCGGCCCCCTGTGGCTCAGGGAGTGTGCCGCGCCCGCGGCTGCTTGCCGACAGGGCTGGGCTGGGCCGGACGGCTGCCTGGTGTGGCTTTGATTCGATGCCCGTCCCCAGAACCATGCCCAGGGGGGCGCGGGGCTGCTTCAGTCCTCAGCCCCGGCCGCAGGGGCGCCTGTGATGGGCTCCCTGTCCCTCACCCTGCCAGCCCCACGCTGAGCCTGCCCAGCCCCCCGGCCGTGAGCCTATGTGCGGCCCGGCCAGCTCTCCCCAGCGAGGGCACTCACTGCGCCCGCCGGCCTCTGCGGCCTGGAGGGACCGTCAGCCCTTCCTCTGAAGGTCTCCGTCCGCCTGTCTGGTCTGCACCTCGAGGGCCCAGCGGCACAAACTGCCAGAGTCCCGCGGACGCAGCCCCGAAAAGCGTGGGGCTCCCCCAGAGCCGGGCTCCATCGCCACCAGCCCAGGAGAGGAGCCGGCACTCCAGCAGGCTCTGGGTCCCCGCGGGGCGCTCGTGACTGGGCCTCGGCCCGCTCCTTCCTCAGGTCCCCTTCCCCGCGCTGAGCCTGGCCTCCCGCCTCAGCACGCCCCGCAGCCCCTGGCCTGGTTGGCTCTGCTTCGGGCTCCGTGCCTCCCGGGCGAGCACCTTCCCCGGACACCGCACGGGCAGCGGGTCCAGGGCGCCTTGTTCCGGCTCCACGGAAAGCTCAGCGGAGTGGCCAGCGATGGTCCCGTGAACGTCTGACCTGCGTCCCACGTGCTCCGGGCGGCCTGGCCGGGCGTTTCCCGCGGGCCAGGCAGGAGCACCGGCTCGGTGCGGCCGGTCCACCATCCCAGTCGCCTGCCCGGCCTTGTCCTGCCGGCCCACGCCCCTGCTCCCGGCCACCCCGTCCTGACGAGCCACGTGTGAGGACAGTCTCCGTGGCCCTCACACCTCGGCGGCCAGGAAGCGAAGCAGACCCTGCCTGAGCCCAGGCTGGTAGCTGGCAGCGTAAGCAGCCATGTGAGGTCCGGGACACCCGTCAGCCCTGTCCTGCCTTCCGGGCAGGTGCTGGGCATGTGGGCACGTCCCGAAGGGCTGTGGGGCACAGAGCACAGAGTGAGGGGGGCGCTCCGGGCCAATCGCGGTGGGCGGAGTCACTGCGGCGTCTGGAGGCGGGCAGGGAGCTGTGTATTTTTAGGGTTATGGCATAATCTGGAAGAAATGTGTCTGCCTGGTGCCTGGGTATTCTGAAATGCCAAACAGCTCCCGGCTAAATTTAGCAGAAGTGTTCTTCAGTCAAGATCCGTGGCAGCTCGTGTACACGAGCCCCGGAGCGCCGGCACAGGCGCCTGGTGCCCGCGTGGCCTGCTGTCCCCGGGGCTCTCAGGGAAGCGGTTTTGTTTTCCTGGAACCTAACTGACTTAGAAACCAGCAAGGACTGCACCAGACACCCAGGGCAGAGCGTGGTGGTGTGAGTGGGAACCCTGATAAAACCCTGGGTCTGAGGCGAAGAGGGTGGGGGTGAGGGGGCTGACACCGCGCACTGGGCAGGCCCGCCGTGCCCTGGCCCGGCCAGGCTGGGGCGAACGCACTCTCAGATTTCACGTTGGAAATAATTCCATAAACAGCCACATATTCAAAGTATTCGCAGAAGCTGCATCCGGAAGAAAACCACCGTTTTGGTTTTGTGCCGTTTTCTCCACCTTCAGACGTGAGAAACTGCCGGACTTCCTAGTCCGTAGGGACGTGCGCTTGTGAATGTGTGGAACTCGAAACGTGCAAGAAACAGCTCTTCCAGCCACGTGACCGCGTCAGCCGGGCCGTGGCTTCACCGCCAGGCCCCGGGAACCCCCACCGTGGGATCTGGGGAGCCCCAACGTAAGGGCCGACTCTGGAGGGGCCAGCGTTGCCGAAGGAAGCCACCGTGCACGGCGCTGGTGCTAGGCTGTCGGCAGACGGGCAGGAAGAGTGGAGGCCACAGGTGACCGCCGGGGCTCCCTGTCCTGGGCCCCCCGACTTGTGTCCTGGGCCCCCCGACCTGTGCCCTGGGCCCCCTCCCAGGTGCCTGCAGAGTGGACGGACAGGCTCCGGCTCTCAGGCTGCAGAGATGTGGGGGGTCTGTCTGAGCTGCTCAGGGCTCAGCCGCGGCTCCGGGGCCCACACTGGAAGGTCAGCAGGACTAGACGCCCAGAGGCAGAGAGGGCGCGGGGCTGGTTTGGGGAGCGGAGAGAACGGCCCCTCTGCCACGCGGCGCCTGCGCTGGCCCGGAGAGGCGGCGCTGCGGCGGAGGGGCCCTCAGGGACGGCCTCGCCTCACCTGGCTCCTGTCCTCGGGGTCACGGTAGCCGCACGCGTCCATGAAGTCCGGGAAGGTCTGCGACCACCCGTCGCTCGTGCAGTTCTTGCTGATGTTCCCTGGAAGGCAGAGCGCGGCGTCCGGATGGAAGGTCGTCCTCCCCGCCCCCCCCCAGGGGTCAGCGTCTGCTCTCCCGTCCCCCCGAACACTGCCCGGGAGCGAAGGGTCCCACCCCTCCAGACCCCCCCCCGCCAGAGGTCAGCGTCTGCTCTCCCGTCCCCGTGAACACTGCCCGGAGCGGTGGGTCCCACCCCTCCAGACCCCCCCCCAGGGGTCAGCGTCTGCTCTCCCGTCCCCCCGAACACTGCCCGGGAGCGGAGGGTCCCACCCCTCCAGACCCCCCCCCCCAGGGGTCAGCGTCTGCTCTCCCGTCCCCCCGAACACTGCCCGGAGCGGTGGGTCCCACCCCTCCAGACGGTGGGCTCCTCTCCTGTCTGGACAGACAGGTTTCCTCATGTGACTGAAAGCTGGGCCAGACAAAGCCCCTTCGGGGAGCAGCCCGGAGGTCTGCAGCGAGGGGGCGGAGGCACCTTCCCGGGTCTGGAACCTCAGAGGGAAGCGGGCGCTGGAGCCTCAGAGCCGGTGGGGCAGAGGCTGCAGCGTCTCAGCCTCACCCTGGCACCTCCCTCCGCCCTCCCTCCTGGAGGTCAGGGCCATGTGTCCTCGGCCCCTGCTGCCCCGTGCCCACTCCAGTGCTCTGGCCTGCGGTCTGGCGCTCACGTCCTGCCTGTCAGCCTCTCCCCAAGGCTGCTCTGAGGGGCCAACGGGAGCCGCGTCCTTCGGTGCCCCCGGCCGGCCGCGGGCGCAGGGCCCGCCTCGCCCAGTGGAGGAGGGTGTCTGCTCCGGCCCTGAAGGAGAAGCAGAACCCAGGTGCCCTGGAGTGCAGGGCGGAGTACCTGGTTTGCCGGGAAGGCTGCCGAACACCTTGAACACCGTGGGGCAGGGCACCGTGACGGTCTCGCCGACGTCCGCGGGGCGCCAGCACGTGAGGTTGTCCCAGGCTCCGCGGCAGGCTGCGGGCGGAGGGCAGGGGCAGAGCGGGTCAGCGGGCGGAGGGCAGGGGCAGAGCGGGTCAGCGGGCGGAGGGCAGGGGCAGAGCGGGTCAGCGGGCGGAGGGCAGGGGCAGAGCGGGTCAGCGGGCGGAGGGCAGGGGCAGAGCGGGTCAGCGGGCGGAGGGCAGAGCGGGTCAGCGGGCGGAGGGCAGGGGCAGAGCGGGTCAGCGGGCGGAGGGCAGAGCGGGTCAGCGGGCGGAGGGCAGGGGCAGAGCGGGTCAGCGGGCGGAGGGCAGGGGCAGAGCGGGTCAGCGGGCGGAGGGCAGGGGCAGAGCGGGTCAGCGGGCGGAGGGCAGGGGCAGAGCGGGTCAGCGGGCGGAGGGCAGGGGCAGAGCGGGTCAGCGGGCGGAGGGCAGGGGCAGAGCGGGTCAGCGGGCGGAGGGCAGAGCAGGTCAGCGGGCGGAGGGCAGAGCGGGTCAGCGGGCGGAGGGCAGAGCGGGTCAGCGGGCGGAGGGCAGGGGCAGAGCGGGTCAGCGGGCGGAGGGCAGAGCAGGTCAGCGGGCGGAGGGCAGAGCGGGTCAGCGGGCGGAGGGCAGAGCGGGTCAGCGGGCCGAGGGCAGGGGCAGAGCGGGTCAGCGGGCGGAGGGCAGGGGCAGAGCGGGTCAGCGGGCGGAGGGCAGAGCGGGTCAGCGGGGGGAGGGCAGGGGCAGAGCAGGTCAGCGGGCGGAGGGCAGGGGCAGAGCAGGTCAGCGGGCGGAGGGCAGGGGCAGAGCAGTTCAGCGGGCGGAGGGCAGGGGCAGAGCGGGTCAGCGGGCGGAGGGCAGAGCGGGTCAGCGGGCGGAGGGCAGAGCGGGTCAGCGGGGGGAGGGCAGGGGCAGAGCAGGTCAGCGGGCGGAGGGCAGGGGCAGAGCAGGTCAGCAGGCGGAGGGCAGAGCGGGTCAGCGGGGGGAGGGCAGGGGCAGAGCAGGTCAGCGGGCGGAGGGCAGGGGCAGAGCAGGTCAGCGGGCGGAGGGCAGGGGCAGAGCAGGTCAGCGGGCGGAGGGCAGGGGCAGAGCAGTTCAGCGGGCGGAGGGCAGGGGCAGAGCGGGTCAGCGGGCGGAGGGCAGAGCGGGTCAGCGGGGGGAGGACAGGGGCAGAGCGGGTCAGCAGGCGGAGGGCAGAGCGGGTCAGCGGGCGGAGGGCAGGGGCAGAGCAGGTCAGCGGGCGGAGGGCAGAGCGGGTCAGCGGGCGGAGGGCAGGGGCAGAGCGGGTCAGCGGGCGGAGGGCAGGGGCAGAGCGGGTCAGCGGGGGGAGGGCAGGGGCAGAGCGGGTCAGCGGGCGGAGGGCAGGGGCAGAGCGGGTCAGCGGGGGGAGGGCAGGGGCAGAGCGGGTCAGCAGGCGGAGGGCAGAGCGGGTCAGCGGGCGGAGGGCAGAGCGGGTCAGCGGGCGGAGGGCAGAGCGGGTCAGCGGGCGGGTGTGAATCTTTGCAAACAGAGGCCGCTCATTAGTGCCTATCTTGCACGTTACTTTTCTGTGAAATAACCATGCACCAACGCGACGAGAACAGCGCGGCCGTGTGCTCCTCAGCGTGCAAACCCGACCTGCGGCAGGACCCGCGCAGGGCTCTGCGCTCACGGGCAGGAAGCATTTCCCACTGACGTGGTGCAGCAGGCACCGCTGTGCCTCAGGTTTGGGGCTCAGTCCCTTGGGCCTGTCTCTGTCACTGAGATGCCAGGCCACTTTTAAGAGCAAATGTCCCCAGAAGCCTCCACTCAAAGCGGAGCCACAAGCAGAGTTTGGGGGGCGGGGCAGAGGTGCCACAGCCCGGTCACTCCAGCGCTCCCCCCCATCCCTCCCGAAACAGCAGGGCTGACGGGAGCTCCTTCCTGCAGGGCCTTGTGCCAGCCGGCAGCCTGAGGGCACTTACTAGTCAACGCCCGCACCCCAAGACTTCTGTCCACGGCCCGGCCCTGGCCAAAGCCGGGGTGCGGTCCCAAGAGGAGCCCAGTGCTGGGCTGTGACCAAACACCGCCAGCGCTGCAGACCCCCCCCCCCCCCCCCCGCCGGGGAGGCCACTGGGCAAGGGACGCGTGGCTCGCCCCGGGCAGGGCGCTGGGCCCCAGTTCTGGGGCATCTGCCTCGCATCATAACACATCCTATGACAAGTAACTGCCGAGTACACATGGCCGTTTTCACAGAAACAGGGCCCGGTCTGTACCAGCCTCTCCCTCGCTCCTGCCTCGCCAGGTCACAGTTTTCGCGCTGTGCACCCTCGTGTGTAAGGGTTTCCTGGTATTCCGTGGGGTGGAGGCGGCACAATCACCCGCTTCTGAGCTCCAGGAACCCTAAGCTGTGACGCAGGCAGGCAGACCGTTCGGGGAGTTCCCTGGAAGCGAAGTTATTAGGGACTTAAGGGGCGCCTAGAGCGTGGGCCCGTCCTGGCTGTGTCCGCAGGGCGGGCGGGAGCAACGGGGTGTCCTCCCTAAGGAGTCACTCCGAGCCGGCCGCCGCAGAGCGGAGCCCACGAGCCCGGAGGAGGCTGCTGGCCGGGTCGCACAGGCCCAGAAAGAAGGAGGCGGCTCTGGGAGGCGGGCGGCTGGGTGGGGAGCCGCCAGCAGTCCCGGAAGGCTTGCAGCTGCCCCTCTGCCTCCTGCTCCCAGCCGCCTCAGTCCTTTTAACCGGAACCAGATCAACTGGGCGGCAAAGTGAGCAGCTGTTCCCACAGCTTTCCGTCAGCGGGCGGGTCTGGACGGCTGGGGTCTATCCCTTCGTGGGTGGAATCAGAGGGGTCTGCTCTCTGCTCACCAGGAGCCGAACCAAGAGACGCCCGAGGTCCTCGGACGGTGGGAACTCCAACCTGACTCTTTAGAAAGACGAATGACCTCCAGGTTGGGCCAGCACCTCGGGCCTGCTTCCTGTCCCAGAACCCAGCCCGTCTCCAGCCTGAGGGCTCAGAACAGAGTGGAGTGACTCGCCAATGGGATTGCAAGTTCCCTTTTAAAAGCGGCTTCACCCTTCCCCTGAACCTGGCCTTTGCTGGGACCTGACTCCCCGCCAAGCAGACTTGGCGCTGGCGGGTGAGGTGGCCGGAGGAGATGCTGTGTGCCCCTGTCCCTCAGCTCGGCTGCTGTCGGGGCACCTGCACCCTGAGGCTTCCCAAAGGGCCTGGCTCACCCACGGGAAGGAGGGTTCCATGGGACCCTCAGCGGACTGGGTGTGGAGAGGAGGTGGGTCCCTGGCCACAAACCAGAGGATTCTAACTGCCTCCTCATCTCCCTACGTCTCTTCTCTCCCTACGTCTCCTGGTTGCCGAGGACCCACCCAGTGGCCATCACGACTGCTTTGTCACGAGGCCCGGGTTGGCCTAGTCTCTTTGATCTTGTAGGACCGACGGTCAGTGTGTGGCCTTGCCCAGGACAGAAGCCCTGTCCGCTGTGAGCTGAGCCACTCCATCAGCCTCTCTCTGGACACAGTTAATGGACCCGCGCGCGAGGTGTGGCCACTGGCACCGCGTGACGTGGACAGTGCTCCTGAGGCCGGAGGAGCCGGGCAGCCAGGCCAGCCCCAAGGCCGCGGAGTCCAAGCTCGACACAAAAGAAAATGTAAAAATTCTCCCTAATATATTCTATTCACTAGCAGTTTAAATGATAACAATTCAGATATATTTGGACACATAAATGTTAGTTAAACTAATCTCACGTGTCTCTTTGCTTGTTTTAATGTGGCTCCAGGAAAGTCCACAGCTGCCCAGCCCACCCTCTTCTGTTTCTACTGGGCAGTGCCATCTGCGGGAGCTGGGTGCGCTCGGAGCCCGGTGTGCTCGGAGCCCGGTGTGCACGGAGCCCGGTGTGCACGGAGCCGGGTGTGCATGGAGCCGGGTGTGCTCGGAGCTGGGTGCGCTCGGAGCCCGGTGTGCTCGGAGCCGGGTGTGCACGGAGCCCGGTGTGCTCGGAGCCGGGTGTGCACGGAGCCCGGTGTGCTCGGAGCTGGGTGCGCTCGGAGCCCGGTGTGCTCGGAGCCGGGTGTGCACGGAGCCCGGTGTGCACGGAGCCGGGTGTGCTCGGAACCTGGTGTGCACTGAGCCGGGTGTGCTTGGAGCCCGGTGTGCTCGGAGCCGGGTGTGCTCAGAACCCGGTGTGCATGGAGCCGGGTGTGCTTGGAGCCCGGTGTGCTCGGAGCCGGGTGTGCACGGAGCCCGGTGTGCACGGAGCCGGGTGTGCTCGGAGCCCGGTGTGCACGGAGCCGGGTGTGCTTGGAGCCCGGTGTGCTCGGAGCCGGGTGTGCACGGAGCCCGGTGTGCACGGAGCCGGGTGTGCTTGGAGCCCGGTGTGCACAGAGCCGGGTGTGCACGGAGCCGGGTGTGCTCGGAGCCCGGTGTGCATGGAGCCAGGTGTGCATGGAGCCAGGTGTGCTTGGAGCCCGGTGTGCTTGGAGCCCGGTGTGCATGGAGCCAGGTGTGCACGGAGCCGGGTGTGCTTGGAGCCCGGTGTGCACGGAGCCGGGTGTGCTTGGAGCCCGGTCTCCACTGGCTGTTTTAAAACATGGCCTTACTTTGACTTTAATTTTTTCCTTGAAAAGGATAAACTAATGACACAGACCAGAGAGAAGGAAAGCTGAAGGAGGAAGGGCTTGCTACTGTGTATAACCTGTTTATTGAGGCTACTCGTGTGCCTGAGCCGGCTCAGGGCCTGCGCCCGCCGCTCTGCTCTGACCGGAAGGCACTGACACTGGGCCTGTCTTCAGGGGAACAAACATCTTGTTTTCCTGCTTGAATTCTGACAAGTTTCCCTTGTTCTCAGTGGACCAAAATCACCTGTGAGGTCACTAAGGATTGAAATGCAGGAAACCAGATAAATACTCCTGGAAAACGGAGTTGCTTTTGCAAACAGGGAACATCATATTATTTTAGAGACAGTTTCTGTGAAGGACGTGAGCTTTCTTTTAAAAAATTTGTGTGAAGGGCCTTCCCCTCCATATGAGTCTTACCAGAAGTTTATTAAAAAGCGTAAAAACAAACCTGTTTTCTTTTTTAAGATACAGGTGACCCACAACACCTGTTTGCAGAGGGGTGAGCTGTTTGCCTGCGGGCGCCCCTCTCCGCCGGGCCCGCCTCACCTTTGTGTGCCCCTCGCTGAGCCATGAGGAGGTCGGCACATTTTGCTTCCTCCTCCTGCATTTCCAGGTGAACTTGGCATTCGGGGTGAACGCTGCTCACCTGGTCAGTGTTTAAAAAAACAGAAATGAGTAAAAATTCTACCCTAAGCGGACATCAAGCAAATGTTCAACAAAACCCCCAAACTGAAGAGTTTTACTCTGCTTCTAGACAAAAGCTCATTGAAAGGAGTGCCTTCCTGTTTCTGGCAGGATCAGCTTAAAGCTGACAGTTTCCTTTGTGAATGAATCACAAAAGCAATATAAAACCCACCAGCATGTCTTCTGAACAGGAAAGCAAACTCACAGAGCACATGGCATGTTGTTAGAGTACAACTTGGCAGCAATAGAGCTCTTTAACCCAATAACTTTCTTTTTAAAAAAATATTTTATTGATTTTTTACAGAGAGGAAGGGGATAGAGAGTTAGAAACGTCGATGAGAGAGAATCATTGATCAGCTGCCTCTTGCACACCCCCCACTGGGGATGTGCCCACAACCAAGATAGATGCCCTTGATCGGAATCGAACCCGGGACCTTTCATTCTGCAGGCCGACACTCTATCCACCGGTTTCGGCCATAACCGTGTCATAGCCCTGATTTAATGACAGTGAGTCCGTGTGCACTGGTGGGACCACCCGAGGAGCCGCCCATCCACACGAGAGCCACTGGGATGACCTTGTCCGCTGGGGCTGCAGGTCACGTAGGAACCCCACCTGAGAATTTGGGGTGGAGGAGCTTTTCTAAGAAGATGGGCGGGAGGCGGGAATAGGGAATGTGGGCAGTCACACCCCTGCCACTAAACAAGACCTTCCGAGCTGCACAGGCCTCTGTCCTGGCCACACCGCTCTGTCTGAGCAGAGGCCATCAGCTCCATCCCCCCGGGCCCAGCGCTCAGTGCAGGCTGGGGCTGGCACCCCTCCCACAGCCGAACAAAATTCTGCTTTTACTAAAGAAAGTCATGCGCCTGGCACGCGCCCGCTTGTTCCATTATCCTACTGCTGACAGCACCACCGGAAGGAGCCAGCTAAGCTTCTCGCCTGGAGCGATGTTTCCCAGGAGAAGGGGACAGGAGAGCAGACCGGGCTTCCCGATCCCCGCAGCCACCAGCGACAGAGCCTCCTCCCGCCCGCTTTTCCCGTGTGAACAGGTGTGTGTGTGTGTGTGTGTGTGTGTGTGTGTGTGTGTGTTAAATGTCAGGATTAGAGGCAATAAACAAATTTGTTAAGGCATTAAAATACATAATGCCTGACATTCTTGGAATACGTACAGCGATCACTTATTCGGGGGCATCTTAGAAGTTAAAGCAACATTAGCCATAATTCTGGGTACTTTTAACCAACTAGCTCCCTCTTTTATTACATGTATCGGGTGCCAATGGTTAACAAAAGTATACGGGTTTCGGCGCACAGTTCTACGGCGCCCGTGCCTGGGCTGTGCTCCCCACAGCGGCCTTTGCAGACAGAGGCTGCTGGACTGGACAGGGTCCTCAGGGCAGAGCGCCCCCCACCCCCCCGCAGGCTGGGTCTGGGCACCCCTCCCTGTCCGCACAAAATTCTGCCTTTTCTGTTGACTAGCTCCAGCCAAAACTGTGAGTATTCGGGGGGGGGGGGGTAGGTTCACTCCTAAACCCGAAATGCCTGGCGATGCCAGCTTCCCCCGCGACCTCGGCCTGGCACCGGAGACCCGCTCCCGGACCCGGACCACGCGCCCCCGCCGCTCTAGAAGGGCTTCAGGGAAAGGGACGTCTTGGAAGCGACCTGAGGCGGATGCACGGACCTCAGTGCGGCCATCATCTCCCGCTCTTAGTAACAACAAGCAGGCCGGAGTGGTTCCCAGGGAAGTCTCCTGGGCCCTTCGCGTCCCCTGACACCAGACTCCGGCCCCTCAGCCCGCTGGGCCCTCTGGGTCCCGGTCCGGCCCGGCCCCGCTAGTCCAGGAGGGCGGCAGGGAGGAGGCGAACGCCGCTTCCGACCGGCCCGGTCCTGCTCCTCGCGGCGCCGGGGTCCCGCGCCCGGACTCGGGGCGCGGTCAGTCGGGGCGCACTCACCGGGGCCAGCAGCCAGCCGCAGCAGGTCAGCAGCGCGGGCGGCAGCAGCGCCGGCGCCCTCATCCCGCCTCCGCGGCGTCCACGTGGGCGCGCAGCTCGGCTCTCGGCCGCCCTCGGGCGAGCGCAAC
This sequence comes from Vespertilio murinus, assembly GCA_963924515.1. Classification (NCBI taxonomy): domain Eukaryota; kingdom Metazoa; phylum Chordata; class Mammalia; order Chiroptera; family Vespertilionidae; genus Vespertilio; species Vespertilio murinus. The sequence continues at coordinate 74,475,591 of OZ004712.1, forward strand.
GCCCCGCAGTGCCGCCCGCGGCCCGAGCCCGGTCCCGCCCCTCCGCGCCGCCCCCGCCTCCCCCGCCCCCGCCCCGGCCCCCCATCCCACCGCCCCTCCTCACCCCGCCCCCGCCTCCCCGCCCTCGCCCCCCCGCCCCCGCCCCCCGCTCCCGGCCCCCCGCGCTCCCCGCCCCCCCCCCCCCTCCGGCCAGCAGCCGGAGCAGGTGAGGAATGCGCAGTGGTGGCCAAAGGCACGCATTGCCGCCAAGTCCGAGAGGAGAGGTCGGGAGAGAGGGGCTGGGAGTGACCCCCACCCTCAGCTTGGGGAACCAGCCGACCGGACCCGGCAGGCACATGCTCCCTGAATTGCCAGAGACTCCCCCGAAAGCCGCGAGAACCCGTTAGGAGGGTGGGCAGGCGGGTTTTCAGTTGGGGCAACTGCAAAGGAAGAGAATTGATGGTGTTTTGGGGTGGCAGGTCTGTCCCGCCCCTGCAGAGCCGGGAGCCCCCCCCCCCCCCCCGCAGACCTGGGCGCAGAGGCGGGGGGGGGGGGGACCTGCCCCGGGCGCCGGCACAGGGCACACCAGAGGGTCCGTGAGGCTGTCACGGACCATTTGTTCTCCAGCAAGTGACAAGCAGACACTTTTGTTGTGTTTTAGTTATTTGGAAACAATTTCAAACTAGCACGTCAGCTGGAGCCCTCGCCTTTGTCCCGGGCGGTTGGCGCTCCCGGCATCGGTTAGCACTTCGCCCTGAATGCCACCCCTCTGTCTGCCATCTGTCTTCCTGTCTGTCTGTCCATCTAAGTTCGTCTAGTGTCTGTCCGGTGGGAGCAGCATTCCCGCCCAGGTCTGGCCCAGGCGAGGGGCGCGGGCGCAGTGGGACACCCATTTCTCTCAGCGCACCCTCCCCTGCGGGCGCGGCGGCCTCGGGGCGGTGCTGGTGTGGCCCTGCCTCCCCAGGCCCGGCTCCGGCTCCTCCGGCCGCCGCGCACTCAGCCCGAGCCGAGCCGCTCGGGCGGGGTCCCCGCAGCACCTTCTGGCAGGCCCCTGGCCGAGCTCCGGAGGAGCGCATCTCTGGTGGGGAGGCAGCCGCGGTCCCGTGCGCCCTGGACTCCCCAGGCCCTGCTGGCCGTCTGCTGGCGGACCAACAGCTCTGGGGACGCACCTGCTTGGGTGGAGGGGCAGTCCACGCGGTGGCCAGTTAACCCGCCGCCTGTGAGGAATCGCCCGCGGCTCTGTGAAGGGCTGGGCACAGGACTCACAGCGGCGCTCCCCCGCCCCGCCAAGAGCCCGGGGTCGAGGGGAAGTCGGCTTTGGGGCTTTGCCCACTCACAGCTGTGCCGGGAGGGTGTCAGCAGGCGGCCCCGCCCGGCACCTCCGGGTTCTGGAGGCGATCCTAGAGCGCCCTCGGTGCTCCCCGCGTGCTGTGCGCAGAGCCGATGGCAGGCTGCCGTGGCCCCGACCGCGCGCCCGGCGCTCCGCTGGCGGCGTGACCCGGGCTCAGGCTGTCCCCGCGGAAAGCCGGCCGCCTGCGTCTAGACCACCGCGTGGGCCGAGTGGCTTCCAGTCTGCCCCCCCCCCCCCCCCCCCGCAGCCGTCTCTGGGATGGCCTCTCAGACCTCACCCTGCTGGCCCAGACCACAGCAGAGCCCTCGCTCCTTGTCAACAGAAGGCCCCTCCCCGGCCCAGTCCGGGGGGGGGGGGGGGGCGAGCCAAGTCAGGGTGACCCGAGGTGGCTGGGCAGGGCCAGGCGAGGGTCAGGAAGCGCCCCTCCCCACCCAGTCCTGCTGGGCACCCCCTGCAGAGGGCGCCTCTCAGGTGCCTGCAGCTCGCACAGGTCCTCCCTGTGGGGAGCACCTTCCGTCCAGATGGGCCGCTTGGGAGAGACTTCAAGCCCAGCCGCCGCCTGCCGAGAGCTCGGCGCCCACGTGGTGCTGGGCCGGCCGAGCGGGCCGCGGAGCCAAGCGCCTCTCCAGGCCCAGGCGCAGGGCCGCCCAGGCCGCCCGCCCGCCCCCCGGAGCACTCAGGCCGAGCCCCCAACCCCCTGGGGGCGGCCTGGATTGAACCAGAGCTGCGCCACCTGTGGGCCCCAGGCCTCGGGCGTTCTGTTGGGCAGCCTCGCTGGCCAGAGGCCCGCCCCTCGGGTCCCCAGAGGCCCCGGTGGCTCCGCACAGTCTTGCTCCTGGCGGGCAGCGGGCGGGCGGGGTGAAAGCAGGGCTCCTGTGCCCGCCCCGCTGCCCTGTGCACACGGGCCGGGAAGACGTGGTTAAAGCGGCGTCGCTCACTCGGTCCATGGCGCGCTGTCTGCAGTTTTGTCTTCTCTGCGTCAGCTGGAATCGCTTGGTGAAGCACGTAGCCGTTCCCCACTGGCTTCTGCCACTCAGTCCCGTGCAGTTAAGGCTCCGCCATGTCTTCTCGTGGCTCAATAGTTCGTTTGATTTTAGAGCTGACTACTCTCCCACTGTCTGAAGGGACCGCCTTCTGTCTCCATCACCTGCTGAGGGGCATTCTGGCTGCTTCTGAGTCTTACCAATTATGAGCAAAGCTGCTCTGACATGCATGAGCCGTTTTCGTGTGGACATATGTTTTCAGTTCATTTGGGTAAGTACTAAAGAGTGCAACGCTGGGTCATAGGGCAGGAGTGCACTTTGGTGTGTGTGTGTGTGTGTGTGTGTGCGCAGTCTTCCACTGCGCTGCACCATGCTGCACCCCAGCAGAAACCAACAGCTCCTGCCGCTCCCTCCTCACCAGCAGCTGGCGCTGTGTTAGGATTTTAGCCTGTGGAACAGGTGTGTGCTGGCTTCTGCTGGTTTTATTGTGCATTCCCCACCAACGGTGGTGGGGAGCATCTTGCCATTCTTGTGGGCCATCTATGTTTCTTCTTCACTGCGGGTCTCTTCCGGTCACTGACCAATTTCTAAAAATTATATTGTTCATTTTCTTGTTAGTGAGTTTTAAGGATTCCTCTTTAAGATTTTGGGTTCTAATCCTTTATCAAATCCTAAAAATATTTGGTCCAGTCAGTGGCTAGTCGTCTTATTTTCTAAACAGTGCCTTTCACAGAGCAGACATTTTTATTTATTTTTTTATGTCTTTTTTAAAAAATAAATCTTTATTGTTCATATTATTACAAATGTTCCTCATTCCCCCCCCCTCCATTGCTCCCCTCCACCAAGTTTCCATTCAACTCTCTGTCCTTTCCCCATCCCCCATTGTCCTCATCCATAGGTGCAGTTTATGTTCAGTCTCTTCCCGGCCCGCCCCACTCCCCATTTCCCCGAGAATCATCAGTCCACTACCCTTCCATACCTCTGATTCTATTATATTCACCAGTTAATATTGTTCATCATGATTTTTAATGCCCTTGGTTTTTAGACTCACTTGTTGATATTTACGTGTTTGTTCATCATTTTTACCTTTATTTTCTTCCTCTTCCTAAAGAACCCCTTTTAGCAATTCATATAATTCTGGCTTGGCAGTGATGAACTCTTTTAGCTTAAATTTATTTGTGAAGCTCTTTATCTGGCCTTCGATTCTGAGTGATAGCTTTGCTGGGTAGAGTATTTTTGGCTGTAGTTTCTTGTTATTCATCACCTTGAATATTTCTTGCCATTCCCGTCTGGCCTGCATGGTTTCTGTTGAGAAATCAGCTGACAGTCGTATGGGTGCCCCTTTATAGGTAACTACCTGCTTTTGTCTTGCTGCTTTTAATATTCTCTCTTTGTCTTTAGCTCTTGGAATTTTAATTATGATGTGTCTTGGTGTGGTCCTCTTTGGATTCCTTTTGTTTGGGGTTCTGTGTGCTTCCTGGACGTGTAAGTCTAATTCTTTCACCAGGTGGGGGAAGTTTTCTGTCACTATTTCTTTCAATATGTTTTCGGTATCTTGCTTCTGTCATCTTCTGGGATGCCCATAATTCTGATGTTGGTTCACTTGAAGTTGTCCCAGAGGTTTCTTACACCATCTTCAACTTTCTGGATTCTCTTGTCTTCTTGCTTCTGCGGAGGAGTGTCCTCTGGCTCTTTGTGTTCCAAATCTTGGACTTGATTCTTGCAATCTTCCAATCTGTTTTTAGGACTCTGTATAATATTTTTTATTTCAGAGTATAATATTCTTTATTTCTAGCTGATCCCTTTTCATATCCTCATAGGTCTCATTTATTTTATCGGCCTTTTCTAAGAGATTGTTGAACAACCTTATAAGCATGGTTTTGAACTCTATACCCAGTCGCTTTTTGTCCTCCCTTTCTTTTGTTTGTGATGTGTTTCGGCATTTTCGCTGCTTCCCTGAGTTGGTAGGTTGGGAGGATCAGCTGTGTCTATGCCAGGAGACAGCCTTATTCCACTAGACTTGGAAACCTGTAAAAGCCTCTGAGTTCAGCTTGGATGGGGCAGAGTTTCAGGGTGGAGCCTACAGCCTTGGCTTCCCATCAGCCCCGCCCTCTGAGGTTCCTGAGTCTCAGTGTTTCTCAGTGTCCTTTGGTACTCGCTGCAAGCACCTCTGAGAAAAGGTGCCTTAGAGCTTCACCCGCTACCAGACGGTGTAGTCTCTCCCCCAATGAGCCCGCAACTGGGGTTCAGAGCAGTTGGAAGTGGGGTTAAGAACAGTCCGGAGCTTATGTCTCCTTCCTGCTAGGGCAATCTCGCGGCCCAAACAACAGTCTGTCCTCTGTGCGCGCAATGTGCGCCAACTCCAGGGCTCTGCTTTTCGCCGGTCCCCTGAGCTTCTGTCTTACAGCCCAGATTCCTTCTGTATGAGCCTGGGACCCCAGGGTCTTGCCCAGAACTGGGGTTCAGTGCAGTCGGAGTTGGGGTTCAGCACGGTCCGGAGCTTTTATCTCCTTCCCGCTAGGGAATGCCAGCCAGGCACTCAGCCGCCCCTCCTCTCCGGCTCCGTCCTCTCCCCACACGTGCACCGTGCCTCCGTACCTTAAGCTTTTACAGCTCCTCTGGTTTTCCTTCTGGTCTTCTCTTTCCTTCTAGTTGTAGAATTTCCAGTCAGTCAACTTTCCTGTAGTTCTGGATAGTGTCCACTTTATATTTTAGTTATATTTTTTGAAATTGTTGAGTGTGGCTGCAGTTAGGTGGTTACCTATGCAGACATCTTGTTGCAAATCCCAGAGCAGACATTTTTAATTTTAACTCCCACTTACCCCCCCTCTTTGATTCTGTTTCTGGTGTTACATCTAAAAAGTCATCACTAAACCCAAGATCCCCTAGATCTCCTATCATGTTATCTTCTAGGCTGTTTATATGTCTGTGTATTCACTGAGCTCGATGATCCATTTTGAGTTAATTTGTGGAAAGGTGGAAGGTCTGTTTCTGGACTCACTTTTCCTCTTGTTATTTCAGCAGCATTTGCTGAACTGACTCTTCTTTCTTCATGAGTTGCTTTTGCTCTGTGGTCAGAATCAACTGACTGATTGGTGTGGGTCTCTCTGGGCCCTCCATCCTGTCCCACTGACCTGTGTGTCTGTCTCTCACCAACATTGCCTTGTCTTGGTTACAATCTCTTTACAGGGTCTACAGCTGACTGGCTCTCCCCCAAGCCTGTGTTACCTATAAAAGTTAGAAACAGTTTGTGCATACCGTGGGATATTGATGGGATTTTGATTGGATTGCCTTGATTCTATAAATTAATTGAGGAAGAACTGACAGCTTGACAATATTGAGTCTTTCTATTCATGAACTTCTCTCATTTATTTAGTTTTTTGGTTTCTTTCATTAGAGTGTTGCAGTTTTCCCATATAGATCTTATAAATATTTTGTTTTTATTTCTATCTAAGTTTTTCTTTTTGTTGGTAATGTAAGTGCTATTTTGTGTTTTTACTTTTAAATTCTCATGATGTATTACTAATATGTAAAAAAGCAATTGACTTTTGTGCATTAACCTTGTATCCTGTGACTTTGCTGTAATCACTTGTAAATTTCAGGGTTCTTTTATTGTTGTTTATTATTTGTGAATTTCTGCAGAGACTATGATTTTATTTGTGAACAAAATTTTATTTCTTCATTTCCAATCTATATATCTTTTCTGTTCTTTTTTTGTCTTATTGCATTGGCGAGGACTTCCAGCATAATGTTGAACTGAAATCACTAGGTGGGGCATCTTGCCTTGTTCCTGATCTCAGCAAGAAAGCATCTAGTTTCTCAGCATTAAGTGTATTTGATAACTATGTAATTGTACCAAAGTTCTAGAATATTCTGTTACATATTTATTATTTTTATTTTCTTGTTGCATCTCACATTTGGGACTTTCCATAGATATTTCTTTAAGTTCACTGATTCTTTCCTCAGCATGTTTAGTCCCCAAAGACATTCACTTCTATTAACAGTGTATAGCTCCCTAGCAGTCTCTGCTTGCATTACCCATGTGTTCTTGCATGTTGTCTACTTTTAGCGTTAGGATTCTTAGCATATTAATCATAGTTGTTTTCTTTTTTAAAATTTAATAAATCTGTATTGTTCAGATTATTACAATTGTTTCTCCTTTTTTTGTCCCATAGCTCCCCTCCACCCAGTCCCCACCCTACCCTCTGCCTCTACCTCCCCCCGACCACTGTCCTCATCCATAGATATATGATTTTTGCCCAGTCTCTTTTCATACCCCCCACTCAGACACTCCTTTCCCCCTGAGAATTATCAATCCCCTCCCATTTTATGCCCCTGATTCTATTATATTCACCAGTTTATTCTGTTCATCAGATTTTTAATTCACTTGATTTTTAGATTCACTTGTTGATAGATATGTATTTGTTGTCACTTTGAAGTTCATAATTTTCATCTTTATCTTTTTCTTCTTCTTCCTCTTTTTAAAAAAATACCCTTCAGCATTTCATGTAATCCTGGTTTGGTGATGATGAACACCTTTAGCTTTTTCTTATCTGTGAAGCTCTTTATCTGCCCTTCAATTCTGAATGATAGCTTTGCTAGGTAGAGTAATCTTGGTTGTAGGTTTTTGCTACTCATCACTTTAAATATTTTTGCCACTCCTTTCTGGCCTGCATAGTTTCTGTTGAGAAATCAGATAATAGCCATATGGGTGCTCCCTTGTAGATAACTGTTTTTCTCTTGCTGCTTTTAATATTCTCTCTTTGTCTTTTGCTCTTGGCACTTTAATTATGATGTGTCTTGGTGTGGTCCTCTTTGGATTCCTTTTTTTGGGGTTCTGTGCACTTCCTGGGCTTGTAAATCTATTTCTTTTACCAGGTGGGGGAAGTTTTTGGTCATTATTTCTTCAAATAGGTTTTCTGTGTCTTGCTCTCTCTTTTCTTCTGGCACCCCCATAATTCTGATGTTGGTATGCTTGAAGTTATCCTGGAGACTCCTTATACTATCTTCATATTTTTGGATTATTTTTTCTTTTTGTTTTTCCAGTTGGGTGTTTTTTGCTTCTTCATGTTTCAAATCTTTGACTTGATTCTTGGGATCCTCTAGTCTGCTGTTGGATCTCTGTATATTATTCTGTATTTCAGCCAGTGTATGCTGAACCTCTAGTTAGTCCTTTTTCATATTCTCAAGGTTCTCACTAAGTTTCTAGAAGATTCTTGAAAAACCTTATAACCGTGGTTTTGAACTCTGTATCCAGTAGTCTGTTTTCCTCCATTTCTTTCATTTGTGACCTGTTTCTTTGTCTCCACATTTTTTCTGTGTCCGTATGTTGGTAGAGTGGCTTTGTGTGCTAGGTGACCTCTAGGGCCCAGTGTCTCATCATCCTCAGTTACCTGAGGTGGACCCTCTTGGTGCACCCCTTTGTGGGCTGAGTGCACAGTCTTGTTGTAGTTAAGCCTTGATTGCTGTTTGTATCACTGGGAGGAATTGACCCCAGGCCAATTAGCTGTGAGAATCAGTCAGCTGTGCCTATGATGGGAAAACTTCTGTGCTGGAGACACCCTTATGGGGCAGACTTGCTTCTGTGGGGCTTTGATGCTCACTGAGTCTGCCCTCTAAATGTGTCTCTTATGGATGTGAAGAGTTGTAATTTGGATGGCCTCACTCTGACCACTGGTTAAACTGACTTTTGGATCTCCAAGGAGGTGCAAAATCAGCCACTGCTTGAGGCCACCCAGCTGGTGAGGCACCTTTGAGGGTGGTCTCCCTGCCTGCAGCCATCTCAGCCCTCCTGTAGCCGTCCCAGCCTGCCCGCCGTGCTGGTGAGGAGATGGTGCGGCGCCTTCTGTTCACGGCCCTGGCGAGCCCTTTGCCCTTCAGGCCCACCGCCACAGGGCCGACCCGGAGCCTCTGCCGGGACCCCAAGGAGGGGCCCTGCTGCCACCATGTGGATTTTAAAAATACAGTGGAAATTGAGCCACAAAAGCCACCGCCTCCACTACACCCGCCGCTGCTGCCGCAAGTGAGGGAAGCACACCGAGAACAGAGCTCGATCCACCCCGGACCCAGGGAGTGGGCGGCTTCAGAGCTTGGCCTCTGCGTCAGAAGCCATTCCGCTGAGACTCCTTGGAGCGCGGTCTCCCCGCCGGCATCCGTCCCAGCCTGCCTGCCTTGGTAGCGAGGAGCTAGCATGGCGCCTCCAGTTTGCGACCCCAGCGCCCCAGAGGGGCCAGTGCCCCAGGTGAGCCATGTGCCCCAGGGGGCCGTGTGCCCCGGGTGAGCCGTGTGTCCCAGGGGGCCATGTGCCCTGGGTGAGCCATGTGTCCCAAGGGGGCCGGGTGTCCCGGGAGAGCCATGTGCCCCGGGGAGACATGTGCCCCGGGAGAGCCATGTGCCTCGGGGAAGCAGTGGGACCCGGGGGGAGGGGTGGTGTGAACCAGAGGAGGAGCAGATTCTATTCGTGTGGTCCTGAGATAGTCACCATAAAACAAGCAGATTGTCAAATGACAGTGAGGAGGGGAAGGAGACCTGGGGGAAGATAAGAGAACAACCAAAGGACTGGTATGCATGAATATAAGTACAACCAATGAACACAGAACTCTGGGGAGGGAGGGCATGCATGGGAGCTGAGAGGGGGCAATGGTAAGCTATGTACACATATAATACCTTAATAAATTTAAAAAAGGCATCCAAATTGGAAAGTAAAACTCTCATTTGCAGGTGACATGATATTGTACAGGAAAAAACCCTAAAGACTCAACCAAAAAACTACCAGATTTAAAAAATGAATTTGGCAATGTAGCAGGATAAAAAATTAAAACCAAAAACTGACGGCTTTTTTACACACCAATAATGTATTCTCAGGAAGAGAAACTAAACAAACAATCCAAGTTACCATTGCAACAACAAAATTAAGATAGTTAGAAGTGAACTTAACCAAGGAGGCAAAAGACCTGTTATCAGAAAACTACAGGTCGTTGAAAAAAGAGAAAAAAGAAGATATAAACAAGTGGAAGAATACACCGTGTTCATGAATTGGTAGAATTAACATCATTAAAATTCCCATACTACTGAAAGCAATCTTAGATTCAATGCAATCCTCATTAAAATACCAATGACATTTTATAGACCTATAAAAAGCTTTCTAAAAATTCATATGGCATAAAAAAAGACCCTGAATAGCTTCAGCAATCCTGAGAAAGAAGAACAAAGTAGGAGGGTTCACAATACCAGACATCAAGCTATATTACAAAGCCACTGTTCTCAAAACTGACTGATACTGGCACAGAACAGACATATAGATTCATGGAACAGAACAGAGAATCCAGAAATTGACACACGCCATTTTGTTCAATTAATATGTGACAAAGGAGGCAAGAGCATACAATGGAGTCAAGACAGCCTCTTCAATAAATGGTTCTGGGAAAACTGAATAGTTACAGGCAAAAAAATAAAACTAGATCACCAACTTACACCATGCACAAAGATAAACTCAAAATGGTTTAAAGACTTTACCATAAGACATGAAACCATAACAATCTTAGAAGAATCCATAGGCAACAAAACATCAGACATATATTGTAACAAGATCTTTATTGATACAGCTCCTTGGGCAATGGAGAAAATTAACAAATGGGACCACATAAAAATAAAAAGCTTTTGCACAGGAAAAGACACCATCAACAAAACAACAAGAAAGCCCACTGCATGGAGAACATATCTGCCAATGTCATCACCAATAAGGGTTTAACCTGCAAAATTTATAGGGAACTCACACTTAACAAAAGGAAGGTAAACAACCCAGTTAAAAAATGGGCAAAAGACCTCAATGGACACTTTTCGAAAGTGAATATACAGATGGCCAAGACACACAAAGTCACTAATCATCTGAGAGAGGCAAATCAAAATGACAATGAGTTACTGTCCCACACCTGTCAGAATGGTTATCATTAACAAGTCAACAAACCACAAATGCTGGCAACAATGTGGAGAAAAGGGAACCCTTGTGCACTGCTGGTGGGAATGCAGACTGGTGCAGCCATTATGGAAAACAGTATGAAATTTCCTCAAAAAAATTAAATGTGGAACTGCCGTTTGATCCAGTGACCCCACTTCTGGGAATATATCCTAAGAAACCTGAAACACCCCTCAGAAAGGATGTGTGCACCCCTGTGTTCACAGCAGCACAATGTACAACAGCTGAGATCTGGAGACAGCCGAGTGCCAGCAGCAGGCGAGTGGACAGAAGGCCGTGGGACATCCACACCACGGAACACTATGCAGCAGAGAAAAAGAAGGACCCATAAGTACAACCAACGAACACAGAACTCTGGGGAGGGAGGGCATAAAGGGGAGGTGGGGGGGGGCAATGGTAAGCTATGTACACAGATAATACCTTAATAAAATAAAATTTAAAAAAAAAAGAAAAAGAAAAAAAAAAGAAAAAATTCTACAAACAAAACAAAACAAAAAAAAAGAAAAACAAAAAAAAAAAAAAAAAGAAAAAGAAGGACCTCTCACCCTCTGAGACAGCATGGAGGACCTGGAGAGTGTCACGCTGAGGAAAATAAGCCAGTTAGAGAAAGATAAGGATCACATGACCTCACTCATATGTGGAATCTAAGGAACAAAATAAACTGATGAACAAAATAGATCCAGTGACATGGAAGCTTGGAACAGAGTGTGGAATCCCAGAGGGAAGGTGAGGGAGGATGGGAACTTGTATGCATATAAGCACAACGCATGGACACAGACAATAGGTCTATGAAAGCCTGGGGGTGGGGGGGCAGCCTAGAAGGGGGCAATGAGGGGGAAAGGAGGCATATGTAATACTTTGAACAATAAAGATTTAAAAAATAAATAAAATACTGGATAGAAAATATCATCCAGAAGTGGATGCTGGGGGCGGGGGGTGGGGGTGGGGGGAAGGAATGACACAAACCCTACAGTTAAGAAGGGGCACCTTTAAGAATCACCCCTATCTTCCATTTTTCTCACCAGGACCCACCAGGTGCCAGCGGGTCTGTGAGTGTGGGAAGTACATGTTTCCAGATTCAACTCAATGGTGCTCAGGGCTGCATTTTCTAAAATCTTTTTTTTTTAATTGTATTGTTGAGATTATTACAGATGCCCCCACCCCCATTACTCTCCTTCACCTAGTTTCTGCCCCACCCCAGGCCTTCACCACCCTGTTGTCTGTGTCTGGGTAATGCATATATGCACATAAGATCTTTGGTTAACCTCTTCCCACCCCTACCCTGCTTCCCTCTGAAAATTGTCAGTCTGTTCCATTTCCACACCTCTTATTCTACTTTATTTACCAGTTTATTATGTTCATTAGATTTCTTATTTATTTTAATTTTTAGATTCAATTATTGATAGGTATGTATTTGTTGCCATTTTTTTGTTTATGTTTTTTATCTTTTTCTTTTTCCTCATCTTAAAGAGTACCCTTCAACATTTCTGGTAATTCTGTGTTGGTGGTGATGAACTCCTTTAGCTTTTTCTTGTCTGTGAAGCTTATTATCTGACCTTCAATTCTGAATGATAGCTTTGCTGGGTAGAGTAATCTTGGTTGTAGGTTTTTGCTATTCATAACTGAATATTTCTTGCCACTCCCTTCTGGCCTGCATAGTTTCTGTTGAGAAATCAGCTGAGTCATATTGGTGCTCCCTTGTAGGTAACTAAATGCTTTTCTCTTGCTGCTTTTAATATTCTCTCTTTGTCTTTAGCCCTTGGCATTTTAATAATGATCTGTCTTGCTGTGGTCCTCTTTGGATTCCTCTTGTTTGGGGTTCTCTATTCTTCCAGGACTATTTCTTTCACCAGGTGGGGAAGTTATTTTGTCATTATTTTTTCAAATAGGTTTTTATTTATTTTTTGGGGGGGCGGGGGGGAACTAAGATTTTTTATTTTATTTTTTTTTCATTTTAAAAAATTATTAAGGTATTATATGTGTACATAGCTTACCATTGCCCCCCCCTCCCATTCATGTCCTCCCTCCCCAGAGTTCTGTGTTTGTTGGTTGTACTTATATGCATGCATACCAGTCCTTCGGTTGATCTCTTATCTCCCCCCAGGTCTCCTTCCCCTCCCCACTGTCATTTGACAGTCTGTTTGTTTTATGGTGACTATCTCAGGACCACATGAATAGAATCCGCTCCTCCTCTGGTTCACACCGCGCCCTTCCCCAGTCCCACTGCTTCCCTGGGGCACACAGCTCTCCTGGGACACACGGCCCCATGGGGCACACGGCCCCCTGGGGAACATGGCTCACCCAGGGCACATGGCCCCCCTGGGGCACTGGGGTGGGATGGGACGGCTGCAGGCGGGGAGACCGTGCTCCAAAGAGTCTCATTCTGGGCGGGAGCGGAACAACTGTGGATGTGGAGGCCAAGCTCTGAAGCAGCCCACTCCCTGGGCCCGGGGCAGAGCGAGCTCTGCTCTCAGTGGGCTTCCCTCACTCATGGCGGCGGTGGCAGGTGTGGCGACGGCGGTGGCCCCCATGCCTCCTCTTCCACTGTATTTTTAAAATCCACATGGTGGCATTGGCGCCCCTCCTTGGGGTCTCGGCAGAGGCTCCGGCTCGGCCCTGCGATGGCGGGCTTGACGAGCGAAGGGCTCGCTGGGGCCGTGAATGGAAGGCACCGCACCAGCTCCTCACCAGCACGGCGGGTGGGCTGCAGATGGGCAGGAATGGCTGCGGGCAGGGAGACTGTGCTCAAAGGTGTCTCGTCCGGGGCGGGAGTGGAGCGTCTGCAGACTCGGAGGCCAAGCTCCGAAGCCGCCCACTCCCTGAGCCCGGGGCGGAGTGAGCTCTGTTCTCTGTGGGCTTCCCTCACTGGTGGCGGCGGCGGGTGTGGCGGTGGTGGTGATGGTGGCTCAATTTCCATTGCAGTTTTAAAATCCACAGGGCAGCAGTGGCAGAAGCTCCGGCCTTGCCATGTGTCAGCAGACAAAGGACTCACCATGGCACGAACGGAAGGTGCTTGCGCCAGCTCCTTACCAGCACGGCAAGCACAGAGGCTGGGCTGAGATGGCTGTGGGCAGGGGGACCGTGCTCAAAGGTGTCTCGTTCCGGGCAGGAGCGGAAGGCGCGGCCGAGGCCCGGCATTGGCTCCCTCGCTCCCACGGTGGGCCGGCAGGAAGGCCCACTCCCTGTGCCCAGGGCGGAGCGAGCTCTGCTCTCGGTGGGCTTCCCTCACTTGTGGTGGCGGCGGCGGCGGTGGCTTCGGCGGGTCTGGTTCCACCGTAGTTTTAAACTCCACATGGCGGCAGCGGTGCCTTCCTTTGTCTTTAGTTGTAGCCATCCCATTCCGCCAGCTTTCCTGTGGGTCTGATGTGATCTCTTTCCATTTTAGCTGTTGTTTTTTTTCCAAATTGTTGATGAGGTGGCAGCTTAGGAGACTACCTAAGCCACCATCTTGTTTCGGTCTCCTCTTCAAATAGGTATATATATATATAATTGATATTCTACAGAGAGGAAGGGAGAGAGATAGAGAGCTAGAAACGTCGATGAGAGAGAAACATTGACTAGCTGCCTCTTGCACACCCCCTAATGGGGATGTGCCCGAAACCAATGTACTTGTCCTTGACCGGAATCAAACCCGGGACCTTTCAGTCCACAGACCGACGCTCTACCACTGAGCCAAACTGGTTTAGGCTCAAATAGGTTTTTAATATCTTGCTCTTTCTTTTCTCTTTCTGGCACTCTCATAATGCAAATGTTGATATGCTTGAAGTTGTCCCAGAGGTTCCTTACATTATCTTCATTTTTTTTTTCCTCTTCTGGTTGGGTGTTTTTTACTTCCTCATATTTTAAATTGTTGATTTGATTCTCAGAATCCTACACTCTACTGTTGAATCCCTTTTAGTCAGTGTATGCTTAATCTCAGATTGGTCCTTATCCATCTTTTTGGAGATTTCTAGAAGATTCTTTAGTAACCTTATAATTATGGTTTTGAACTCTATATCCAGTAGTTTGCTTTCTTTCATTTCTTTCATTTGTGACATGTTTCTATGTCTCTGCATTTTGGCTGCTTCCCTGTGTTTGTTTCTAAGTAGTGGGTAGAGCTGCTAAATCTTCTTGAGTTGACAGAGTGGCCTTGTGTGGTGTTCCATAGGGCCCTGTGGCTCAGCCTACCCAGTCACCTGATCTGGGTGCTCTAAATGCGCCCCTGTGTGTGCTGTGAGCACAGTCTTGTTGTAGTTGAGACTTGATTACTGTTGTGTCCCTGGGAGGCCAATTTGCTTCAGTGGGGCTTTGGTGCTCACTGAGTCTGCCCCTTGAGTGTGTCACGTATGGGTGTGTAGAATTGCAATCCGGTATGGTCTCACACTGACCACTGCGTACACAGGGAGGTGCATAGTCAGCCACTGCCTGTGCCACCCAACGGGAGCTACAGAGAGATCTGCAGATTCCTCCTCTTTGTATCAGGTTTGGAAGTGCCCAGATGAGGCCCAACTATGAAGCAAGGCAGGCTGGTGCTTGTCTTGGGCCCTCTATTGACAAGTGTGGGGCTCCCCGACCCAGCTGCAGCTAATTTGAGAGATTTGAGCCTGAGCAAGGACATGCCATTCATATGCAAAAGCTGTTGTACACAGCTTGGGTGGAGCTGTAAATTGGATGAGTTGGGGTCTTAGGGAATCACCAGGACAGATTAAGCAGAAATGGCTGCTAGTCAGCCTTGCCACCCGGGAGATCCCAGCATAGGAACAATGAACCCTGCAAGCACCTCTGACTGGGAGAAAGCTGCCCCCGAGTTCCTGCCCTGGTGCCAGACAATCCAGTTCCTCCCGTATGTGTCTGTGTTCCCCGGAGAGCCTTGCTCTGGTGTGGAGCGCAGAGGAAGCAGGACCTTGTGAGTTCAGTTCCTGGTGCCGGCCTTCTAAGAGGAGCAGCTGGGTCTCCAGCAGCCTCTGTGTCCCTGAGCTCCAGTTGCACTGGTTTTTATAGCCTGCAGTTGTTACCGCCCGTATGGATTTCTTTTCCCAGCTCTGGCACTCTGGGCTGGAGGGCTGGTGTGGGGCTGGGACCCCTTGCTCCTCGGGTGGCTTCCACAGAGATGATCCACATCCTGATGAAAAAAGCGGCACCCGTGGGTGCTGGACCAGCCCATCCCGCTTCTGCACCACCTCCCAGTCTCAGTGTGCTTTCTTCTTTACTTGTCTAGTTGTAGGACTTGTATGCTGCCAGCGTTCCAGTGGTTCTGAATGGTGGTGGGTCTGTATTTTAGTTGTAATTTTAATGTGGTTGTCGGAGAAGGCATTTACCTATGCTGCCTTCTTCTCCGAGTCTCTCAGGGATATATTTTTTAAAAAAATATTTTATTATTGATTTTTTACAGAGAGATAAGGAGAGGGATAGAGAGCTAGAAACATTGATGAGAGAGAATCATCGACCAGCTGCTTCTTGCACACCCCCACTGGGGATGTGCCCGCAACCAAGGTACATTCCCTTGACCGGAATCGAACGTGGGACCTTTCAGTCTGCAGGCCGAAGCTCTATCCACTGAGCCAAACCGGTTTCGGCAGGGCTGTATTTTTAAAATACCCTTTTCCTCATTACATTTAACAATCAAGATATAAGTTATACAGTGTCCCGCAGATGAGCTTTACGAATGGGGCTCTGTGGACCCCTCCCCCCAGGGCCCCTGCCCTCTGCCTGAGAGGCTGTGGGCAGCTCCTTGGCTGTGACCCTGGAGCAGAGGCAGCCGAGCCATGCCATCTTGTTGACATTTAATCGCGTGCCGATCTGCGGAGCTTCCTGGTTGTTCTATGTGTCACTCTCATCCGAGTCCCAAACTCACCACGTCTGGGACCCTGTCCCTGGGCGCCGGAGGGCCTGCTCCTCGGTGCTGGCTGGTGTTACTGCGCACAGTCGCCCTCCAGGGCCAGGAGGGACCCTTCCCAGCGGGCCGCGCACCAGCCTGGGTACCAGGTGCGTCCGAGCGCTCTGCTGGCGGCTGAGAGGAAGCCGCTGTGGACGCGGGGCTCACGCACAGCGCGCAGCCGCAGGGAAGGATGGACGGATGGATGGATGGACTTGCACCGCGGTGCTTTTGGGCAAGGATTGGAAATAGACCGCGGGAGCTTGGAAGAGGAAACTGAAAAGCAGGATACGAGTGGAATCCTGGGCCGGCCTGGTCGCAGGAGGAGCTTTCTGGAAGGAAACGGTGCCCCAGTGCACTGCGTGGGGCTGCAGTGGATGGAGTGGCACCGCCCTCCTCGTGTCGTCGCCTGTCCTGGGAGTCCCGCCAGGAACCCAGGTGACCGAGCGGCAGCCAATGTTCCCGAAGCACCAGCAGCTCCCCCCTCACCCCCCGCAGACCTGGGCCTCTGGGCTGAAGGGCACAGCATGGAGACCTTTGGAAAATCTAAACTGTTTTGTGGTGGTTCTTGCAGCCAAACTCAGCTCAGCCTCCAAACACACGCAGAAAAGGCCTTCCTGGGGTGCCTGTGGCCAAGCTCCAAACTGCCAGCCCCGGCTCTGACTTCCTCTCTCGGCCCAGGTCCAGCCAGGCCTGTGTGTGTGGGGAGGGGGGCAGGTGCGGGGGGAGGGGATTGGCCCTGGAAGACCCTGGTTTCCAGGCTGGCATTGTCTTGAGCAGCTGGGTGGTTTGAGGGGACAGAGGAGGGTAGTTTGCTGAGTGAAGCGGGGCTCCGACACTGAGCTGGCCCTCAGCACACTTTCCAGTGAGTGCACATGGGCTGGCACTGTCCCACGGCCTTCTGCGGGCACTGCCTCTGTCACAAAGGTCTTCTCTGAGAGAAATAGCTTTTGGAGCTGGCAGTAGGGAAACGGTGTGGCTCTGAGCATGCACTTGGATGAATCCCAGCGTGCCTGGTCCCCCAGGAGACGGAGTCCCTCCCCACACAGGGAGGAGAGCACTCGGTGACGGTGATGGCACGGCTGCTGCGCAGAGGCCTCCTTGCTGCTTGCTGCTCCTGGCAGGCTCCGCCAAAGGCGCGTCTCCCTCAGGGCTCCCACCCTCCGGCTTCCTCACCTCTGCTCAGGCCTCTCCTGACCTCCCCCCCTGGAATCTGCCCTCCCCCTGCCCGCCTCCCCAGCCTTCCTCCGCAGGGTCAGCTTCACCCCAGCACAAAGTTCAGCCTCCAGCTGCTCAGGTGATGTGAGAAGCCGCTCGGGTGACCTTATTTATTTATTTTTATATCAGCTTCCAAGGACTTAATGCAAAGAAGTGAGTAAGAAAGGAAAGTCCGTGGGGACAGGCGGCCTCACCATGGCCTCGCGGCGACCTCTCTCGCCGAGCAGCTCCTGTGCCAGCAGCTTCTGCTCCGCAACAAAGCCCTCCCCCCTCCCCCCGTCAAGCCCAGGACACAGGCGGGTCCCACGTGGCGCCGTCCCCCCTCCCTGCTCACAGGTGAAGGCGTGGGGGGGCTGAGCTGGGCCCGGCTCCTGGGCCTCCGCCATCACTCTGCTCCTCGGGGCCTGGGCCTCGCTCGGGCTGTCTCCTCTGGACGTCTCCGGGAGCAGCATTCGCAGTGTGAGGGCAGCTGGGCCAGCGAGCCCAGGCTGTGCTCTCTGGATTCCGGGAAAGGTTTCAGTTTCTGAGCTTAGACATCTTCTGGAACAAATTGGAAGCAAAATCACACAAAAAACCCCGCCGTCACATATCGCTCAACCACATTTACTTAGTGAGCCTGCAAAGGAGAGAGTTATGTGCAGCGTTACAAAATGGACTGTTTTCTTTTTAGTCTATTTAGTAGCAGCTGTGCCAAGAACATGCCGCCGGTGAGATGGGCTGGCTGCCGGGCCGGCCACTCGGTACATGAGCTAGAACTGGGCTCTGTGGCAAGTCTGACCGCACCTGGTGCCGTGTCCTGGGAGCGGGGCAGCGAGTCTGTCCCGGGTCCTTTCCTCCACGAAGCACTGGGAGGAGCTGTGGTGCAAGGCTGGGCGGGCACAGGGGCAGCTCCTGGGCCAGTGCCTGTCTGCTGGCTGCCCGCTCCATCTGCGCAGCTCCCCCTGCTGACGGCGCCGGCCCTCCTAGCTCTGGCTGACAGGGGGGCAGAGGGCCTGGGGCTGTGCTAGCAGCAGGTTTGAGAGGGGCCTGGGCTGTCAGTGTGAGCAGTGGCAGCTGCTGCCCTGATCCCCCCTCAGGAGCAGGGGGAGGTGGAGAAGCCCCAGGGTGGGATCAGGGCCAGAGGTGCCGCTTGCATCCGCACAGCAGGAACAATCGGGACTGCAATGGACGCAGCAGTGGGTGTGAGCAGCAGCTTCAGCGCAGGCAGTGGGTGGGAGTGCCGGGCAGGACCACAGCATGCCAGAGCAGAGAGTTTTCAGTAACCACAGAGGGTCGCCCAGGTGACAGCCGCCGGCCGGCGCCATGCCTTGGTCTGGCGCCCCTGCTCTCCTGCTTCACCACCCCGCCATAGTGGGGCTGCCGCCTGCCATGCTTTGTGAGCGCCCCCTGGTGGCCAGTGCACATCATGCCGACCAGTGCTCAGTTGTTCCACTGTTCAGTCTATTTGCATATTAGGGTTTTATATATACAGAATGGCTCCTCACTAGAACATATTCTCCTAACAAACAAGAACATTGCCGGCGTAGCTTCATTATCCTGTCCTCAGAGCACCTCCCAGCACGCAGCACACACAACAGCTGTCGTTGAATGAAGGGAATAAATGGACACCACACAAGCATCACAGCTCAGCTTCTTCCACAGCTGTGCCCACCACACTCCTGGATTATAAACAAAACATGGTGCCTACTCTCACTTCTCTTTGGTAACAAAAGACTATCAATATTGGGGTGGGATCATACTGTCATTCTCTTTTTGAACTTTAACCTGACTGAACACACTCTCCCTTCAAACAGAGTGTTTGAAGACAGGAAGTGTGTGGACTTGAAGTTGATGACAATTGTAGTGTGATGAGAGACAGAGGAACCCAGCGACACCGGAGCGAGGCTGCGCCCTGCGCACAGTGGCTGCTGCTCACTCCCCGTGGAGTCTGGCCGCTCGCCGTCAGTGTGCCCAGGATGTGGGGTGAGCTCACAGGAGGCTGGCGCTTCTCTGGGGCACCCGCTGCGCCCGCCGCCAGCCTGCCCGCTGGAAGGGACAGCCTCCTGAAGGGCCGGAGATCAACAGGGCGCCCTGCGCCTGAAACATGGCAAAGGCTGAGGGTGAATGCGGGAGCCGAGCCTCCACCCTTGCGGCCAGCCGTGCTGCTCAGGAGCCTCTGAGCTCCCTGGCCACACGCACCCTTTCCCGGTGGCTCCCAGGACAGGGCATCGCCAGCACCCCAGAACTTGCTGGAAAGTGATGCTCTCCACCGAGCCGGGCTCAGCGGGCTGCTGGCAGAGTTCCTCAGGAGCAGGTGCTGAGGGCGTCACGTCATCACATCAGGGCTCCCTGCTCCGACGCCCAGCGGGTCCATTTCTGCCAAACTGTGAGGACACAGGCCTCTCAAGCAGGTGCAGACCAGGGGCCTGAGTCCCACGGGGCACAGGAATGCTGGGCTCAGCACCACCGCCCCGCCCCCCGGGGGGGGAGGGCTGTCCTCCAGGGAGCGGCAGGAGAGCAGCCTCCTCAGCCTCGGCGCCCCCACCCCCCACTTTCCCCCTCCCGGCCCTCACCTCCTGGCCCTCCACCTCCTCTCTCCTCCACCTTCCCCACTCCCTGCCCTCCCCCTCGCCCCTCCTGGCCCTCCCCCTCCTGGCCCTCCACCTCCTCTCTCCTCCACCTTCCCCACTCCCTGCCCTCCACCTCGCCCCTCCTGGCCCTCCACCTCCCCTCCCCGGACCCCACGTCCCCCTCTGGCTCTCCACCTCCCCCTCCGGCCCTCTATACCCCCCTCCTGGCCCCCACGTCCCCCTCCAGCCCTCCACCTCCTTCTCTGGCCTTCCACCTCAATCTATTGAAAGGGAGGACATGTTTGCAAATGATTGGGGGTTAATATCCAAAATTTACAAAGGACTTTAAAACTCAACACCAGGAAGAAAAACAATCCAATTTAAAAATGGGCAAAGCCCTGGCCGATGTGGCCCAGTGGGTTGGGCATCGCCCCATGTACCAAAACGTTGCCAGTTCAATTCCTGGTCAGGGCACGTGCCTGCATTGTTTTTCTCTCTTTCTCCCTCTATCTATTGGCCATACAGATGCCGATAGACATGAAAAGATGCTCAATGTCAGTAATCAGCAGAGAGATGCAAATTAAAACCACACTGAGATATCACCTCACACCTGCCAGAATGGCTCCCATCAGTAAACCTACAGACGGTGCTGGTGAGGATGTGGAGATGGGAACCCTCACGCACTGCTGGAGGGAATGCACTGTGGAAAGCAGCGCAGAGTTACCTCAAAAAATTAAAAATGGGTCTGCTTTACGACGTAGTAATTCCACTTCTAGGAATACATATGAAGAAATCCAAAGCCCTGATTTGAAAGAATGCATGCATCCCTGTGTTCACTGCAGTGCCATTCACAGTAGCTAGGATATGGAAGCAGCCCCAGGGCCCATCAGCAGACAAGTGCCAAAAAGCTGTGACACATGTACACCACGGAGCACTGTGCAGCTGTGGAAAAGGAGGAAATTTACCCTTGGAGACAGCATGGAGGGACCTGGAGAGCATCGCACTGAGTGAAATAAGCCATCAGAGAAAGACAAATGCAATATGATTTCATTTATATAGTATATCTAATGAACACAATAAACAAAGCAGAAACACATTCATTGATACAGAGAACACTGACAGCTGTCAGTGTGGGTAAGGGGTAGGGAGGCTTGGTGAAAAGGGAAAAGGGATTAAGCAAAGAAAAAAACCTCAAAGACACAGACCACAGTATGATTACCAGAGGGCAAGGGAGGTTGCGGGGAGGTCGGAGAGAGAAAAGGGTGGATTGATAGTGACGGAAGAAGGAAACTTGGGTTGGCGAACACACAGTACAATGTACAGATGATGTATATAGAATTGTACCCCTGAAACTTACATGATTTTATTAACTAATGTCACCCCCATACAATTAATAAAAAAATAAATTAGAATACATAAATTAATTTAAAAAAATTTTAAAAAGAAAGTGCTTGAGACCTTTCCGAGCTTTCTTTGTTAGGAGTGGATTGTGGTGGAAAGTCTGTCCAAACCCAATGGCCCAGCAGCGAGTCGGCAGTTTTGTGAGAAGAGCCAACCACCTCTCGCAGAACCTGCTTCTCGGCGACGACAGCAAATGCAGTACAGATTATAATCCAGTTCGGAAAGGTTCTAATTTTAGTGAAATAAATCTATTTCTTTAGAAACCAGAGCTTTGGCTGAGGCATCTTGGCCTATCTCTGTCTCCCTCTGGCATTAGAACTGCTGGCATGGCTCCTTTGTGTTGAGACATGAGTTGTAGGGACAGAGCTGCTCTTTGTTCAGGTGTAAACCAGGAACCGGAGGCTCCTTCTGCCTCTGGAGTCTGAACTTGCACATTCTGAGCTGTCCTGGGAGACCCGACCCAGGACATTCCTAAACAAGAGTGCAGCGGAGAAAGTGTCTGTATCGAGTCTCACATGGTCCCGGGCCCGCCATCATGTGACAGTGCAGCCGCTTTGAGGGACCCGGGCTCCTCTCAGCGGGCCCAGAGCAGAGCTGTAGGCAGATGTGGCTTTGTCCAGGTTTTCTCCCGCCTTTAACTTCTCCAAATAATTATTAGCCATGTTATACCACCATACATTTTTGCAAGCTTTACATTTTTATAAAACACTGCCACATCTGTTACACATTAGTATTTAAAAATATTGAACTGACAGTATTTTAAAAAATTCTTCTCTTTGATAAAGACTGTCTATGCTCGGCCTGAGGCTCTGTGGGTGAGCTCTGACCCATGCACCAAGAGGTCGCCATTCAATTCCAGGCCCCGGTGGCAGGCTCCATCCCCAATGGGGGCAGGAGGCAGCCAATCAATGTTTCTCTCACCAATGTTTCTCTCTCTCTCCCTCTCCCTTCCTCTCTCTGAAAAATCAATAAACACATATTAAAAGGTAATGTGGTCTGTGAAGTGACCTTGATTATTGTCTGCATCACTTTATCAGAAACCCACATGCCTGTGTCCTGCCACTGTCCTGGGCTCCCTTCGTCTGGGACAGGAGTGAGGTTCTCTGGGGTCAGGGATTCTGGGCTCTAGTCCTGTCTCTGGTCACCAGCCAACCACAGCGCTTGGCATCCAGATGCTGTTCTGCTCATGAAAGACTTTCATGTCAGGTCATTTAATATGCACTACAATCAACCATTTTAACACTTAAAATGGTTTTTAAATTTATCTTTATTATTGAAAGTATTTCACACGGATTCCCGCCACCCTGCACCGCCTAGGCATTCACCACACTATTGTCTGTGTCCATGGCTTAAGCATATGTGCATACAGGTTCAATATGTTTTTGTAGATTTAAGAGAGAAGGGATGGGGGGAGAGAGAGACATCAATGTGAGAGAGAAACATTGATAAGCTGCCTCCATGTGCCTAGACCAGAGACCAAACCAGCAAAATGGCTAAGTGCCTTGGTCAGGAACCGAACTGGTGACCCTTCAATGCATGGCATGACGCTCAGCCAACTGAACTACACTGGCCAGGGGCAATCAACCATTTAAATGAGAAACATTAGTAGAAAGTGGCAGACACTTGCTCACAGCTGACTGCAGGTTTCTGGTGTCACACTTGATAGTCCTCATGGTCTTAGACAGCCACCTCGCCACTCGGGACCATAGGCAGCCATTCCTTGGGAGGAGAGCACTCATGACATCCACACTGGTGGTATCACAGGAGTTTCCCTGTGCACGTGAGAACGTGACTTGGAGGACACACATGTAACTGAGGTCCTTTTTTCTGATTTGACATCTAACTAGAGTACACAGGGCCTCTCATTACTATATTTGCAGCTTGTTATGAGTCTCTAGTTATTTAAACATTTAAAAAAATCAATGTCAGAAAATTTTAGGAAGAAGAATAAATCAGAAACAATTCTTAAGGAATACCTAGATATTCTATAACCATGTAGCTCTCTGAAAACTCCACTCATAGTTCTTAGTTTCACTGAAGTTTATTAAATTTCCATCCAAGTGAAAACACCCAGTGGTCAACTTGTTTTCTCAAGATGGTCCACTTATTTGGAAGGTAATTTCAGTACATGTAGCTGCCTTTTCTCTGTTTGAATTCAGTTAGCTTGTCCATGATTTGGCACAGATCCCCTATCCTCTCATCCATCCTCATGACCACAGAGGCAGGCAGCATTCTTATCACTGGGTTACGGCTAGGGAATGACTGATTTCCACTCAGATCTGGGGTGGATTCTAGCCATTTCACTCAAAGCACATATCAGCTTTCAGGGACCAATTCAGTCAGTTTTAGTGCTGGTGACTCAGGCAAGCAAAGGGGTTGTTTGGGGCTTGTGCTGGCCTGAGCCTCTGTGGTGTGGTTACTGCATGCTTCATCAAGTATGTTCAGTGCCACAGAGCAATAGCTCTTTTCTCCCAGGCCAGGGTCAGTTTTGAATTTGACTTAAAGTAGACAAATAGACATTAGGTGGCCTTGGAGCATTTTGTTCAACAAATTCCAGGAATCATGGACTTCCTGGCTGTCAGACAGAGATAAATTGGAAAGTTGCACAGAACCCTATAATTCAGTCAAGTTCTCAGAGAATAGAAATGGAAACTTCTGGGCAGCCAACCCAAAGATCTCGAGAGGCTGTCTGCCGAGGCGGAGTCCTTGGCTGCCCTCTGCTCCTGTCACGTGAGAGTCCCTGGCCGCACAGTGAGGTCCCACAGAGGGTCAGCCTGTTTACCATGGACTTGAGAATAAGACCACACTTCCCTCAAGAGATGCAATATCTTCTTATTCCATGTGTTTCTCTAGAAAACAAATCACCGTATTTTTTCATGTATAAGACACCCCCCATTTTTCCAATCCCAAGTTAAGAAATTAACATTTTAAACATAAAACAGACACATTTTTATTTAGTTTTCACCACAGGTAATGTTCACATACCAGTTCTATGACATCATGCAGCTTTATCCAGCCTCTGCCGCATCACTGCTCTCTTCTCATCACTCTTCGTTCCAGACATATCACTTTCTCCGTCTTCTATTGTACCACTGCTGTCTTTGGAGTGCCCATCTATATGTGGGGTCCTCCTCATACACTGGTGGCATTTTCTAAGCTAACTTGGTTCATGTTCTCATGGCCAACCCTTCTCCCCTCAAGAAACTGAAGCACCATTTTGCCTCTCCTGTAAAATCAACACTGTTCATTTCGCTTGCGAACATTCTTGCCTGACATTGAGTAAGCAAGCCACTCTGGCGCTGCTCCATAATCCAAGTCTTTTTTAAAAAAATATACATATTTTATTGATTTTTCACAGAGAGAGGGATAGCCGGTTCTGGCATAATCCAAGTCTTAAGCCTGGCTGCACGTTTGCCCATTTTGCTGGTTTTCCTCTCAAGGTCTTATGCTTTTTTGGCACCTTAAAAGAAGGTTCTTCCTGTTTTCTCCAGGGTCTGAGCACACACTCAACGGGAGGAGGTCCAAACTGTCTCTCTGCAGCTCTATCTCCAAGCTCTTTAGCATAGCTGATTTGAATTTTGCAGAGTAAGACAATCATTTACCGGTATGTATTTTTTTAATCCTGACATCTCACTCTTGGTCCCTGTTGCATCTGCACACTCTCCACCTCACCTCCAATGACAGCATCAGCTGACGTCAGTGACACTACGGCTCGTGGTTGGAGGAAGCCTGTCTGACCAGGTCTGGGCAGCTGCGCACCTGCGCGGCTCCCTCCTCGGCTGACTTCCACGTATAAGACGCCCCTCGCTTTTCAGTCTAACGATTTTAGAAAAATAAAGCGTTAGACTGAAAAAAGATTATACACAGAGAACTATGGTAACTCATGTTGAGAGTACAGGGTATTTATGTCTTGCATATTTAGGGATTATCTATGTAGCAAGCCTGAGGGAATCTAGAGTGGGTGGCTAGGTACATTCTCTACATTTGCTTTCTTTTTAAAAACAAAAACAGCAAAGCCAGCTAATGTTTATGACAGAGAAGAACCACGGGAGAACTTTTTAGTGGTCATCACACCTTTTCCTTTGATAAGAAGAATTAGCACTTCCCTGTTAGCTGATCCTCACTTCTGCTAGAAACCAGATTTGGGAAAATCCAATTATATTTTAATTTGCCAACAGATGGTCGGGTTTGGCATTAGAATGTGCAGTAAAGATGGTTAATTTTCTAGCTCTCGCCCCCTCTGATGGACACTGATGTCAGTCACGTTAGGAACAACGTTAGGAACAAGGAGAAGGTGAAGCTGGGAGACTCACCGGCGTGCGGTTCCTCTGTGAACGCAGCTCCTGCTCCCCCCAGGCCGCGGCTGGGCAGTCCGCTGAGCGACAGGAGGGTCGGAGACCAGCAGAGAGACAGGACATGTCTCGAGAGGCTGCAGCTCTCCTGGAACTCTGGTCCGAAGAGCGGGGTTCGAGGAGCCTGGTGCCCAGCAGCCCTGAGCAGCCTGAGCTGGAACCTGTGTCGTTCTGGGGAGCTTGCCCCGGGAGCTCCGGAAGGCTGAGTCCCACACACTGCCAGCCCGCCTCTGCTCACACAGCCGGACAACGGTCTCGGTGTTGTAGCGTACCCGAATCTCACAGAGGACGCCTCGGAAAGCAGAATTTCGGAGTATTTACTAAAGGCTGTGGCTAGGAGGGGCAGCGCTCCACGTCGCGCAGCCCGAGAAGCCGGCCATCAGGCTTATCCAGGCCGAACAAAGGCACTGATGGCATCTCTGGGTCTGGAATGAGGCATCTGTTTGCACAAAGCAGTTACAGAAGTGAAACTGAGCAAGTTAGTTCTCTATAAAGATTAAGTAGAGTTCTGGGTCTTCGGATCACTGAGTCAATGAAAACACATTAGCTGGGGCCACCGAGGCAATTTAGAATAACTGTGCTGTCCAGATTCCCGGACCACTGAGTCACCCGGAACGCATTATCTGTAGGCACTGAGACAATTTAGGTAATTGAGCTGTCCTGGTTACCAGAAGAATGTGCTTCAATGACCAGTGAGATCGCCATCAATGGGATATTCAACCCACCACCAATGGAGGATTCAATCGATTGAGATAGATACATAAGTTCAGAAAATCAAAGTAACTTTTATATTATTTCAGCAAGAGGATGAGTACAGAGCCAAGCAGCAGGGTAAAGTTAAGGTTGAAACTGCAGTTTCTACTCGAGACGATGGCTGCCAGGCTTCACCAGGTGCCACGCATGATTGGGCCTCTACGTGTTCGTGGCTGGCGTTGAGTGAGATCAGGTGAGGACTGCCCTTGAAAATATCATAATGCACAACAATGGCAGGGCTGCAAAAACTTCTCCAAGAAATCCAACTTGAACTTTATTGGCCACATTTATTTTATTATATGCCCATGTACTCAGGTCACAGAGCCAGCCCGCATGGACTGTCTGCGCTACTCGGAGCGCGGCGGTCTTGGGCTTAGACACAGACAATGAACCGATCCATCTCTGATACATGACCCATGGACACATGTTTTGTCCACACATATACAATGCTTCATCACTAGCATATTTTCTAACACCTACTTTCTTTTTTTTAAATGAAATTGTAAAAACAAAAGTGGATCAAAATGTTCTAAAGTTTAAATTACCTTCTCACCAAACAAATTACCCTTCTTATACAACATAGTAAGCCCACCCGGGCTAACCCTTTCATACCCCCTTTCATACCCAGCCTGATGCCTGGGTCCTTCCTCCTCCCCTGGGCCCCCTTCCTCCTGCCCTGGGCCCCATCCTCCTCCTCTGATCTCCCTTCCTCCTGCCCTGATCTCCCTTCCTCCTGCCCTGGGCCCCCTTCCTCCTGCCCTGATCTCCCTTCCTCCTCCTCTGATCTCCCTTCCTCCTGCCCTGGGCCCCATCCTCCTCCTCTGATCTCCCTTCCTCCTGCTCTGATCTCCCTTCCTCCTCCTCTGATCTCCCTTCCTCCTGCCCTGGGCCCCATCCTCCTCCTCTGATCTCCCTTCCTCCTGCCCTGATCTCCCTTCCTCCTGCCCTGATCTCCCTTCCTCCTGCCCTGATCTCCCTTCCTCCTGCCCTGGGCCCCCTTCCTCCTGCCCTGATCTCCCTTCCTCCTCCTCTGATCTCCCTTCCTCCTGCCCTGGGCCCCATCCTCCTCCTCTGATCTCCCTTCCTCCTGCCCTGATCTCCCTTCCTCCTGCTCTGATCTCCCTTCCTCCTGCCCTGATCTCCCTTCCTCCTCCCCTGGGCCCCATCCTCCTCCTCTGATCTCCCTTCCTCCTCCTCTGATCTCCCTTCCTCCTCCCCTGGGCCCCATCCTCCTCCTCTGATCTCCCTTCCTCCTCCCCTGATCTCCCATCCTCCTCCTCTGATCTCCCTTCCTCCTTCCCTGATCTCCCTTCCTCCTGCCCTGATCTCCCTTCCTCCTGCCCTGGGCCCCATCCTCCTGCCCTGATCTCCCTTCCTCCTGCTCTGATCTCCCTTCCTCCTGCCCTGATCTCCCTTCCTCCTGCCCTGGGCCCCATCCTCCTGCCCTGATCTCCCTTCCTCCTGCCCTGATCTCCCTTCCTCCTGCCCTGATCTCCCTTCCTCCTGCCCTGGGCCCCATCCTCCTGCCCTGATCTCCCTTCCTCCTGCCCTGATCTCCCTTCCTCCTGCCCTGGGCCCCCTTCCTCCTCCCCTGGGCCCCATCCTCCTCCTCTGATCTCCCTTCCTCCTCCCCTGATCTCCCTTCCTCCTGCCCTGATCTCCCTTCCTCCTCCTCTGATCTCCCTTCCTCCTGCCCTGGGCCCCCTTCCTCCTGCCCTGATCTCCCTTCCTCCTCCTCTGATCTCCCTTCCTCCTGCCCTGGGCCCCCTTCCTCCTGCCCTGATCTCCCTTCCTCCTCCTCTGATCTCCCTTCCTCCTCCTCTGATCTCCCTTCCTCCTGCCCTGGGCCCCCTTTCTCCTCCCCTGAGCCCCCCTTCCTCTTGCCCCTCATGCCAGGGCTCACCATCTTCCCCTGTGTGTGTGGCTAACAGTTGGGATCACCACCAGACTCAGCCACGCTGGACCCTGAGGGTCCAGCTGACATGGGCGCAGCTCTGCTGTGAGCCTGCTGTGTCTTGTCTCCAGGAACACAGCTACTCATTGCCAAAGGCTGGCTCAGAGCAGGCTGGAGTATTTATTTACTCAGCTTTTCTCTTATCAGTGAGGTGGGATGAGCTCAATGTAGTCCATCCCATCATGGCCGGGTATGGTGGTGGGTTCGTGCTGAGAACACTGCGCGGAGCTGCAGGAGTCATTGACTCTTCGGAGGTCCTCCATTTTGAGTTTATTTTTGTGTATGGGATAAGTTGGTGATCTAGTTTCATTTTTTTGCATGTATCTGTCCAATTTTTCCAACACCATTTATTGAAGAGACTGTCTTTACTCCATTGTATGTTCATGCCTCCTTTGTCAAATATTAAGTGATTTGGGTCGATTTCTGGGTTCTCTATTCTATTCCATTGGTCTATGTGTCGTTCTTGTGCCAGTACCAGGCTGTTTTGAGAACAGTGGCTTTGTAATATAGGTTGAAATTTGGTATGAGATCCCACCTACTTTGTTCTTCTTTCTCAGGATTACTGTGGCTATTCAGGGTCTTTTTTATTCCAGATGAATTTTTGGAAAGTTCGTTATAGATCTGTGAAATATACCATTGGTATTTTAATGGGGAGTGCATTGAATCTATAGATTGCTTTGAGTAGTATGGACATTTTGATGATGTTGATTCTACCAATCCATGAGCATAGTATGTTCTTCCATCTATTTATGTCTTCCTCTACCTATTTTTTCAGTGTCATATAGTTTCTCACATGTAATCTTTTACCTCCTTAGTTAAGTTTATTCCTAGGTATCTCAATTTTTTTGGTTCGATCGTAAATGGGATTGCTTTTTTAGTCTCTCTTCCTATAAGTTCACTATTGGTGTAAAAAAAAAATGCCATAGATTTCTTGGCATTAATTTTGTATCCTGCTACATTGCCAAATTTATTTCAGCCTAATAATTTTTGATGGAATCTTTAGGGTTTTCTATGTACAATATCAAGTTATCTGAAAATAAGGACAGTTTTACTTCTTCTTTTCTGATTTGGATGCCTTTTATTTCTTCTTGTCTGATCACAATGGCTAATACTTTCAGTACTATGTTAAACAGAAGTGGTGAGAACGGGCATCCCTGTCTTGTTCCTGTTCATAGGGGAAATGGTTTTAGTTTTTGTTCAGTGAGTATGATGTTTTCTGTGGGTTTGTCATATATGGCTTTTATTATGTTGAGGTATGATCCTTCTATTCCCACCTTGCTGAGTGTTTTGATCAAAGATGGGTGTTGGATTTTGTCAAATGCTTTTTCTGTGTCAATTGATATGATTACGTGACTTTTTATCTCTGAATTTGTTTATGTGATGTATCATGCTGATTGAATTGAGGATATTGTACCATCCTTGCATCACTGGGATAAATCCTAGTTGGTCATGATTATGATCTTTCTGATATACTGCTGGATCTGATTTGCTAGAATTTTGTTGAGGATTTTGGCATCTATATTCATGAGGGATATTGGCCTGTAATTCTTTTTCATGTTGTTGTCTTTCTCTGGGTTTGGAATTAGGATGATTCTGGCTTCATAGAAGGAGCTTGGAAGTGTTCCTTCTTTTTGAATTGTTTGGAATAGTCTGAGGAAGATAGGTTTTAGTTAATCCTTGAATGTTTAGTAAAACTCCCCATGTGAAGCCGTCTGGCTACGGGCTTTTGTTTGCTGGGAGCTTTTTGATGACTGCTTCAATTTCTTCCATAGTTATCAGCCTATTGAGATTTTTAGAATCTTCCCAATTGAGTTTTGGAAGGTTGTATTTTTCTAGGAATATGTCCATTTCCTCTAAGTTGTCTAGTTTGTTGGAGTATTTTTTTTAAACAATTGTTTGTATTTCTGAGGGGTCTGTTGTTATTTTGCCTCTCTCATTTCTGTTTTTGTTTATTTGAGTCCTCTCTATTTGCTTCTTGGTGAGCTTGGCTAGAGTTTCATCAATCTTGTTTATCCTTTTAAAGAACCAGCTCTTGGTTTCATTGATCTTTTGTATTGTGACTTTTGTTGTTGTTTGTCTCCATGTCATTTATTTCTGCTCTGATCTTTATTATCTCTTTCCTTTTGCTCACTCTAGGCTTTTCTTGTAGCTCTCTTTCTAAATTTGTTGAGTTGTAGAGATAGATGATTTACTACCATTTTTTCTTGCTTGTTGAGGTAGGCTTGCTTGTTGAGCTAGGCACTTCCCTCTCAGGACTGCTTTCATTGTGTCCCATAGATTTTGGATTGTTGTGTTTTTGTTGTCATTAGTTTCCAGGATGCTTTTAATTTATTCATTGATCTCTTTGGTAATCCAGTCATTATTTAATAGCAGGCTATTCAACTTCCAAGTTTGAGATTTTTGGATTGTTTTTATTGTAGTTTATTTCTAATTTTTTGGCATTGTGGTTTGAGAAGATGCTTGGTATGATTTCAATCTTCTTGGATTTAGGGAGACTTTGCTTGTGACCCAATATGTGGTCTATTTTTTAAAATGTCCCATGTGCTTTTACAGTATTTCTTTCATTGCTGGTTTGGTGGTGATAAACTCCCTTAGCTTTTTTTTCCCCCTCCCTACGAAGCTCCTGATTTCCTCTTCAATTTTGATCAATAACCTTGCTGGATAGAGTATTCTTGGATTTAGTCCTTTGTGTTGTAACACTTTGTGTACCTCCTTCCATTCCTTTCTAGCTTGATGTGTTTCTGTTGAGAAATCATTTGTTAATCTGATGGGTGTTCCTTTGTAGATAACTCTCTGTCTCTGTCTTGCTGCCTTTAAGATTCTTTCTTTGTCGTTGATATTTGCCATTGAAATTCTGACATGTCTTGGTGTGGGTCTTTTGGGTTGATCCTGCTTGGGACTCTCTGTACTTGTGTAACTTTTTTCTTCCCCATATCCGGGAAGTTTTCTGTCATTATTTCTTCAAATAGATTTTCTAATCCTTGCTGCTCTTCTTGACCTTTTGGCAGCCCTATTATATGTATGTTACTTCATTCCATGTTGTCTGTCCCAAAGCTCCCTTAGGCTTTCCTCCTGATTTTTAATTTTTTCTTCAATTGTTGTTCAGATTGAGTTTGTTTCTGTACCTAATCTAACTCACTAATTTGGTCCTCTGCTTCTTCTAGTCTACTGTTGAGACTTTCCATGGTGTTTTTGATTGTAGCCATATCACTTTTCTTTTTTTAAAAATTATTTAAAAATATATATATTTTATTGAGTTTTTACAGAGAGGAAGAGAGAGGGATAGAAAGCTAGAAACATCGATGAGAGAGAAACATCTATCAGCTGCCTCTTGCACACATCCCCTACTGGGGATGTGCCCGCAACCAAGGTACATGCCCCTAACCTGAATCAAACTTGGGACCCTTCAGTCCGTAGGCTGACACTCTATCCATTGAGCCAAAGTGGTTTTGGCATATATCACTTTTCATTTCTTCTTGATTCAAGAATAGGTTGTTGATTTTTTTTACCATCCGATGTATAAATCCACAATCATTAATCTGAACTCTTTTTCAGTCATGTTGCAAGCTTCAATTTCATTAATTTCCTTTCTTGGTGACTCCTCATTTTCTTTCCTCTGGGGATTGTGTCATCTCCCCATTCTGACTATCTCCAGAAGGTTCAAGCTTCAAGTTGCATGGACCTAGGCTGAGTGTAGTGGGAACTTCACAGCACCCGAGTTTCACTGAAGTGCTCTGGCACTAGGACATGTGGCTGCTGTGGGTTGGTGGGAACCAGGCTTGCCTAGGTTCAGTATTTCCAGCATGGGCTTTGGGTTTGGTAGCCTAATTGCGTGTGGGGAAAAGATTCCAGTCTCTCAAATTTCAGTAGCAGCACTGAGGTCCCTGTGCTATCTCAAGCTCATTCCCATAGAGGCACTGCTGCTCGGGGGA
Source organism: Vespertilio murinus (assembly GCA_963924515.1). Taxonomy (NCBI): domain Eukaryota; kingdom Metazoa; phylum Chordata; class Mammalia; order Chiroptera; family Vespertilionidae; genus Vespertilio; species Vespertilio murinus. The sequence goes on from OZ004712.1 coordinate 74,507,892, forward strand.
TGGGCAGGTCTATCAGTTACTATGGTGCTATCCACTCTCCCTGAGCCTGCGGGGAGGGGGACAGGCTCTCTGACTCAGAGAAATCTGCTGCAGGAAGTCTGGATTCTTGTTGTCTGTTGGTCTGAAACTGTAGTCACAGTTCTCTGTCCCCAGTGGCTGCAGGGTCCTGATTTGTGTCTGAGGCCAGGATCCTAGCCTCAAGCAGCTCTGTTTCTCTGATGGCGCGGTCTGCGTGCCTGCAATTGCTGTCCAGAGTGTCTGCTTTGTGTGGGGACTCCCCCATCTAAGACTGCCCAGGTTGGAAGCCCCTTGAGGACCTGCAGAATCTAACTGTCCCTAAGCTCACACACACCACCCATGTCCACACTCCCCTCTATGGGCTCCTCACTCTCTCACACTCTCCCTCCTTCCTGTCATCTTGATTCTCCCATAAAGATGTCGAATGCCCGCGAGGAAAGGGCATCTCAGTCACCTCTGGAGTCTGGGCTGAAAAATGTCATGTGATGTGAAATTATATTTTTAAATGTAAGGCAAGATACTTTCCAAGCTGCTTGACAGCTTGGGAATGAGAATTCTCAAGGAGTAATCTGTGATTAAGGTTTGAACTGATTAAATTACAAGAGGAAAGAGTAGGCATTAAGATATATTATAAAGGTTTCTTATTAAAAGTTGTGAACACATACGTTCAACTATCCACTTCCGGTTATTTGGAGTTTCTTGGTTTCTGGGAGTTATCTTGATTTCTTCTCAGACGTTCTTTAATTATATTTCAAATCACAGCCAGCCATTACCTTTCTTACAGCTGAAATGCTTTCAGAACTGCTTTATATGTATGAACAGGGTCAGTATTTCTTTCCTTAGATGCAGTCAGTGATTAAGAGCAAAGCACTGAGAGGCATTTAGAAGGAAGACGGAGAAGGAAAAGGGTGGGGGGCAGAGGAGTGGGAAGGAAGAGGCTGCTCCGAAAGCCGAGCCTCAGCACCAAGCTCTGTAAGGGGTGAATTATATCCTTGAGTCAAGAAAACACATTTCAGACTTGAAAGCCTTGAGCTTAGCTTTGAGTTTGAAATGTTTATCTACATAAAAATAGTGGTAAAGCATTGCAAGTTCTAGAACTAACATGAATCATGCTTTCTTGCTGTTTACTTTAATTTGCTTTTACTTGGTTATGCTATTTCTCCTTTGTAGTTTAAAATAAAACTATTGAAAAATGTTAGAAGTGATGTCATTTTAAAAAATGGTTCTTTTTTTGGATATGAACATGGAAAATCTCTGGGAATAAACTAACATTCAGCATTGGCTAGAGTGTGAGTGAACATGCTCACACATGAGTGAGCGAATCTTTCTGTAGAACCAGTTGTGAGGGCAGAACAAGAGCTTTGGAAAGAAATCATAGATTCTTTAACCCAGAACTCTGATTTCTAGGCACATATCTCAAGCAAACAATGAAGGAAATTTAGTTTAGATGCTACTACGACATACCCATAGACATGATGCTGAGGAGACGCTCATTCCCCCCTCGCCTCATTGTCTGTGAAGTGCTCGAGGGCCAATAGCAGTGGTGATGGAGCTGGTGGTGACATCAGGAAGCATTTATTATGAATTAATTAGGTGCTTGACACCCTGAGTACCCTCTGCACACTAATTAACTCATTTGCTCTAACCCTCATAACCACTTTTGCAGCCGGTGGCATTATTGCTTCCCTAGTTTCAGGTAAGGACATGAGAAGGAGGGACTTGTCTAAAGTCAATGACTGGTGACTTCGCTGGGCCCGGTTCCAGCGCCTCTGACACAGAGGAGCAGGACATGTGAAGGCTATGGCAGTCTCACTTTGCTGTTTTCTTCTAGCTGACGAGGTGCTGTGCCCAGTTATGACTGAAAGATGAAGACTCTCTGGACCTTCTTGCAAATTCCCAGCTGGAGAAAGAAGGCCAGGTGGAAGCTGCCCAGGCTCCAATGACTCTATAAACTGTGAATTGCTCTAAATAATAACCACCATCCTTCCATGTCTCACGTCCAAAGGAAAAAGGCTTCACATTCTGCTCACATGGACTTCAGTGTTGGAACATTTGCAGACCTCCTTGTATCTGTGCTGGCCCCAGGCCACGCCTTCATCCAGGGGCTATTTGAAAGCTCTGAATTGCACCCCAAGTTCCCTCGTGCCGGTGTTCATCTTTACAAGCGCAGGACCACGTGTCTGAGGTGTGCACAAAACAACTCAGGGACAAGAGTGGGTCTGAGAACTCAGAAACAACAGGATTTGGCAGTGGAGGTTCGTTTTAAATGCACTAGCAGTGGGCCGGCTGTGTGGGTCCTCTCCGGTGGACTGAGAGACAGCAGCTGCTGGCCAGGCCTGCCTCAGGTCTGAGCCCAGCACCCGCTCCACTCGGGACCTGCCTTTCATAAATTATTCTGTGTTTCTGGGCCTTTGCTCTTCCCCTGCGACCACAGGCTAACTGCAGGAGCGGTTACTTCCCAGAATGCCATTGGGTTTTGTTTGGAATCCACTCAGTGATTCCAAGTTCCTCAGGGTCCAAACCAGGACAGAGTCCCATTTCTTACTGTTGGATGGATCTGCTAGCTCCACCCACTCATGTGATTATGTCCCTCACATCGAGCTTCTGTGCTGACCAACTCTGCCTTAGGCTGGCCCTGCAGGCCTGTGCCCACAGGGCTCAGTGTTCAGAGGGCACTTGCCCAGTGGCCCAAGCCCAGCTGGGCCCAGCTGAGCCAGAGAGGTTCCCAGTGGAAACGAGGCCTGTTCATTGGGCCCTGAGAAGAACACTTTGGAGACGCACATAGGGGACGTTCTGGACAAAGGACAATCCCAGGTGCAGCACCATCCTGCCGGGAAAGAAGTCCAGCCTGGCCTTCCTCAGGCCAAGAAACGGTGCCAGTGTCCACAACTGCTGGGCCATCAGTGCGCCCAAGCCAGTCCCGCCCGCTGGCTTGGTCTGTGCTCCCCGCGGCGCCATGGCAGCACTGTGTCTAGGCCCTTAGTTGGAGTCTGCGCATCTGCCGCTGGCCCAGTTGGACCACATGGGCAATATGGAGAGAAAGAGAGAGGGAGGGAGAGAGAGCGGGGAATGAGAGGGAGAGGGAGAAGGATAGAGAAAGAGAGAGAGAGAGAGAGAGAGAGAGAGAGAGAGAGAGAGAGAGGGGAGGAGAATGAGAGAGAACTTTTTTGTTAAGCAGGGATTATATTATGGGAAGGACCAATCAACTTCCCAGTCTCTGTGGGGCTGGCATTGGGTCCTTCGCCCTAACCCAGTGGTCAGCAAACTCATTAGTCAACAGAGCCAAATATCAACAGGACAACGATTGAAATTTCTTTTGAGAGCCACATTTTTTAAAGTTAAACTTCTTCTAGCACCACTTCTTCAAAATAGACTCGCCCAGGCCATGGTATTTTGTGGAAGAGACACACTCAAGGGGCCAAAGAGCCGCAGTTTGATGACTACGGCCCTAACCAATCTATTTTCTAGGTCTTCTGGGGGTGGGGGTTCTGTACCCCTTATTGAATTCAATTCTTTTCCCATAGTAGGCTCCGCCCCGTATGGGAGCAGTCTTCCTACTGCGCAGACCTAGTAGGAGCGCCTCTCCCTGGTCCCTTGGCTTCCCCTGCACAGCCAGCAGAGGGCATCCCTCGTTGCTCTATCCTTTCCCCAGCAGCTCAGGAAAGGGCCAATGGCTCTCTGGGGAGTGTGCCCAGCTGTAGCTTCCTGGTGGGTCAGCTTCTCAATGTCTGGCTCCTTCGTTCCCCCTCTCCCATTGCATCCAGCTGTTTAGGTTCTGTAAGAACCTGCCCGAGTCATCTTCTAGAAAAGCAGCAGCATGTGGCCAGGCAGCGGCGGAATTTCCCCAGAGCAGACAGGATGTGGGTAGGAAGAAGGTATGAGCTGTGCACATGGCTATCAGCAATGTCTTAGGAAGATTCCTCTGGGCAAAGGGAGGTGGGACTGCTAGAAAGGCCTCAGCCCAATATTTCAAATGCCCCAATGGGAGACAGCAAGACCTAGGCGACCTATTAGGAAACAGGTGACCAAATAGCCCTCAGCCAATGAGGAGCCACAGGAGGGACTGAATCTAGGCGGTGTTCCTGCCCTGGGTGTGATCCTGTACAATGGGCGCCTGCTCTGAGGGTGTTATTCAGCCTCCTGTTCGCCATGCTTCTGTTTCCCAGCCCGCCATTTGACATTGGACAGGTGAGCCCTCCTCACAGAGCCCGGGTGGTCCAGGTTCGCTCTCCTTGCCACCCGAGGTGGCCTCGGTGGAGGGGCCAGGCCTGGTCTGGGAGGTGTGGCTGTGTGAGGGCAGGTACGGAAAGGGGTCTTAGGACAGGCCCTAAACCAAGGACCCCAGTGGCATAACTTCAGAAAGCGTCTGCGGAGGAGTTCGCTCAGCACAGAGCCAGGGCGGCCAGGGGGGGACAGAGGGCCCTGTCTCCTGGCTGAGCCCCCAGGATTTAAGCCCTCACTGGGCCCAGCGCAGCCTCTCCAGGGGAATGTTAAAGCAGTCCTCCTGGGATTTCCTCAGCTGCCCAGATCCCTGGCATCCCACAGGGATGTGTTTAAAAACACTCTTCTTTAAATTTAGTGTTTTTAATTCATTGGAGTGACATGGCTACTGAATTATACAGGTTTCAGTGTCCATTTTGTAAATATCGTCTGTATGTCTGTGTGTTCACCACCCACGCGAAAGGACTGCTCTCTGCTCCCTCCCACCCTTTCCAGCCGGGAACCCGCCCACTCCCCAGCCTCTCCAGCCCCTTTCAGCTCTGGACAAACGGCCCAGCTCACAGCCACTTGGTAAAGCCAATGAGCTCTCCAAGCACTCTGTAAGTGGCTGAACTTCTGCTTAGAATTTCCTTGGCTCTTCCTGTTGGCAAGGCCTAGGAACTCTGGGCCCAGCGCAGGCAGCTGGTCCGCCACCAAACTAGCTCTGGCCCCAGCGAAAAGTTCCCGTTTTTAATTCACTCTTCTCACCCACAGATGAGGAGAACCCCGCTGGGCTCCCGTGGCGGGAACCCCACCTGTCTCTGGGATCTGCCCGAAGAGGGGGGTGGGGGAGGAAGGGTAGAGGGACGCTCCCTATGGGCTGGGCTTTCACAAAGGTTGGCCAAGGCTTCTCTCTCCCACCTGCTTAACCTCCACATTGTCTCTCTGGCAGGACTGTTCCATGGTGGGGGCACCCTGCACATCCCGCGCCTCCACCCCCAAAACGACAGTCATCTCTGGGTACCCTTAAAGTCTCAGGGCAAAATGGTCCCATCGGGAAGGCCAGTGAGGCCGTGCTATGGGGACAAAAACTTCCTCTATGCTCATCTGGAGTGTTTCACAGGCTTGGGCTGTGTCTTTGACTTTGCCCACACCTCTATCAACAAGCTCTTCATTCAACCCTGTTTTCTCTTCTTAATTCCATTTTTTAAATTAATTAATTTATTTTATTGAATGTATTGGGTGACACTAGTTAATAAAAGCATATAGGTTTCTGGTGTACAATTCTAAGTGCTTTCATCTTTGGCCTGGCCCAGGACAGCCCACGTGAGAATCTTACTGTCCTGTGAGTGGCACCCACAGAGGCCACTGCCACCTGACCTTCCTCAGGGTCTGCCGAGAGCACCATCCTCACACCCACTGCACCGTAGCCAAGCCCTTGCCGTGGGCTCCCCAACCTGCCCACTCTTCCTAGCCTATCACAGCAGACCGGGCAGGGGCTCTGTCAGCAAATCTTATTTAGAAAAAGAACTTTAACTAGTTAAGCTTTTACATGGCAACCTGAACTGAATTCATTTACAATTTGGCTATCTATCTATATAAAAAGCCAGCGACCAGAACGACTGGTCACTATGATGCCCACCACAGCCAGCAAATCAGCCCAATTTAACCAACCTCCCACAGCCCCTTCCCCCAGCTGGCCTCACCCCTGATTGGCTTCTCCCTCCCCAATCAAGGGCCAACCCACACCCCTGGCCCTTCTCCTGTAGGGGGCAGGCTGACTGGCCAACCTCCTGCAGCCCCTCCCCCAGCCCAGCCCTGATGGGCCTCCACCCCCACGATTGGCCCACAGCCTCTCTTCCCAGCCAGCTCCACCCCGCTCTGAATCGGGCCTGGCCAACCTCCTGCCCTCTCCTCCTCCTGACAGGCTGGGCCCTGATCTGCGCCGATTGGGGTTGGGCTGACTGGACCCCACTGGTGCATGAATTTGTTGCACTGGACCTCTAGTAAAAATATATTAAAATTTCGGGGAGGGTAGGGAGATATGGGGGAGATAAGAGATCAACTGAAGGACTTATATGCATGCATATAAGCATAACCAATGGACACAAAACTCTGGGGAGGAAGGGCATGTATGGGAGAGTGTGTGGGGGCAATGGTAAAATATGTACATATATAATACCTTAATAAAAATATGAAAAATATTAAAATTGTTACCTTTTCATTTTACTTTTCTAACGTGGTTACGAGAAAATTTTAAACTCCAAATGCAGCTCATACAGGGAGCACATTCTATTTAAATGTATGGCTCTGCTCTAGAGTTTGTGCACACACTTTTCTAGAGTGTGGGTTTGGAGAAACTCGTTTGTGCCAGAAATGTGGGTAACAAGGGTGCTCAGCAGGGAAGCCTGCACCAGGGGCTCATATGTGAACATATGTGGCAGAAGCACAGCCCAGTGAGCGTGGGTCTCACAGGCACTGCCCTCAGGACGAAGAGTTGGCTCAGGAGGTCAAGGACCAGGTGCTTTGAGAAGCATTCGAAAGGCCAGCAGGTGGCCCCCAGACAGCCCCCTGGGGCAGCCGTGGTTACAGAGGCCTGGCTAAGGTCAAGTCCTGCAGAACAGGGGTCCTAGACCGCGTCACATGACAGAAGTGGACAACTCCATGAGCTGTGCTAACAGTGCCCACTCTCACCCTGGCCAGTTCCTTAGTGGTTAGAGCATTGGCCCACACACCGTAAGGTCTCAGGTTTGATTCCTGGCCAAGGGCACATAACTGGGTTGTGGGTTTGATCCTGGGCCCCATTGGGGCATGCTTGGGACGCAGCCAATCAATGTGTCTCTCTCATATCAATGTTTCTCTCTCTCTCTCTCTCTCTCTCTCTCTCTCTCTCTCTCTCTCTCTCCCCTTCCTCCCTCCCATCCATTCTCTCTGAAAAGCCATGGAAAAATATCTTCCAGTGAGGATTAGCAACAACATCAGCAATAACACTGTGCCCACTGCGCACCTTTGGAGAGTCTGACAGTCACTGGCCTGTTACAAGTTCTGAGAGGACCCAGTGTGAGGCTCTTAGCTTGCTTTCCAAATGGATCTCCCTGGAGCCTTGTTCTTCAGATAATCTCATAACATCATAAAGCATTCAGTTACCTTTTGTGGGAGATGCAAGACTAGATGATACATTAATGTTTCACAGTTCTCTACTTCTAAATCAAAGGCTAATGGGTGAAAAGGAGGGTTGAGAGCATTCATATCAACAAAATGGAAAGGGAAGAGATGTGTGGGGTGAGCTGCCCCATTTCATGTGAACAGAACGGAGTCCCAATGGATTTAAATATCTGAAGAAAAAACAAGTCCCATATTTCTTAGCCTCCTTGCCTTTCCCTCTTGCTTCTAACCAGCAGAGTCCTGGGAAGCTGAGGACCTACGGATTCCTGTCCGCATCATACAAGACTGCCACGTTCTTGCCACGGACTCCCTGTGGCTGTGATGCAGCATGTGGCAAGGAGTCAGGAGTGGCCTCAGTCAGCAACCAGCTGGGAACTGCCAGCAGCCTTTGGCCGACAGCCAGCAGGAAACCAAGACCCTGAGCCCTGCACCCCCTGAGCGTAGAGCCGCATTCTTCCCCAATCCGCTTTCAGATGAAACCCTAGTTGACACCTCAGCAGCAGCTGGCTCTTTACTCTAGAAACAATCTTTCCATAATAGATGGCCTCATTCTGGGCAATAGAGTTCCGCTCATAAAATGTCGGTTTATGCTCTGCTCTTAAAGAACACTGCTGCTTCATGAGTTACTTGCACATTTGAAGAAGCCTTTGCCACATTCTAGCAATAGGAATTCTCATCAGAAGGCAAGTAGGCTGATGGTGGAGGAAGCCACCAATCTCATTAATGGAGGCAATTTCATTTAGAAACTTCAGTTTGATCATTATACTCTGATCAATTATGTACTACTACTAATTGTAATCATAACTCAATCTAGAAGAAATTCTTTTTTTTTTCTTAATCCTTACCTGAGGATATTTTTTCATTGATTTTTGGAGAGAATGGAAGGGATAGGGAAAGACAGAGAAACATCGATGTGAGAGAAACACATTGATTGGTTGCCTCCTGCACGAGCCCTGACCATGCACAGGCTGGGGAGGAGCCTGCAACCGAGGTAGAACCTGCACTCAGGTGTGTGCCCTTGACTGAAGGCGGATGCTCTAGCCACTGAGCAAAACTGGCCAGGGTCAAAAGACATTCTTTAATACCTAGAACCATATGGCACCAGAAAAAATTTGGAGAAATATTAATTTCAATTTGTATCCAATAACTGATCAATAAAAGATTGTGCGGCACAAAATGTCACATGAGGGCAAAGCACTGGAACCGTAAACATGAATTCAGAGGAATGAGGTTCCACACAAACTCCCCCTCTGTGAGGACAGAACTGCTCCTGTGTCTGAGGAAGAATTGGCCAGCACAAACTGCAGGGTGTTCAGATTCATCGGTAACACTGGGAAGCTAGGTGGCGTGGCAGCCGTCACCACAGGCTGGAGACCACGCCCTGTCTGGTGCGCATCAGCAATCGCAGCTGTTGGTGTACAAGCAGGCGGGAGTGCGGAGCATGGTGGATTTAATTTTTCTTCTGGTGGAAATAGGCGCGTGTTTGAGGCTTAATAGTCCTGTGTGTGGTTTAAAATGTGCTGTTTTATGGAACGTCTCTCAGTGGCATCAGCAAAAGTGGTTGGGGAAGAACCTCCAAAGCCCTCTTCTCCTTGAAAGCAGGTGGGCGCGGGCGGGTCGGCGGTCCCCATTCCCAGAGCTGCGGGCAGCACCGATCCTGCCGCGATGTGGGAACATGCACTGAAGGAAAATGGCTGGGTGTCCTGGAGACCACCAGCTGAGTGGCATTTCTCCATCTCAGCCAGCTTCACTCTCCCCCGTGGGCAGCCTGGCTCAGCGAGCACAGTGGCCCAGGCCCACGAGCTCCTCTGAGGGACCCACTCCCCAGCCTGAGCCGTCAGTGTGGACCAGCGAGGGCTGGACCAGCGTGAGAGCTTCTCCCCAAGCACTATTGAAGCCAGTGACAGACAATCAACAAGATGCTTTTCATCCTCACCAGAGGCTACTTTCCCATTGGTCTTTAGAGAGAGTGTAAGGGAGTGAGGAGAGAGACAGACAAACAGACAGACAGACAGAGATTAACTGGTTGCCTCCCACACACGTCCCAACCAGGGCCAGGGATCAAACCTGCAACCCAGGTACATGCCCTTGACCGGGAAGCAAACCTGAGACCCTTTGGTATATAGGCTGATGCTCTGCCCACTAGCCAGGGCTCTTACAGACAATGTGTTAATGTGGCAGCTGCCTGAGGTTGTGGTAATAGCTGAGCGTACAGTGGGTTGATGACCAGAAGAGTAAAATGAGAAGCTAGGCCATGAGGTGCCCGGGCTTTGTATGCCTCCTCATCCCTGGGATCCAGAAAGGCAGACGGTGCCCAGGGCTGAGTGGGTGCTCAGAAAAGGCAGGAAATGACTCAACGCTCTCCCCTCTGGCTGATCTCAAGGCAAGCGGTAAGTGAGCAAGCAAGAGTGAGGCTCAGGCCGAGGTGGGCAGGGCTTGGGATAGTGGGTCCTGGGCCTCTCTAGCAAAGCTGGAGCCACACTTGGCCACACTCACCTGACCACTGGGACCTGTGGGCTTCAGCAACAGCAGATATTTTTTTCATTGCAGAGTTTACATAATTGGCTTAGAAAAGTCACTACGAACACAGTTGCTGTGAGGAAGCTATAACAGCAGAACCCTGGGAGGCTTAGAATCTGACCTGCAGGGCAGTCATTTTATATTATTTAAAACTAGAGGCCCAGTGCATGTATTCATGCACATTGAAAGGAAATTAATTAGAAGAAATATTTTAATATAGCTATTTGCCCTTTCTCTAGAAAAGAAGTGTCAACCAAATTTATGATCAACAATGACAGATGGAGACATGCACATGCCATTGATGTCAGATAGATAGATAGATAGATAGATAAACTTAATTAGACCTGCTTACTGATTTAGCTAATCTTTTTCCAGCCTAGTGAAGCACCCCAGCTTCTCTTTCAGGTAATTGTCAAAAACACAATAGTAAATAGCAACATGAAGCAGATTACTATTGTAGGTCATGCAGGGAGAACAAAGGGTGAAATATTTAACTGCATCAGTGTTTGACTATATTCTATGCAGTGAGAAAACCTCATTTTCATTTCACTTTTTACTTTTTTTCCAGTTGGGTCAAATTTCTAAGCTTTCTAAATCTCTGTTTTCTGGCTAATGAAAAGAAAATAGGATTCTACCAAGTCTCCTAGCTACTTACTCCAGGACTTCTGTGAGAATCAAATGAGATAAGGCATGGGAAAATGCTTCACAGACATTTGGTTAAAGTGAAATGTTTCCACCTGTGTTCCTGGGATAAAGACTCCAAAGAGGCTAGTTGCTAGGGAGAAGAAGCTGAGTGCTGCTGCATGACATCATTACCTGGAGCCCACAGTGATTGTCTCTGGGCTGGGCTGGGCTGGGCTGTGGGCTATACTATGGAGTCTTGGAAGTGTTGGCTGTAATTTGGTGGGGGTGTTGCTCCGGGGTGGTGGCAGGCTTCTATACCACTTGGGGGAAGCCAAGTGTTGGTTTATCAGTGCGCATCATGGCAGTTCCTGTGTTGAGTGTATGCCCCCTGGTGGTCAGTTCACATCATAGAGACTGGTCAGATACAGCATATTAGCCATATATATGGCTAGTGCATAATTTTTCTTCTTAAAAATGGATTTATATGCCCATTTTTAAGAAGAAAAATTAAAAGAAATGCAAAGAGAGGAGAAAATAAGATGGTAGCATAGGTAAATACCTGAACTGCTGCCTCACACAACAATTTCAAAACTACAACTAAAAGACAAAACATCTATCACCCAGAACCACAGGAAAGCTGGCTGAATGGAAGTTCTACAACTAGAAGGAAAGAGAAAAAAGCATTGAGATGTGCACAAGTGCTAAAAAGCTGAGGTATGGAGGTGTGCAAATAGGGCTGGTGATGGGCAACTGGGTGTCCTGATTTTTTCCAACCCAAAGGGAGACAAGTTCCCAATTACTCTGAACTCCAGTTTCCAGGGAGATGCTGGGGACCCAAGCTTCTATGGGGAGAAGCTGGACTGTCTGCCATCAGGTCAGAAGTGAGGGTGACTTTCTTGCAGAGGTGAGCCCAGCAAACATTGTTTATTGTGCTGGGGCACGGGACACGGGGACTTGGAAATACTGAAACCAGAGATGGCTGACTGGCAGCTATCACTGTTTGTCATGCGCTAGCCTAGTAACTCCCAGAGACACCGCCCTGAACAATCTACAAACCCACAAAAGCTCCACATAGCGGCTTTTGCATATAAATGGCCTGCCCTACTGCAGCTGAACCTAACAAGCTGCAGCTCTGGTCAGACAGCTCCAAAACCTCCAAACCCCAAGCAAAGAGGAGAAAACTGTAGTTCTTGTTGTAGCTCCTGCTGAGTGGCCTCAGACAGTAGCTGACCTGCACCCCATTGGAGATCCAGAAACTAGTGTATCTAGTGGTCAGTGTGAGACGGCATCAGATTTCAACTACTCACATCCATAAGTGTCACACTCAAAAGGCAGACTCAGTGAGCACCAGAGCCCCTCTGGAATAATTGTCTCCAGCACAGCAATTCTTCTGTTATAGACACAGCGGGTCCTCATAGCCAGTTGGCCTGGAGATCAATTCCTCCCAGTGACACCAACAACAATCAACAAGGCTGTACACACAGTCCACAAAGGGGAAGCACCAAGAGTATCCACATCAGGTAACTGGGAGGCTGATGCACTGAACCATATAGGACACCAAGCACACAAAGCTACCCTACCAACTGAGGGAAGCAGCAAAAATGAGGAGACAAGGAAACAGATCACAAATGCAAGAAATGGAGGAGAACAAAAAACTGGACATAGAGTTAAAAAACACGGTTATAAGGTTTTTCAAGATTTTCCTAGAAAAGGCTGATAAATTTAGCAAGACCCTCGAGGATATGAAAAAGGACCAATTAGAAATTAAACATACACTTACTGCAACAAAATACATTATACAGAGACTCAATAGCAGACTAGAGGATCCCAAGAATCAAGTCAAAGATTTGGAATACAAAGAGGCAAAGGACACTCTTCTGGAGAAGCAAGAAGAGAAGAGAATCCAGAAAGATGAAGATAGTGTAAGAAGCCTCTGGGACAACTTCAAGCATATCAACATCAGAATTATGGGGATGCCAGAGAAGAGAGAGAGCAAGACACTGGAAACCTATTTGAAGAAATAATGACCGAAAACTTTCCCCACTTGGTGAAAGAAATAGACTTACAAGTCCAGGAAGAACAGAGAACCCCAAACAAAAGGAATCCAAAGAGGAACACACCAAGCCACATCACAATTAAAATGACAAAGGCAAAAGACAAAGAGAGAATATTAAAAGTGGCAAGAGAAAAGTTACCTATAAGGGAGTCAGCTGATTTCTCAACAGAAACTATGCAGGCCAGAAGGGAGTGGCAATAAATACTCAAAGTGATGAATAGCAAGAAGCTACAACCAAGATTACTCTACCCAGTAAAGCTATCTTCACAATGGAAGGTCAGATAAAGAGCTTCACAGATAAGAAAAGCTAAAAAGGAGTTCATCACCACCAAACCAGAAATATATGAAATGCTGAAAGGACCATAGAAAAGGCCAATAAATTTAGCAAGACCCCTGGGGATATGAAAAAGGACCAACTAGAAATTAAATACACACGGACTGCAATAAAATATATTATACAGAGAACCAATAGCAGACTAGAGGAACACAAGAATACAATGGTCCTTTTTCTTTTATTTTTCTTAATGAAACTTTTATGTTATTTTTTTATTAAGTTATTATATGTGTACATATCTTTCCAATACTCCCCCTCTCATACATGCCCTCCCTCCCCAGAGTTTTGCGTCCATTGGTTGTACTTATATGCATGCACACAAGTCCTTCAGTTGATCTCTTATCTCCCCCATATCTCCCTATCCTCCCCGCTGTAATTTGACAGTCTGTTTGTTGCTTTACTGTCTCTGTATCTATCTTTTTGTTCATCAGTTTATAATGTTCTTTCTTATCCATAAATGAGTGAGGTCATGTAGTGTTTTGTGGAGAGCCAAATGGGAAGATACCTGGACATTCTTTACATTGTTGCTGACTGGGCCCGGGATATTGGCAGAATCATGTCAGTTGCACTCCCACCCTGGGAGTGCGGAGATGTTCTTAGTCCCTGGCTTGTGTTTGTCAGGCAGGAAGGAGTGGGTGGGATCTGGCCCCTCCTAGGCTTCTTGTTTTTTCCTGTGAAAACCCCACCTTTTGTGTATTTGAGAATAAACAGAGGTGCTGTGTGGCTCAGGGTCGTCAGTCTGCCTCTCCAGCAGAGGAGGGTGGCGGCCCTCCTGGCTCCCAGCTTAAAATCTATCTCTGTGTCTTCTCTCTTTATTTCTAATATTTCTCAATCCCTGGCCGCCTCCCCTTAGAACCGGTTCGTTCATCTCTCTTTCCGTGCGGGACACGGAGAAGGGAGATCCCGCCACATCAGGCCCCCACAGTGTTTCTCTTTCATTGACTGGATTATTTCACTCAGCATGATGTTCTCCAATTCCATCCAGGTTGCTGCAAATGATAAGAATTTCTTCTTTTTTATGGCAGCATAGTATTCCATTGTGTAGATGTACCATAGTTTTTGATCCAATCATCTGCTGATGGGCACCTAGGCTGTTTCCAAATCCTAGCTATTTTAAATTGTGCTACTATGAACATAGGGGTGCATATTTCTGGTTTCTTAGGATATATTTCTAGGAGTGGGATTACTGGGTCAAATGGGAGTTCCATTTTCAGTTTTTTGAGGAAACTCCATACTGTTCTCCACAGTGGTTGTACCAGTCTGCATTCCCACCAGCAGTGCACGAGGGTTCCTTTTTCTCCGCAACCTCGCCAACACTTGTCGTTTGTTGATTTGTTGATGTTGGTCATTCTGATAGGTGTGAGATGGTACCGCATTGTTGTTTTTATTTGCATCTCTCAGATAATTAGTGACTTTGAGCATGTTTTCATGTGCCTCTTGGCCTTCCTTCTGTCTTCTTTTGAAAATATTCTATTTAGCCGAAACCGATTTGGCTCAGTGGATAGAGCATCGGCCTGCGGACTGAAAGGTCCCAGGTTTGATTCCGGCCAAGGGCATGTACATTGGTTGCGGGCACATCCTGGTGTGGGGTGTGCAGCAGGCAGCTGATTGATGTCTCTCTCTCATCGATGTTTCTAGCTCTCTATCTCTCTCCTCTCCCCTCCTCTCTGTAAAAAATCAATAAAATATATTTAAAAATAAAATGAAAATATTCTATTTAGGTCCATTGCCCATTTTTTTAATTGGATCATTTATCTTCCTTTTATTTAGTTGTATAAGCTGTCTGTAGATGTTGGAGATTAAACCTTTATTTGCAAATATGTTCTCCCATATAGTGGGCTTTCTTGTTGTTTTGTTGATGGTTTCTTTTGCTGTAAAAAAGCTTTTTATTTTGATGTAGTCCCATTTGTTTATTTTCTCTTTAGCTTCCATTGCTCTAGGGGCAGTATCAGTGAGGAAGTTCTTTTGCCATATGTCAGAGATTTTGCTACCTGTGGATTCCTCTAGTATTTTTATGGTTTCTCGTCTTATGTTTAAGTCCTGTATCCATTTTGAGTTTATTTTTGTGTATGGCGTAAGTTGGTGATCTAGTTTCCAATGGTCCTTTTTCATATCCTCCAGGGTCTTCCTAAATTTATTGGCCTTTAAGAAGAGGAAGAAGAAGAAAAAATAAAGATAAAAATTTTGATCAACAAATACATATATATATCAACAAGTGAATCTAAAAATCCGAGGAACAGAATAAACTGGTGAATATAATAGAATCAGGGGCAAATAAAGGAAGTGGATTGATAATTATCCGGGCAGAAAAGGATGGGGGGGTGCAGGAAGAGTCTGGACAAAAATATTACACCTATGGATGAGGACAATGGGGGGAAGGTAAGGGGAGAGGGGGGGGTGGGAACTGGGTGGAGGGGAGCTATGGGGAAAAAAGGAGAAACAATTGCAATAATCTGAGCAATAAATGCTTATTAAATTGAAAAATAAATAAATAAACACTAGTCTACACAGTTCACAGCTCTTTGAACACAGATTGTCACTGTTTCAACAATTACCCACAGACATCTCAGCTCTATTAACAAGTATTCCATGTGTTTCAAACACTTTTCTAAACATATCTTGGTTCAATCAACGGGAATTCTGTTTTATACACCTTTGTACAGTTTTCTAACTTCTTGAAACTAATCCTGAGTGTTCAAACCACTTTCTTACGTGAATCCCAGCTTGTTCAGTTATAAGCTTTTAAACATTGGTACACACTTCACAGCCCTTTAAACATTAATTATTTTTTTAAAAAAATATATATTTTGGAGACTGAAACAAGATGGTGGCCTAGGTAGTCTCTGAAGCTGCCACCCCATCAACAATTTGGAAAAAAACAACAACTAAAATCGAAAGGGACCGCACCAGACCCACAGGAAAGCTGGCAGAATGGGAAAGCTACAACTAGACACAAAGCAGAGCGCCGCTGCTGCCATGTGGAGTTTAAAACTACGGTGGAACTGGACCTGCCGGAGCTGCTGCTGCTGGGAATGAGAGAAGCCAAACCTCGCTCAGACCCGGGCCCAGGGAGTGGGCCATCCCGGCTGGCCTGCCATGGGAGTGAGGGAGCTGATGTCGGGCCTCCACCTTGCCTTTGGCTGCTGCCCAGAACAAGACACCTGTGAGCACGGTCTCCCCCCCCACAACCATCTCAGCCCGCAGCCGTCCAGCCCGCCCGCCGTGCTGGTGAGGAGATGGCGTGGCGCCTTCTGTTCAGGGCCCCGGCAAGTCCTTCCGCCGCCGCATGCCCGGGCCGAAGCTTCCGCCACTGCCACCATGTGGATTTTAAAACTACAGTGGAAATTGAACCACAGGAGCAACCATCGCTGTCGCACCCACCGCCGCACCTATCACCGCCCCCATGAATAAGGGAAATCCACAGAGAACAGAGCTCACTCTGCCCCGGTCTCAGGGAGTGGGCGGCCTCAGAACTTGGCCTCCATGTCCGAAGCTGCTCCGCTTCTGCACTGAACGAGACACCTTTGAGGGCGGTCTCCCTGCCTGCAGCCATCTCAGCCCACCTGCAGCCGTCCCAGCCCACCTGCCCGCCATGCTGGTGAAGAGATGGCACGGTGCCTTCCGTTCGTGGCCCCGGCAAGCCCTTCGCCCTTCAGGCCCACAACCGCAGGGCCGAGCCTCTGCGGGGACCCCAAGGAGGGGTGCCACTGCCACCATATGGATTTTAAAAATACAGTGGAAATTGAGCCACAAAAGCCACCACCTCCGCCGCACCCGCCGCTGCTGCCACAAGTGAGGGAAGCACACCGAGAACAGAGCTTGATCCACCCCGGGCCCAGGGAGTGGGCGGCTTCGGAGCTTGGCCTCCGCGTCAGCAGCCATTCCGCTGAGACTCCTTGGAGCACGGTCTCCCCACCCACAGCCATCCCAACCCGCCCGCCGTGCTAGCTAGGAGCTAGCATGGCGCCTCCAGCTCGAGACCCCAGCACCCAGAGGGGCCGTGTGCCCTGGGTGAGCCGTGTGCCCCAGGGGGCCATGTGCCCCGGGTGAGCCATGTACCCTAAGGGGGCCAGGTGTCCCAGGAGAGCCGTGTGCCCCCGGGGAGACATGTGCCCCGGGAGAGCTGTGTGCCCCGGGGAAGCAGTGGAACCTGGGGGGAGAAGCGGTGTGAACCAGAGGAGGAGCGGATTCTATTCGTGTGGTCCTGAGATAATCACCATAAAACAAGCAGATTGTCAAATGACAGCGGGGAGGGGAAGGAGACCTGGGGGAGATAAGAGAACAACTGAAGGACTGGTATGCATGAATATAGGTGCAACCGACGAACACAGAACTCTGGGGAGGGAGGGCATGAATGGGAGGTGGGGGGGGGGCAATGGTAAGCTATGTACACATATAATACCTTAATAAATTAAAAAAATTAAAAAAATTAAAAAATATATATGTTATTGATTTTTTACAGAGAAAGAGAAAGGGACAGAGCTAGAAACATCGATGAGAGAGAATCACCGATCAGCTGCCTCCTGCAACCAAGGTATATGCCCCTGACTGGAATTGAACCTGGGACTCTTCAGTCCTCAGGCCAATGCTGTATCCACTGAGCCATACTGGTTTCGGCAAATATCAATTCTTAGTGTTTCATATTTCCCAACAGGTATCACAGCCTCATCAACATGTATCCTCAGAGTTTCAAACACATTCCTAAACATTTCCCAGCTCTGCCAGTGTGAATTCCAAGTGTTTTATAGATTTTCATACAGTTTTCTATGCTCTTTATATGGGAATTCGAAGTGTTTAAACCACTTTCTTACACATATCCTAGCACTTTCAGTGAGAACGACTAATGTTTCAAACAATCTTCTACACATTTCCCTAACCCTAACACTAAATACTAACCCTAATTCTAACCCTACCCCTAACCTTAATATAACCCTGACTCTGACCTTAACATAATCCTGACCTTAACCTTAACCTAACCCTGACCCTAACCTTAATATAACCCTGACCCTAACTCTTATCTCCTAACCCTAACCTTAACCTAACCCTGACCCTAACCTTTACATAACTGGGCCTTGCATTGGCCAGAGGGCGGGTTCGGGGCGAGGAAGGAAAACAAAGAAGCCTACAGCACCCGGTATTCCCAGGGGGAATCCCACCCAAGTACTAACCATGTCGACCTTGCCTTGCTTCGGAGATCAGAGGAGATCTGGAGGGTTCAGGGTGCTGTGGCCCAGAAGAGCTGGAGCAGGCCTCTGTGACGTGACCAGGTCGTGTGTCTTCCCCCTCCTCCCCCCCCCCCCCCAGCCTGGACCAGATCTCTCCCTGCTGAGCCACCAGCTGTCTCTGCCGCCCATCTCCCCAGCTTCCAAAACATGGGGAGGGCGCCTCTCGCTGTGGGTGCCATTGCCTGGAAGGCCCAGAAGGGGGTGTCCATCCCAACTGGGCAGAACAAACCCCCCAGGGATGGCAAAAAGCAAGGGGCGGGCGGGGCCTTTGGTGGGCGGCTGTGGGTTCCCTTAGGAGTTTGTGGAGTACCTCCCTCCACAGCACCGGGTCCATCAGCCTCCACCTCCCCCCGTGGGGGCCCTGCTGCCTGGAGGAGCGCAGGGCTCCCCTTTGCGGGGAAAATGCCATTCGCCCTGCCATCAGGACAAACTCCATTTCCAGATTTCGGACGGAGGGTAGGGTTGGGGTATCAGAGGACCCAGGGAGGGCCTCCGCCCTGCGCTTCAGGGTCAGGGGCCCGGAGCCCCAGAGCCTCCACCAGGACTGCAGGCCACAGAGGCGGGGCCACCCCCAGGCTGGCCCGGGCTCAGCGCCCTCAGCGCCCCCCGCCCCGCCCTCTCCAGGGACCATGCCTCCCCCGCTGAGCCCTCAGCTGCCTCCCTCCGCCGCCAGCCGCCCTCCGGTGGGGGTGCGATGTGCCGGGTCGCCGGAAGGGGGCGCCCTCCTCAGCTGGGCTCTCTTAGGGGTTCCTCCTCTTCACCTCCCCAGTGCAGCCTCCGCTTGTGGGGAATTTAAAGTCAGGGACACCTGCCCAGGTCTCCAGAAAATGGTTTCTTGCATCATCCCTCGTGTGTCCGTAGGGTCCCTGGGAGGGCCCAGGAGGACACAATGGCTTTGCCAGGACACTCAGCCCATCGGGCAGACGCAGGTCTAACTCGGCTCTGAACGCCGGGACTCTGGTGGCCAGGACAGGGAGCCTTCGGGGAAAGCTGAGTTGCAAAACTTGGAGTGTTTGTGGGGGATGACGGGTGTCAGTCCAAAGCCCTGAGGGGTCTGCAGGTCAGCCTGCTTAAAGGAAAGCATACTGGCCGGAGAGCCTTGCACCCTTGAGGTCACTCACTCAGTCACAGGACAGTTGGAATCTAGAACTCTGGTCACCAGGCACCCACAATCTGGAGACAGGCCCCTCTCCCCTCACTTGGCTGGCCGCAGGCCTGGGGAGAGAGCTGGTCTGCAGGTGGTCTCAGAGGGTGGGGTGTCTTTGGAAGAGCTTCCCACAGCAGCTGTCTCGCTCACCGCACACAGTGGCCCTGGTCTCCCCTCCGACGCCTGCTGTCACTGGGCAGTGTGCAGCCTCAGGTAAGGCACGCCAGCCTAGCGCCGGCCCATCCCAGGGAGGCCAGGGCCCGGAGCACTCGAGGGCATCCTATCCGTCCTTGCCAATGTGTACGTGCGTGTGGATGTGCATGTGCGTGTGCCTGTGGCAGTGTGTGCTGGGGTGCCAGAAACTGCAGGAGGGCTGGTTTGCTGGGTCTCTCCAGTGCCTATGTGAGGTCCTGGGGGGCACACCAGGAAGTGAGTGCTGGGGACCAAGCGCCCCTACCCTCTGGAAATCCTAGGCGTGGCGGGGTCATGTTACTCCTTTGTGGCTGCAAGTCAATCCAGACAGCCCTGTGTGCCACCAGGTGAGGGGAAATGACTTTATGTAAGGGGTTTTCCCAGGCAGTTTTGGCTAAGGGCCTAGACTCCAGGCGATGCCTCTCAGAGCTCTGCCCTGGAGATCATGACGAGGTCGTGGAGACTCAGTTGGACCAGTCAAACTCCTTCCAAACCTTGTCCGGGCGCTAGAGACTGGACCCCGGGCAGGGCAGTCAGAGTGGGCCCAGAGTTGAGGGTGGGTACGGAGGCCGCTGTGTGCCCACGGGATGATGCCCAAGGAGAGCCAGATGTCAGATTCCCACTAGAGTGTTCACCTGTTCCACATCCATCCTTCCATCCATCCATGTATCCATCATGTATCTGAATCCTCTGGCAGGGTATTTTCCCCTTGATTCTTAGGGCGAGTGGAAGAGGCCCGGAGAGGCAGAGAGAAACATGGATGTGAGGGAGACACTTTGAATTGGTTGCCTCCCGCAGGCGCCCTGAGGGGGCAGGGAGGGATCCAGCCTGCAAGGGAGGTAAGTGCCCTTGGCCCCAATGGAATCCGCAACCCTTCCATCCACAGGCCTACGCTCTGTCCACTGAGCCAAACCCGCTGTTCCCCCGTCAGTGTGTCAGACGCCTCCCTGTTGCCCCCACCCTCCACCCCCAGGAGTGCCGGGGGCTTCCAGCAGTGCGGGAGAAAGGTTTTATGATGCATTGTAGTCATTAACCAGTCTTGTACTATTACATTGAAATGGTCAATTGAGACAAACAGTTGAGATCTTTCTTCCACCACTGATTAAGACTGATTAGGGTGGCAGTTGTTGGGAGTAATATTCACTTAGCCTTCTGAGCTTTCTGGGCAGACTTGGTGACCTTGCCAGCTCCAGCTGCCTTTTGTTCCCTTCTTTGATGACACCCACAGCAACTGCCTGTCTCATGTCATGAACAGCGAAACGGCCCAGAGGAGGGTAGTCAGAGAAGCTCTCAGCACACATAGGCTTGCCAGGAATCATATCAACAATGTCAGCATCACCAGCTTTCAAAACCTTGTGGCCATCTTCCAGCTTTTCCCCAGAACAACGATCAATCTCCTTCACTCAGCAAATTTGCAAGCAATGCGAGCTGTGTGACAACCCAGCACAGGTGCCGTCTTTACGGTGACCTTCCATCCCTTGAACCACGGCAAATTAGCACTTGGCTCCAGCATGTTGTCACCATTCCAACCAGAAGTTGGCACAAATGCTACTGTGTCCGGGTTGTAGGCAGTTTTCTCAGTGTGGGTGCTGACTTCTTTACCAATTTCCTCGTACCTTTTCTGGCTGCAGGGTGGCTCAGTGGGACCCATTTGGTTGTTAACGCCAACCATCAGCTGTTTCACCCGACGAGTAGACAAGGAGGGCATGCTCATGGTCTGTCCATGCTTGAGATGCCTGCTTCCGATTCACCAACACCAGCAGCAGCAATCAGGACCGCACTGTCAGCCTGAGATGTGCTTGTGATCATATTTTTTAATGAAGTCTCTGTGCCCTGGGGCTCCAATGATGGTCACATATTACTTGCTGGTCTTGAATTTCCACAGGGAGATTTCGATGGTGATACCTCGCTCCTGTTCAGCCTTCAGTTCATCCGAGGCCCAGGCACACCCGGAGGAGCCCTTTCCCACCTCAGCAGCCTCCTCAAATTTCTCGAGGCTATTTTGTCGATGATCCCACCACATTTGTAGATCAGATGGCCAGTAGTGGTAGACTTGTTGGAATCTATGTGCCCACTGACCACGATGTTGATGTGAGCCTTTTCCTTTCCCATCTTGGGTTTGAGTTCACGGTGGTTTGCAGGACGGTGGTGTTCAGGCAGCAAACCCGTTGGGAAAAGCTGGTAAACCTTTTTGAGACAGTTCCCCGGCTCTGTCAAATGGGGATCATATTCACTGAATGGAATTGTGGTGATTAAATGGGATCACTAGTCTAGAAAGTTCCTGGCCCTGAGCAGGGTTCCCTGCCCTTAAGGGCACTTTTTCCTACATCTGGGGAATACTGCCGCCAAAGATCAGTTCCCAGGCTCGCTGCTCAGAGGAGCTAGGGAAGTTAGGGGCCAGGCCTTTGTAGTAACCGGCTCCTGCCACAGCAAGCCGGTGTGGGAGGGAAGCCCTCATGCTCAGCACCTGGGCAGTGGGCTCTGCATGCTCTTTGCCCCTTCCAGGCAATTGAATGCACTTGCAATCAAACCTGCCCAGAGCCCCTGCGGGCAGGGAGAGGGCAGGATTTCCAGAGGAGTGACAGAATGGAAGGCCAATCTCAGGCCTGCTCCTCTGCTTTGTTTGCTTTAAAACCCTGGCAGGTGCCTGATGACTCTGGAAGTGGCCGATCCTGTGCTAGCAGGTGGTAGGGGGTGGTTGTGTAAGACCCCCAGAAGGAGACCCTCACTCTGTCCCAAGGATTAACGGCGACCCAATCAACCGCAGGAGGCGTCACTTGATGCAAACAGCAAGAGGCTTTATTCCAGCGCGCTGGGGCTTGACTCGTAACCCACACAGGAGCAGAGGAGTCCAGCAGCCGAGTAGAAAATCTTACAAGCATATATAGGCAAAAGTCACGCATAGGAGGGGTTACACATGGAGGGGGAAGAAGGGAACAAAGGAATTCCAAAAAAGGGGAGCCGGTCTCGTTAATTACTTGTTTTATGAGAGGGTCTACACTTAGTCAACAGTCCCACTGGGTAATTTTATCTTATCTATCAGAGCACTGTTCAGGGGCTATAACTCTCAGAGCACTAATTGGGGCTATTACCTTGAGCGGTTTTAAGAGCTATGTTCCCATCACTAACGGGGGACCTTGGGAGTTGAGATAAGACAGACAGCCTTCTTAAAAAGATGTTTATTCTTTGAACAGCTCAGGGCAGCCACAGGCCACATGCCAATGAGAAATTCCAGCTTCCTCACTGCTAGGTGAGGCAGGGGGGTTGCGTTTTTCAGTTGCAGTGCTTGGTTTTGATTTTTGTGAAGTAGGTCGTGAACTTCCATCATGAGAAAGTGCTGGCTGTGGGGGAGTTGGGGATGCAGGAGGGGGGACGCCCATCCGGGGTGCGGGGGCCGGTGGGGCTTCCAGAGCCCCTTCTGGGCCCCGAGGGAGGGTGTCACACTGTCATTTACTAGCCTGTGACTTGGGACAGGATGGGAATGTGTCTTCTCGCCTTTCAGATAAACGTTACCCGCCCTTGATGGTTTGGCTCCGCAGATAGAGCATCGGCCTGGGGACTGGTCCCGTGTTCGATTCCAGCCAAGGGCACATGCCTGGGTTGCAGGCTCTATCCCCAATGCTGATCAATGATGGTTTCTCTTCATTGATGTTTTCTCTCTCCCCCTTCCTCCCTGAGATAAATATATATATTTTTTTTTCAAAAAGAAGACATGCATAAGGCTAATTTTAAAAGGCGTACTTAAAAATATATAAATAAATGAAATGAAAGTTACATGTTATTTTTGTGTTAAAGTAAGAAGGTCCTCTCCTTGGGGCTCAGATATTCTGGGCGCTAGCTCTGCTCCAAGGAGACATCCCCTGGCTGTGGGCGGCAGGGCGGGCCAGGCCTCAGTGCCCAGCCCCACCAGTCCCTCCGGGCACCGCCGGGCTGCACTGGAGGGCTCCCCTCAGCCTTGAAGGGCCAGAGCCCCATCTGGCTCTGGCAAGCAGTCCCATCTCTGACTGGTGGCAGCAGCAGGTGTGGCCAATGGATGGGACTGTGCTGGAAAACAAATTAGTTTCACTTAAAAAAGAGATGTTGACAGGAAGCCAGGAAGGCTGGTCAACAACCTTAATTGCTCTAACCTTTAGTTGAGACATTGTTAAGCTGAAGCAGCCTCCACCTTATTTTGTCCCTTGTAAGTGTCTGTTATTTTCGTGCCTGTAAATGTCTGTTTATGTTGCCTCAGATGTTTCCCCAAAGCCTCAATAAAAGGGGGTGGCAGGGCCAGAGCAGGAGTAGTTCTCCCACTGGAGTTGGACTGCCGCCCGGCCCCCCGTATCGCCAAGCTGAATTTCTTCAAGTCTCAAGTCTCTTCGTTTGTGTGCGGCCCTTCTCCAGAACCTGAACCCAGAATTGGAACTCTTTCTACGCGGGCCGTGAAAGAGAGTTATACATTTGGCGCCTTCAACGCGGGACTTCTGGAGGAGAAGGTATTTTTTGCCTAAGAGCGAAGGAAGGAAAAGTTACACCGGGAAAAGGTGAGGGAAATTCACCGCACTCAAAGCCCACGGCCAGCTGCAGAGTCTCGAACTGTAAGTAGGGTGGGAACCTCTTTTTTAGCCAGGCTAATGGGGAAGAATTAGGTTATAAATATAAAGTAAATTTTATTGTAGAATTTTGGTTTGTATGCTTAAAGAATGTGGTTTCTAGTTCAAATTAAAATCTTAGTTTGTATTTGGAATTTAAAATCTGTAATAAGAAATGAAACTCTACTGCTGAAACCGATTCCGGTGCGGAGAAATTCAAAGGTCGCAGGAGAGAGTGAGGCTCTCTGCTCTCCCGCAATGAGATTACTCAATGCTTTGTTTAAAAATGATAAAAGAATCCGCAGGGAAATGCTGATCTTGGCCAAATTGGGTGCTAGTTACTACTTCAGAAAGCAAAAAAGAAAGAAAATATTTGAGATCTGTCTTTATCTATTAAGCATGAAAAAATGTGTGGCCAGATCTGTTGCTGAAACTTCCCCCAAAGTAAGCTAAGGAATGTGGTAATCTGTATTGAATGGCTACAAACTTCTCCAAACTCCTGTGGCAATAAAATTTGTTTTGGAAGTTTGCTTAATTATATAAATAAAAAAGTAAAGTTTAAATTTGCCTCATAAAAATCTAGAGGACAGAATTGAAGTTCTTAATTGATTATGTCTTGTATTTTTCTTAGAAATGTTAAGTGTTATTAATCTAGGACATGCAAAATATATTTGACTTGCTAGCTTTAAAAGTTCAAAGTGCAAATTATATGGGGAGAAATTATATAGTTAAAATGTGTTTTCTCTAATAATTAGGAATTAAAAATAAGTTGCTTATTATTGGTCTAATTAAAAAAGATGATTAAATCTGTGATCTCAACTAAAAATGTTCTATGCAAAAACCTGGTCAAAATCTAATTGATATCTTAAGATAATAATAAAAGATATTATAATATTTAAATTATATATGGATAAAGATATTTGTTTGATGGTTTTTTTCCATGTTAAAATTCCAAGGCCTTAACAGAGATGATTCTTGGAAAGCTCCAAGGGCCTGGAGTAATACAAGAAACTTATTCTCTCTTCTTAAAGGAACCTTCTAAAAACACATCTAATATACTTGAAATTGCATGGAAAACCTCATCGAATAAAAATTAGTAGATATATTTAAAATGTTATGAAGGTTTTGGTCTCTTAAGAAGGGCAAAATAAAGTAACTAAATATTTCTTCCAATTTAAAATTGAATTTCTATGGCCTTGAGCAAAGAATATCCTTACATGATATTATTCTACAATGTCATTATAATTTTGATATTTTATACCAGCATATACCAAACAAACTTACAAACTAATTCTTTGAATATTTGGCAGCAATTTAAAAGCATATGAAAGGATTTAATCCCTTCCACTGTGCAGAAAGCCCCTTGGGAAGGCACTTAAGCATTCTATATTGGCCCTTCTTGCTCTTTTTGCCAAAGAGGGAGCCACTTCTCACAATCCAATTACAGCTGTTGCTTGAGTTTTCAGTTGATGCTGAGTTTGAAACCTCGTGGTGGCTGATACCATGGATCTGTCTCTTGCCCAATGGTGTAAGCTGGATCCTCCCTGGAGAAGAAACCTGGGTTCCCCAAGATATGTGATCAATGCCAGGGCCCCGCCAGGAGGTGAGGGGACCCCAAGGCAAGTACTGGGCATGGAGGCCATAGGGGCATAAGCTACCAAGGAGACAGGACTGAACCTCACATCACCCTGCTTGGCCCAGAGGATGGCTGGTTAGCCAATGATGGGTAAGATTCCTCAAGGGAGGGACACCCTAAGACAGGCACAGTCACAGAGGGGCCATCAGGAGAGAACTTGGGGGTCAACAGAGGTGGGGCACAGATCAGATCCTCACCCCCCCCCCCCAACAATGCAGGGACTTGAAACTTCGCCCATTCTGAGGGAAGTCTCCTGCCCAATGGCTGCTTCATGTTTCCCATGCCCAGCTCAGATTTGGACCCAGGCAACAGACAGAGACTTGTCCAGCTCAGATAGGAACCCAGGCAATACTTGGCAGACAACAGCTGCCCTATATCTAAATTTAGCCCAATACCAAGAATGTTTAGAGCCTTCTCAATGATGCAAATAATCCTTTGCATTAATATTTACAGGGTAAACTAAAATTGTTAGAATATTAAATTTATTTATATGCGTACATAGCTTACCATTACCCCCTCCCCCACCTCCCATTATTGCCCTCCCTCCCCCGAGTTCTGTGTTCGTTGGTTGTACTTATATTCATGCATACCAGTCCTTCGGTTGTTCTCTTATCTCTCCCCAGGTCTCCTTCCCCTCCCCAATGTCATTTGACAATCTGCTAGTTTTATGGTGACTGTCTCAGAATCACATGAATAGAACCCACTCCTCATTTGGGAGTCTGCTTGTTTTATGGTGACTATCTCAGGACCAGATGAATAGAGTCTGCTCCTCCTCTGGTTCTCACCGTCCCTCCCCCCGGGTCCCACTGCTTCCCCTGGGACACATGGCTCACCCGGGGCACACGGCCCCCTGGAACACACGGCTCACCCAGGGCACACGGCCCCCTGGGAAACACGGCTCACCCAGGGCACACACCACCCTGGGACACTTGGCTCACCCGGGACACCCGGCCCCCTGGGACACACGGCTCACCCGGGGCACCTGGCCCCCTGGGACACATGGCTCACCCGGGACACCCGGCCCCTTTTGGGGACATGGCTCACCCGGAGCACACGGCCCCCTGGGACACACGGCTCACCCGGGAAACACGGCCCCTCTGGGGCTCTGGGGTCTCATATTGGAGGTGCCACGCTAGCACGGTGGGCAGGCTGGGAAGGTTGTGGGTGGGCTGAGATGGCTACATGTGGGGAGACAGCCCTCAATGGTGTCTCCTTTGGTGCGGAAGCGGAGCAGCGGCGGACGCAGAGGCTAAGTTCTGAAGTCGCACTCCCTCTGAGCCTGGGGCGTAGTGAGCTCTGATTTCGGTGCATTCCCATTCACGGGGGTGGCGGTGGGTGCGGCAGTGACGGTCGCTCCTGTGGCTCAATTTCCCCTGTAGTTTTAAAATCCACATGGCGGTAGTGGCGGATACTTCGGCCTGGCCATGCGGTGACGGAGAAAGGACTCGTCAGGTCCACCAACGGATGGCGCCCCGCCAGCTCCCCACCAGCATGGTGCACGTGGAGGCCGGGCTGAGCCGGCTGCAGGCTGGGAGTCGCTGCGCCATCTCTTTGCCAGCATGGCATGCCCAGAGGCTGGGCCGAGCCAGTGGTGGCGGCGGCGGCTGAAGGACTTGCCGGGGCGCAAATGGAAGGCGCTGCGCCAGCCGCCTCCAGCATGGCACGTGCGGAGACTGGGCCGAGTCAGCCGCTGGCCAGGAGACGCCGCACCAGCTCCTCATCAGTACGGCGGGCAGGCTGGAACAGCTGCGTGCCGGGATGGTTGCGGGCAGGGAGGTTTCTCGTTTGGGCAGGTGCCGAAGGTGCAGCGGAGTTCCCGTATCAGCTCCCTGGTTCCCACGGCGGCCAGCGGGCTGGCCCAGTACCTGGGCCCCTGGGCGGAGCGAGGTCTGGCTTCCCTCATTCCTGGGGGCAGCGGCTCTGGCAGGTCCAGTTTCACTGTAGTTTTAAACTCCACATGGCAGCAGCGGTGCCCTGCTTTGTGTCTAGTTGTAGCCTTCCCATTTCGCCAGCTTTCCTGTGGGTCTGGTGCAATCCCTTTCGATTTTAGCTGTTGCTTTTTTCCAAATTGTTGATGAGGTGGCAGCTTAGGAGACTACCTAGGTTGCCATCTTGTTCGTCCTCTGTGAATATTAAATTTTACAGTAAAATAGTAGTCAAGTTTTCAGATTAATTTAAATTGGCTAACTGAAATAAGTAAATATTAAAGAAAATTTCATTGTACAAAAAGTTGTTTCTAAAGTATTAACTAAAATTTCTATTGGTAGTTATAAACCTAAAAGCACTCATATTTTTGTGCAAAAAATTAATATTTGAAGACTGCATTATAAAAATTTTTCGAAAGCCTCCTGATAATTAAGTCAAAAAGGGGGATAGTGGAAAAATATTATGTAAGGAACATATTAAGATTTTTTTCTTTAAAAAACTAATTTTTACTTGTAATGCTAACAGCAAGACAAAAAATACACATGATGTCAGAATAAGCCAAAGGAAAATTGTTTGGGCAGAAAAATTAAAAGGATCCCAAGTAAAATTTATAGAAAAGATTCCATTATTAACTTTTGGTCGAGAATATGTTTGTATATTTTCAGAAAACAACTCCAAGACCATGTGGATTCCTGCAACAGAGAGGAATTGACAGGAATACTCCAGCCATAAAGACAAGAAGAAAAATAATCCAGAGATGGAAGATGCTGATGACACCTTGCCATACTAGCAGTCAGCAGCTGTGTATCACTGCAGGTTGCCCAGGACCAAGCCAGAGGTCAGACCTGCATCATCACCATTTGTCCACTATTCGGATACCATTGCTGACATGTACTCAGAACTGTTGGACATTAAAATTTAAACTCGGAACTTTTGGACATTGAATCTGGGATTCAAAAACTGTTGGCCCAGAAAGGAACTTACTGCAGATGATTTCATTGGACTCTCAGCACAGCCATTGTTGCTTGTTTCATTTTTTGTTTATTTCTAATCTGCATATGCAAATTTTTTTAAAGAAAGAAAACGGGAGATATGCTGGAAAACAAATTAATTTCACTAAAAAAGAGATGTGACAGGAAGCCAGGAAGGCTGGTCAACAACCTTAATTGCTCTAACCTTTAGTTGAGACATTGTTAAGCTGAAGCAGCCTCCACCTTATTTTGTCCCTTGTAAGTGTCTGTTATTTTCCTGCCTGTAAATGTCTATTTATGTTGCCTCAGATGTTTTCCCAAAGCCTCCATAAAAGGGGATGGCAGGGCCAGAGCAGGAATAGTTCTCCCACTGGAGTTGGACTGCCACCTGGCCCCCCATATCGCCAAGCTGAATTTCTTCAAGTCTCAAGTCTCTTCGTTTGTGTGCGGCCCTTCTCCAGAACCTGAACCCAGAATTGGAACTCTTTCTACGCAGGCCGTGAAAGAGAGTCCTACAGGACTGCTTGGCCCCAGGATGTCCCAAACTACCTGTGTCTCACCAGGTGTGGCTCATACCCTCTTTTCTTCCTTCCCTGCCTCCCTAGCCCCTGCTCTAGGCTGGGCAGTCCACTAAGGGACACTGGAAGGCAGGCAGGAGGGGTTTTAGCCACCTACCCTGCCTGCTTCCATTGTAGGCCTCACATTACCCCTTTTCTCACATGGGGTGCTACTCACAAGGAACTAGCCTTGCCCACTCCCACCCCCTGCTCCTCCCCAGATAGGTACGGGATCCGGTACAAATCTCCGTCCTTTCCCATGTCAGTGTTGTTTTTACTGGGAGGACAGGAGAATCGCAGGGCTCATGCTTCAAGTTACAAGGCCCCGTCTGAGAAGTAATCCTGCATCGTGGACTAAATTCCAGCTCCTGCATACAGGATATTCATGACTGGAAAAGGCCTAAAGTTGTATTGGAATGAACCATAACAAACCTTCAGCCAGTTTCAAGATTAGTTTCCTCTTGTGCGTTTCTTTCAAAATCATTATTTTCCCAATTAGTATCTGAATAATTTACTTCTAAATATATTCCACCCTTCTGAAAGAGGATATGTGGCTCTCCTGATTTCAAGAAAATCTCAGCTGCTTTGTCTGTGAAGTGACCCATTCTTTATCTCACTGCTTCACTAATTCATTTTTTGGGGATATCCTATATATTGCCCCATAACATTCCCTAACTAGAAAGGAACTGGTTCAGATTTAGCTGTCCCTGCCATTTGTATAGAAGATTTACTCCAAGGGAGAGTGCTTCTTAATTGAGAAGGGTTTAAGGTCAGATAAAGTAGCCCCAGTATCTATAAGGGCCTTAGTAATTTTCTCTTTTACAGTGATTTCAATTTTTCTGAAAGTATTAATACAGAGAAGGGGAGCCCTGGTTGGTGTGGCTCAGTGGACAGAGCATTGACCTGGGGACTGAAGGCTCCTGGGTTTGATTCCAGTCAGGGCACATGCCCAGGTTGTGGGCTTGATCCCCAGTAAGGGTCATGCAGGAGGCAGCAGATAAATGATTCTCTCTCATCATTGATGTTTTTCTCCCTCCCTCTCTGAACTTAATGAAAATATATTTTTGAAAAAATAAGAAGGGGAAATAACCTCTCATAATCCTCAGAGCAACCTTATATTTGCTTCCGTTTGTTTTTCTAAATCTTATTTTAGTTTTCTACAACCTTACTTTTTTGTGTGTTTTTTGTTTGTTTGTTTTTTTGTTAATTCTCCCCTGAGGATATTTATCTATTGATTTTTTTTTAGAGTAAGTGGAAGAGAGAGGGAAAGACAGAGAAATCGATGCGAGAGAAACAGATCAAGTGGTTGACTTTGCACGAGCTCCAACCACTTGATTTTTAGAGCTAGTGGAAGAGAGGCGGGAAAGAGGGAGAGAGGGGTAGAAAGAAAGAATGAGAGAGAGAGAGAGAAGGAGAGAGAGAGAGAGAGAGAGAGAGAGAGAGAGAGAGAGAGAGAAGGAGAGAGAAGGAGAGAGAAGGAGAGAGAAGGAGAGTAGAGTAGAGGGAGGAAAACATTGATATGAAAGAGAAAAATCAATTGGTTGACTCCCGTTCACATCCTGATCAGGGCCAGAGATCCAGCCTTCAACCCAGGTATATACTAGCTGTACTGGTTAATCATGTGGATTTTGTAATAAAAGAAAACAGGATAATTTCAAGAGAAACATCAAAAGTGTTTTATTTAAAGTAATGTCCATCGCTAGCTACACATTTCCTCCATCTTTCAGGTAATTTGTAGATACTGTCCCAATAGAACTTTTCTTGTTTTGAGGCAGACCATTCAGAGACCCAGTTTTCCACTTCTTCCTATGTTTTGAAAGTGGGTTTGCCATTGATCAGAACAAGTGGTAATCTGAAGGAGCAAGGTCTGGTAATATGGCGGGTGGGTTAATACTTCCCAGGCAGGATCTCTTAACATGTCTTCAACTGGTTTTGAAGTGTGTGATGGTGTGTTACCATGAAGCAAAATTACTATGCCATGTTTTCTGGCCCATTCTGGTCGTTTTATGATCAAAATGTGGTTCAAATTGATTATTTGTTGTTTGGAGGGATCAGTATTAACGTTTCACCTGGTTTTAGAAGCTCATAATAAACCATACTTTGCTGATCCCACCAAACCCAGAGCATTTTCTTCTTTCCAAATCGATTTGGCCTTGCATTCAATGTTGATGGTTGACCTGGATCAATCCATGATTTTGTGCATTTAGGATTCTCAAAATAAATCCACACTTCATTACCAGTCAAAATTCGATGCAAAAAAGATCCTTTTGTGCTGTTGAAGCAACATTTTACTGATGACTTTTCAGTTTTCCATTTGTCTTTCATTCAGTTGATGTGGCGCCCATTTTATTTCCTTTAAAAACTTTCCAACTGCTTGTAAACGATTGGGAATTGTCTGCGGAGCAATGGTTCATCTTTTTGTAAGCTGTTTTTGAGTTTGACACGCAC
Organism: Vespertilio murinus; assembly: GCA_963924515.1. NCBI lineage: Eukaryota > Metazoa > Chordata > Mammalia > Chiroptera > Vespertilionidae > Vespertilio > Vespertilio murinus. The sequence continues at coordinate 74,539,482 of OZ004712.1, forward strand.
CTTTATCCAATAATGCTTGTAATGGTTGGTCTTCAAACTTTTTCAGTTGACCTGGACATTCTTTGTTTTTCACTTTGAAATAATCATTTTTAAAGTGTTTAAACCAGTGTTCACAAGTATCTTGAGATGGAGCATGTTCACCATAAGCTTCCAGAAATACTCAGCAGCACTTTTCTTCAAAATAAAGTAATGAATTAAAACTTCCCACAAATGCGCTTGCTCTCTCTCTCTCTCTCTCTCTCTCTCTCTCTCTCTCTCTCTCTTTTTGGCATGAAATTTGACATTTTTTAAGCATAAAAATATCTATGATGTTATCACCTTCAGAAAATGTGACAAATGAAGTTCTGAAGCTTGTTGTCAATACAATAAAATAACATACATATTAAATTGCATATATATATCAACATATGTGTAACTCCATCTATTGAAAAAAAAAACCCGCATTATTAATGACTACACCTAGTGACCTTGTCTGGGAATCAAGGGGAATTGAACCGGAGACACTCTGGTCTGTGGTGCAATGCTCTAACCACTGACCTAACCAGCCAGGGCTGTAAATACTTCTCTTAGTGTGTCAGAGGCAGTGGCTCACGCAGCTGATTTCTCTTTTGCTTTCCAGTGAAGTGATTGAGGAGGAGTCCACATTATGTCTCCAGAAAGCCCTGAGTCACCTTGGGAAGTATGGGAATTCATTGGGATTCCTGAGGACCAGCAGTTACAAAGAATTCAGGAAGTACATATGCATAGCAAGGTGAGTTTAGTGCTCTGTTTTGGAGGAGGACATGGGTATTAAATTTTTGAAATTACTGGTGTTTGGGTATTATTTGTTGTTTGATGTTGTTTTTCCCCCCTTAATTCCAAACTTTTATGGGGATATTTTCTCTCTGATAGGACCTACTGGATAAAATGATTGCTGAAGAGGAAAGTCTGAAGAAAAGGCTCATTCAAAGCAAAGGCAACTGTCAGAAAGAGTTGGCTGTCCTGTGCAGCGAGTTGCATGTTGAGCCATTTCAGGTACACAGGGTCTGGGCTCCTGTTTGGGTCTGAGATTGAGGCAGGAGCTTTGCCTTTCGGCTGAGGGGAGGGTTTCTGTATCAGGGTGGTCCTGGACACGAGAAGTGGGGAAATGTGCTGCCTAGCCAGCCAGTTCCAGCAGTCATTTAAAAAATTTATTTCTTTATTGATTAAGGTATCACATATTTGTCCTCAACCCCCCATTCCAATCCCCCCACTCATGCCCCCCCCCCCTATTGTCCTTGACCACTGGTTAGGCTCATATGTGTGCACGTAAGTCCTTTGATTGATCTCTCCCTTTTATCCCCACCCTTCCTCTGAGGTCCAACAGTCTGACCCATGGCTCCATATCTCTGGGTCTGTTCTTGTTCATCAGTCTATGTTGTTCACCATTTCCCCTAGATGAGTGAGATCATGTCCTACTGGAAATAAACGTATGAGAATAAAAAATGAGACAAGCACTAATAGTTATGCTGAAAGGCATATGAATCAGTCTGTAGTGAGCTTCTTTCTGGACCAACAGTTCTTTTGAGACCCAATTTCATTGTCAAACAGTTCCTTATGTGTACATGTCAGCAATGATAATTCAGTTCTGGATGGTGGAAAAATGGTGGTAATGCAAGTCCAATCCTCTCTGACTTGGTCCTGGGCAACCTGCAGTGATACACCACTGCTGACTGCTATTATGGTAAGGCGTCATCAACAACTTCCATCTGTGGACTGCTGCTTTTCTGTCTTCATGGTTGGAGTAGTCTTGTCAATTCCTTTCTGTTGCCACAATTCAAATGGTCTAGGAGTTGTTTTCTGAAAATATACAAACATATTCTCGACCAAAATTTAATAAAGAAATATTTTCTATAAATTTGACTTGGGATCTTTTTCATTCTTTGCCCAAATGATTTTTCCTCTGGCTTGTTTTGACACCATGTGTGTTTTTCATGTCCAGCAGTCATTTTTTTACTGATGTAAAGAGTTGCCCTGTTGAGAGGTGAAGCAACTAATTTATTTTTTGAGAGTTTGTTTATTAAAGCTGGGGACAGCAAAACAAGGAAGGGCTTAGCATAAAAGAAATAGAAGAGAGTCTCATTGGAGCTGTTTTGGGAAGTCAGAAAAAAGGGGGCCATGGAGACAGGTTCAAGGGGTTGGCCCAGGACAAGACCCTGCCCATCGCTCCCCTGATTGTAAGTCTCCTGGGGACTCTTGGACTTCATAGATGCCCCCTGATAGAGAGAGGCTTGGGCATGCTCACAGGAGGGATAGCTTTCCAGAGGTGAAACAGCTAATCAGTGCTGGCAGTGCTTTAGTCTAAAACACTTCCTCTTGCTATCAGTCTGTGAGGCATATACTACAACTTTTTTATTGTTAACTCTGAGGAAAAGTTAGGCAGAAATGATCCTGTGCCATGAAATGACTTATTTGTAAGTTGTCCCACTCTTTTGTTTCCTACTCTTCCTTGGAGGAAATCCACGTGGAACTTGTAACAATGGTATATCCTCTTCAACAGCAGGAAGGAGAGCCGACTATCTTGCAGCGAGAACTAGACTTACGCACTGAGGTGGAGCTGAGGCACAAACAGAAAGAGGAGAGGAAACGTCAACTGAAAACAACTTAGGGAACAGGATCAAGGATTGTGTGAAGTGCTTTGCAGGCCACAATATGACATTGACAGTGACTCCATTCCCAGCCTGGAAGAGCTGAACCCAGTTCAGACAACATTTGGCAACTTTCTAAAAGTCAGTGTGCTCAGATCCAGAAGCTCTGGGACAGATTGCAAATACCAGAAGGAGAGAGAGAAGCTGTTGTGGTTATGACTGGGTCGAAGGCTGACGTTCAGAAAGCGGTAGGAAACCCATAGGGCACTGGTTCTGTAGTCTCTGCAGGCATTTTTATGTCTGATCTAATGTCTTGACCAACTTCTGCCTTGAACAAGTCTTTTTTTGTTGTGAATCCTCACCCGAGGATACTTTCTTCATTGATTTTTATTTTTTTAAAATTTTTTTATCTTAAAATCTTTTTCTTTTTTTTAATTAAGGTATTATATGTGTACATAGCTTACCATTGCCCCCCCCCTCCCATTCATGCCCTCCCTCCCCAGAGTTCTGTGTTCATTGGTTGTACTTATATGCATGCATACCAGTCCTTCCATCTGCTCCTCCTCTGGTTCTCACCGCCCCCCCCCCGGGTCCCACTGCTTCCCCTGGGACACACGGCTCACCTGGGGCACACGGCCCCCTGGGACACACAGCTCACCGGGGGCACACGGCCCCTCTGGGGAGCTGGGGTCGTGAATTGGAGGCGCCGCGCTAGCTCCTTGCTAGCACGGCGGGCAGGCTGGGATGGCTGCAGGCGAGCTGAGATGGCTGCAGGTGGGGAGACTGCCCTCAAAGGTGTCTCGTTCAGTGGGGAAGCGGAGCAGCTGCGGACGCGGAGGCTAAGTTCTGAGTCCGCCCACTCCCTGAGCCTGGGGCGTAGTAAGCTCTGTTCTCGGTGGATTTCCTTTATTGCGGCGGTGGTGGAGGGTGGGGCAGTGACTGTCGCTCCTGTGGTTCAATTTCCACTGTAGTTTTAAAGCTCACTTGGCGGCAGTAATGGAAGCTTCGGCCTGGCCATGTGGCGGCGGAGGAAGGACTCGCCAGGGCTGGGAACGGAAGGCACCGTGCCATCTCCACACCAGCATGGAGGGTGTGCTGGGAAGGTTGTGGGTGGGCTGAGATGGCTGCAGGCAGAGAGACTGCCCTCAATGGTGTCTCCTTTTGTGCGGAATCGGAGCTGCTGTGGACGCAGAGGCCAAGTTCTGAAGCCGCACTCTTTCTGAGCCCGGGGCGGAGTGAGTTCCGTTCTTGGTGGATTCCTATCATTCATGGCGGCGGAGGGTGCACAGCGGCGGGTGTAGCAGTTATGGTAGCTCCTGTGGTTTATTTTCCCCTGCAGTTTTAAAATCTACATAGCGGTAGCGGCGGAAGCTTCGGCCCGGCCATGTGGCGGCAGAGGAAGGACTCGCCGGGGCCGCAAACGGAGGATGCTGCACCAGCTCCTCACCAGCCCAGCGTGTGCAGGGGCTGGGCCAAGCTGGCTGTGGGCTGGGAGATGCTGCACCATCTCCTCACCAGCATGGCGGACAGGTTGGGACAGCTGCCGGCCAGGATGGTTGCAGACAGGGAGGTCGTGCTCACAGGCTTCTTGTCCGGGCAGGAGCCGAAGGCGCGGCGGAGGTCCCACATCAGCTCCCTGGCTCCCACAGCAGCCGGCAGGGCTGGCCCACTCCCTGGGCCCTGGGTCGGAGTGAGGTCTGGCTTCCCTCATTCCCAGCGGCAGCTGCTCTGGCAGGTCCGGTTTCGCCATAGTTTTAAACTCCACATGGCAGCAGTGGCGTCCTGCCTTGTGTCTAGTTGTAGCCTTCTCATTTTGCCAGCTTTCCTGTGGGTCTAGTGCGATCCCCTTCGATTTTAGCTGCTGTTTTTTTCCAAATTGTTAAGGAGGCAGCAGCTTAGGAGACTACCTAGGCCGCCATCTTGTTTCGGTCTCTTTTTAAAAAAAAATTTATTAAGGTATTATTTGTGTGCATAGCTTACCATTGCCCCTCCCCCCACTCGCAATCATGCCCTCCCTCCCCAGAGTTCTGTGTTCATTGGTTGTACTTATATGCATGCATACCACTCCTTTGGTTGTTCTCTTATCTCCCCCCCAGGTTTCCTTCCCCTCCCCGCTGTCATTTGACAATCTGCTTGTTTTATGGTGACTATCTCAGGACCACATGAATAGAATCCACTCCTCATTTGGCAGTCTGCTTGTTTTATGGTGACTACCTCAAGACCACACCAATAGAATCCGCTCCTCCTCTGGTTCACACCGCCACTCCCTCCGGGTCCCACTGCTTCCTCGGGGCACACGGCTCTCCCAGGGTACATGTCTCCCCCGGGGAACAGAGCCCCCTGGGACACACGGCTCACCCGGGGCACATGGCCCCCTGGGACACACTGCTCACCCGGGGCACACGGCCCCCTGGGGCACACGGCTCATCTGGGGCGCTGGGGTCATGAGCTGGAGGCACTGCGCTAGCTCCTAGCTAGCACAGCGGGCGGGTTGGGACGGCTGCGGGTGGGGAGACCGCGCTCCAAGGAGTCTCAGCAGAATGGCTGCTGACGCGGAGGCCAAGCTCCGAAGCCGCCCACTCCCTGGGCCCGGGGTGGAGTGAGCTCTGTTCTTGGTGGGCTTCCCTCACTGATGGCAGTGGTGGCGGGCGCGGCGGAGGCGGTGGCTTTTGTGGCTCAATTTCCACTTTATTTTTAAAATCTACATGGCAGCAACCGCACCCCTCCCTGGTGTCCTAGCAGAAGCTCCAGCTCGGCCCTGTGGTGGTGGGCCTGAAGGGCGAAGGGCTCACTGGGGCCAGAAACAGAAGGCGCCGTGCCATCTTCCCACCATCACGGCGGATGGGCTGGGATGGCTGCAGGCAGGCTGAGGTGGCTGCGGGTGGGGAGACCGGGCCCAAAGGTGTCTCGTTTGGGGTGGAAGCGGAGCAGCTGCGGACTCGAAGGCTAAGTTCTGAAGCCGCCTACTCCCTGGGCCTGGGGCGAAGTGAGTTCTGTTCTCGGCGGGTTTCCCTCATTCATGGCGGCGGCGGGTGTGGCAGCAACGGTTGCTCCTGTGGTTCAGTTTCCCCTGTAGTTTTAAAATCCACATGGTGGCAGTGGTAGAAGCCTCAGCCCGGCCATGCGGTGGCGGAGGAAGGACTTGCCAGGGCCTCGAACTGAAGGCGCCGCGCCAGCTCCTCACCAGCATGGCATGCGAGGAGGCCGGGCTGAGATGGCTGCGGGCGGGGAGACCACGCTTAAAGGTGTCTTGTTCTGGGCAGGAGCTGAAGGCGTGGTGGAGGCCCGACATCGGCTCCCTTGTTCCCACAGCGGGCCAGCTGGGGTGGCCCACTCCCTGGGCCCGGGGCGGAGGGAGGTCTGGCTTCCTTCATTCCCGGTGGCAGCGGCTCCGGCAGGTCTGGTTTCGCCGTAGTTTAAAACTCCACATGGCAGCAATCACGCCCTGCTTTGTGTCTAGTTGTAGCCTTCCCATTTCGCCAGCTTTCCTGTGGGTCTGGTGCGATCCCTTTAGATTTTAGCTGTTGTTTTTTTTTCCCAAATTGTTGATGAGATGGCAGCTTAGGAGACTACCTAGGCCACCATCTTGTTTCGGTCTCTCTTCATTTATTTTTAGAGAGAGTAGAAGGGAGTAAGAGAAACATTGATGTGATAGAGACACATGAATTAGTTGGCTTCCACATGCACCCTGACGGTCTGGGGATCAAACCAGCAACCCAGTACCTGCCCTTGACCAGGAATCAAATCTGAGGCACAGTCGAATGCTCCAACCTAAACACAGTGGCCAGGGCGAGCAAGTCTATTTTAAAGCAAGCATCAGAAAAAGGTGGCAGTAACTCACTTATCTTTGATCTTTCTTGAGTCTTTCTTAGATTTCTGGCTCCTTTGATAGCATTGCTAGAATTGTGATTAGTTCTGCAACTTTGTGCTATAATTTTATTTAAAAAGGGTAAAATTTTAAAAACATGTTTTATTGATTTTTTTGCAGAGAGGATGGGAGAGGGAGTTAGAAATATCAATGAGAGAGAAACATCAATCAGCTGCATCCTGCACACCCCTTGACTGAATCAAACCTGCAACCCTTGAGTCCACAAGCTGACACTCTATCCACTGAGCCAAACTGGTTAAGGTAAAACGGGGAAATTTTTGCCCTAGTCAGTTTGGCTCAGTAGATAGAGCGTCGGCCTGCGAATCAAAGGGTCCTAGTTTGATTCTGGTCAAGGGCATGTACCTTTTGTTTGCAGGCTCCTTCCCAGCCTGGGTCCTCATGGGGCTCAAACAGGAGGCAACCAATTGATGTGTTTCTCTCAAATTGATGTTTCTCTCTTCTTTTCATTCTCCAAAATAAAATAAAATAAAATAAAATAAATAAAATAAAATAAAATAAAATAAAATAAAATAAAATAAAATAAAATAAAATATCTGTAGCCCTAGCTGGTTTGGCTGGGTGGATAGAGGGTCAGCCTGTGGACTGAAGGGTCCCCAGATTCAATTCCAGTCAAGGGCACATGCCAACGTTGCTGCTCAATCCCCACTAGGGGGCATGCAGGAGGCAGCCTGTCAATAATTCTCTCTCATCATTGATGTTTCTGTCTCTTTTTCCCTCTCCCTTCCTTTCTGAAATCAATACAAATATATTTTAAAAACATATCCTTATGTGAGGATTAACAAAAATAAATAAATAAAAATGGAAAAATTTTGCAAAGCTCTGTGAATGTAAAAGTAGAAAAAGCACTTTTACCAGATATCTGTGTTTCAGCTGCAATTAGAAGTGGATCGCTTGGAGGAATTGAAAATGCAAAACATAAAGAAATTGATTGAGGTGACACGAGTGGAGCTGGCTAAGTGCTGGGACCAGTGTTTCTACAGCCAGGAGCAGAGACAAGCTTTTGCTGTTTACTATGATGGTCAGTACAGGAGCGCTGGCCTTTATGTGGCCTGCACTTGTAAAGAAGTGCAGATGTTCACCAGAAAGTGTTTCCTCTGCTGAACAGATAAAACTGCCCTTTCAAGCCTTTCACCATAAGTTGCCATTCCCGTATCAGTGGGCATTCGCAGGTGCTACTGGGAAATAAGGGATGTCTTGATTTGTGAAGCAGCTTATCACTGTAGCTTGTGGTTGTGAAGCTCCAAGTTTATCAGCACTTGCTCACTCGATGCCAGGTGCAATGGCAAACTCTTAACGATATCTCAATCTCATGTCAAGAGATGAGGACACAAAGGTGCATAAATATTGAGCAACTTGAACCATAGGCACAGCGGGTAAAGGGTAGAACTCCCATTTAAGGCCACAGAGTCTGACCCCAGAGCCCAGCAGAATTCTAGTATGACTTGAACTGAGTATAAAGATGAGGTTATCTACTAAATTCCACGTTGTGGACATTTTCTGTGACCCAACTCACTCCTGAGGAGGGTGGAAACAAAGGATATGAAAGAAAGATAGGAGAAGCTGAGAGATGACACAGAGGTTTGCGAATCTTAGTCATTTTAGGTCCTTACTCCCTAGTCCCTCCAGGCTCATGGTGACAAACCCGATTTTTATTATCCACAATGTATACTTATTCATGTAAAGTTTTTACTATCATGAGGAATAATCTATTTCCAGTTTAGGGAATGAGGGGTTATAAAGTAAGATGCTAAACACTAGAGGAATTTTTTTAAAACTCCTGGGCTTCTGTCTTGCAGAGGATTACACAGCAAGTCTGCTCCAGGTCCATGATGATGAGGTTTTGTGGTTAAAAAACTATAAGGTCCGCAAAGAACTCTTTGAAGGCATGCAGAAGTGGTAAGAAAGCTGGAGACTTTACTTAGAGTTTGAGGTACTGCCCTCTCTTTCCTCAGAGAACAATGAAGTATTAAGAAAGCATGGCCGAAACCGGTTTGGCTCAGTGGCAGAGCGTCGGTCTGTGGACTGAAGGGGCCCGGGTTCGATTAAGGTCAAGGGCATGTACATTGGTTGCGGGCACATCCCCAGTGGGGGGGTGTGCAAGAGGCAGCTGGTTGATGTGTCTCTTTCATTGACGTTTCTAGCTCTCTATCTCTCTCCCTTCCTCTCTGTAAAATATCAATAAAATATATTTTAAAAAAAAGAAGAAAGAAAGCATGCCCTTGCCCTAGCTGGTGTGGCTCAGTGGATAGAGCGTCGGCCTGCAGACTAAAGGGTCCCGAGTTCAGTTCTGGTCAAGGGCACTTACCTATCAATCCGTGCAGGAAATCTCTGGGCCTAGTCAGGGAGCTTCAGGGAGACAACCAGTTGATGTGAGAGAGACATATACTGATGGTTTCTCTCTCTCTCCCCCCCTCCCTTGCCCTCTAAAAATGGAACAATATTCTTGGGTGAGGGTTAAAAAAAAAGGAAAGAAAGCATGTCCTTTATAGAGTCAGTCTCCTTTTCTCTTTCCTGAGTTTCTAATACCAGTGTCTTCATCATTGAGTCTTTACTTACTACTGACCCATCTGTATTTGTGAGGCTCCTGTACAGGAACATATAATAGAAAATCCCTGAATAGATAGCTTCACGAAGGTAGAAGTTTCTGGCATAAAGGAAGTCCAGAGGGGGCCAGTATAGGGCAGGTGTGGCAGTTCCATAGTCAGTGGGGTCCCAGGCTTCTCCAGCCTACCCTTATCCTCGGGATCAGGGTGGCCCTCAAGCTCCCACCACAGCCCTCAGGCACCCTGTGGAGGAAGGGACACGGAGGGCACTGTCCTGACAGCCCCTCTAAGGGCTCTCCCAGCTCCCATCCCAGCATCTCTTGCATATGCCACGCTGTGAGGCTGAGGGTCATGTTGCCACAGAGGAATTCGGTTCTGTTACTGAGGAGGGAGAGAAGAATGAATATTGGGCCAGGCAAGCAATATTTTCTCTTCCAACTGTTGCTGTTTTCTTAGAAAATTGCCTGGGTGTTAATGCACATTTGTATGCTACATTCTGTTTCTTCTGATGGCCACAGCATGGGCAGGTTCCCTCAGAGCATTTCAGAGCTCGGGGCTGGGACTAGGAGGAGGCATAGTGGACACAAAATTCAAGCAGCCTTGCTCTCAGGTTCATGCTGGCCCAGTTAGAACCTAATAAGTCCTTCAGGGAGGCCTGAGTTCAACCTCACGTCTTCAGGTGGGAAACGAGGACTCAGACCTGGGGAGAACTGTGAGAGACCGTACTGCTGGTTAATGACAGGTCTCCCTGTCCTCAGTGACCCCTGACTTCTGCCTGAAAGAAAGAAGGAGGAGGAATAACTGTCAGTACAGAGCCAAATAAGTAAACCTTGTTGACATGCAGGTGTTTAAGAAAAAATAAGAGACTAACTCCCATCTCTTAGAGGTAGTAATGATAGACTATCACAAACCAAGCAGGCTGGGAGGGGAATGGACTTTCTTCACAAGCTTACCAAATTGTCAGGATTGCTTCTGTAGTTTTCTGATGATCTGCCCCTGATTTTGAGTGTACACATCTAATTTGTATTTCTAAATTATATGGTTCTACTACTGTTCTGGTATACTGTATGCATGATAGAAATAAAAAAAAAAAACACAGAAAAAAAGAAGCCTAAAGGAGTATAATTTTTTAAAATATATATTTTATTGAGTTTTTACAGAGAAGAAGAGAGAGGGATAGAGAGGTAGAAACATTGACCAGATGCCTCCCGCACGCCCCCCTCTGGGGATGTGCCCGCAACCAAGGCACATGCCCTTGACCGGAATCGAACCTGGGACCTTTCAGTCCGCAGGCCAACGCTCTATCCACTGAGCCAAACCGGTTTTGGCAAAGTAGTATAATTTTTTTCCATTTTGTTAGGGTCAATTCAATGAAAACCAGATTATCTGTGACCTTTAATCTTGCATATTTATGCTTCATCATCTTAATAGGCTGAAAGAGTGTGGACAAGTTGGGGTGTCCATCAAACTCTGAGTGTGGACCTTTCCCTTGTACCTCCACATAGCTCACTTCCTGTAGGTGACACAATCTTTTGACATATGAGCCAAGGAAGGGAGCCAGTGGCATGAGGCGGTAATGTCGCAGCCTGTCTCTTAGCTGACAAAGGAAGCACTGGTTTTTTTTTTTTTTTAAGTATATTTTTATTGATATTTTACAGAGAGGAAGGGAGGGAGATAGAGAGCTAGAAACGTTGATGAGAGAGAAACACCAACCAGCTGCCTCTTGCACACCCCCTACCGGGGATGTGCCCGCAACCAATGTACATGCCCTTGACTGGAATCGAACCCAGGACCTTTCAGTCCGCAGACCAACGCTCTACCACTGAGCCAAACCGGTTTTGGCTAAATATAGACATTTTAATTCAAGCTTAAGTGAACCAAGCATTGAATTTAATTTTATAAAACTAAGTAGCTAAAACTAATTTTATAAAACTGATTAGGTAGGTAAAAGTTTTAGTTTCCTCGTCTTTTTTTTAAAAATTTTATTTTATTAAGGTATTTTCTGTGTACATAGTTTACCATTGCCCCCCCCCACCTCCCATTTATGCCCTCCCTCCCCAGAGTTCTGTGTTCATTGGTTGTACTTATGTTCATGCATACCAGTCCCTCGGTTGTTCTCCTATCTCCCCCCAGGTCTCCTTCCCCTCCCCGCTGTCATTTGGCAGTCTGCTTGTTTTATGGTGACTATCTCAGGACCCCATGAATAGAATCCGCTCCTCATTTGGCAGTCTGCTTGTTTTATGGTGACTATCTCAGGACCATATGAATAGAGTCCGCTCCTCCTCTGGTTTTCACCGTCCCTTCCCCTGGGTCCCACTGCTTCCCCTGGGACACACGGCTCACCCGGGGCACTCGGCCCCCTGGGACACTCGGCTCACCCGGGGCACTCGGCCCCCTGGGACACACGGCTCACCCGGGATCCCCTTCCCCTTTGGGGGGTACGGTTCACCCGGGGCACATGGCCCCCTGGGACACTCGGCTCACCCGGGGCACACGGCCCCCTGGGACACTTGGCTCACCCGGGGCACACAGCCCCTCTAGGGTGTTGGGGTCGCATATTGGAGGCGCCGCGCTAGCTTCTTGCTAGCATGGCGCGAAGTCTGGGACAGCTGCAGTTGGGCTGAGATGGTTGCAGGTGGGGGGACCGCCTTCAAAGGTGTCTCGTTCGGTGTGGGAGAGGAGCAGCTGCAGACATGGAAGCTAAGTTCTGAGGTCGCCCACTCCCTGAGCCCAAGGCGTGGTGAGCTCTGTTCTTGGTGGATTTCCTTTATTCTCGGTGGCAGTGGCGGGTGGCGGTGCCAGGTGCAATATTGACGGTCGCTCCTGTGGTTCTATTACCACTGTAGTTTTAAAGTTCACATGGCGGTGGTGGTAAGAGCTTCGGCTTGGCCATGTGGCATCGGAGGATGGGCTCGCCTGGGTGGTTAATGGAAGGCACCGTGCCATTTCCTCACCAGCGCGCTCCATCTCCCTCCCAGCATGGTGGGTGTGCTGGGAAGATTGTGGGCGGGCTGTGATGGCTGCATGGGGAGAGTCCGCCCTCAATGGTGTCCTCTTTGTTGCGGATGTGGAGCTGCTGTGGATGCAGAGGCTAATTTCTGAAGCCACATTCTCCATGAGCCCGGTGTGTAGTGAGCTCTGATTTTGGTGGATTCCCATTCTTGGGGGCGGTGGTGGGTGCGGCAGCGATGGTAGCTCCTGTGGGTCAATTTCCCCTGTAGTTTTAAAATCCGCATGATGGTAGTGTCTGATGCTTTGGCCTGGCCATGTGGCAGCGGAGAGAGGATTCTCCGGGTCTGCCAATGGAAGGTGCAGCGCCAGCACAGCGTGCGGGAAGGCCTGGCAGAGCAGGTCGCGGGCGGTGATGGAGATTCCCCGCGATGTCTTAGTCTTTCAGACTTAATGGAACGCTTCCCCTGATCCAGGACAAGCAGCACCACCACAAATATTGGCCAGCTCAGTGCTGCCCCCCACAGGTGACAGTAGGGGCATCCTCACCTCGGTAGGCCTTTGCTCTTGGAGGTCTTAACCAGTGGAAGGCAGCACGGTACAGAACTGCCCCACCTTCTCAGTCCTCCGCAGGAAGCACTGGTTTTCCTGCACCGAGTGGATGTGCTCACACCCGCGCCCCGCCTTAGGGCCCTCCGGTCCTGACTGCGGAGAGGCAGAGGGAATGCAAACCTCACAGACTCCTTAACCCGTAAGTGCCACACGTCCAAAACGGGAACCATCCCCACAGGCCACGGTATTTTGAATTTTAATTTCAAAAGTCAATTTGCAATGAATAGTATAAAAATAAATGCATTACTCCCATTTGGGTGTTCTTGAATATTTTCAACTGAAAATTCACATGAAAAATGATTTTAGAGTTGGTCAGGTCTGCCTCTTAGGGAAAACATTTTTCTTTATAGAAGCGTGTGGCCTGTGGGGAAAGTCTGCCGCTTGTATCTACAGATGCTTATGGCGTACAATGGGCAACTAATTTACATCCCAGTATGACAGCCAGGAGTCCTAGCAGAAGTGATTGGTCTGAGTGCCTGTCCCAGGGTTTACTTTGATTCAAATGTATTTCCACAGAGAAAATCATCAGAACCAAGTTGAATTGAAAATTGTGGAGCAAATCTTCTAAAGGAGGAAAAGCAACCGAGCCAGACTCCAAAAAACACTCCCTAAGGTAATAGTGGTAATAGTTTTGAAGCTTGACTACTCACTTTTTGTGGATTCTTTGCTTGGAATCATTTCCCCAAAACTGTCTTCTCTTTGAAAGTTTAGGCAAGGCTAAGGAACACTGGGCCTCACTGGAATAAGCAGCTGTATGCCAAGGTGTGTTAGTTTTCTAGCACAGCCACAACAAAATACCACCGACTGGGTGGCCTGGACAAAGACATGTATTTTCTCACAAGTCTGGGGGCTGGAAGCCTGAGGTCCAGGCCCAGGCAGGGCTGGTTTCTTCCGAGACGTGTAGGTGGTTGTCTTCTCCCTGTCGCACACGTCAAACCAAACCACAATCCTGGATCCTGGAGGTTTGACTTCAACATATGAATGGGGTGGGGGCGGGCACAGTTCAGCCGATAACACAGAGCAAGCTGTTTATCTTGAGCAAGTTCTGTGGGCTTAAGTATTTTCTCTATTTTAATAGTAACAGTATTTACTGAAGGAAGGGCCAGGTGTGGTTTCAAAGTGCTTTCCATTTTTGCAGATGAGGACACGGGGCACTGAGATCTTAAGAAACTTGCCCACTTTTCATGCTATCCGCTCACTTTCAGCACCAAAACCAGTGGCAACCATGGGCCTGTGTATTGGGAACGCACCATCCCTCGCCTTTCATTTCAGCTACTCTGACATTTCCCCAAGTGGGTCCAGCCCCCCGGAGTCAGCCTAGTGATGCTCTGGGGAAGGAGGAGTCATTTTTTGGGGGGTATCATTTCCTTCGGGCTTCACACCAAAGGTTTGAAGTAAATAACACGTGTCTGGTCTCGGGTGGAAGAGGAATTGAAGGCCCGGATTGAAATGTGGGAACAGAAACACACAACAGTGTTTTTGTTGAACGGGCAGAAATTCATGGAGTATGTGATTGAGCAGTGGGAGATGCATCGGTTAGAGAAAGAGTGAGCCATGCAGGGAAGGGTACGTGAGCCCCGTTTGAGAAGAGGGAAGGATGGTCATGTGAGCAGCCCAGACTTGCTCTCTCCCGGGATGTGTCACTGTTGCTTCTGACTATCACACAGCAACTGAAGAACAAGAAGCAGACGGAGACAGAGATGCTGTATGGCAGCACTCCCAGGTCACCCAAGAAGCAGTGAGGAGTGATTCACACCACATTGGCAAAGTGCGCAAGGTAAGGAGGCTCCATGTCTCACTAGTGATGAGGGCGTGTGGAGGGCGGGCCACGGCCGTCTCCTGCCATCTGTCCTGCAGAGATGTCCTGCAGGGATGGCGAAGGGTTTTTGGAGACTTTCTGTTGAGTCCATTTGAGATTGGAGCATTATTTCTCTTCTACTCATACTTTACAATATATAAAAACCATTTTAAAAGCACCTGTACCATAATTCCAAGAAGACTACTAAAACTATTTGGTGTTTTTCTTGCTTTAAAAAAAATTTTTTTTAAATTTATTTCAGAGAGTAAGGGAGAGAGATAGGAACACCAATGACAAACATTTTCATGACAAACTGAGAAAACACAGTTTGATTGAAAAATACCTCTGGCTTCACATCCTTGTCATATGCAATTGGTGAAGGGTGCGGGAGGAACACACCACTACAAGACATTCTGTTTAACTATGTACCAGTGCTGATGGGAACAGGCCTCTTTTGCTTATGTGCAATGGAACGAGGTGCTTGCTTCAGCAAGCAATCAGCAGTGAAGCAAATACATGCCACACGAGCAGGGTTCTTTTACCGCCCCCCCCTTTTTTTATTGATTATGGTATCACATAATTGTCCTTATCCCCCCATTCCCATCCCAAATCCCTCCCTACATATGCCCCCACCCCCTGTTGTCCATGACCACTGGCTAGGCCCATGTGCATGCACACAAGTCCTTTGGTTGATCTCTCCCCCTTACCCCCACCCTCCCCTACTTCCCCTCTGAGGTTTGAGCGTCTGATCGCTGCTTCTCTTTCTCTGGGTCTGTTTTTGTTCACCAGTCTATGTTGTTCATTATTTCCTCTAGATGTGTGAGGTCATGTGATCTAAGAAATACCCTGTAAGAACCTAAACTGCGACAAGCCTTAATGGTTATGCTGAGAGGCAAATGAATCAGTCTGTAGTGAGTTCCTTTCTGGGACAACAGTTCTTTTGAGTCCCAATTTCAATGTCAAATAGTTCCTTATGTGTACATGTCAGCCATGATATTTCAGATCTGGTTGGTGGACAAATGGTGGTGATGCAGGTCCGACCGTCTCTGGTTTGGTCCTGGGCATCCTTCAGCAACACGCAGGGTTCTTTAGTGCTCCAGTCAATTGCTGAAAAATATCTGTTGAGAATGAATGGGCCGTAGAGCGAAGAACGCCAGCCTTGGTACCAGGTGGGTTCAAACACTGACCCACCATTTACTACATAACCTTGAGCAATCTCCCTGTGCTCCACCCTGCCACACACAGAGCAGGAGTGGCCACTGGCACCAGGTGGCCACAAACACAGAGAGGGGGGCAGCACAGAGCAGCCTCAGGGAGCTGTCTCAGCAGTAAGGACAGTTAGACCAGCCCTGGCTGGCGTGCTCACTCCCAGTGGTTAGAGCATCAGCCCACACACCCAAGGGTCTCAGGTTCAATTCCCAGTTAAGAGCACATGCCTGGATGCAGGTTTGATCCCTGGCCCTGGCTGGGGAGACTGCAGGAGGCAACCAATCGATGTGTCTCACTCACATTGATCGTATCAATGTTTCTCTCCTCTCTCTCTCTCTCTCTCTCTCTCTCTTTCTCTCTCCCCCCCCCCTTCCATTCAATCAATGAAAAAAGCACCCCCAGGTGAGGATTAAAAACAATAAGAAAGAGCAGTTAGAACTTGTTGCTTTGGCCAACTAGCTCTACGTGCCTGTCCATCACAGAGCGGGACTGGAAAGCTATCTGCTCCCGTGGTGCATGGCTGTTATCGTGTCACCGCCCAGCGGCGCACAGTGCTCGGGGCCGGTGCCAGAGGGGCTGCACCCTATGGAGATGGGTGCGAGGCTGTCACCGTCTCCCTCTGTCCTCTGTACTCAGAGCTGTCCGTACACATGGTGCCCAACAAACATTAGTGCTATGATTATTTTTAAAAATATTTTTTATTGGTTTCAGAGAAGAGGGAAGAGAGACAGAAACGTGAATGATGAGAGAGAATCATTGATCGGCTGCCTCCTGCACACCTCACACTGAGGATCCAGCCGGCAACCCAGGTATGTGCCCTGTCTGGGAGTCAGAACGTGTCCTCCTGCTTCATAGGTCGACGCTCAACCACTGAGCCACACTGGCCAGGTAGCTGTTTTTATAAGGAAGCGCCTGGGCCAGTGTTGGGAGGGATTTGAGCAGCGTGCAAGGATGGGATCTCCGCGGGAAGTTGGCAGTTTCTGTGAAGGTTGAGCCCCCAGGCTCCAGACTGACCCCTCAGGGTTAGTGTCCACAGTAACTGGGTGTTCCTCCTGTCCTGGGAGCCACTGACTGGAAGTGAGTCCCGGGAACAGGAACGTGGGGAGGGCAATGAACCCCTTGTTGTTTTTCGTTTTCTGGCGCCATCTCCGAGGGGCTGCGTCGCCCCCGCAGGCAGCTCCGTGGCGGCTGTGCCGGACGGGCCTCCGTGGCCTCCGTGGCCTCCGTCTTGGGAGGCGGAGTCACGGGCAGCGGGTAAATGCTAGGAGCCCCAGCGACCGCGGTGGCTCCCATCTGTCTCCACGGTGAGCTTTGTCCTGACAGGAGGACACACGGAATCTCTCTCTAATTCTGATTTACGCGCCTGAGTCTGCCACTTCCCCTGGCAGCCAAAAGTCAGACAAACACTCCTCTTTCTTCCTCTCGTGAACAGTGGGGACATAGGTCTCCCCAAAGAGTCCAGGTCTGTGAGAGGGTGTGCGTGGGACTGCTTACCTGGTCCTGGCTGCAACCTGCCTGCCGGATTACAAAGCCATCCTAAACACCGATTGGTGGGCAGGAGCTGGGTGGGCAGGGATTGGTGGGCTGGCTTGGCAGTTGCTCCCTGTGTCTCTGGGGCCATTAACATACATGTCACATCTCAGCAGCGCTCAGCACCTGAGAATAGGGACTTCATGGCCCTCACTGTTCAGAGAACATTGCTTAGCACATCACATAAACCTCATTTCGAATCTCTCCAGTCACGGGGCCGGGAGGCGGCGGAGGGATGTGTGTGTGGAGGAGGGGTGGGAGTCTAAGATCTTGGTTCCTAACTCCCCTGCTATGGGGCGGCCACGTCTCTGTTCCCCACCAGCAGAGGCCAAGACACGAGAGCCCTTTCCTTGTCCCCGGGCCCGGGCCGTCCAGAGCGAGCCCTCTGTGGACAAGTGAAAGGGGGGGGTGGCACAGGGGTCAGTTTGCTCTGGGCTGTGTCCTGCCTGGGCAGTGAGGGGACAGAGGCACCTGGGGCTGGGGGCAAAGTCCGCAGAACAGTCACAGTCCTGGCCCGGTTAGCCCTTCCGGTTCCTAAGCCCTTCCACTTTCCTGTGCTGCGGGGGATTCTCACAAACCACTAGAGGTGGCCCGATTCCCCTGTTTCCGCGGAGGAAACTCAAGTCCACCAGTGGGACGTGACTGCCCACGGACACCTCTCCCCCGAGAAGAGGCACCAGGGCAGACTCAGGCTTCCTCCTGTCTCAGCCAGCTCCTGCCGCTGCCGTCCCAGTCTCCTCCAGGACTGTCCCCCCCCCAGTCTCCTCCAGGACTGTCCCCCAGTCTCCTCCAGGACTGTCCCCCCCAGTCTCCTCCAGGACTGCCCCCCAAGTCTCCTCCAGGACTGTCCACCCCCAGTCTCCTCCAGGAATGTCCACCCCCAGTCTCCTCCAGGACTGTCCACCCCCAGTCTCCTCCAGGACTGCCCCCCAGTCTCCTCCAGGACTGTCCCCCAGTCTCCTCCAGGACTGTCCACCCCCAGTCTCCTCCAGGACTGTCCACCCCCAGTCTCCTCCAGGACTGTCCACCCCCCAGTCTCCTCCAGGACTGTCCCCCAGTCTCCTCCAGGACTGTCCCCCCCAGTCTCCTCCAGGACTGTCCACCCCCCAGTCTCCTCCAGGACTGTCCACCCCCCAGTCTCCTCCAGGACTGTCCCCCAGTCTCCTCCAGGACTGTCCACCCCCAGTCTCCTCCAGGACTGTCCACCCCCCAGTCTCCTCCAGGACTGTCCACCCCCAGTCTCCTCCAGGACTGTCCCCCAGTCTCCTCCAGGACTGTCCCCCCCCCAGTCTCCTCCAGGACTGTCCACCCCCAGTCTCCTCCAGGACTGCCCCCCATTCAACTACAGGACTGTCCACCCCCAGTCTCCTCCAGGACTGTCCCCCAGTCTCCTCCAGGACTGTCCCCCAGTCTCCTCCAGGACTGTCCACCCCCAGTCTCCTCCAGGACTGTCCACCCCCCAGTCTCCTCCAGGACTGTCCCCCAAGTCTCCTCCAGGACTGTCCACCCCAAGTCTCCTCCAGGACTGTCCACCCCCCAGTCTCCTCCAGGACTGTCCATCCCCAGTCTCCTCCAGGACTGCCCCCCAGCCTCCTCCAGGACTGTCCACCCCCAGCCTCCTCCAGGACTGTCCACCCCCAGTCTCCTCCAGGACTGTCCACCCCCAGTCTCCTCCAGGACTGTCCACCCCCAGTCTCCTCCAGGACTGTCCCCCAGTCTCCTCCAGGACTGCCCCCCAGTCTCCTCCAGGACTGCCCCCCAGTCTCCTCCAGGACTGTCCCCCCCAGTCTCCTCCAGGACTGTCCACCCCCAGTCTCCTCCAGGACTGTCCCCCCCAGTCTCCTCCAGGACTGTCCCCCCCAGTCTCCTCCAGGACTGTCCACCCCCAGTCTCCTCCAGGACTGTCCACCCCCAGTCTCCTCCAGGACTGTCCCCCCCAGTCTCCTCCAGGACTGTCCCCCCCAGTCTCCTCCAGGATTGTCCCCCCCCAGTCTCCTCCAGGACTGTCCCCCCCAGTCTCCTCCAGGACTGCCCCCCATTCAACTCCAGGACTGTCCACCCCCAGTCTCCTCCAGGACTGTCCCCCCCAGTCTCCTCCAGGACTGTCCCCCCCAGTCTCCTCCAGGATTGTCCCCCCCCAGTCTCCTCCAGGACTGTCCCCCCCAGTCTCCTCCAGGACTGTCCACCCCCAGTCTCCTCCAGGACTGTCCACCCCCAGTCTCCTCCAGGACTGTCCCCCACAGTCTCCTCCAGGACTGTCCCCCACAGTCTCCTCCAGGACTGTCCACCCCCAGTCTCCTCCAGGACTGTCCACCCCCAGTCTCCTCCAGGACTGTCCACCCCCAGTCTCCTCCAGGACTGTCCACCCCCAGTCTCCTCCAGGACTGTGCACCCCCCAGTCTCCTCCAGGACTGTCCACCCCCCAGTCTCCTCCAGGACTGTCCACCCCCAGTCTCCTCCAGGACTGTCCACCCCCCAGTCTCCTCCAGGACTGTCCACCCCCAGTCTCCTCCAGGACTGTCCACCCCCAGTCTCCTCCAGGACTGTCCACCCCCAGTCTCCTCCAGGACTGTGCACCCCAGTCTCCTCCAGGACTGTCCACCCCCAGTCTCCTCCAGGACTGTCCACCCCCAGTCTCCTCCAGGACTGTCCACCCCCAGTCTCCTCCAGGACTGTCCCCCCCAATCTCCTCCAGGACTGTCCCCCCCAGTCTCCTCCAGGACTGTCCCCCCCAATCTCCTCCAGGACTGTCCCCCCCAGTCTCCTCCAGGACTGTCCACCCCAGTCTCCTCCAGGACTGTCCACCCCCAGTCTCCTCCAGGACTGTCCACCCCCAGTCTCCTCCAGGACTGTCCACCCCAGTCTCCTCCAGGACTGTCCCCCAGTCTCCTCCAGGTTCCAGCAAAGAATTCCGCTTCCAGCAGTGGTTTCAGCATCACCTGCCTGGGAGCCCAGGAACTTCCCTCCTGGGATGGAATTCCAAAGGCCGGGCAGTTCTTCAGGGTCCCCGCTGCCCCGGCTGCACGGGAGAGGACGCCGAGGCGGCGATAGGGGGACTCTGCGGTGGGGTCCGGCCCCTGGGCCAGTGGTCAGGATCCAGGGCAGGGATCGGCAGCTCCCATGGCCCCTGTGACGTTTCCCCAAATCTGGAGGGTTGAGACCATGACTCTCCAACAAGTCTCCTTTTCTTCTTCCTTTAAAAACTGTAATTTTGAGCTCTTTGCTCGGAATGTGCTCTGGCAGGTGGTCATTTTCAAAGTGACCTCCTCAGGGTTCTGACGGCTGCGCTCCCGAAACCCAGTCGGGTCAGAGCGTCGCCAGCAGCGTCTTCGGTTCTGAGCTTCACGTCAGAGCAGCTGCGGCCGGGCTCGCGGAGCCGGAGGGGGCACGCCTGCTCCTGCCTCACACTTGGGTCCTTCAAAATACGCTGAGAAGCTTCCTTTTAGGGACACACTTTTTAGAACTCGATTTTTGAGACAGTCAGTGCCATTGGTCACATCCACGAAGATCACGGACATGGAGGTGTGGGTGCAGGGCCCACGGCAGAACCTGCGAGTCCCACAAGGTCCCTGCAGAGGGGACTGGAGCCACTGACGGGCTGGCACGTGTCTGCCATTCCCGTTAAATGAGAGCCAGGAGCCGGGAAGCAGACGTCATGGCGACAGGGAGGCAGAGCCTGGCCGGTTCTGCGGGGACAGGAAGCTAGAAGGGGGGGTGGGGCCGTGGGAGTGGGCAGAGGGCAGAGGGCTCCCCCCTCGGAGCATCTCCCGGGGCCTCTCTCCTCCGAAGCCCAGCCCAGCCTCGGGCGCATGTGGCTCACCCACCTGCTGTCACCCGCACCACCCACACCCTCGCGGTCAATGTGGATGGAAATAAACGCTGCTCCCGAGGCAGCTTTGTCTCCGTTTGTGAGGCGGGGCCCGGGCCTGTCTGTGTGTCAGGGCAGCACCACACCGAGCTCGGCCCGCGCTGGGCTGGGGACGCGCAGGGGCGCCGGAGGGCTGGGAACAGAGCGGACTCAGGGCCCACGAGGCCCGCCCGGCACGCCCTCCTCCGCTCCTCACGCCCACACGCGGCGGCGGTGGCACCGAGCGAAGCAGCGCCAGCCGGTGCCCACTGCTCTAAACACCTCTTATGGCCATTATCACCCTGTTTGGGGGATCATCCTAAAACCTAGAGTTAATCATATTTTCTACTGAATAAGGCCCGGGCCTAGCTAAAGATGGCCCGCAGAGGTGCCCCAAATTGGAGAAAGGAGGCGTCAGCAGCAGAACCCCGACGCTCACCACCACGCTTCCACCTCCATGGAGCTCCTCACCATCTGTCTGCTGTGCACACAACTCTGCTCACATCCCACCACCCCTGCTGGGGCGTGGCCACCCGGTCACAGGTCCTGTGCCCCTCGCAGGGCCTACGCCACAGCCAGGTCCGTGTCATGTCAGCAGAGGGAGGACAATCACGGCACACCCACAACCCTCTCTCCAGCCCATCGGGGGAAGTCAGACACAGAAAAGGCTCAGCCCGGGACCAGAATCGCTCCCCTAGGTGCCTCTCTTCACCTCTCATATTTTTTAAACGGAGCTTAACTCAAAAGCAAAGTAAGAAGGGTCTGGCAGTGGGCCATGTCATGGAAGCCAGCAAAATGCATCCACCCTTCCTTGCAGAAATCCAGACCCATTCCTGGGAAAGGAGAGGCGGTGTGCTGGGAAGATGGTCTGTCCCCTTGCCCTGCCCTGGGGACGCCAGTGCGCCAGGGGCTCTCTGCCCTGAATGCGGAGGCCTGGGCTTGGAGCTGGAAGCCCGGAGCCGTGGGGACAGGCGTCGGTCACCCCACCCCCTTACATGAGAGGCCAGGTCCCTGCATGCTCTTCCAGGAGGGTCTGGCTCAGCTCTTTCAATGTGTCTATTTGGCTCCACAGTTGCCATCTCTCCTCCTCATGTCCTTCCTCAAGAGGGTGAGCGACTGAAACAGAGAGCTCAGCGGGTGCTCAGTGAGCTGGTGGGAATGAAACCCGGCAGATGCCGCTGCGGGGCGGAGGCGGTTACCTTGCTACATCCTGCTGCAGGCTCTCCTTGTCCCGGGTGACCAGGGCCTTGGCCTCCTGCTCCCGCAGCAGGGCCTCCCGGACTTCAGCGAGCGGCTTCTGCTGCTCCCCCAGCTCCTCAAGCTGCTTTTCCTCGGCCCCTGCTGGTTCACGGGGAAAAGGTGAGGATGCCTCACTGGGTACAGGACCCAGGAGCCACACACTCCCCATCCCTGCACCCCCACACACAGTGAGGGACCAAGAGCAGGACAAGTGCAGACCCCAAAGGAGCAGGGACCCTCGGGGCAGGCAACACCCAACCGTGGGGCTACACAAGTCCCGTGTCCTCTCCACACATGGGCAAATGATGCCGGCTCTCTGGATCAGCTCCTTGGCTGCCCTCTTTGACCACATTTAAAACCCTATTTTTCAAAGCACAGGGAACATCAGTAAGGATGCAGAATACCTGGACAACACTAGCATCTAATTTACCCTGATACTGACAGAACAACCATCGGCACTGCACAGCCAGCAGCTCCTCAGCCCCCCAGTCCTGTCCATCAACAACAAGGTGGCCAGTGTCCCTGGGAGGCAATACCTGCCCCGCGGCCCTGATGCGGCTGAGAATTGCTGGTCTGAGCTGCAGCTGAGCGAGGGAACTGGTCACCAGGAATCACTGACCAATGACCAGGACACGGCTGTGATCTTGGACGCTCCCTCTGGCAGGCAGGGGCCGGGGGCCTGCACTCTGGAGAGCCTACCTGCATGGGCCTGGGCAGCATCTGGATTTCCATGAGTTTGAACAGCTGTTCTTTGAGGCTGAAGACCGGGGACAGCCAGCTGGATGCCCTCTGTTGTTCACAGGGTGCTGTCGCTGTGGGTTGTGGCCCCTCTGATGGCTCTTCTGGGGTCCATTGGGGAGCCACCCAGAGCTTAAGGGGAAAGCAGGTGACAGTGGACAGGCCAATACAAAAGTTCAAGACGCTGGAACTGCTGGAACCACTTTTTGCCAAGTTCCAACCTGACAATCAAGTCAAGGATTGCAGACACTCACAGAGACAGCATACACATGGCATGGTCTCTGCCAACCCTCAGAGTCAGGTGTTGGGTAGCTCAGCTGGGGGTGTAGGGGGCACGAAAATTGACCAGTATGTCTGTGGAGGGTAGAGCCTCTGGGGCGCGTGTGCCCAGCACTTGCCACCCCTGGGTAAGGCCCTTGGGGAGGTGGGGTCCCTGAGCAGCCCCTGCCCAGGGAGACAGAGCAGACTGCACCCATCTGCCCGATGATGAAGGGAACAGGGGAAATCAGCCCAGGCTGCTGTCATAGTGCAGGTTAGTGACCGCTGGGGAAGGTGCCTGCCATCCAGAGCATTCAGTCCCCCACGGACAGATGGAAGACGGCTTCTGGGGGTCAGCGTGCTGTCCTCTGAGGGCTCCTGGGCCGCTCTGCATGGGAGCAGAGAAAACTGGCAGCACCTACTTTGTAGTTCATGTCCTGACTTCATGTTCTCCGTGGGGAGAACAAACCCTTGAGCTGCCAGACCCTGCATGTTCTCCTTGGGGAGAAGGCAGTTGACGGATCCATATGGCCCTGAATCAAACCCCATGGACTTGGGCTGAGGCCGGGCTGACCCAGGAGATTCAGGGCCCAGGGCCCAGCTCCCTGGCTGAGGGAGAAGCTGCAGCCAGGCCGGCTCCCCAGCGCCAGGGCCGCTGCCTACCTTGTGATTGCGGCCCCAGCTCCTCGCTCCCGTGGTCGGACTCATTGATCCTTAGGTCCTGCTCCGCCTCCATGGCCATGTTGTCCCCCAGCAGCTCCGTGGGGGATGTGTCCAGGCTCCTAGTGCAGGAAGAGGGGTGGGGTGAGGATGTGCACCAGGGCAGCTTCTGGCCAGGCCCTGCCCGTGCAGCTGCCCTCATCCCCCCCGGATGCAGGGCCTCCTTCACCTGCTCACTTCCTCACACACAGCTGCACAGAAGTGACTGCAGCACAGGGCCCAGCTGGGACACCTACAGCCACTAATGCATGCAGCCCCAGTGGTAGGTGATGAAGACACCCGAGGTCAGTGATGTCTGAACAAAGTGACGCACACACAGGGCTCTAAAGCAAGGATAGGAGGACAGGCAGCTCTGAGGCCCTTAGCTGGTTTAACATGTCTTGGAAAGGCCATGGGGACCCTAAATCACAGCTTAACGCACATCCTAGATGCCAGCAGATACCCATTTTGCCACATCACCCACCTATATCCATCCTTTCAGAAAAGCAACACAGCAGCCAGGCCTTATCTGTGGGTTTTTTTGTTTGTTTGTTTTTGTGTTTTTTTTTTTTATTACTATCTATACTAATAAAAGGGTAATATGCTAATTAGACCAGTAGTCTTCTGGACGTCCTTCTAGATAAAGCCAAGATGGTGGGGACCAAAGCAGAGGCGTTAGGGGCTATCAGGCCGGCAGGGGATAAAAGGTAGGAGTGATCAAACCGGCAGCCAGGGAGAGCAGTAAGGGAGCGATCAGGCTGGCAGAGTAGCAGTTAAGGGGTGGTCAGGCAGGCAGGGGAGCAGTTAGGAGCCAGCAGTCCTGGATTGAGAGAGGGATGGCTGACTGCCGTATTAGGCCTGATCCCTGCAGATCAGGGAGTCCCAGATTGGGAGGTGCAGGAGGCCAGGCTGAGGACCCCGTCCCGAAGCATGAATTTCATGCACCAGAACTCCCGTGTATTCCCGTTAAATATATTTTTATTGATCACAGAGAGGAAAGGAGAGGGAGAGACAGACACATCAGTGATGAGAGAGAATCACTGACTGCCTGCCTCCCAACAGGACACCCCTGGGCATGGAGCCACAACCTGGGCATCACCCCAACAGGCAGGCCTCTCTGCTCTGAGGACCTCTGTGGTGCCCACTTAAGCCGCTGAGCTTAGCCAATGACTCTTGGTTGGCAGCAGGTCCTTGTGTCCGCAGGAGCAGAAAATCAGGGAAGGGCACCACATAAACCTAACACTGTCCCATCTCTGGTACCCTGATGCGAGAGTGTCTGACGTGTACAGTCTCGTCTGCTTGCACCAGCGCGCCTGCTGACAGGAATGGGACTTCACTGAGCCCGTTTCCTTAACCAGGAAGGGGTGGGGCTAAGAGCTATCCCGGTTTGAGGGCTGAGCCTAGGCCTCTCAATTCCACAGTCACTCCCCTCCTCTGGGCGCTGGAAATAAATGGCTATTCAGGCGCGTTGTTGTTAAATACACATTCCCTTCTGAACAGGTCACACATGTCCTTTCGGAAAACGAACAGCTCAGGACAGTGTCCCAGAAATGAGGGCTGAGACAGTACTGACACCTCCGGGTGTCAGGCACATCTGGTGTGGGACGCCAGGGCGGGCCCCTCACAGGCCCCCTCCCTGGGGCCCAGCACACACGAGGGAGCCATTCAGCTCTTTCCCTCATCTCTGCTCCTGCCCAGATCCCTCCCGGAACCACTGGGTGTCCTCGGGGCTGTCTCTCCCCCGACTGCCATCACAGTCTGGGAACACGCACACACGGGATGTGTCGGTTGATCTCGGTGGCCCCACGCACGGTTGTAACAACTGGGAGTGGGCGGTATCTCCTGCTTTTCCATCTTGTGTTCATTTTACCCCCACGATCCAGAACCCAAGTTTCTGGGTGGAAGGGAAGCCGTGGACCTACTGCCAGTGGGCACGGTTCTGATGAATGCCTGGCAGCGGGAAGGGTTTGCTCACAGACTCTGGAGTTGACTGGGCCCCGTCTCTCTGCCCATCCCCAGGCCTGCTCTCGGTACCCTCTGTCCTTGCTCATTCGGTATTCACAAGAGCCCCGAGGGGGAGGCAGGGAGAGTCCCTTCTCACCCAGGAAGAGGCTCTGCATTCACCGACTCTGTCGACCGACTCTTCTCACACCGACTCTTCACAAACTGACAGTTCACACACCGACTCTGCACCCACCTACTCCACACCCTCTGATCCCGCACACTCCCACTCCACAACCACCGACTCTGCACCTAACATTCCACTGTCTCCATGCCCACCCATGCCAAACGGCTCAAGGCCCTGCATTCTAAACGGCTCTGCCAGCGGCTCACTCCCCGTACTAACTGCTTAGGAATACACAAAAATTATGCCACTCTTCCTACAAAACTTCAGATCTAGCTGGGCACATAAAACATAAAGAAACATAAAGGTTATATTTATCATAATAAATATATCATGATAAATGGAAACTAACCACTTCATTCTAATATGTCTACCCACGTTTCAAAAAATTATTTTTTCTCACCAGCCAAATTACAAAGATTTGACCCATTCCTTTCAGTGTTTCCCAAAGTGTGGTACACGTACCCCCAGGGGTACGGGAAGAGTTTGGTAGGTGTTGCATTGGAGTTTGGTGGGGATATGCACTGCACCGTGCTTAGCTGTGCCTAATTCTGCGTTCTCATGAGTCAACTCAATTTCATCCTTCTCATTGATCCAAATAAATGTTATTTATAATATAGCGTTTATATTTTATTATGAATAATTTTATTTTTCGTTTATTATTATTTTGTGTATGTACAAAAAAATAAAAAATAAATATATTTTGATAGTTATTAAAATACATCCTTTTTTTTTTTTTTTACGAGGGGTACTCAGAGTTACAAAATTATAGAAGGGGTGCACGTATGTCAAAAGTTTGGGAAACACTGTGGTAGGGCATGGATTGGGACGCCGGGCAGCGGGCAGAGGGAGCCTATGGGGTGATTCCTGGGTGGGGGTTGGGGTTGGGGTTGGGGCTGGGGGTGGGCTGTACCTGCACTTGGTACCCCCACCGCCAGGGCCTCGTTCCTCATAGCTCCCATAGCGTTTCCCTTCAAAGAATGTCTCAGGGACCTGCAGCGGTTGTGCGCTGAACACGTGCGCCGCCGCCACCTCTTCCTAGGGGCGCTGGGAGACAGCCTGGAGCCTGGCAGAAGGGGAAAAGGGAGTCAGAGGAGCTCCAAGGACTGTCCCCGGCCCACCAGGCCCGGGCCCACACCTGTGAGCAGGTGTGGGCTTCAGGCCTGAGGGCGAGGGGGCTGGGGGGAGACAGCGCTTGTGTGTGAGCGCATGGCACCTGCCCGCCCTGGCCACCCACCTCCCTAGGCCTCGGCATCGCATCTCCCAAAAGGACCTGCGGGGCCCACAGCCAGGCAAGGCGGGGCCCTCAAACTCACCCAGGCTTCCCCTCCCGAGGCCCTCACCCCGACAGTGTCGTAAACCTCACGAAGCCTCCCAGAGAAGCTGGCCCTGGTCTGGATGGCCAGCAGTCTCCAGCCCCCGCCACAGGATCCCACCGATGGTCCCCAGGCCCTCACGGTGGGCCCAGACTCACCGCGGGGAGACCCGGGTTCTTGCATCCTGGATGCCGTGCAGCGGGGCCCTCTGCGGCCTGTGGCCTGCGAGCGCCTCCTTAAATTCCTGGTAGGCACTCGCCACCCACCTGTCACACCCTATGGGGCTCTACCCTCAGGCCCCGCCCCTTGTGCAGCTGCGCGCGCACACTCGCGTTGTGTGTGTGTGTGTGTGTGTGTGTGTGTGTGTGTGTGTGTGTGGCCTGGGGGCAGGGTGTGCGGGGAGGCGCAATCATTGATTAGTCCTTTGAGGGAAAGCACCTGCTGTATGTCCCAGGGTCTGGGAGACCTCGATGGACAGACAGCCTTCGTCCTGCCCTTAGAAGGACTGCCCCCAGGGACTTTCATTAGAATCCACAGGAGAGACAGTAACCTGGGTGTGAAATGCTTCGAGGAAAGGAAACTATGGATGTCCTTGCTAGATTCAGCTCACTGTCTCAGGGTGGGGTCTCCCCTAACTAGCCGTGATTTCTGCTTTCCTGAGAGCACATTTGCTGGAAAACAAGTCAGTCTCACTAAAAAAGAGATGTTGACAGGAAGCCAGGAAGGCTTAATTGTTCTAACCGTTAGTTGAGACATTGTTAAGCTGAAGCAGCCTCCACCTTATTTTGTC
The DNA here is from genome assembly GCA_963924515.1 of Vespertilio murinus. Lineage (NCBI taxonomy): Eukaryota > Metazoa > Chordata > Mammalia > Chiroptera > Vespertilionidae > Vespertilio > Vespertilio murinus. The sequence continues at coordinate 74,567,630 of OZ004712.1, forward strand.
CCTTGTAAGTGTGTTATTTTCCTGCCTGTAAATTTCTGTTTATGTTGCCTCAGATGTTTTCCCAAAGCCTCAACAAAAGGGATGGCAGGGCCAGAGCAGGAGTAGTTCTCCCACTGGAGTTGGACTGCCACCCGGTCCCCCATATCGCCAAGCTGAATTTCTTCAAGTCTCAAGTCTCTTCGTTTGTGTGCGGCCCTTCTCCAGAACCTGAACCCTAATCGGAACTCTTTCTACGCAGGCCGTGAAAGAGATTCCTATACCTTCCACTCTGAGATCCATATAATTTACATCTAAAAAAATTTTTATACTTTAGAAAATTAACCTTTATTCGAAATGCTAACAGCAAGATACTCATATCAATAGGCAAAGTCATTATGCAGAGAACACAATACTACTCACCAATCAAAAAGTAACTATTCACATAAGTATAAGTGTTGAATCTCTAAATAACTTTGTTTCATGAAGAAAACCACTATTTGTTAAACAACACACCTTATAGAGCCTATAAAATTGTGAAAAATATGAGCTATATTGTAAATGATCCCAAACAAACTTACAAACCAATCCTTTGAATGTCTGACAGCAATTTAAAAACGCCATGAAAAGACTTCATCCCTTCCATTGTGCAGAGGGCCCCCTGGGAAGGCACATGAGCATTCTATATTGACTGATCTTGTCCTTTTGGCCAAAAACGACCCTCTTCTCATGGTCCAGATGCCCACAACTGTTGCCTGAGCTTTCAGTTCATGCCGAGGCCGAAGCACCATGGTGGCTGGCACCACGGATCTCCCGCCCGCCCAGTGGGGGGAGCTGGGCCCTCTCTAGAGAAGAAACATGGAGTCCCAAAAATATGAGATCAACGCCCAGGCCTCACCAGCAGGTGAGGGGTTCCTGAGGCAGGTGCTGGGTGTGGAGCCCATGGGGGCATAGGTCACTAAGGAGACAGAACTAAACCTCACATCACCCTGCTTGGCCCCGGAGGATGGCTGGTTAGCCAGAGACGGGTAAGATTCCTCAGGGAAGGAACAACCTAAGACAGGTACAGTCACAGAGGGGCCATCATGAGAGAACTTGGGGAGCACAGACCCCTACCACACCCCCCTGCAATATGGCAGGCGCCTGAACCTTCTCCCATTCTGAGGGAGGTCTCCTGCCCCCATAGCTGCTTTGCTTCCCATGCACAGCTCATATTGGGACCCAGGTAACAGACAGAGACTTGGCTGACAGCAGCTGCCCTCTCATTGCAACAAGACTTGTTTGAGAAGTCTTATACCCATGGTGTGGACAAGAGGGTTGTTAATATCTAAATCCAGCCTAGTAGCAGGAATGCTCAGGCCCTTCTCAAGAAGGCAAATAATCAACTCCACTAATACACACATGGTAAATAAGATTGTTGCTAGAGTGTTGAGTTTGACAGTTGAATAGTAGCCAATTTCTCAGAGGAAATTAATGTGGCTAATGGAAATAAATGAATATTCTAGAAAAACTGAGTGTACTATACAAAAAGCTGTTCCTATAGTATTAACAAAAATTCTTATTGGCAGAGCGTCTCATGGTAAAATTGTATAAGGTGTTATGAACCTAAAGCAGTCATAGTGTAGCGCAAATAATTAAAATGTAAAAGCTATCAAGACTACATTATAAAATTTCCAAAAGTCTCCTATTATTTAAAGTAAAAAATGGGGTGATGGTGGAAGAATATCATGTTTAAAAAAATATCCTGAGAATAACTTACATCTAAAAAATTTGTACTTTAGAAAATTAACCTTCATTTGAAACGCTAACAGCAAGATATCCATGAAAATACACACATGGTGTCAAAACAAGCCAGAGGAAAATCATTTGGGGGAAAAATAATGAAAAAGGATCCCAAGTCAAATTTATAGAAAATATCCCTTTATTAACTTTTGGTCAAGAATATGTTTGTATATTTTCATAAAACAACTCCAAGACCATCTGGAATCCTGTAACAGAGACGAATAGAAGAGAAACAATTCAGAGATGGAAGATGCTGACAACACCTCACCATACCAGCAGACAGCAGCTGCGTGTTACTGAAGGATGCCCAGGACCAAACCAGAGACGGTCGGACCTGCATCACCACCATTTGTCCACCAACCAGATCTGAAATAGCATGGCTGACATGTACACATAAGGAGCTATTTGACATTGAAATTGGGACTGAAAAGAACTGTTGGCCCAGAAAGGAACTCACTACGAACTGATTCATTTGCTTCTCAGCATAACAATTATGGCTTGTCTCAGTTTAGGTTCTTACAAGGGTATTTCTTAGATCACATGATTTCATACACATAGAGGAAATAATGAACAACATAAATTGATGAACAAAAACAGACCCAGAGAAAGAGAAGCAGCGATCAGACTCTCAAACCTCAGAGGGAAAGGAGGGAAGGGTGGGGGTAAGATCAATCAAAGAACTTGTGTGCATGCAGATGGGCCTAGCCAGTGGCCATGGACAACAGGGGGGTGAGGGCATATCTAGGGAGGGATTTGGGATGGGAATGGGGGGATGAGGACAATTATGTGATACCATAATCAATAAAAAATTTTAAAAATGTCTTAAAAAAAAGAAAAATATGAGCTAATCTATTGTATAGGAAGGACTATTAATGAATGCAGTGAGGGCTGAGGAAAACAGAAAGAGATTATAAAAGGTTAAAAGGTATCAAAAGTAGAATTAGGTATGAAAAAATATAATTAATAAATAATAATACACAAGTATACTCTGCCCTGGCAAGTATGGCTCAATTGATTGAGCATTGTCCTATTTACTGAAAGGTCGCTGGTTCCATTCCAGAACAGGGCACATGCCCATATCCATCACATGTAGGTGGCGTGGAAAATGCAAGAGAACAATGTATCTATCTCTCTCTCTCTTCCCCTTCCATCTCCTTAAAATAAAATAAAAAGTAATTATTCAAATATTTTTTAAAAGAATAAGTTCTGCCGAGACCGGTTTGGCTTAATGGATAGAGCGTCGGCCTGCAGACTGAAAGGTCCGGGGTTCGATTCCTATCAAGGGCATGTACCAGTTGGGGGTGTGCAAGAGGCAGCTGATTGATGATTCTCTCTTATCGATGTTTCTAGCTTTTTATCCTTCTCCCTTCCTCTCTGTAAAAAATCAATAAAAATATTTTTTCAAAAAAAAGGAAAAAATAAAAGAATAAGTTCTGTGTTTAGCATACTTAGAACTGTTAAACCAATTTTTTGCTCAAAAGGACATATTGGTGACAGATAATCATATCTCATGTGTGACACTTTCACAGTTTTATCCTTACGTCAAAGCTCACCAAGTAGTGTGCATTAGAAAGTGCGCTTTGTGGCATGTCAATTCTCATTTCCTGGGCAGAGCAGCTTTGCCTCAGTGGCACAAACACTGGCAAGCAGGGAAGACTACTGCCATCAGAATCGACAGACATGCTGACTGACTACAAAAGACACATTCTGAGACTGATAGCAGGATTACCCTTCTTCTACCAGGAGATTTTGACTGCAGCAAATTTTGAGGTGGACAAATAGAAGGGCCAAGGTAATGAAAAAAATTGTTAGATTGTTATTTTTAAAATATATATATTTTTTATTTTTTTACAGAGAGGAAGGAAGAGGGATAAAGAATTAGAAACCAGTATTATGCGAAATGTTGAAAGGTATTCTTTAAGAAGAGGAAGAAGAAAAAGGTAATCTAAAAATCAAATGAGGTGGACGTTAGGCATGGCTCACCTGGTGCTCGGTAAACCTCGAAAAAAACTGATTACGATTGCAAAACAGGATGTCGGCCTAGGTAGTCTCCTAAGCTGCCGTCTCATCAACAATTTGGAAAACAATAACAGCTAAAATCAAAAGGGATCACATCAGACCCACAGGAGAGCTGGCGGAATGGGATGGCTACAACTAGAGGAAAGGAAAAGCGCTGCTGCCATGTGGAGTTTAAAGCCGCAGTGGAACCGGAGCCGCCAGAGCCGCCACCGCCACAGCCGCCGCCAGTGAGGGAGGCCCATCAAGAGCAGAGCTCACCCCTCCCCGGGCCCAGGGAGTGGGCTGCCTTAGAGCCTGGCCTCCGCGCCCACAGCCTTCCCAGCCGACCGCCTTGCTAGCGAGGGAGCCGGTGCAGGGCCACAGCCGCGCCTTCCGCTTGCAGCCCCAGGGAGCCCTTCGCCCGTCCATCCCCCCTGCTGCTGGGCCGGGCCAGAGCCTCTGCCGAGCCCCTGAGGGCCTAAGCCAAGGCGGAGCAGACTTGCTCATGGAGCGTGACGGAGGACCAGGAGGTTATGCCCAGAGCACTCTTTGTGGCCTGGGACTCTGGACACCTAAACCCGGGGGACTCTGAAAGCCAGAACGTGTGAAGTGTGGGCGGCGGAGGATACTGTGGCAGAGGCGGCAGGAGCCCCCCATTCTTCCCCCTCGTCGTCCTCCTGCTCGCCGGCAGCAGTGGGCCAGGGCCCCAGGGTAGAATCGAAAAGGATCCTATCTAAACCACAGGAAAGCTGGTGGAAGGAGAAATCTACAACTAAAAGGAGAATTGCTGCTGCCGCCATGTGGAGTTTAAAGCTGCAGCCGAGTCGCCGCCAGTGAGGAAGGCCCACCGAGAGCGGAGCCCGCCCCGCCCTGGGCCCAGGAGCGGGCTGCCTCGGAGCCTGGCCTCCGCGCCCACAGACTTCCCGGCCCGCCCACCTTGCTGGCGAGGGAGCCAGCGCAGGGCCTCGGCCGTGCCTTCCGCTCGAGTGAGGCCTTCGCCCATCTGTGCCCCCGACTCCAGGCCTGGCCGGAGCCTCTGCGGAGCCCCCGAGAGCCAGCGCCAAGGCGGAGCATACTCATGGAGTGTGACGGAGGACCGAGAGGTAGTGCCCCAAACACTCTTTCCGGCCTGGGACTCTAAACACCTAAACCCGGGGGACTGAAAGCCTGAACGTGTGAAATCAGAGCTGCTGAGGTTGCTAGGGTGGAGTCGGCCGGAGCCTCCCCATTCTTCCCCCTCGTCGTCCTCCTGCTCGCCTGCAGCTTGGGCCCCGGGGGGTCCAGGATAGGAGGGCATCAATCGATGGTCCCAGAGGGGCTGTGTGGCCTGGGCGGGGGGGGACTTGTGACCCAGGGGAGTGGTGGGACCAGGGGCAGCTGTGTGCCCCATGGGAGTGGTGGGAACCGGGGGAGCCATGAGCCCCAGGAGAGCCTTGGGCCCCAGGGGAGTGATGGGACCAGGGGGAGCCATGTGACCTGGGGGGGTGGGACCTGGGGGAGCCGTGTGACCTGGGGGGTGGGGTTAGTGGGACCCAGGGGAGCCCCTATGTTCATAGCAGCACAATTTAAAATAGCTAGGATTTGGAAACAGGCTAGTTTCCTGTCAGCAGATGATTGGAGCAGAAAACTATGGTACATCTACACAATGGAATACTAAGCTGCCATAAAAAAGAAGGAATTCTCATCATTAGCAGCAACCTGGATGGAATTGGAGAACATCCTGCTGGGGAGGCCGCGTGGTGGTAGTGGTGGTAGTGTCTGATGCTTTGGCCTGGCCATGTGGCAGCGGAGAGAGGATTCTCCGGGTCTGCCAATGGAAGGCGCAGTGCCAGCACAGCGCGCGCGAAGGCCTGGCAGAGCAGGCCGCGGGCGGTGGCGGAGAGTCCCCACGATGTCTTAGTCTTTCAGACTTAGTGGAACGCTTCCCCTGAGCCAGGACAAGCAGCACCACCACAAATATTGGCCAGCTTAGTGCTGCCCCTCTACAGGTGACAGTAGGGGCATCCTCACCTTGGTAGGCCTTTGCTCTTGGAGGTCTTAATCAGTGGAAGGCAGCACGGTACAGAACTGCCCCACCTTCTCAGTCCTCCGCTGCATCTTTTTTTCTGAAGTGTGTTTCTTGTAGACAGCAGATGTATGGGTTTTGCTTTCTTATCCAATCTGTTACCCTATGTCTTTTGATTGGAGCATTTAAACCATTTACATTTAAAGTTATTATTGGTAAGTAGGTATTTGATTCAATTTTTATTCTATACCCCTGTGTTCCTTCTTTGCTTCCTATTTCTTTATTTTTACAGTAAACCCTTTAGCATTTCTTGCATTGCTGGTTTGGTGGAGATAAATTCCTTTAGTCTTTTTTTGTCTGTGAAGCTCTTGATTTCATTTTCAATCTTGATTGATAGCCTTGCTGGGTACAGTATTCTTGGATTCAGACCCTTCCTTTGCATGACTTTGTATATGTCGTGCCATTCCCTTCTGGCCTGATGAGTTTCTGTGGAGAAATCAGTTGCTAGTCTGATGGGGGTTCTTTTATATGCAACCTTCTGTCTCTCTCTGGCTGCTTTTAAGATTCTTGCTTTGTCGTTGGTATTTTGCAATTTAATTATAATGTGCCTAGCTGTTGGTCTTTTGGGATTCATTTTGCTTGGGACCCTGCAAGCTTCTTGTATTTGTGTGGGTTTTTTCTTCTCTATCTCAGGAAAGTTTTCTGTCATTATATCTTGAAACAGTTTTTCTATGCCTTCCTCTGTTTCCTTTCCTTCTGGAACCCCTATTATTCTAATATTGTTTTGTTTTGTAATGTCCCAAAGTTTCTGTAGGCTCTCTTCCTGCTTTTTAATTTTTTTTTCTAAAAGCTGCTCTAATTGGGTATTTTTTTCCATCTTGTCTTCTAACTCACTGATTCGGTCCTCTGCTTCATCTAGCCTACTTTTGATGCTTTCTATTGAGTTCTTTACAATAGCTATGTCATTTTTCATTTCTTCTTGGTTCTTCTTCATTTCCTCTTGGGTCTTACTCATATTGTCAAATTTGTCTTCCATTCTTTTTAGTCATCCTATGATCATTACTCTGAATTCTTGATCTGGTAGGTTGCTTGCCTCTAACTCGTTTCCTTCCTTTTCTGGTGATGCCTGCTTTTCTTTGATTTGTGGGCTGTTTCTTTGTCTCCCCATGGTCTCTCTTTTTAGGATGTCTCAGTATGTAGATCTCTCTCTTCTGCATTGATTTAAAGGCACAAAATACAACACAACCAGGTACAATACACAAGGCACTGAACAGAAATGTATTTGTAGTGTTTTAACCTTCAATAAAGATGACCACTAGGGATATGCAATTTAGGGGATAGGAGAGGAAGAAGAAGAGTAAAGCGTGAAGAGGGGGGGAGAAAAAGAAAATTATAGGAAAAAGGAATGAAAGAAGAAGAAAAAAGGAGTGTCAAGATGAAATTGGGAAACAGGGAGAGAAAGAGAGAAAGAGAGAGAGAGAGAGAGAGAGAGAGAGAGAGAGAGAGAGAGAGAGAGAGACTAAGAGAGAAAAGGGGAACAAACTGTATATATGGGAAGATAATTTCAGTAGAGCAACCACTAACCCCAGCAAATGCTGGCAACAGTACCTGTGGAATAATACAATCTACAACACCCACAATATCCAGCAAAGTAAAAAACAAACAAACAAACAAACAAACAAAAACAAAGCAAATACAAAAGTACCAAGCAACAACATCAATTAAAGATTAAGCAAAATAATCTCACTAAAAGCATAAAAATACAATATAATCAATATTCACACAAACATCATCAAAAGGACGGAGGAAAACATTTTTTTTTTGCTAGTTAATACAGGTCAGAGAGGGGTGTGTATGCACTTCTCCCAGTGGATTGGATATTAGCTATATAAGTAGGGTAGAAATTTTAGCAGGGGGGGAGACAGAAAGAGTAGGGGAAATCTAAAGCAGGAATGGGTTAAGATAAACAGGATAGCATAAGGGGAAAGGTTTGGAAGAGAGTGATGTTGCAAATGTCTTGTTAAGATAGGGTTAAAGAAAAATGAATATAGAATGAAGAACACTAATTCCAATGTAACATAAAGAGACAATAAATTGGCACTTTAAAAATAAATAAATAAATAAAAAGGAAACAAAAAAGTTAAAATAGCAATAGTAACAATGCTGATTGAACCTAAAAATGTAATAATTAAAAAGGTAAAATCAAAACAGGAAAAAAGGAGACAATTTGTTTCTTATGTAAAAGATGCTAAAAATGCCAATGAAAATTTAAAAAAAAAATGTGCAGTTGTGAAGGCCATTCACTTCCTCCGTTATTCTGTTTGGCGCGCCTGTTTCAGTCCAGACAGTATTGCAGTTTCCTGCATTCCTCTGCACCTCAATGTTGTAAGCTAGACCTTAATTTTAAGATGTTGATTTCTTAGTTTCTTGGTTTTTGATTAAATAAAACTAGTGATAAACACAGTCAATTTGTACTCCAGCCCCTTGGTTGGAGTGTTTCTGGATTTATGTTCTCGTTTTTTGGCTATTCTAGCCTTTTTCTATGGAATTCAATAATGATTTTGCCTCGGAGCTGAATCGCAGCTGGTCTCTCCCTGGCGCTGCTTCCCAGTTTCCAGAAAAGCAGTTTCCCCCTGCAGCCTCTCAGGGCCAGCCAATCTGGTGGCCTCTCCTTTGTAATCAAAAGCAAAGGGTTGCAGGGGAGCCAGCTTTGGTGCGCAATGGGCCAGTCTGCGCGCACTTACATACAGACTGTATACCTTTGCAACTATGTAATCCCTCCGTGTCAGATCAGAGTGGGTTGCTCTCTGGAGAACCCTACAATTGGCAACCCTGAGGATTCCATCCACTCTCTTGGGTCACGCCAGACCCAACCACGTAGGGCTTTTGTGGACACAGATTTCCGAGGTCCCAGCGCGCGATCTCAGCACGCAATCTCAGAAAGCGATCTCAGCGCGCAGTCCCAGTGCGCAGCTTTTGTGTCTGCTACTGCCCCTGCTGGGACACAGACACCTGCTTATCCCTGGTAAAATCCAACCTTTCTGTGGAATCTGAGTGTCTGCATCGATCAGGTGCCCACAGCTGCTCAGTGATCTCCAGAGTTGTTGGCTTTTCAGATCTCAGATATGATCCCCAGTTGCAGCTCTGATGTGGATGCGAGAAGCAGCATCTATGCCACCATCTTGGATCTCATCCCTTGTTTTTGTTTTTAATCTTTATTGTTGAAAGTATTACATATGACTCCTTTTCTCCATTGACCCCCTCTAGCCTCCCCTCCTCACCCCAGGCCTTCACCCCCCTATTGTCTGTGTCCATGGGTTATACATATATGCACACAAGGTCTTTGATCTCTTCCCACCCACCCCCACCTTCTTAAAATCAGCCAGTCAGAGAAAGACAAGTATCACGATCCCACTCATATGTGGAATCTAATGAGCAACATAAACTGTTGAACAAAATAGATCCAGAGACACAGCAGCATGGAACCAGACTGTCAAAAGGGAGCAATGTTTTAAAAAAGAATAGATGTGGGAGTAAATGGTGAACCACAATATTGCCTCAGATCTTGGCATACACATACAGGAAGTCACAGGCCACCACGGTGGCATCTCTGCTTCTGGGGACATTATAATGCCCTTGCTCCATAGTTTTGGGCAACTTTGAAGCTATTGTGAAAGAATTGAAGGTTCACTCCAAGCCTAGGGAACCATTATGAAAAGGCCTGCAACCCAAGTATGTGCCCCGACCGGGAATCGAACCATGGCCTGCTGATTCATAGGTCGACGCTCAACCATTGAGCCACACGGGCCGGGTGAAAGACATATTGTCTTTGGGGCTCATTTAGTCTAAGAAGGAAGACTCAAGTGGGTGGAGGTGTTTCTACACAAGTCTAAACTTGACTATTGAATCATTCTTCAGAGATTACACTTGCCTCCTAGAATATATGAAACGGCATTAACCTTGTAATCTTTTGATTATATAGAGCATGGATACTGACTTTGTTGTGGGCATCTGGAAAGGAAAAAGAAACAGATCAAGTGATTCAAAGGTAAGGAGAGATGACAGAGGATCTCAAGGTGACTTCTCTCTAACACGACATTTTCCCAGAGCTTTGCACATGGAATAGACATAGATAACACCTTTTACATTTTCATTTTGAAAAAATATATTGTTTATTGATATCAGAGAGGGAGAGGGAGAGAGAGATAGAAATATCAAGGATCCCTGACCAGTTTGGCTCAGTGGATAGAGTGCTGGCCTGCAGACTGAAGGGTCCCAGGTTTGATTCAGGTCAAGGGCATGTTCCTTGGTTGTGGGCACATCCCCAGTTGGGGGTGTACAGGAGGCAACCTATCACATTGAAGTTTCTAACTCTCTATCACTCTCAATTCCTCTCTCTAAAAAAATCAATAAAAAAAAAAAAATATATATATATATATATATATATATATATATATATATATATATATATTCAAAAAAATCAAGGATGGTAGTGAATCATTGCCCCAATCCAGGCATGTCCCCTGACCAGGAATTAAACCTGGTCATACATTGAAGCTCAACTACTAAGCCACACTGGCTGAGCTAAATTTTCATATTTTATAGGAAAAGATATGGGGGTGTGGGTGGGATGTATAGGCTATAAAATAAAGTTTTAAAACCTTGTAAGTGACCAGTGTTTTCCAAAGAAGTGGTTCAGGAAAGTCACCCCATCCTGCAGAATGCCATCAGCAGAGGCAGAGCATGGAGCAAACAAGGCATGACTCAGGCCTGTGCTCTCTGTGAGTGCAGGTTGAATCTGCACTTAGAGACATGTGGTCACAACTCAGACAATAGCTAGCACATTCCTGCAGGGACCAGGGCCTCGCCAGTGCTGTCCACACAGTTAGTTAGTTAGTTAGTTAGTTGTTTTTAAAAATTATTTTCCACTTTATTATTTTTTGTTTTGTTATATTTTTATTGACTTCAGAAAGGAAGGGAGAGGGAGAGAAAGATAGAAACATCAATGATGTGAATCACTGGTCGACTGCCTCCCACAGGTCCCCTCCTGGGAATTGGGCCCACAACCCGGGCAGGTGCCTTTGATGGGAATCAAACCCGGACCTTTCAGTCTGCAGACTGATGGTCTACCCACTGAGCAATACCAGCTAGGACTGTTTTACTTTTTTTAAGTATATTTTTATTGATTTAGGAGAGGGAGAGAGAGACAGAAACATTAATGATGAGAGTAAGTCATTGATTGACTGCCTCCTACATACTCCACACTGTGGGGGTTGAGCCTGCAACCTGGGCATGTGCCCTGACCAGCAACCGAGCCATGGCTTATTGGCCCATGCTCAACTACTGAGCCATTCCGGCTAGGCTACGCATTATGTCCTTTAATCATCACGAGAATCCTGTGAGGTGTGGAATGATGGTAACAATACAAATCAGTCACTTAAGGCTAAGTCATTACAAAATGTGTGGGGTATTGGACCAATGAAAACTACTGACTAAGCAAAGGTAAATCCATTAATTGACAGGGGTTTCCTGTGGGTTAAAAAAAATAGGATCTTTCCTAAAGAATATGGCAGCATCTTCATATTTTCTAATATATATATTTTATTGATTTCAACAGGTAGGCAGAGGGAGAAAGAGAGAACTTTCAATGTGAGAATGACTGTTTTGCTGCAGCCTGTAATCTCAGAATGGGGACCCAGCAATCAAGCACAGCAAGTGCACTAAAGAAGACTCCAACACTGACCTCCAGGTTCTTCACAGAACACAAACACAGGAACCACGGGTTTAATTTTTGAAATATTAGTCAATCTTTGTTGCTATTACCACAGCTTACCCAAGCATAGCATCCTAGCATGCTAGGCTAGAGTAGCTAAGTAGGGGGCCTCAGAGGTCTTAGCAAGCTGAGCTAGAGTAGATAGGTAGGGGGGCCTCGGAGGTCCTAGCAACCTGAACTTAGAGTAGCTAGGGAGGCTAGGTTGGGTAGGGCCAGGGGGCCTCAAAGGTCCTAACAATCTGAGCAAGAGTAGCTAGGTGGGGGCCTCGGAGGTCCTAGCAAGCTGAACTAGAGTAGCTAGGTAGGGGGGCCTCGGAGGTCCTAGCAAGCTAAGCTAGAATAGATAGTTAGAGGGCCTCGGAGGTCCTTCCAAGCTGAGCAAGAGTACCTAGGTCGAGGGCCTCGGAGGTCCTAGCAAACTGAGCTAGAGTAGCTATGCAGGGGGCCTTGGAGGTCCTAATACCTGAGATTAGAGTAGCTACCCTGTTTCCCTAAAAATAAGACAGTGTCTTATATTAATTGTTGCTCCCAAAGATGCGCTAGGTCTTATTTTCAGGGGATGTCTTATTTTTCCATGAAGAAGAATACGGTACACATTTATTGTTAAATGAAAATAAAGGAAATTTATTACCTATATACGGTACGGTAGTAAGGTAGTTGTCAACACAAACCAGACAAACTGTGCATCCTACAGTATCAAGAATTTACTCATTTATTCAATGACAATCATGTCATCATCTTCTTGAACATCATCATAACAATCCAATTCCTGAATTTCCTGGTGAATTTCTTGTGACTCCATTTCTTTCAGAATCAATGGACCAAATCTCTCATGTTTAGTAATAGCACTGTCTTTAAATGAGTCCTTCTTGTCAAGGTAGCCTGCTCGCAGTGCATTTGGCAATGCAACCGTCAGTGATTTTCTCCCATGAATTCTTCACCCAAGTCACAACTTGCTGCAGTTTAGGTTTCACAAAGTTTCCACGCTGATTTCTCTCCATTCACACAGCAGTGATGTCAGGACTCTGCGTAACGTCACTGGTTGCTAAATGCCGGTCGGGGCGGCCCTAGCGATCAGTTTATGGTAAATTAATTTTCATTCTGAGACAGAGCCTGGGGATCTTATTTTCGGGGAGGGGGGGAAGGGTGCCTTATATTTCACTCAGAAGGAAATCTGTATATGGGTCTTATTTCCGAGGATGTCTTATTTTCGGGGAAACACGGTAGGTACAGGGCCTCGGAGGTCTTAGAAAGCTGAGCTTAGAGTAGGTAGATAGGAGGCCTCGGAGGTCCTATCAAGCTGAGCTAAAGTAGCTAGGTAGGGGGCCTTGGAAGTCATAGAAAGCTGAGCTAGAGTAGATAGGTATGAAGCTTCGGAGGTCCTTACAAGCTGAGATAGAGTACCTACCCTGTTTCCCTGAAAATAGGATAGTGTCTTATATTAATATTTGCTCCCAAAGATGTGCTAGGTCTTATTTTCAGGGGTTGTATTATGTTTCCATGAAGTAGGTCTTATTTTCTTTTTTAAAAAAATCTTTATTGCTCAGATTATTACAATTGTTCTCCTTTTTCTCCCCCATAGCTCCCTTCCACCCGATTCCCACCCCACCCTCTGCCCTTCCCCCCTTCCCCACCATTGTCCTCATCCATAGGTTATACGATTTTAACCCAGTCTCTTTCTGCACCCCACACCCCTTTCACCCTGATAATTATCAATCCACTCACTCCCTTTCTTTGCCCCTGATTCTATTATATTCACCAGTTTATTCTATTCCTCAGATTTTTAATTCACTTGATCTTCTTCCTCTTCTTAAGTAATACCTTTCAGCATTTTCATATAATACTGGTTTGGTGGTGATGAACTCCTTTAACTTTTTCTTATCTGTGAAGCTCTTTATCTGCTCTTCAATTCTGAATGATAACTTTGCTGGATACAGTAATCTTGGTTGTAGGTTCTTGCTATTCATCACTTTGAATATTTCTTGCCACTCCCTTCTGGCCTGTATGGTTTCTGTTGAGAAATCAGCTGATAGTCTTATGGGTGCTCCCTTATAGGTAACCAACTGCTTTTCTCTTGCTGCTTATAAGATCTTCTTTTTGTCTTTTATCCTTGGCATATTGAATATGATGTGTCTCGGAGTATTTTTCTTTGGATTCCTCTTGTTCAGGGTTCTGTAAGCTTTCTGTACTTGTAAGTCTATTTCTTTCACCAGGTGAGGGAAGTTTTCTGATATTATTTCTTCAAATATCTTTTCAGTATTTTGCACTCCCTCTTCTTCTGGCACCCCCATAATTCTGATGTGGGTGTGCTTGAAGTTGTCCCAGAGGCTCCTTACACTATCTTCAACTTTCTGGATTCTCTTTTCTTCTTGCTTCTCCAGAGGAGTGTCTTTTGGCTCTTTGACCTGATTCTTGTGTTCCTCCATTCTGCTGTTGGATCTCTGCATAATGTTTTCCAATTTAGTCAGTTTATGTATACTTTTTAGTTGGGTCTCGTGAAGTTTATAGACCTTTTCTAGGATATTCTTGCATAACCTTAGAACTGTAGTTCTGAACTCTATATCCTCCATCTCTTTCGTTTGAGATCTATTTCTTTGTCTCAGCATTTTCGCTGTTTTTCAGAGTTGGTAGGATGGCTTTGTGTGTTTGGTGTCCTATATGGCCCAGTGGGTCAGCCTCCCCAGTTACCTGAGGTAGACACTCTTGGTGCTCCTCTTTGTGGACTGTGTGCACAGCCTTGCTGTAGCTAAGTCTCTATTGTTGTGAATTGACCTTCAGGCCAATTGGATGTGGGTATCAGCTGTGTCTACTCTGGGATAACTTCTGTATTGGAGACAGTCTTATAGGATCAGACTTGAAAAACTGCAGAAGCCTCTGTGCTCAGCTTGGATGGGGCGGAGTCTCAGGGCTGAACTGGCAGTCTTGGCTTCTGCCCTGCCCTTGTGCACTCACCTGAATTTCCGCCTGACCTCTGCCTTCCGAGGCTTCCCTGAGTTTCCGCCTGACCATCCCAGGTTCCCAGTGCAAGAGCGTGGGTGCCCCAGGGGCTCGCCCGGACTTGGGCTGGTCTCTGTAGTCTGGAGCTTCTGACTCCTTCCGTTACAGAGAGGCCGCCACCTTGTATGGAGAGGCGGCGGCAGCCTCCATGGTCAGACCTGGAGCTTCTGACTCCTTCCGCTACGGAGAGGCGGGGTGGGGGGGGCAGCCTCCAGGTCAGACCTCTGCGCATACTCACTCGCACGCGCACGACTGTAGACCCTGCCGGCTGCTGCTCCCGGGTCCCTGGTCTCCCAGTCTCTGAGTCTCTGGGTGCCTTTCTCTACAGTCCAGACTCCACCCGTAGTAGCCTGGGACCACAGGGGTTCGGCTGGAGTTGGGGTTCAGTATAGTCAGAAAGGGTTCCGTGCAATTGGGAATTCCTCCCCTCCCGCCAGGCAGGCATTTGGCAGCCGCACTTCCTCTCCGCGCATGAGCATCTCCCTACCTCCGAGCTTTGCGGCTCCCAGTCCGATGCATGAGCCTCTTTCCTTTTTTCTAGTTGTAGATATTTCACTCCGCCAGCTTTCCTGAGGTTTTGGTGAAGTTCTTTTTGATTTTAGTTGTTGTTGTTTTTTAATTGTTGATGAGGCGGCAGCTTAAGAGACTGCCTAGGCTGCCACCTTGGTTTTTCCAAGTAGGTCTTATTTTCGGGGAAACACGGTAGTAGGGGAACTTGAAGGTCCTAATACCTGAGATTAGAGTAGTTAGGTAGGGGGCCTCTGAGGTCCTATCAAGCTGAGCTTAGAGTAGCTAGATAGGGGGGCCTCGGAGGTCCTAGCAAGCTGAGCTTAGAGTAGGTAGATAAGGGGCCTTGGAGGTCCTAGCAAGCTGAGCTGGAATAGAAGAGTAGGGGGCCTCAGAGGTCCTTACAAGCTGAGCTAGAATAGCTAGTAAGGGGCCTCGGAAGTCCTAGCAAGCTAAGCTAGAGTAGTTAGGTAGGGGGGGTCTCAGAGGTCCTAGCAAGCTGAGCTAGAGTAAATAGAGGGCGTTGGAGGTCCTTACAAGGTGAGCTAGAGTAGCTAGGTAGGGGGGCGCTCTGAGGTCCTAGCATGCTGAGCTAGAATAGATATATAGGTGGCATCGGAGGTCCCTACAAGCTGAGGAAGAGTAGCTAGGTGGAGGGCCTTGGAGGCCTTGCAAACTGAGCTAGAGTAGATAGGTAGGGGGCCTCGGATGTCCTAGCAAGCGAGCTAGAGTACCTAGGTAAGGGGCCCATGGAGGTCTAAGGAACCACAACTTAGAGTAGTTAGGTAGGCTAAATTAGGTAGGGCCAGGGTGCCACAGAGGTCCTATCAAGCTGAGCTAGAGTAGCTAGGTAGGGGGCTTCCGAGGACCTAGCAAGCTGAGCTTAGGGTAGAAAGGAAGAGGGCCTCAGAGGTCTTAGCAAGCTTAGCTAGAATAGATAGGTAGGGGGCTAGGAGGTCCTTACAAGCTGAGCAATAGCAGCTAGGTGGAGGGCCTCGGGGGTCCAAGCAACCTGAATTTAAAGTAGCAAGGTACGCTAGGTAAGTAAGACTCAGCCTAAACCTAAGCCTCAGCCTCAGCCTAAGTAACCCTAAGCCTGAGTAAGCCTGAGCCTAAGCCTAAGCATAAGCCTAAGTAAACATAAGCCTAAGTAAACTTAAAAATAATTAAGCCTAAGTCTAAGCCTAAAACTACGTAAGCCTAAGCAAGCCTAAGCCTAAGCCTACATAAGCCTAAACCTTTGCCAAAGTAAGCCTAATCCTAAGTAAACTCAAGTCTAATTAAGCCTAAGCCTAAGCATTAGCCTAAGTAAACTCAAGTCTAATTAAGCCTAAGCCTAAGCCTACATAAACCTAAGCCTAAGCCTAAGCCTAAACCAAACGAAAAGCCTAAACCTACGGAAGCCTAAGCCTAAGCCTAAGTAAGCCCAAGCCTAAGTGTAAGCCAAAGTCTAAGTAATCCTAAGCCTAGTCCTAAGCCTAGTCCTAAGCCTATGCCTAAACCAAAAACTAAGCATAAACCAAAGGCTTAGCCTCAGCCAAAGCCTAAGCAAGACTAAGGCAAAAACTAAGCATATGTTTAAGTATAAGCCTAACCCTAAGCGTAAGTAAGCCTAATCCCAAACCTAAGGCTAAGGCTACGTTAGCCTAATACTGAGACCAAGCCTTAGCCTAAGCCTAATTAGGCCTAAGCAAGCCCAAGTCTAAACCTAACCCTAAACCTAATCCTAAACCTAAACCTGTACAGAAGCCTAAACCTAAGTCTAAGTAAGCCTAAGACTAACCCTAAACCTAAACCTAAGCCTAAACCTAAGTCTAAGCCTAAGACTAAGTAAGCCTAATCCTAAACCTAAGTAAGCCTAAGCCTAAACCTAAGCCTAAGCCTAAGTAAATCTAAGCCTAAATATAATCCTACATAAACCTAATCCTAAATTAGTCGAGCCTAAGCCTAATCCTGAACCTGAGCCTAAGTAAGGATACGCCTAAGTAAGCCTAAGCTAATGATAAGCCTAAGCCTAAAGCTAAGTAAGACCAATCCTAAAGGTAAGCCTAAGCCTAACTAAGCCTAAGGCTTAAGCTTAGGCTTACATAGGCTTAGTCTTAGGCTTAGCCTTAGGCTTACTTTGTCTTTGGCTTATGCTTACTTAGGCTTAGGCTTATGTTTAGGCTCAGGCTTACTTAGGCTCTGGAATTAAGTTTAGGATGACGTAGGTTTAGGCTTATTTAGGATTAGGGTTATTTAGGCTTAGGTAGCCTAAGCCCAAATAAGTCTAAGCCTAAGCCTAAGGCCGAGTAAGCCTATGCCTATGTAAGCTTCAGCCTAAGTAAGCCTAAGCCTAAACCTAAACCTCAGCCTATGCATAAGTAAGCCTAGGCCTAAGACTAAGACTAAGCCTAAGACTAAACCTAAACCTAATCCTAAGCCTATGTAATACTGAGCCTAAGTAAGCCTAAGCCTAAACTCATTAAATGCAACAGGAAAAATGACAAAGGTGAGAAAAAGTACTGTTAGAAAACCCTGGCCCTGACCCTGGCCCTGTGCGCACGAGCCAGAGCCCGAACCAAAGAGCCGGAGAGCCGAAGCTGAAGCCGAAGCTGAAGCCGAAGCCTAAGCCGCACGCGAATGGCCTGGAGGTAATTGCCCCGCCAAGCCCGCCTCTGATTTGTGGTTGCTCTTTCTTGAGGACAAAGATGCTCTTTCTTGAGGACAAAGATGCTGGCCCTGAGACCGGCAGGAACAACTTACTTCCCAGGAATGCCTTCTACTCCCATCCAGCAGTCAACACAATTAAGTTTCCCTTAGCAGTAACACATACTGAAGCTTTCTTACACGGAGTTTACACTAGGCTCTCGTTAAATGCAACAGGAAACCTGAGAAATGCGAGAAAAAGGCTGCAGGAAACCCTGGCCCTCGCCCTGGCCTGGCCGCCCGAGCCGGAGCCGACGACCCGAAGAGCCCAAGAGCAGGAGGCGAAGAGCCGAAGCCGAAGCCACAGGCAAATGGCTTGGAGATAATTGCCCCGGAGCCCACGGACTTCCCTCACTGAACCCGGAGCCCACACAGAGCCCCCAGAGCGCCCACACAGAGCGCCCACACAGAACCCCCGGAGCGCCCAAACAGAACCCCCAGAGCGCCCAAACAGAACCCCCAGAGCGCCCACACAGGCCAGAGCCCAGCTCTTGGCAGAAATGCCTTTTTAACATTAAAGTTTTCTGAATAGAAAAGATAAAATCTAAGCTTAGCACATGTTAACAGAGGATAAAAAGTTCTATATTAGACCATACGTAAGAGTTTAATTTCAGGATAAAGAAGAATTTGACATTCCCCCCCGGCCCCCCTGCCCCCTGAAAAAAGGGCCCAGCCGGAAGCCTGGCGGCACCCTCACTGCTCTCCGGGGCCGTCGGTGTGCGGGCGCCGAGGGCCGGTGTCAGCGCGGCACCAAGCCTCCGGTGCAGGGAGAGGAAGGCGCCGGGCGATGGGAGCCAGCAGCGGGGACATGGCGACGCGTCCAGGGAACAAGCTCCCTCCGGCGCCGCCTGCCGTCAGGCAGCACCTCCTGCCGCCCGGCCTCACCTTGCAGGAGGCAGCCAGGGCACCCAGCGGCTCAGAAGGGCACTGTCTCCCAGGCCAGGACTGGGGTTGCATCTTCCAAGGAAACTGCTAGAAGCTCCAGTCCTAAGCCTGCCACAAACACCTAAAAGGTGGAAACCACTGGCAAAGGTCCTGGCATCTGCCAGTCTTGGGGTGCAAGTGAGGATCCAACCAGTTCCTGACTGTGCAACCTGGGAGCCTGGGGCACGCATTGAATTGTCCGCATCTGTGAAATGCAGACCTACACCCAGGACTCTCTCCAGGTCCAGCTGGGACACCCGCTGCTTTCAAAGCTTCTATAGGCTAGGGCTAGGGCTAGGGTTAGGGCTAGGCTAGGGCTAGGGCTAGGTTATGGTTAGGGCTAGGGCTAGGGCTAGGGTCAGGGTTAGCATCTGGGTCCTTGGATGCACACTGGAATAACCTGGAGAGTTAGGGTAAGGGTTAGGTTTAGGGTAGGGTTAGGATTAGGGTTAAGGTTAGTATTAGAAATAGGGCTAGGGCTAGGGTTAGGGTTAGGTTTTACGGATGAATAAGGTTTAGAATTAGAGCTGGAGTTAGGGTTAGTGTTATGGTTAGGGCTAGGGTTAGGGTTAGGTTAGGGTTAGGGTTAAGTTTAAGGCTAGACCTATATTTAGGGTTAGGACTACATTTAGAGTTAGGAATAGGGTTAGGATTATTGTTATAGTTAGGGCTTGGTTTAGGTTTAAATTTAGATTTAATGCTAGAACTAGGTTAGGGACAGGGTTAGAATTAGTGCTATGGTTAGGGATTGATATAGGATTAAGGTTAGGGCTAGGGCTAAGGTTAGGGTTAGGGTTAGGCTTAAGATCAGGTCTAGGGTTTGGATTAGAATTAGGGTTAGAGTTAGGTTTGGGGGTTAGATTAGGTTTATAGTTTGAGCTGGAGTTAAGAATAAGGTTAGTGTTATGGTTGGGGCAAGGGCAGGCCTGGGCAAACTACGGCCCTCGGATCTGGCCCGTTCGGCTGTTCTATCTGGCCCTCGGAGCCGAAAGAGCAGAGGGTTCTCTTGCTCTCCCCTCCGCTCCTTCACCAGCAGCCCAAGATGAGAGTGCCAGCATAGTCAGGTTGCTTTTGTTCCGGCCCTCCGGTCCAGTTTAAGAACCCATTGTGGCCCTTGAGTCAAAAAGTTTGCCCACCCCTGGGCTAGGGTGAAGGTTAGGGTTAGGACTAGGGCTACCATTAGGGTTAGTGTTCAGATTAGGATTAGGGCTAGGTTTAGGAATTGTATTAGTGTTAGGATTAGGGTTAAGATTAGGGCAAGGGTTAGGGTTAGGATCAGGGCTAGGGCTAGGGTTAGGGTTAGCATCTGTGTCCTTGGATGCACCTCACGGTCAATTGTATGAAGCTGGGAGCGGGGTGGTGGGGCCCCTCGCTGGTGGGGGGCAGGAGGTGATGGGGCGGAGGAGTATGGCAAATCTCAGCCCCACCCTTGCTGACACCCGTATTTGCTCTCATTGTTTGCATTCTCCCCCTCCCACCCCCACTCCTGCCCTTTCCGGTCTTCGAAATCCAGTGTTTCTCTTCCCCCCTCTCCCTGCTCCTGCCTCCCTGGCCAGGAGAGAGTCATGGGTAAGGGGGTGGGGGGTCTTGGGCCCTGAGTGAAATGCAGATCACAGATATACAGCATATTTTTTCGAAAATAGCTTTGAACCCAATACCACATAATGAATTCTTTCTCAACCCGGAGAAGGAAGGTCCTACGTATTCCCATGTTGTAGATGAGTAGGCAGGGGCACGGGGAGACTGGGACATGCCACCGATTAGGGGCAGAGTGGAGTCTAGAACCCTGGCCTGACGCCCAGCACAGCGCTCTTCCAGGGGCACCTGGCTCTGAGCATCGGACCCCATGCCAACTCTGCAGACCAGCGTCAGGCCGGGAGGGCGCAGTCCTCATTCCGCCCCGAGAGCAGCAGACAGGGCGGCCCGGGCTGGGGTGCCCGCGGAGCCGGGCGGCCCCGGTCTGTCTCCCTGCTGCAGGCGGGCAGCTCCCCGGGGGCCCCTGACGCCGCTCTCTCTGCAGCGCCCCCTCGGCTCCTGGAGAGGCCGCCGCAGGGGCTGGACGTGAAGGAGCTGGAGCCCTTGGCCTTGCGCTGTGTGGCCCACGGCGGCCCCCAGCCTCATGTGACGTGGAAGCTCCGAGGCCGGGACCTCGGCCAGGGCCAGGGCCTGGGCCGGATGCAGGTGAACCCCGTTGCTGGCTGGTGTGAGGGGCAGGTGGAGGGTGGGAGCGGGGCTGGAGGCCAGAGCCGGCAAGGCCAGAGGAGGGGGCTTTCCTTTGGTTTCCGAGCCCGGGGTGCTGCCTCCCTCTGCTGGCCAACCTTGGGAATGCAGGGTCTGAGGCCTGCTGGAGGGGCCCCCCCTCCCCCCTCCCCTCGGTGCAGAATGGACGCTGTGGATCCGGCGGGTGGAGCGAGGCGGCTCTGGGATCTACACCTGCCAGGCCTCCAATTCCCAGGGCAGCACCGCCCACGCCACCAGCTGCGGGTGCTGGGTGCTCTCCGGGGGGAGGGCCTGAGCGGGACACCTGGGTGGGAGGCCTCCTGTGTGGCTGGGGGTGCGCGTCTGGAATTGGGAGGAGACATGCCTGAGGACGGGGCGCGTGGGGAGTGAGGGAGCTCCCAACACAGGCTAAAATCAGGCTAAAATCTTCTAAAATCAGCACCTTAAATTTTTAAAGGATCGGTAAACAGACAAGTAGACATTCAGTGCAAAGTGATGCAGAGGCCCCCCTCTGAGCCTTCGTTTGTTCACGTGCCCTGACCTCACTGGCTCAGCTGAGGGATAAAACCAGAAGCCCTGCGAGGTGGGTGGGAGCTGAGCTGCTTTGTTATATCTCCCAGCCAGAGCCTGGGGTTCTCCAGGGTGTGGACTGTAATGGGTTAATCCCTGTGCCTCCAGGGCTGATGGATAGCAGCACATAGTAGGGCCAGGATGAAGGCTGGCAGGGTGGGTGGCTGAGGGGCACCATTTGGAAAAGCCACAGAGGAAGGACAGCCAGGGGGGCTGTATTCCCAGCCGGAGAAGAGAGCAGACGGCTGCTCCGCCTGTGGGTGACCACCAGGCTCACAGCTGCAAGTCCTCCTGCAGGTGCTACAAACGTGTCTCGGGCAGAGGTGTGGGTTTGCACTGAGAGACAAATGGGCCACCCTGGACATTCTAGACCAGCCGTGGGGGAGCTGAGCAGCGAACTCAGAGCCCCCGGGGCGCCTGCACAGAACCCCCAGAGCCCCCTGAGCGCCCGCACAGAGCCCTCCGAGAGCCCAGAGCGCCCGCGTGTGAACCAGCAGCCATGGTCAGGGGGCCCCAGGACAGGGACCTCCCAAGAAACCAATTTCAGAGAAACGTAGTGCCGGTTGTGCCAGCTTGTGGGGCTGTGGGTGGAAATGGCCTGTCAGGTGGGGTGGCACTTCAGGAGGCAGAGGAATCAGTGTCTCTCTCGGGAGGACCCTGTTTTTGGGCCACCTGACCGTGGCCGCAGGGTCCAGGCCGGGGTGAGGCTTGGAGAGCAGAGTCCCTCCCGAAGGACCGGAGCTTCCAGTGCCTGGTAAGTTGGCCTCCAATTCTCAAGCAAATGTTCTTTTTGTCTCTGTTCTTTGGAGCTTTGAGTGCAGGGGAGACCGTTAAAAATACCGATGCCCTCTGGCCGGTGTGACTCTGTGGTTGAGCTTCAATCTATGAACCAGGAGGTATTGTAAGTGACCAGTGTTTTCCAAAGAAGTGGTTCAGGAAAGTCACCCCATCATGCAGAATGCCATCAGCAGAGGCAGAGCACGGAGCAAACAAGGCATGACTCAGGCCTGTGCTCTCTGTGAGTGCAGGTTGAATCTGCACTTAGAGACATGTGGTCACAACTTGGACAATAGCTAGCACATTCCTGCAGGGGCCAGGGCCTCGCCAGTGCTGTCCACACAGTTAGTTAGTTAGCTAGTTAGTTAATTAGTTAGTTGTTTCTTAAAATTATTTTCCACTTTATTATTTTTTATTTTGTTATATTTTTATTGGCTTCAGAAAGAAAGGGAGAGGGAGAGAAAAATAGAAACATCAATGATGTGAATCACTGGTCGACTGCCTCCTACAGGTTCCCTCCTTGGAATTGGACCCACAACCCGGGCAGGTACCCTTAACGAGAATCAAACCCGGACCTTTCAGTCTGCAGACTGATGGTCTACCCACTGAGCAATACCGGCCTTGGCTGCGGGCACATCCCCAGTGGAGGGGTGTGCAGGAGGCAGCTGATCGATGTTTCTCTCTCATCGATGTTTTTAACTTTCTATCCCTCTCCCTTCCTCTCTGTAAAAAAAATCAATAAAATATATTTTAAAAAAAGAAACCAATAAAATCATATATATATATATATCTTTGAGATGACCAGGAGCCTGGAAGCCAAAGGCTTTTGTGGGTCCCCTCTGCATCCCCTGGCATCTAGCTTTTGCCTTAGCCTCTCCCTGAAATGCTGGGCATCCTTTTTAAAAAGATATATATTTTATTGTGGTTTTTTTTTGGTTTTTTTTGTTTGTTTTTTTTTACAGAGAGGAAGGGAGAGGGATAGAGAGTTAGAAATATGGATGAGAGAGAAAAATCCATCAGCTGCCTCCTGCACACTGCCCCACTGGGGATGTGCCCACAACCAAGGTCCATGCCCTTGACCGGAATTGAACCTGGGACCCTTCTATCCACTGAGCCAAACTGGTTAGGGCAGTAAAAACATTTAAATCTAAAACATAAGACAAAACATTGCTCCCTTTGAGATCTGCAAATAGCTAACTGGTCTACACAGTTCTTTCCTTTGCCCCTTCCTTTCACGCACAGCCCTTGAGCAAGCAGATGCTTCAACTCGACGGCTTTTTCTTTATGGCCATTGCAGCACACAGCTATCAAAAATGAGAAAATGTCCACCATCTGGGACCTCCCCAACTTTCTCGCAGAGTTGACAACATCTAAAGGCAGCTGTGGTCTTGCCTGCGGCCCGCAGAGCTCTTTGCTCTGCCCAGTTTGACGGAGAGGGTAATGTGTTTGCCAGATAAGCCGAAAGGGCCCAGCCCACACCAGCCGGGCCCTGCGTGATACACCCTGACACGGCGGCCATTTCTCACACACATGAAAGGAAGGTCTGGAACTCCAAGGAAAACAGAGGCATCCTCTCGAGTGTGCGCATACACACACACACACACACACACACACACACACACACACACACAGAAATGGTGATGGAAACTGAAAAGGCAAGGAAGGGAAACTGGCATCCCTTAGTCTATTAAATCGATTGGCGCAATTAATCAAGTCTCTTTCTTGCAGTTGTTAGTGGATGGAAGGGTGAGTCCTTGGAGTTGCAGGGAAGAAGGTGTGTGGTTTGGCCGTCTAGCCCAGGAGACGGGAGTCCCACCCGTGTGAAGTTCAGCTTTTAGGAGGCTGAGCTGCTGGGGCGGAGGTGAGCACTCAGTTGGATGAAAATATGCCACCTGCTATGCCTTTATAATTAGAGGTCAGTGCTAAGGGTCAATTAAGACAATTCTTAACATAAAGATGTGTTTTTTAAAATATATATATTTTATTGATTTTTTACAGAGAGGAAGGGAGAGGGATAGAGAGTTAGAAACATCAATGAGAGAGAAACACCCACCAGCTGCCTCCTGCCCAACCCCTACTGGGGATGTGCCCACAACCAAGGTACATGCACTTGACCGGAATCGAACCTTGGACCCTCAGTCTTCAGGCTGATACTCTAGCCACTGAACCAAACTGGTTAAGGCTACATAAAGATGTTTTAAAGTAAAGTAGCTCTACAAACTAGAGTGATTAAAAAATGCTGGGTCCTAGCTGGTTTGGCTCAATGGATAGAGCGTCAGCCTGTGGAATGAAGGGTGCCAGGTTCGATTCCAGTCAGGGTACATGCCTAAGTAGAGGGCTCAGTCCCCAGTAGGGGGCATGCATGCAGGAGGCACCTGATCAATGATTCTCTATCATCATGGATATTTCTATCTCTCCTTTCTTCTGCTCTAAAATCAATATATACCGTATTTGCCAGTGTATAAGACGACTTTTTGGCCCTGAAAAATATGCCCCCAAGTGGGGGTAGTCTTATACGGCGAGTATATAACAAACTCTGTATTTTTTAGTGGAAATGTTAGGGGGTCGTCTTATACGCCCAGTCTCTTATACGCCGGCAAATACGTATTTTTCAGGGCCAAAAAATCGTCTTATATGCCGGCAAATACAGTATATAATCCTGGAAGTGAATTATTGAATCTTTTTATTTTTAACATTTAAAAAGATACTTTTATTGATTTTAGAAAGGAAGTAAGAGGGCAAAAGAGATAGAAACATTCAGTGACGAGAGAAAATAATGGATCGGCTGCCTCCTTCATGCCCCACGCTGGGGAATGAGCCCTTGACCGGATTCCAACCCAGGACCCTTCAGTCTGCAAGCCGATGGTCTATCCATGGAGCCAAAGCAGCTAGGACATGAACTATTGATTCTTTATAAGAATTTCCCATTTCTAGAAAAAGTAATGGAAAAAATACCAGGATTTCACAAAAATACCTCACTCAAAATAAGAACTTTAATTAATATGTATATTAATATATATATATATGGACTGATTCTTTATACTGTGATCACTTTAAGTTAACTTAGAAGGAAATATCAACTCTAAGTTAATGTCCTGAACAATTTTTCTATTTCTTTCTCCTGAGAAAAAAATACTTTTCTGATTTTTTATTTTTCTCAGTCAAAAGTATTTGAGAAAGTGAGAAGGCTCCAGTAGATTGGCTCATTTATAGCACATTAAAAAAATATAGTCACTTGGGCCCTAGCTGGTTTGGCTCAGTGGATAGAGAGGTCCCAGGTTCGATTCCAGTTAAGGGCATGGACCTTGGTTGTGGGCACATCCACAGCAGGGAGTGTACAAGAGGCAGCTGATCGATGATTCTCTCTCATCCATGTTTCTAACTCTCTATCCCTCTCTCTTTCTCTCTGTAACAAATCAATAAAACATATATATATTTTAAAAAGGGGTGAAAAAGAAATGTGTTTCTTCTCTATATTTATCATTTCAAATATTTTTATGCCTCAGTGTTAATAATCTATAAGTATAGAGTTTTAGATGAATTTAATGTCAACTAGGGATTAATGTGAATTAATTAAATTGACTGTATTCCTTTAATGAGAGAAAAGGATTTTGTTTTAATTCTGATGATCTTAATAAAGCCCTCTACTTATCTGTATTTTTCTCAACACTGGGAATTATTTTATTAGAAGGTGGATTAATCTAATAATGGCAGAGTGGGAAGGAAATCAAGTGACTGCAGGCTGATTTTGTTATTGCTATTAAAGTTGCATAATCAAATCAAGTAATTTTCAATTAAAAAGGAATTTATCAGACTCTCAAACCTCAGAGGGTTTGAGGTAGGGTAGGGTGGGGGTAAAGAGAAGAGATCAACCAAAGGACTTGTGTGCATGCACATGGGCCTAACCAGTGGCCATGGACAACAGGGGGTGGGGGAATATGTAGGGGGTGTTGGGATGGGAATGGGGGGATAAGGACAATTATGTGATACCATAATCAACAAAAATAAATTTTAAAAAAGAAATCAATTTGCGTAATCCATTTAAAATGGAAACATAACTTGGAGTTCACATCTCTTGAGGTTCGGAGGTCTGGGGCGCAGTGGCTCCATCCCGGGTTCTGGTTGTGTTCGGAGGGCATCTCTGCAGCCTGGAGCGTCCGGATTCCAGACATTTGTATCCGCCGGTTCAGCAAAGTGTTAAAGCGCTGAGTCCGTGACGGTTCCAGGAGGAGGATGGGGAAGGCGAAGACTCCATGCAAAGGGCGCCTCTCACGGGAAGGGGGTGTCAGCGGGGTCTCTGGCCGCCTGCTAGGGCCTTCCTGCGACATCGGGCCACATTGCAGTCCCGTCAGAGGACTGGACGGCAGACACACATCAGCGTGATCACCTGATGCTGATGGTTGTGCAGAAGAAGGCCCTGGTTTAGAGAAAATTTCCCCTGGTATTTGGGAGAAAAAAATTAAAACATTTGCGAGGTCACAGGGTATCACACAGGTCATTTCAGATTGCTCGTGAAGAGAGGTCTCTGTGCTGTACTGTCACTTTACTGTGGTTTGACTTGGGATGGAAAGTTTCAACAAACGACGCAATTCCAGAGATGTCCACAAGAGGGCGACATACCACAAAAGCGGGGTTACCAGGTATATCGATTAATAACGGGGATTCCCCCTCCCCCCGCCCCCATAGATACAGTTATTAGTAATGAACTAAAACTTCCTGCAAATGCTATTTTTTGGCTTTAAACTCAACATTTTTAGGCATTTAAATATCTATGATGTTAACGCCTTCAGAAAATACGACATGAAGTTTTGAAGATTGTTTATTCAAAATAGCATCCATATCAAATCGCATATATATAAACATATGTGCACTTGCCATTTGGTTACTGGGCTTTAAGAAAGTGTTTTGTTTTTAAAAAAATATGTTATGAATCTCATAAGGGAAGGGAAGGGAGAGGGAGAGAGACCAAATATTAGAGAAAACTTTCCATGGGCTGCCTCCTGCACGCCCACTCTGGGGATGGAGCCCACAACCTGGCATGTGCCCTGACCGGGAATCGAATGGCATGTCCTCCTGGTTCATAGATCGAAGCTCAACCACAGAGTCACACCGGCCGGAGGGCATCGGTATTTTTAACGGTCTCCTCTGCACTCAAAGCTCTAAAGAACAGAGACAAAAAGAACATTTGCTTGAGAATTGGAGGCCAACTTACCAGGCACTGGAAGCTCCGGTCCTTCGGGAGGGACTCTGCTCTCCAAGCCTCACCCCGGCCTGGACCCTGCGGCCACGGTCAGGTGGCCCAGGACAGGGTCCTCCCGAGAGAGACACTGATTCCTCTGCCTCCTGAAGTGCCTCCTCCCGGGCCTCCAGCCGCTGCCCCCACCTGACAGGCTATCCCCGCCCACAGCCCCGCAAGCTGGCACAGCCGGCACTGCGTTTCTCTCTGAAAGAAAATAACACATTTCCATTGATTTCAGTGACAGGGATACACACCTACGGTGAGAATCGCTGCCTCCTGCACCTGCACACCAGGCGTGGCAGTCCCAACCCGGGCATCGAACCAGGAATCAGATCAGAGACCTCGGGGTTCCTAGGTCGAAGCTCAACCACTGAGCCACACTGGTAGGACGCAGTCAGGTGGAATTGCTGTGTCAGGAAGAGAAAGACTCCTTGGCTGTGGGCTGTTAACTCTGTTAACTTAAGGTTAACACTGCATTTGCTCTGAGGGTGCCATGGGTTTGATCCACCCCTATGGAGGGGTGGCCCCAGGTCCCCATCTCTTTCTGTTTGGAGGACCAGGGCCTCTTGGCTCCCTCCCCGGTTCTGGTTACGTTCTGGGGGGCGTCTCTGCAGCCTGGAGGGTCCCTGATTCCAGACATTTGTATCCGCCACTTCACCAAAGTGTTAAAGTGCTCGAGTCCGTGACGGGTTCCAGGAGCACCGGGAGAGGGGAAGACTCAACGCAAAGGGCGCCTCTCACAGGAAGGGGGTGGCAGCGGGGTCTCTGGCCGCCTGCCAAGGGCATTCCAGGGACAACGGGCCACATTGCAATCCCGTCAGAGGACTGGACGGCAGACACACATCAGCGTGAACTTTCTGGTTCTGATGGTTGTGCAGGAGAAGGCGCCCTGGTTTAGAGGAAATTGCCATTGAAGCATTTGGGAAATAAGAATTAAAATATTTGGGGCTCTCGGGGTATCACAGGGTGATTTCAGATTGCTCATGAAGAGAGATGTCTCTGCTATACTTGTAACTTTAATGTAAGTTTGCTTTGGGGTGGCTTAAAAAAAAGTTTCATCAAACGATGCAATTCTAGATGTGTCCACAAGACGTCGACTCGAACACAAAAGTGGTTAATAATGGGAATTTTTCCCCCATAGATTGAGTTATTAGTAATGAACTAAAACGTTCCGCAAATGCTCCTCTTTTTCCTTTAAACTCAACATTTTAGGTATTTAAATATTTATGATGTTAATGCCTTCAGAAAATATGACATGAAGTTTTGAAGATTGTTTATTCAAAATAGCATACATATCAAATCGCATATATATTAACATATGTGCACTTGCCATTTGGTTACTGGGCTTTAAGAAAGTGGTGTTTTGGTTTTGTTTTTTTTAATATGTTATGAATCTCAGAGGGCAAGGGAGAGGCAGAGAGAGAGAGAGAAACACCAAAGATTAGAGAAAACCATCCATCAGCTGCCTCCTGCACGCCCCTCTGGGGATGAAGCCCACACCCTGGCATGTGCCCTGACCGGGAATGGAACCGCACGCCCTCCTGGTTCAAGGTCGAAGCTCAACCACTGAGCCACAGGGGCCGCCCGGAGGGCATCTATGGCTTTAATGGTCTCCTCTGCTGCCAAAGTTCCAAAGGACAGAGGCAAAAGGAACATTTGCTTGAGAATCGGAGGCGCTGCTCAGAGACCCGGCTCTCCCTTTAGCAGGGAATGTAAGCATCACACGTCCCTGCTTTTGGGAGTTGTTATTCCGAGAGCATCACCCACTTCACGTTAGTGGCCCTCACGGCTCTGGGTTCTTCACCTCTTCCCACGCTAGCCCTGCAAAGGGAGGCCCCGGAGACTGCTGCACTGGGGTTCCCTTTAAGTTGACCCACATCCTGACTAATGTTCCTTGGTGCCTATTAACTAGAGAACAGTGAGAGAGTGTATGTCTGGCAAGTTGTGCTCTAACCACTTAGCAACACCAGCTACGGATTCTATTCACTATTAAAATATACATTTGAACCGGGTCAGGGCTCAGAAGTAATGTTTGTGGATGGGGCTAGGGCTGAGGTGGAGTTAGGGTTTTAGGGCGAGGTGTCAGGTTCAGGGCCGGAGTCAGGGTCAGGGCTTTAAATGGAAAAGGTGAATTTACTTTGCAAAAGGTGAATTTGAAGGATTGTATTTCAGCAGCATCAAAATGAGTCTACCTTTCCAGGATCTTAGTAAATTCCAATATTGCTTCCTATCTTTTCAAGTTACTTCAGTGATATTATTATTGAGTGGTTTTTTTCACTCCTAGTTAGTTACTATTATTGAGTAGCTTTTTCACTCCTAGTAAATTAGTTGTAAACACATTGTTGTCCTTTTTTAAATTTAATTTTTAAATTAATTTTTTAATTGATTATGGTATCACATAATTGTCCTCATCCCCCATTCCCATCCCAAATCCCTCCCTACATATGCCCCCACCACCCTGTTGTCCATGGCCACCGGCTAGGCCCATGTGCATGCACACAAGTCCTTTGGTTGATCTCTTCCCCTTACCCCCACCCTCCCCTACTTTCCCTCTGAGGTTTGAGCGTCTGATCGCTGCTTCTCTTTCTCTGGGTCTGTTTTTGTTCATCAGTTTATGTTGTTCATTATTTCCTCTAGATGTGTGAGATCATGTGATCTAAGAAATACCCTTGTAAGAACCTATCCTGAGGCAAGCCATTGCTGAGAGGCAAATGAATCAGTCTGTAGTGAGTTCCTTTCTGGGCCAACAGAACACATTGTTGTTCTTAATCAAAGGTTCTTAGTTAACACTGTTGTTTAAACACAATCGTTTTGAAATTTTGTAACTCACAGCTTTTCTCAATTACCTATGCCTGCCTCTTTCAGCTTGAAAGATAAAGTAATCCTGTAGAAATGTGCTAAGAACAAGTATCCCTCATGTTGTGATTTATCAGAATGTAAACGTAGAGCAGAGTTATATACTGGCTCTATAGTATAAACAGCTTTCTGTTCCATTACTGATCATACAGTGCGTATCTATGGACCAATAATGCTTATTACGCTAGAACTGAAAGGGCGCTCACTGACAACCAAATCCATCCTCTGCTGTCCTCTTGTGGTCATTTAAGGAATAACACGTTGTGCCTCTGTCACAGGCAATGACATTCCAGCTAAAGCCCTGTGAACACCACCAAAAATTGTACTCAGGGGGGAAAAAAGTCAGAAAATCAGTGAGACTGGCCAGGGCGGCAATCATTCCATCCCTGGAAGGACCGAAGTCACAACTCTGGGTTCTTCATCTCTTCCCGCCCCAGCCTGCAAAGGGAGGCCTGGGAGGCTGCTGCGCTGAGGTTCCCCTTAAGGTGACTGGTCCACCCTGGCTACTATGTTCATTGGTGCCATTTTTTAAAACTATGGAGTGGAGATACGTCTGGCAAGCCAATGCTCTAACCAGTGAGCCACATCAGCTACGGGTTCTATTCACTTTAAAATATATAAGTTTGAGCGTGGTCAAGGGTCAGAGTTCAAGGGTAGGGCTGGGTTCGGTGTTAGTTTTAGGGTGAGGGTTCATGGCCAGGGTTGGGGTTGGGTTCAGGGTCAGAACTGAAAAAAGTTAATTTGCTGTGGAAATGGAGAATTTGCTTTTCAAAGGGGGAGGAATTTGCTTTGCAAAAGGTGTATTTGGTTTGCAAAAGGGGAATTTTAATTGTAAAAAGTGAACTTGTTTTTGGAAATGCTGAATTTGTTTGCAATAGATGAATTTGGGTTGCAAAAGGTGAATTTGTCTGATTGAATTTCAGCAGCATCCAAATGAGCCACCCCTTCCAGGATCTTAGTAAATTCCAACATTGCTTCATATTTTTTCAAGTTACTTCTGTGACATTAGGTTATTATTGAGTACTTTTTTCTCCTAGTAAATAAGTTGTAAACACATTTTTCCCTGAACACAAGATTCTATTTAATGCTTTGGTGTTGAAACAAAGTGGTTTCTAAATGTGTTCTTGTAACTCATAGGTTCTGCTTAATCTCTGTTTCTGTCTCTTTCAGAATAAAAGATAAATAAAATAAACTTGTAGAAATGTGCTAAAATCAAGCATCCCTTATTTTTTGATATATTTTAATATAAACTTAAAGCATACTTATACAGTGGTTTTATAGGATAAATTCTTTTATTTTCCTTCAAGTAAGTAACTGATTATACTGTACACATCTATGTTTCTATATACTTATTTCTCCAGCCCTCAAAAGACGCTCAATTCCTGCGCAAAAATAATCCTCTGCTGCCCTCCTGTGGCCATTCAAGGAATAACTCACTGTGCCTCTGTCCATGGTGCTGCAATTCCAGGTAAATCCCTTGAATACAACCAAAATTTCTACCCAGAAAAAACACCCCCTCAAAATCCTCAAGGCTGCCCAGGGCAGCAATCATTCTCTAGTCACGGCTATGTGTTCTTTTTTTAAAAAAATATATTTTATTGATACTTTACAGAGAGGAAGGGAGAGAGATAGAAATGTTGATGAGAGAGAAACATCGACCAGCTGCCTCTTGCACATCCCCTACTGGGGATGTGCCCGCAACCAAGGTACATGCCCTTGACCGGAATCGAACCCGGGACCCTTCAGTCCGCAGACCGACGCTCTACCACTGAGCCAAACCGGTTTTGGCGGCTCTGTGTTCTTACCTCTTCCCGCCCCAGCCCTGCAAAGGGAGGCCCCCCTAGACTGCTGCACTGAGGTTCGCACTACGGTGACCCCCCCCCCTGCCTAATACATTCGTTGGTGCCGTTGTTAACTGGAGTGGTGAGTGTGTGTCTGGCAAGCAAATGCTATAACCAGCGAGCCACACCAGCTACAAATTGCATGCACTTTTGTTGTTATTGTTCTGAATTTATTTTTACCTCTAATTGACATACAGTAATACATTACTTTCCGGTGTACAACACAGTGATTGAACATTTTTATCCCTCACATAGTGATTATTCCATAAGTCTAGCTCACATCTGTCTCTGTTGCCTGTGCTGCAGTCACATCTCCATGCCTTACTTCCTAAGTGGTGTGGTGGACTTTTCCAGCCCCCTGGGGACAACCCAGGGCTGGTGTTGTTCGAGGTGGATAGTGAACAAGATGGTGGCAGAAGAGCAGCTGGAGGCTAATGCGTTTCAGAGGGTCGAGGGGCTGTGTCATGGAGCAGCGTGTGTGACTGCAACATGGGGCTTAGGCTAAAGGAGCAGTTGGTGTTTGGAGCTGATTGGGGGGAAGGAGGAGAGACTCAAAGTCCCATGCAGCTGCTGTAACAAGACAGGTTCTTCCAGAAGCTCCAGGGAGAACATCCAAGCCTTTTTTATCTCCTGAGTTGGAGCGTACCCTGGATACCCCACAGGTCCCAGTGTGATTACAGAGGCCCTTATAAAGGGGAGGCAGTAGGGTCAGAATCTTATAGGTGAGGCTGTGCTGCTGGGTGTAGACCACGGAGGCCAAAGGAGAGGCATGTCTCGGGGGATGCCCCAGTGTCATTGTGGGCTTGTCCTCCCCGTGGTAGTGGATGCCATGCATCAGGTCCTGCAGGTTCTTGTGGAACATGCGGTTGATATGCTCTTGACCATCTTGAGGGCCCTAAGGATGGCGGCTGGCAGGCCAGAGACAGGGATGCCCAATGCCAGACGGTGTGCAGGGACCCAGGGGCTGCCTTGCTCCCTGGGGAGCAGTGCTCCGCCGGCCGCCACTGCGGAGCATGCAACCAGGTCAGTCCCTTGGCAAGATCCACTGGACAGGCTGCGCCCCATTCCTTTCCCCTCACGCTCCCTCTACTCACTTTTAAAACTATAAATTTGAGGGCAGTCAAGGTTCAGAGGCCAAGGCTGGGACTGGGGCTAGGGCTGGGGTTAATGTTAGGGTTTCAGGGTGAGGGGTCAGGGTCAGAGTCGCGGTCAGGGTCGGGGTCATAAATGGAAAAGGTGAATTGGAATTGGAAAGAGAATTTGCTTTGCAAAATATGACTTTACTTTGCTGAAGATGAATTTGAGGGGTGAAAGGTGAATTTTTGTTGCAAAAAGTGAATTTGTGTTGCAAAATGTGAATTACTCTGTATTTGAGAAGTATCCAAATGAGTCGCTCTTTCCAGGATCCTAGTCAATTCCAATATTGCTCCATATTTTTTCAAGTTACTTCTGTGACATTAAAGTTATTATTACTGAACACTTTTTTTAACCTTAGTAAATTAGTTGTAAACAAGTTTTTTCTGATTAAAATGTTCTAGTTAATAGTTTGGTGTTGCAGCACAGTCATTTTTGAGCCGTGTTCACGTAACTTAAGGGCTTCTGCTTGATACCTATGTCTGTCTCTTTCAGAAGGAAAGATAAAAAAAAATCCTGTAGAAACGTGCTAAGAGTAAGGACTCCTTATTTTGTGATTTAGTGGTTTTATAGGATAAACTCTTTCATTTTCTTTCAAGTAAGTTACTGTTTATACTGTACACGTCTGTCTATGGAGCTATATACTTATCACACTGGACCTCCAAAGGAAGCTGTCAGGCCAAAAACTATCCTCTGCTCCTTTCCTGTGGCCATTCATGGAATAACTCACTGTGTCTCTGTCCCTGGTGCTCAAATCCCAGCTAAAGCCCTGTGGAGCCCATTAAAAATCCTACCCAGGAAAACATGGTCGCAAGATCAGCGAGGCTGGCCAGGGCGGCAATCATCCCATCCCTGGAAGGACCGAAGTCACAGTTGTGTGTTCTTCACCTCTTCCCGCTCCAGCCCTGCAAAGGGAGGCCTCGGCTGCTGCACTGCCATCATGAAACCCTTTGGAACCTAGAAGCCACCATTATTGAGGCAGCCAGTCCTTACAGAGACGTGCCGGAGTATGGTGAGACTGCAGCGTCCTCGAGAGAGGCTGCCATTATTGAGGCCATCGGTACAGCGGAGGCCTCCGCTGATCAGGCAGCCAGTACGGGGCAAGTGGCCTTTCCTAAGGCAGCCAAACCGGTTTCAGCTAGAACCGCCATTCTTACCTCCTTCCACAGAGTTCCCCAGGGATGTCCAGGCCCAGTACACTAACCCTTACACTTGCACCTTCTTCCTTCCTCTTCCTTGACCCCGCCCCCACCTCACCAGGCAAGGCTAAAGCTGCAGAATGCCATTCTCTCAACATTGTAAGATTCTCTCCCAGGACAGCCTGGCTGATGGAGTAGCACCCCCACATGCAGAGTGGAAAGCCATGGCCAAGCATTCTGGACGGAGCCGCCTCTGACAGGTCCGTGGAGGGTATTTGATCAGGAGCAGGGAGCAGCTAACAGATGCTGTCACTCCCGTACTTATGCTGTCCAGGCAACTACTGTCAGCACCTTCTCAAGAGGCAACCTGGTCTCCTCTGCTCATCCTACTATCCTTCCTGAGCATCAGACCCAGTTCCCCATCTTCAGAGCTTAGCAAAAAGAGGAAACAGCCACATTCCTCCAATACTTCATTCATTCAAGTGTTTTCCAAACGTGTTATCACTCATCATTGATGTTACTCTCTCTTACTTTCTGAAGCAGTAAATATATATATTTCTTTAAAAAATGTGTTTCCACACAAAACTTTATGTTCAATTTTTTCTTCCAGGCATTAACACATTCCCAGGATAACCCTGCATCTGGACGTACCTTCAACAAGGGCAGCCCACAGGGTACTGGCTGCATCAGGAAAGGACACCTGTCCATGAATGGCTGCCTCGTCAACAGTGGCCTCCACGGGACACTTGGCTTCAGTAATGGCAGCCTCTACGGGACGGACTGACAGAAGGAACCACCCAAGCCTCCCTTTGCACGGCTGGGCCGGGAAAGGGCGTCAAATACACACCAGTGACTTCAGTCCACCCAGGGAAGAAAGGATTCCCTCCCTGGACACACTCCATAATTTGGAGGGTTTTTCTTTGTTTTGAGTTTTTATTTCTTTGTTTATTTGTATTTGGGTAGAATTATTCCTTGTGTTAGGAGTGACCTGGAGTCTGCTACGATTCCAGCAGTGGGTACCGTGGCGGCCGCCATTATTGAGGTGGCCAGTCCATACAGCGAGGTACTGGAGTAATGTGAGAAGCAGTGTCCTTGTGAGAGGCCGCCACAATCCACTAATAAGGCCTGGGAGACGTGACAGGTGAGGTGGGGGCGGGGTCAGGGAAGAGGAAGGAAGAAGGTGCAAGTGTAAGGGTTAGTGTACTGGGCCTGGACATCCCTGGGGAACTCTGTGGAAGGAGGTAAGAATGGCGGTTCTAGCCGAAACCAGTTTGGCTCAGTGGTAGAGCGTCGGTCTGAGGACTGAAAGGTCTCGGGTTTGATTCCAGTCAAGGGCATGTACATTGGTTGCGGGCGCATCCCCAGAAGGGGGTGTGCAGGAGGCAGCTGGTTGATGTTTCTCTCTCATCAACATTTCTAACTCTCTGTCTCTCTCCCTTCCTCTCTGTAAAATATCAATAAAATATATTTTTTAAAAAAAGAATGGCGGTTCTAGATGAACTTTTACAGGAGGCTCATAACTGTCCAATGGACATCACACAATCTGCGACTCGAGCAGCCTCTGGGAAAATTGCAAGAATGTACTATTATATGCGGGCTGTACATTAAAATGAATAAATAAGTAAATGAATGAATAAAATATAAATAAGTATAAATGCAACATTTATTTTCTCTGTGGCTCCACTCCCAGTCTTCAACCACTCAGCTCATTTCATCTGGCTCCGCCCCACCAGAGCCCCCGCCCCCAGCCCATTGTTTCCAATTATTCATCTCATCTACACAGGCAACTGGTCACCCAATCACATTGAAGCACTGCTAGAGATGAAATCTAGGCCTGGACAACTGGTCGACCCCCACCCCTCTACCTCCCCCCCCCCATGCCTTACCCAGAGGGGGATAGAAGGCGAGGCAGTGGGCAGACCAATGGACGGGGGGGGGGGGGCACAAGTCGGCAGGGGGGCTCTCCAGGCAGCAACTCCCACGGACAGGCCCACAGTGGGAATGGGTCAGGTCGTCACTACAGGCAGCGGCTCTTGCAGGTGGACCCCCGAGTGCCTGGACACTCCGAAGGCTAACAGCTCCCACATCTGGTGGCTTATAGACAGGACCAGAGCAAATGGACCCTGCAGGTGGCTCCTGAAGCTCGTTTTCTTTTTTAAAAAAAATATATTTTATTGATTTTTTAGAGAGAGGAAGAGAGAGGGATAGAGAGTTAGAAACATCGATGAGAGAGAATCATCGATCAGCTGCCTCTTGCACACCCCCTACTGGGGATGTGCCCGCAACTAAGGTACATGCCTTTTACAGGAATTGAACCTGGGACCCTTGAGTCCATAGGCCGATGCTCTATCCACTGAGCCAAACCGGTTTCGGCATGAAGCCCGTTTTCAAGCTTCTGCCCATGGGCCTCCCCAGCAGCCAGCAGAATCACAGGTCAGAGGTCCCCACAGTCGAGTGGGCCTCCTGCAGCTCCTGTGGACTGGCTCACAAGGAGCGCCCATGAAGCTAGTGAGTAGGGAGAACCACAGTCGGAGGCCCACGCAACCAGTGGGCCTCCTTGGGCTCCTGTGGACGGTCCCACAGGAATGCATAAAAACGAGTGCACGCACAGATGGGTAGGTAGTACCCGAGGCCCCCGCAGCTAGGTGGGCCTCCTGCGGCTCCTGTGGATGGGCCCACAGGAGTGCCCAAAAGCAAGTAAGCAGGCAGACCCACGGGTCAGGGGCTCCTGCGGACTGCATGGCTGGATGAACCACCTGTGGCTCCTGCGGACGTGCCAGTGAGCAAACCCAGGGGGTCAGCGGTTCACAGAGGCCCCATGGCCGGGTGAACCTCCTGGGGTTCCTGCGGAAGTGCCCGTGAGCGAGTAGACAGACCCACGGGTTAGCAGCTCCCACAGCTGCAAGGCCGGGTGAACCTCAAGGGGCTCCTGCAGGAAAGCCCACGAACTAGCAGACTCAGACATAAGGGGTTCTGGCGGCCACCATGGCTCGTGTACCTCCTGGGACTACTGAGGAAGTGCCCACGAGCGAGCAAGCAGTCACGGGTATAAGCGGACCCCACGGGCCACATGGCCAAGCGTATCTCAAGCGGCTCCAGTGTGCGAGCCCATGAGTGAGCAGACAAAGGATTCAGCGGCTCCATGGCCCCTTTGGTCCTGAAAACCTCCATCGGCTCCTACGGGCAAGCCCACGAGCGGGCAGTTGTCAGCGGTTCTAAAGGCCTCATGGCCAGTGAACCTCATGACATGGCCGTGAGCAAGCAGGCAGACTCACAGGTCAGCGTCTTACCGGACTCGCTTAGCTGGGAGAACCTCCGGCGGCTCCTGCGAGTGAGCCCACAGGGAGCAGACCCAGGCATGAGTGGTTCTTGCTGCCCTCGTGGCCAGTGAACCTCCTGGGGCTCCTGTAAATGTGCCCACAAGTGATCTGGCAGACACACGGTTCAGCGACCCCCACAGCCCGCTAGGCTGGGCGAACCTCCAGGGCCTCCTTTGGGCAAGCCCACGAGTGAGCATACCCAGGCTTCAGTGGTTCTCGCGGCCCTTGTGGCCAGCGAACCTCCTGGGGCTTCTGCAGACGTGCCTGTGAGTGAGCAAGGCAGACCCACGGTCGGCAGTTCTCATGGACCCACAGCCCGGTGGACCTCATGCGGCTCCGGTGAAAGTGCCCACCAGAGCTCCTACAAGCAAGCATACCGTCGTAAGGGCAGCAGCTACAGAGGACCGTCCCCTGGTGGTGCTGGCCCCGGCCCCCAGGGCACTCAAAGCTCAGCCACAAATTGCCTTGAGGCACATCCTATATACCTGCGGGTACAATCTCTGAAGAACGGATGAAACAGACAGTTTTTACTGGGGCAAATCTGATATTGTGTCCGTGTTTCTACCCTGTTTCCCTGAAAATAAGACAGTGTCTTATATTAATTTTTGCTCTCAAAAATGCACTAGGTATTATTTTCAG
The DNA here is from genome assembly GCA_963924515.1 of Vespertilio murinus. NCBI lineage: Eukaryota > Metazoa > Chordata > Mammalia > Chiroptera > Vespertilionidae > Vespertilio > Vespertilio murinus. The sequence goes on from OZ004712.1 coordinate 74,606,015, forward strand.
GGGATGTCTTATTTTTCCATGAAGAAGAATACGGTACACATTTATTGTTAAATGAAAATAAAGGAAATTTATTACCTGTATACGGTACGGTAGTACGGTAGTTGTCAACACAAACCAGACAAACTGTGCATCCTACAGTATCAAGAATTTACTCATTTATTCAATGACAATCATGTCATCATCTTCTTGAACATCATCATAACAATCCAATTCCTGAATTTCTTGTGACTCCATTTCTTTCAGAATCAGTGGACCAAATATCTCATATTTAGCAATAGCACTGTCTTTAAATGAATACTTCTTGTCAAGGTAGCCTGCTCGCAGTGCATTTGCAATGCAACTGTCAGTGATTTTCTCCCATGAATTCTTCACTCAAGTCACAACTTTTTGCAGTTTAGGTTTCACAAAGTTTCCACGCTGATTTCTCTCCATTCACACAGCAGTGATGTCAGAACTCCACGTAAGGTCGCTGGTTGCTAGATGCCAGTTGGGGCGGCCCTAGCAACCAGTTTACAGTAAATTAATTTTCATTCTGAGACAGACCCTGGGGCCTTATTTTCGGGGGTATGCCTTATATTTCACTCAGAAGGAAACATGTAAGTAGGTCTTATTTTCGGAGGATGTCTTATTTTCGGGAAAACCCCGGTAGAACTCTGCCTGGGCATGGAGATCAACTCTCAGCCCTTTCAATTTCAAGGACAAGGAGGTAGGCAACCCCACATTACCTCCAATGAACACATGAGCACCCAAGCATCATAGGTTCTGCTGGCCCCCATGGCCATGTTTTCTGCTCTTCCGACTGGGGCGTGTGTATATGCAGAAATGTGCCTGCAGGTCAGAAATGCCATTTGGATGGGAATTTGGATGGGCCATCTGGTCGACCTCAGCAAGACACCCCCCCCCCCCACCAACCCCCTTCCACATTCCACACTCTCCTTTTCCCCCTCCCTCACATCTGCTTGGAGGAAGAGAAACGGAGAAGACCTACAGAGGCAACCCAAGGAAGCCTCAAGCTGAGCCCCAAGAAGCAGACACAAGCCACATGGAATCAAGGGGTGCCTCCCTCCAAGCCATGTGGAATCAAGGACTTGTTACTCCACATCCAGCCTCACCAAAAGAAGCCTCTCTTCTGTGGGAACGAACCGAACAGTAAGGACCATCCTTCTTTCCTCTTGGACAAGCACTGCATTTTCCACCCCTTCCTTCCTCTCCAGGGAAGACCCATGGGGAAAGGGACAGCAAGTAGTTACCTTACTTGTAGTAATAAAGTTAAGAATGAATCACAACCCTTTTGCGGGCGGGCGTTTTTCACTTGAGATACCCCCTTCACACACTGAAGGAAACAGGATCAAAGCTTAGGCGATCTGGGTAGATTCCTTGTGCACAAAGGGCCTCTCCACAGCCAGACAAGCACGGGCGACTCATAACCACCTCGCCCATCAGAGGCTGGCCTGGTCGGCTATACGCGGGTCCAAGACAATGCTCCCACTGAGGCCCATCCAACCCTCAGGGGTGATAGCAGTTGGAAAGGAAAGCAGGGACTGAGGAGCAGCCCTTGCATACCTTCCTTCCAAAAATGGCCTGCGGCACAGCAGGCTCCACAGAAACTTGCACTGTCCACACCCACATCAACCTGAGGACAGGCAGCTAGTTCCATGGCACCTTCACCATAGGGGGCCAGCCCTGGGCACCTCAAGCCTCCCATTTCAGCTCACCCACTTGACCACTGCACTGAGAAGGCTCCCCCCAGGCAGGTTCATCCACCACCATCCGACACAATATAGGGGCAGCCTTATTTGCTTTGTAGGGGGGACAAAGAGCTGGGCCCCTTGCCATGGGGTACAGAAGAGCATGAAGCCCAATAGGTTTCTCCCCACCACTAGAGGCTGGAGGATGGCATCAACCAAGGCCCAGTTGCACACTGGGGGCCCCAAGCCCAGCTTTTAAGCAAGGACCCTACACACAGTGGGTCTCACCCCCGTGTATCCTCCATATGGAGGGCCAGCTGTAGCAATAGCTCCAAAGAAGGGGTGTCTAAGCAGAACAGGAAAGCCCGAGACAACAAATCAGCACTCACCGGCATTGCAGAAGGCCCAGCAGGTCCCAGCTTCACCATACAAGCTTCCAACACGACAGGGAGACACGTCTAAAGAGAAAGCAGCACACCCATTAACAGCAAGGGCCAATAGCCAACACTCTTGCCATCCACGGAGCATCAGGGCAAAATGAGCAAAGAGCACACCCCTTGTCAGCAAGAGCAGCCACCACACATTGGGCCCAGCTCCAGCGCCCCAAGAACCAGTCCGGAGAGCCCAGGGGAGCCAGCATTGGGGCACAAGCCCCTCAGTTCTGAGTCAACAAGCCCAGGGAGAGGCCCCACCAGGACCACACTGAGTTCGCCAGGGCCCTGAGATCCCAAGTCAGAACCACACTCACCCTTCCACATACCTTTGCACAAAGACAGGAGAGCTGAGCCACTACTGGCTCTTCAAAGATGTGGACTTTGTGGACAGCTAGTTCAGCCACCACTTCCCCCAGGGGTCCACTTGCTCACCAGGAACCACAGCGATAGCTTTCAGGTGGCTCAATACACAGAGAACACGAGTGACAACTCCACACCCCTGGACATCATCACAGGCCCAGCAGGGCCCAAGCTCCCACACCACAGGGAGATACAGCTCAGGAGCCAGTGTCCTAAGGATTCAGGTTCTGAATGCCAACACCATGAGGATGAGTAGGGAGAGCGAGGTCCACAGGGTCCACACACCACTCCCAGGCAGGGCAGGGAGGATCAAGCTGAAACGGTCACAGCACACCCCTTCTCAGCAAGAACATCCACCACACATTAGGTTCCAGCTCAAAAGCCACAGGGCAGCAGCGGGGAAAGCTCCCAGCAGTGCCCAAGAACAGGAAAACGTTGAGTCAACAGCCAGGAGGCTGTGAAAGGTGAGGTCACCAAGGCCCACCTGAGCACCTAAAGCCCATCACAGAGCCCTTGGGTGAGAACCGCACTCACCACCTTTGGGTACCGGAGCCCACAAGCAGCCCAAGGAGGGGCCTGCAAAGTGGGATCAACCAGGCACATTTGACCGAGGCGTTGGTCACACATGGGTGAGAACGGCACTCACCACCTTTGGGCACCGGAGCCCAGACACGGCACCGTGGCCGAGGACTACAACCACCTCCTGAAAAAGCATTGAGGCATCCCCCACAGGCGGGAAGAGCTTGGTGACAGGCCATAGTCTAACCCAGAGGTCTAGTGGTCCACCCACAGAACCAAGCTGGCCAGCCACCCAGCGCATGGTCACTAACCTAACCCGTGGTACAAAACACCTATTTCAGAATAAAAGAATGACCGTGCCTGTTGGCTGGGCCTCACCACGGGTCACACGGGCATCCTAGAGAGGTAGGCCGGTCACAAATCCCTCCCATCACCCCCTTTCTACCACCAGGCAGCTCACAGAGTCATCTGGGTCAAGCCCTGAGGGCATGAAGACAGCAAAACCAGAGCTTGACCGAGCCCCAGGGAAGGTCCATTTGAGTCTGGGATAAAAACTAACATTTTGTGGGAGGCAGCCCCTATTCCTCCCCCTACTCCTCCGTGGAGTTACCTTCACTGCTTGTGCCAGACTCCTTGCCTCGAGGAAGCTAGCACCCAACAACCAGGTACCCTCTGACCGCCAAGGCGGGCAGGAGTTCGCCCGTGTCTGCTTGTGGATTTAGAAAAAAATTATACTACCGAGGTGCCTTCTATGAGCCTCACCAGGGACCTGTCTCCTATGTCCAACAAAAGAGCCCCAGGGGTGGGACTAGGGTTAGGGCTAGGGCTAGGCTTATGGTTAGGGCTAGGGTTAGGATTAGGGTGAGGGTTAGGGTTAGGGGTAGGGTTAGGACTAAAGCTAGGGTTAGGCCTAGGGCCAGGGCCAGGGCTAGGGCTAGGAATAGGGTTAGGGTTAGGGGTTAGCATTAGTAGTAATAATCCCCACAAAGTGCTTATGATACTGGTATGAAAATGTTTAATGAAGGGGGAATCGTGTCCAAACATCAGAGAAATGATGTGGATAAGGTTACCTGTCCCCTTCCAAGCCAAAGACTAGGTTTTTGTGAAAGAAGGCTAGGGTTAGGACTAGGGCCAGGGTTAGGTATAGGGCTAGGGTTAGGGGTTAGCCTTAGGGTTAGGGTTAGGGGTTAGGATTAGTAGTAAAAATCCCCACAAAGTGTTTATGATACTGGTATGAAAATGTAAAACCTCCCAGAGCTGCAAATAACAGACCAAGACAATATATGAGAGAGTTCCACCACACTTGGCATGCCTTTGAGAAATTCCCCTTTTCCCCTGAATGTGGAGATAGGGAGCATTTGCCTTCAAAGTGCCCAGAAACGCAGGATATTCATTACAGGGTCATAATTTATCTTTCAAGTGCTGGTAATAATGTAAAAATGTTAACACTTGGAATTCACAAGGAAGGAGAAAAGATGTGGATACAGGTTACCGGTCCCCTTCAGAGCCAAAGACTTGGCTTTTTGGAAAGAAGGCTGGGAAGCATTGAAACTGCTAATGATGACATCAAGTGGGCGAGGCCAGGCTGCCAGGCTCAAGAGCTCAGGTGTTAATTCATTGGGCTTGGGGCCACCCTGGGAATCCTGTGGCCATTAATGTGAAGTCTAGAGGGCATTTTTGGTTTGAGGGATAGCTTAATATATCAGAAGAGCTTAAAACACTAGGAATACATCTTCAAAGAGCCTTCATATCTCTAACACATGTTGAAATACTGAGAAAATTTTAGGGTTCAGATTAGAGTTAGGGTTAGAGTTAGGTTTAGGGTTAGGATTAGGGGTTAGGGTCAGGATTAGGGTTAGGGTTAGGGCTAGGATTAGGGCTAGGGATAGAGTTAGGATTTGGGTAGGGTTAGGGTTAGGTCTAGGGTTGGGGTTAGGGTTAGGGTTAGGGCTAGGGCTCAGGCTAGGGTTAAGTTTAGGGCTAGGGTTAGGGTTAGAGTTAGGGTTAGGCTTAGTGCTAGGGTTAGGGTTAGGACTAGGGTCAGGGTTAGGGCTAGTGCTAGAGTTAGGGCTAGGGTTAGGCTTAGGGTTAGGGCTAGGTTTATGGTTAGAGTTAGGGCTAGGATTCGGGTTAGGATTAGGGTTAGCGTTAGGATTATGGCTAGGGTTAGGTCTAGGGTTAGTGTTAGGGATAGTGGTTAGCCTTAGGGTTAGGGTTCGAGGTTAGGATTAGTAGTAATAATCTCCACAAATTGCTTATGATACTGGCATGAAAATGTAAAACCCCCCATAGCTGCAAATAACAGACCAAGAAAATATAGGAGTGAGAATGTTCCATTGCACTTGACATGCATTTGAGAACTTCCCCTTTTCTCCTGAATGTAGAGATACTGAGAATTTACTTCCAAAGTACTCTGAAAGGCAGGATATTCATTACAGGGTCATAATTTATCCTTCAAGTGCTGGTAATAATGTAAAAACATTGATTAACACTTGGAAATCATAATGAAGGAACTACAGACACTGGACGAAGGTGAATAGACATCTATAAACTCAGAAACAAAAGCTAGCTTAATGTATCAGAATGAGCTTAAAATACCAGGAATACATCAACAAAGAGCTGTGAGATCTGCAACACATTGTTGAACAGTATCCAAGTACTCAAAGCACTAAGAAATTAATATGATAGCCAAGCTTGTGTTCAAAGTAGTAATAATCCTCACAAAGTGCTTATGATACCGGTATGAAAATGTGAAACCTCCCAGAAATCCAAATAACAGACCAGGAAAATGTGAGAGTGTTCCACTGCACTTTGCATGTGTTTGAGAACTTCCCCTTTCCCCCTGAATGTGGAGATACTGAGAATTTGCCTTCAAAGTGCCCAGAAAGGCAGGATTTTCATTACAGGGTCATAATTTGTCTTTCAAGTGCTGGTAATAATGTAAAAACATTGATTAGCACTTGGAATTCACAAAGAAGGAGATACATACCCTGGGAGAAGGTTAATAGAACTCTGGAAACTCACAAACAGAAGCTTGCTTAATCTCTCAGAACAAACCTACAACACAAAGAATACATCAACAAAGAGCCTTCATATCTGCAACAGATTGTTTTTTTTTTTATTTTTTTTATTTTTTATTTTATTTTATTTTTTTTAAATTGATTTTTATTAATTATGGTATCACATAATTGTCCTTATCCCCCCATTCCCATCCCAAACCCCTCCCTACATATTCCCCTACCCCCTTATTGTCCATAGTGCATGCACACAAGTCCTTTGGTTGATCTCTTCCCTTTACCCCCACCCTCCCCTACTTTCCCTCTGAGGTTTAAGAGTCTGATCGCTGCTTCTCTTTTTCTGGGTCTATCTTTGTTCACCAGTCTATGTTGTTCATTATTTTGTCTAGATGTGTGAGGTCATGTGATCCAAGAAATACCCTTATAAAAACCTAAACTGCGATAAGCCTTAATGGTTATCCTGAGAGGCAAATGAATCAGTCTGTAGTGAGTTCCTTTCTGGGCCAGCAGTTCTTTTGAGTCCCAGTTTCAATGTCAAATAGTTCCTTGTGTGTACATGTCTATAGCCATGATATTTCAGATCTGGTTGGTGGACAAATGGTGGTAATGCAGGTCCGACCATCTCTTGTTTGATCGTGGGTATCCTTCAGCAATAGGCAGCCGCTGTCTGTTGGTATGGTGAGGCGTCCTCAGCATCTTCCATCTCTGAATTGTCTCTTCTGTTTTCATGGCTGGAGCACTTCTGTCTATTCCTCTCTGTTACTGGATTCCAGGTGGTCTCAGAGTTGTTTTCTGAAACTATACAAACATATTCTCGACCAAAAGTTAATACAGAGATATTCTCTTTAAATTTGACTTGGGATTCTTTTTCATCCCCACCCCACTCCCCCAAATAATTTTCCTCTTGCTTATTTTGACTCCATGTGTGTATTTTTATGGATATCTTGCTGTTAGCGTTTCAAATAAAGGTTAATTTTCTTAAGTACAAAAAAAGTTTTTAGATGTAAATTATTCTCAGTATATTTTTCCTTACATGATATTCTTCCACTGTCACCCCCTTTTTTACTTTAGATAATTGGAGACTTCTGGAGATTTTATTGTTAGTCTTGATATCTTTTACATTTTAATTATTTGCGCTACACTATGACTGCATTAGGTTCATAACATGTTGTGCAATTTTACCATGAGGTGCTCTGCCAATAAGAATTTTTGTTAATACTATAGGAACAGCATTTTGTACAGTACACTCAGTTTTTCTAGAATATTAATTTACTTCTATTAGCCACATTGATTTTCTCTGAGAAATTGGGTACTATTCATATGTCAGACTCAACACTCTAGCAACTATCTTATTTACCATGTGTGTATTAGTGGAATTGATTGTTTGGCTTCTTGAGAAGGGCCTGAGAATTCCAGCTATTAGGCTGGACTTGGAAATTAGAAACCCACTTGCCCCCACCATGGGTACAAGGCCTCTCAAACAAGTCTTGTTGCAGTGAAATGGCAGCTGCTGTCAGCCACGTCTCTGTTACATGGGTCCCAATTTGAGCTGTGCATGGGAAGTGAAGCAGCCATGGGGGAAGGAGACCTCCCTCAGAATGGGAGAATGTTCAGGCGCCTGCCAGGTTGCAGGAGGGGTGGTAAGGGTCTGTGCCCCACCTCCGTTGCTCCCCAAGTTCTCTCCTGATGGCCCCTCTGTGACTGTGCCTGTCTTAGGTTGTTCCTTCCATGAGGAATCTTACCCGTCTCTGGCTAACCAGCCATCCTCCGGGGCCAAGCAGGGTGATGTGAGGTTTAGTTCTGTCTCCTTGGTGACCTATGCCCCATGGGCTCCACACCCAGCACCTGCCTCGGGAACCCCTCACCTGCTGGCAAGGTCCGGGCGTTGAGCTCATATTTTTGGGACTCCATGTTTCTTCTCCAGAGAGGGCCTAGCTCCCCCCACTGGGCGGGTGGGACATCCGTGGTGCCAGCCACGTTGGTGCTTCAGCCTTGGCATGAACTAAAAGGTCAGGTAACAGTTGTGGGCATCTGCAACAGATTGTTTAATGACAGGAGAATCATGTCCAAACATCAGAGAAAAGATGTGGATACAGGTTACCTGTCCCCTTCAGAGCCAAAGACTTGGCTTTTTGGAAAGAAGGCTGGGAATCATTGAAACTGCAAATGATGACATCAAGTGGGTGGGGCCAGGCTGCCAATCTCAAGAGCTCAGGTGTTAATTCATTGGGCTTGGGGCCACCCTGGGAATTCTGAGTCCATTAATGTGAAGTCTATAGGGCATTTTTGGTTTGAGGGATAGCTTAATATATCAGAAGAGCTTAAAACACTAGGAATACATCATCAAAGAGCCTTCATATCTCTAATACATGTTGAAATGCTGAGATACTTTTAAGGTTCCAATTAGGGTTAGCATTAGGATTAGGGGTTATGGTCAGCATTAGGGTTAGGTGTAGGGCTAGGCTTAGGGCTAAGGCTAGGGTTAGGGTTTGGGCTAGGGTTAGGGTTAGATCTAGGGTTGGGGTTAGTGCTAGGGCTCTGGCTAGGGTTAAGTTTAGGGCTTGGGTTCAATTAGGGTTCAGACTAGGGATAGGGTTACGGTTAGGATTGGTGCTAGGGTTAGGATTAGGACTAGAGTCAGGTTTAGGGTTAGGGTTAGGAGTAGAGTCAGGGTTAGGGTTAGGGTTAGGGTTAGGGTTAGGACTAGAGTCAGTGTTAGGGTTAGGGTTAGGACTAGGGTCAGGGTTAGGGCTAGTGCTAGGGTTAGTGCTAGGGTTAGGGTTAGGGCTAGGTTTATGGTTAGAGTTAGTGCTAGTATTCGGCTTAAAACTAGGGTTAGCATTAGCATTAGAGCTAGGGCTAGGGTTAGACCTAGGGCTAGGTTTAGGGTTAGGGTTAGGGTTAGGGTTAGAGGTTAGGATTAGTAGTAATAATATCCACAAATTGCTTATGATACTGGCCTGAAAATTTAAAACCTCCCAGAGCTGCAAATAACAGACCAAGAAAATATAGGAGTGAGAGTGTTCCACTGCACTTGGCATGCATTTGAGAACTTCACTTTTCCTCCTGAATGTGGAGATATTGAGAATTTACTTCCAAAGTGCTCGGAAAGGCAGGATATTCATTACAGGGTCATAATTTATCTTTTAAGTGCTGGTAATAATGTAAAAACATTGATTAATACTTGGACATCATAATGAAAAAGCTACAGACACTGGAAGAAGGTGAATAGACATCTAGAAACTCAGAAACAAAAGCTAGCTTAATGTATCGGAATGAGCTTAAAATACCAGTAATACATCAACAAAGAGCTGTGAGATCTGCAACACATTGTTGAACAGTATCCAAGTACTCAGCACTAAGAAATTAATATGATAGCCAAGCTTGAGTTCAAAGTAGTAATAATCCTCACAAAGTGCTTATCATACCCGTGTGAAAATGTGAAACCTCCCAGATATCCAAATAAATCCAAATACAAACTGACTTAGTGTTTGTGGGGCAGGGAAAGCAGGTGAAAAATTTCACAACTCCTCTTCATGGACCTGTACAACAGTATCTGAGTACTTCAAGAAGTAAGAGAGTTAAACAATAGGGAACCTTGTGTTCAAATAGCGGTAAAGTCCTCAAAAGGATCTTATGATACCTGAATGAAAATGGAAAGCGTGCCAGATCTCCAAATAAAAGAGCAGGAAAATGTATGTCAGAGAGGGTTCCACTGAAGGTGACATTCGTTTGGGAACGTCCCCATCTCACCAGCATGTTAATATACTGAGAATTTGCCTTTAAAGGGCCTGGAGAGGCACAATAGTCATTACTGGGTAATAATAGTTCTTTCACGTGCTGGTAGTAATGTAAAACACGTCGTTTAACATTGGAATTCACATGAAAGCAGCTACAGACACTTGGAGGTGCTTAGTAGAACTCTGGAAACTCACAAACTGAAGTTAGCTTAATGTCTAAGAACGAGCATAAAACATGAGGATTACATCAACAAAGAGCCTTGCTATATGCAACACATTGTTTAATGACAGGAGAATCGTGTAAAACATCAGAGAACCTAGGTTGATATAGGTTACCAGTCTACCTCAGTGCCAATGACTTGTCTTTTGTCAAAGAAGGCTGAGAAGCTTCGAAACAGGAAGTGCTGATGTCATCAAGTGGTCAGGGGCCAGGTGAGCAGGCAAAAGGGCCCAGATGATAATTCTTTGGGCCTGAGGCCACCTGGGAGTTCTGATGCCATCAATGTGAAGTCTAGAGAGCATACTCAGTTTGAGGGGTAGGGCCAGCTTCCGGGGCTAGGTTTCGGGTTAGCATATGGGTTCCTGGAGAGGTTATCATGTATCAGCCTTTGAATTTATAGTGAAAGAGATGCCATCAGTGGAGCATGAGTGTAACACTGCGAATTGAAAACTACAGCCCACAGAAATTTAAAAAGGGTGCTCCCTACACTAGAAATACATGTTCAACTGGATGTAAGACGCGAATAACACAATGTTGGCATGGGCAAACCAGGTAAAAGGCTGAGAATTTGATGTGGTACTGTTTCCCTTTGACTTTAACTGTCAAATTGTCTTGGTGTGTGTGGGGCGGGGAAAGCTGGTGAAAAATTGCACAACTCCTCTTCATAGACCTGTACAACAGTATCTGAGTACTTCAAGAAGTAAGAGAGTTAAACAATAGCCTAGCTTGTGTTCAAATAGTAGTAAAGTCCTCAAAAGGCCCTTATAATACCTGTATGAAAATGGAAAACCTGCCAGATCTCCAAATAACAGAGCAGGAAAATATATGTGAGAGAGTGTTGCACTGAAGGTGACATTCGTTTGGGAACTTCCCCATCTCACCAGCATGTTAAAATATTGAGAATTTGCCTTCAAGGCGCCTGGAAAGGCTCGATAGTCATTACAGGGCAATAATAGTTCTTTCCCGTGCTGGGAGTTGTGTGAAAAACGTCGGTTCACATTGGAATTCACATTAAAGCAGCTACAGACACTTGGAGGTGCTTAATAGAACTCTGGAAACTCACAAACTGAAGTCAGATTAATGTCTAAGAACGAGCATAAAACACGAGGATTACATCAACAAAGAGCCTTGGTATCTGCAACACATTGTTTAATGAGAGGAGAATCGTGTTGAAACATCAGAGAAACTAGGTTACACTAGAAATATATGTTCAACTTGATGTAAGACCTGAATAACACAATGTTGTCATTGGGAAAACCAGGTAAAAGGCTGAGATTTTGATGTGGTACTGTTTCCTTTTGATTTTAACTGTCAATTTGTCTTGGAGTGTGTGGGGCGGGGAAAGCTGGTGAAAAATTTCACGACTCCTTTACTTAAACCTGTACAACAGTATCTGAGTACTTCAAGAAGTAAGAGAGGTAAACAATAGCCAAGCTTGTGTTCAGATATTAATAAAGTCCTCAAAATGCCCTTATGATACTTGTATGAAAATGGAAAGCCTGCCACATCTCCAAATAACAGAGCAGGAAAATGTATGTTTGAGAGTGTTCCACTGAAGGTGACATTCGTTTGGGAACTTCCCAATCTCACCGGCATGTTAAAATATTGAGAATTTGCCTTCAAAGAGCCTGGAAAGGCACGATAGTCATTATAGGGCAATAATAGTTCTTTCCCATGCTGGTAGTAATTTGAAAAACATCGTTTCACATTGGAATTCACATTAAAGCAGCTACAGATACTTGGAGGTGCTTAATAGAACTCTGGAAACTCACAATTTCTAGAATTCTGTGCAATAATAGATTTTTAGAATTGTGGGGAATAGATTTCTAGAATTCTGTAGAATAGGGGATTTTTAGAATTTAGAGGAAGGGAGGACTTTTAGAATTCTGTGGAATAGGGGATTTGTAGAATTCAGACGGAGAGGAGACTTACAGAATTCTGTGTAAAAGAGGATTTCTGAACGATGTGCAATAGAGGATTTCAAGATTTCTGTGGAATAGAAGACTTCTAAAATGATGTAGAATAGCGGATTTCTAGAATTTGGAGAAAGAGAGAACTTCTAGAATTCTGTTGACAAGAGGATTTATAGAATTTTGTGGAGTAGCAGATTGTGAGAATTGTGTGGAAGAGATTACTTGTAGAATCCTGTGAAAGAGGATTTCTAGTATTCTGTAGGTTAGGGTACTTCTAGAAATAAGAAAGAAAAGACTTATAGAATTCTGTGGCACAGTGTAATTCTATATTTCTGTGAAATAGCAAATTTCTAGGATTCTGAGATGACAGGACATCTAGAATTCCACAGAAAAGGGGATTTCTAGAATTGGAGGGATGGAGGTCTTCTAGAATTCTGTGAAAGAGGTGATTTCTAGAATTCTGTGAAATAATAGATTTTTAGTATTGTGGGGAATAGATTTCAAGAATTCTGTAGAATATGGGATTTTGAATTCAGAGGAAGGGAGGACATTTAGAATTCTGTGGAATAGGGGATTTGTAGAATTCAGAGGGAGAGAAGACTTACAGACTTCTGCGTAATAGAGGATTTCTATAACGCTTTGCAACAGAGGATTTCAATATTTCTGTGGAGTAGAGTAACTTGAATGTTATAGAAGAGGGGATTTCTAGAATTCTTTGAAAGAGAAGACTTCTAGAATTCTGTGGACAATAGGATTTCTAGAATTTTGTGGAGTAAGAGATTTCTAGAATTCTGTAGAAGAGATTACTTGTCGAATTCTGTGAAAGAGGATTTCTAGATTACTGATGAATAGGGTACCGCTGGAAATGAGAAAGGACTTATAGAATTCTGTGGAATAGTGTAATTCTAGATTTCTGTGGACTAGGAAATTTCTAGTGTTCTGAGATGACAGGAAATATAGAATTCTATAGAGTAGGGGATTTCTATAATTGGGAGGACAGGAGGTCTTCTAGAATTCTGGGGAACAGCTGATTTCTAGAATTCTGTGAAATAATATATTTTTAGTATTTTGGGGAATAGATTTCTAGAATTCTGTAGAATCAGGGATTTTTAGAATTCAGAGGAAAGGAGTACATTTAGAATTCTGTGGAATAGGGGATTTGTAGAATTCATAGGGAGGGAGGACTTTTGGAATTCTGTGGAATAGTGTAATTCTAGAATTTTGTGGAATAGGAAATTTCTAATATTCTGAAAAGAGAGGACATCTAGAATTCTATACAATAGAAAGATTATAGAATTGGGAGGAAAGGATAACTTCTAGAATTCTGTGGAATGGATGATTTATAGAATTCTGTGAAATAATAGATTTTTAGAATTGTGGGGAATAGATTTCTTGAATCTTATAGAATAGGGGATTTTTAGAATTCAGAGGAGGGAAGGACTTTTAGAATTCTGTGGAATAGGGGATTTGTAGAATTCAGAGGGAGAGGAGACTTACAGAATTCTGCATAATAGAGGATTGCTAGAACTCTGTGCAATAGAGGATTTCATGATTTCTGTGGAGTAGAAGACTTCTAGAATGCTGTAGAAGAGGAGATTTCTAGAATTCGGAGAAAGAGGGGACTCTAGAATTCTGTGGACAAGAGGATGTCTAGAATTTTATGCAGTAGGATATTTCTATAATTCTGTGGAAGAGATTACTTGTAGAATTCTGTGAAAGAGGAGTTCTAGAATTCTGTAGAATTGGGTACTTCTAGAAAGGAGAAAGAAAGGACTTATAGAATTCTGTGGAATAGTGTAATTCTAGAATTTTGTGGAATAGAAAATTTATAGGATTCTGAAAAGAGAGGACATCTACAATTCTATACAATAGGAAGATTCTAGAATTGGGAGGAAAGGATAACTTCTAGAATTCTGTGGAATGGTTGATTTCTAGAATTTTGTGAAATAATAGATTTTTAGAATTGTGGGGAATAGAATTCTTGAATCCTGTAGAATAGGGGATTTTTAGAATTCAGAGGAGGGGAGGACTTTTAGAATTCTGTGGAATAGGGGATTTGTAGAATTCAGAGGGAGAGGACACTTACAGAATTCTGGGTAATAGAGGATTTCTAGAACACTGCAATAGAGGATTTCAAGATTTTTGTGGAGTAGAAGACTACTAGAATGCTGTAGAAGAGGGGATTTCTAGAATTTGGATTAAGAGAGGACTCTAGAATTCTGTGGAGAAGAGGATTTTTAGAATTTTGTGGAGTAGGAAAGTTCTATAATTCTGTGGAAGAGATTACTTGTAGAATTCTGTGAAAGAGGATTTCTAGAATTCTGTAGAATAGGGTACTTCTAGAAATGAGAAAGAAAGGACTTATAGAATTCTGTGGAAGTGTGTAATTCTAGAATTCGGTGGAATAGGAAATTTGTAGGATTCTAACATGAGAGGACATCTAGAATTCTATACAATAGGAAGTTTCTAGAATTGGGAGGAAAGGAGAACTTCTATAATTCTGGGGAATGGTTGATTTCTAGAATTCTGTGAAATAATAGATTTTTAGAATTGTGGGGAATAGATTTCTAGAATTCTGTAGAATAGGGGATTTTTAGAATTCAGAGGAAGGGAGGACTTGTAGAATTCTGTAGAATAGTGGATTTGTAGAATTCAGAGGGAGAGAAAACTTACAGACTTCTGTGAAATAGAGGATTACTAGAATGCTGTGCAATAGAGGATTTCAGGATTTCTATGGAGTAGAATACTTCTAGAATGCTGTGGAAGAGGGGAATTCTAGAATTCAGAGAAAGAGAGGACTCTAGAATTCTGTGGACAAGACGATTTATAGAATTTTGTGTGGTAGCAGATTTCTATAATTCTGTGGAAGAGATTACTTGTAGAATTCTGTGAAAGAGGATTTCTAGAATTCTGTAGAATAGAGTACATCTAGAAATTAGATAGAAAGGACTTATAGAATTCTGTGGAATAGTGTAATCCTAGAATTTTGTGGAATAGGAAATTTCTAGGAATCAGACATGAGAGGACATCTAGAATTCTATATAATAGGAAGTTTCTTGAATTGGAAGGAAATGAAAACCTCTCGAATTCTGTGGAATGGTTGATTTCTAGAATTCTGTGAAATAATAGGTTTTTAGAATTGTGGGGAATAGATTTCTAGAATTGCGTAAAATAGGTAATCTTTAGAACTTAGAGGAAGGGAGGACTTTTAGAATTCTTTGGAATAGGGTATTTGTAGAATTCAGAGGGAGAGAAGACTTACAGAATTCTGCATAATAGAGGATTTCTAAAACGCTGTGCAATAGAGGATTTCAGGATTCTGTGGAGTAGAAGACTTCTAGAATGCTGCAGAAGAGGGGATTTCTAGAATTCGGAGAAAGAGAGGACTGTAGAATTCTGTGGACAAGACAATTTCTAGAATTTTGTGGAGTAGGCGATTTCTATTTTAAAATATATATTTTATTGATATTTTAGAGAAGAAGGGAGAGAGTTAGAGAGCAAAAACATCGATGGGAGAGATACATCGACCAGCTGTCTCTTGCGCAGCCCCTACCGGGGATGTGCTAGCAGCCAATGTACATGCCCTTGAACTGAATCGAACTTGGGACCTTTTAGTCCACAGGCTGACACTCTATCCGCTGAGCCAAACTGGTTTCGGCAAGAGTAGGCCATTTCTATAATTCTGTGTAAGAGATTACTTGTAGAATTCTGTAAAAGAGGATTTTTAGAATCCTGTAGAATAGGGTACTTATAGAAATGAGAAAGAAAGGACATATGTAATTGTCTGGAATAGTGTAATTCTAGAATTTTGTGGAATAGGAAATTTCTAGGAGTCTGACGTGAGAGGACATCTAGAATTCTATACAATAGGAAGTTTCTAGAATTGGGAGGAAAGGAGAACTTCTATAATTCTGGGGAATGGTTGATTTCTAGAATTCTGTGAAATAAAAGATTTTTAGATTGTGGGGAATAGATTTCTAGAATTCTGTAGAATAGGGGATTTTTAGAATTCAGAGGAAGGGAGAACTTTTAGAATTATGTGGAATAGGGGATTTGTAGAATTCAGAGGGAGAGGAGACTTACAGACTTTTGCGAAATAGAGGATTTCTAGAACGATGTGCAATAAAAGATTTCAGGATTTCTGTGCAGTAGAAGACTTCTAGAATGCTGTAGAATAGGGCATTTCTAGAATTCGGAGAAAGAGAGGACTCTAGAATTCTGTGGACAAGACGATTTATAGAATTTTGTGGAGTAGGAGAGTTCTATAATTCTGTGGAAGAGATTCCTTGCAGAATTCTATGAAAGAGGATTTCTAGAATTCTGTAGAATAGGGTACTTCTAGAAACGACAAGCATAGGACTTATAGAATTCTGTGGAAGTGTGTAATTCTAGAATTCGGTGGAATAGGAAATTTCTAGGATTCTGAGATGAAAGGACATCTAGAATTCTATACAATAGGAAGTTTCTAGAATTGGGAGGAAAGGAGAACTTCTAGAATTCTGTGGAATGGTTGATTTTTAAATTCTGTGAAATAATAGATTTTTAGGATTGTGGGGAATACATTTCTAGAATTCTGTAGAATAGGGGATTTTTAGAATTCAGAGGAAGGAAGGACTTTTAGAATTCTGTGGAATAGGGGATTTGTAGAATTCAGAGGGAGAGAAGACTTACAGAATTCTGCGTAATAGAGGATTTCTAGAACGCAGTGCAATAGCGGATTTCAGGATTTCTGTGGAGTAGAAGACTTCTAGAATGCTGTAGAAGAGGGGATTTCTAGAATTCGGAGAAAGAGAGGACTCTAGAATGCTGTGGAGAAGAGGATTTTTAGAATTTTGAGGAGTAGGAGAGTTCTATAATTCTGTGGAAGCAATTACTTGCCGAATTCTGTGATAGAGGATTTCTAGAATTCTGTGGAATAGGGTACTTCTAGAAACGACAAGCATAGGACTTATAGAATTCTGTGGAAGTGTGTAATTCTAGAATTCGGTGGAATAGGAAATTTCTAGGATTCTGAGATGAAAGGACATCTAGAATTCTATACAATAGGAAGTTTCTAGAATTGGGGGGAAAGGAGAACTTCTAGAATTCTAGGGAATGGTTGATTTCTAAAATTCTGTGAAATAATAAATTTTTAGAATTGTGGGGAATACATTTCTAGAATTCTGTAGAATAGGGGATTTTTAGAATTCAGAGGATGGGAGGACTTTTAGAATTCTGTGGAATAGGGGATTTGTAGAATTCAGAGGGAGAGAAGACTTACAGACTTCTGCGAAATAGAGGATTTCTAGAACGATGTGCAATAGAGGCTTTCAGGATTTCTGTGCAGTAGACTTCTAGAATTCTGTAGAAGAAGGGATTTCTAGAATTCTGAAAAAGAGAAGACTCTAGAATTCTGTGGACAAGAGGATGTCTAGAATTTTATGGAGTAGGAGAGTTCTATAATTCTGTGGAAGAGATTCCTTGTCGAATTCTGTGAAAGAGGATTTCTAGAATTCTATAGAATAGGGTACTTCTAGAAATGAGAAAGAAAGGACTTATAGAATTCTGTGGAATAGTGTAATTCTATGATTCGGTGGAATAGGAAATTTCTAGGATTCTGACTTGAGAGGACATCTAGAATTCTATACAATAGGAAATTTATAGAATTGGGAGGAAAGGATAACATCTAGAATTATGTGGAATGGTTGATTTCTAGAATTCTGTGAAGTAATAGATATTTAGAATTGTGGCGTATAGATTTCTAGAATTCCGTAGAATAGGGTATTTTTAGAATCCTGAGGAAGGGAGGACTTTTAGAATTCTGTAATATAGGTGATTTGTAGAATTCAGAGATAGAGGAGACTTACAGAATTCTGGGTAATATAGGATTTCTAGAACACTGTGCAATAGAGGATTTCAGGATTTCTGTGGAGTAGAAGACTTCAGGAATACTGTAGAGGAGGGGTTTCTATAATTCGGAGAAAGAGAGGACTCTAGAATTCTGTGGACAAGAGAATTTTTCGAATTTTGTGGAGTAGGAGGTTTCTAGAATTCGGTTGAAGAGATTACTTTTACAATTCTGTGAAAGAGGATTTCTAGAATATGTACAATAGGGTACTGCTAGAAATGAGAAAGAAAAGACTTATAGAATTCTGTGGAATAGCGTAATTGTAGAATTCTGTGGAATAGGAAATTTCTAGGATTCTGAGATGACAGGACATCTAGAATTCCACAGCATAGGGGATTTCCAGAATTGGGAGGAAACAAGGTCTTCTAGAATTCTGTGGAAGAGGTGATTTCTAGCATTCTGGGAAATAATAGATTTTTAGAATTGTGGGGGATAGATTTCTAGTATTCTGTAGAATGGGGGATTTTAAGAATTCATAGGAAGGGAGGACTTTTAGAATTCTGTGGATTAGGGGATTTGTAGAATTCATAGGGCGAGGAGACTGACAGAATTTTGGTAGTAGAGGATTTCTAGATCGCTGTGAAATTGAGGACTTCAAGGTTTCTGTGGAGTAGAAGACTTCAGGAATACTGTAGTAGAAGGGATTTCTATAATTCGGAGAAAGAGAGGACTCTAGATTTCTGTGGACAAGAGTATTTTTAGAATTTTGGGCAGTAGGAGATTTCGAGAATTCTCTGGAAGAGATTACTTGTAGAATTCTGTGAAAGGGGATTTCTAGAATACTGAAGAATAGGGTACCGCTAGAAATAAGAAAGAAATGACTTATAGAATTCGGTGGAATAGTGTAATTCTAGAATTATGTGTAATAAGAAATTTCTAGGATTCTGAGATGAGAGGACATCTAAAATTCTACAGAATATGGGCTTCCAAAATTGGTTGGAAAGGAGGTCTTCTAGAATTTCGTGCAAGAGGTGATTTCTAGAATTCTGTGAAATAAAAGATTTTTAGAATTGTGGGGAATAGATTTCTAGAATTCTGTAGAATAGGGGATTTTAAGAACTCATAAGAAGCGAGGACTTTTAGAATTCTGTGGAATATGGGATTTGTAGAATTCTGAGGGAGAGGAGACTTACAGAATTCATCGTAATAGAGGATTTCTAGAATGATGTGCAATGGAGTATTTCAAGATTTCTCTGGAGTAAAAGACTTCATGAATCCTGTAGAAGAGGGAATTTCTAGAATTCGGAGAAGAGGAGGAGTCTAGAATTCTGTGGACAAGAGGATTTTTAGAATTTTGTGGAGTAGGAGATTTCTAGAATTCTGTGGAAAAGATTCCTATAGAATTTTGTGAAAGAGGATTTCTAGATTACTGTAGAACAGGGTACCGGTAGAAATGTGAAAGCAAGGACTTATAGAGTTCTTTTGAATAGAATTCTAATTCTAGAATTCTGTGGAATAAGAGATTTCTAGGATTCTGAGAAGAGAGGACATGGAGAATTCCATGGACTAGGGGATTTCTAGAATTGGAGGAATTGAGGTCTTCTAGAATTCAGTGGTAGAGGTAATTTATAAAATTCTGTGAAATAAGAGATTTTTAGAATTGTGGGGAATAGATTTATATTATTCCGTAGAATAGGGGATTTTTAGAATTCAGAGGAAGGGAGGACTTTTAGAATTCTGTGGAATACGGGATTTGTAAAATTCAGAGGGAGAGGAGACTTACAGAATTCTGCGTAATATAGGATTTCTAGAACGCTGTGAAATAGAGGATTTCAAGGTTTCTGTGGAGTAGAAGACTTCAGGAATACTGTAGTATAGGGGATTTCTATAATTCGGAGAAAGAGAGGACTCTAGATTTCTGTGGACAAGAGTATTTTCAGAATTTTGGGGACTAGGAGATTTCTAGAATTCTCTGGAAGAGATTACTTGTAGAATTCTGTGAAAGGGGATTTCTAGAATACTGAAGAATAGGGTACCGCTAGAAATAAGAAAGAAATGACTTATAGAATTCTATGGAATTGTGTAATTCTAGAATTCTGTGGAATAGGAAATTTCTAGGATTCTGAGATGAGAGGACATCTAGAATTGTATAGAACAGGGGATTTCTAGAATTTGGAGGAAAGAGGTCTTCTAGAATTCTGTGGAAGAGGTTGTTTCTAGAATTCTGTGAAATAATAGATTTTTAGTATTGTGGGGAATAGATTTCTAGAATTCCGTAGAATAGGGGATTTTAAGAATTCAGAGGAAGGGAGTACTTTTAGAATTCTGTGGAATAGGGGATTTGTAGAATTCAGAGATAGAGGAGACTTACAGAATTATGCATAATAGAGGATTTCTAGAACGCTGTGCAATACAGGATTTCAAGATTTCTGTGGAGTAAAAGAATTCAGGAATGCTGTAGAAGAGGGGATTTGTAGAATTTGGAGAAAGAGAGGACTAGAATTCTGTGAACACGATGAATGTTAGAATTTTGTGGAGTAGGAGATTTCTCAAATTCTGTGGAAGATATTACTTGTAGAATTCTGTGAAAGAGGATTTCTAGATTACTGTAGAATAGGGTATCACTAGAAATGAGAAAGAAAGGACTTATAGAATTCTGTGGAGTAGTGTAATTGTAGAATTCTGTGGAATAGGAAATTTCTAGGATTCTGAAATGAGAGGACAGCTAGAATTCTATAGACTAGGGGATTTCTAGAATTGATAGGAAAAGAGGTCTAGAATTCTGTGGAAGAGGTGATTTCTAGAATTCTATGAAATAATAGATTTTTAGTATTGTGGGGAATAGATTTCTAGAATTCTGTAGAGTATGGAATTTTTAAAATTCAGAAAAAAAGGAGGACATTTAGAAGTCTGTGGAATATGGGATTTGTAGAATTCAGAGGGAGGGAAGTCTTACAGACTTCAGCATAATTGAGGATTTCTAGAACGCTGTGCAATAGAGGATTTCAAGATTTTTGTGGAGTAGAAAACTTCTAGAATGTTATAGAAGAGCGGATTTCTAGAATTCGGAGAAAGAGAGGACTTCTAGAATTCTGTGGACAAGAGGATTTCTAGAATTTTGTGGAGTAGATTTCATGAATTCTGTTTGAGAGATTACTCATAGAATTCTTTGAAAGAGGATTTGTAGAATACTGTAGAATAGGGTACCGATAGAAATGAGAAAGAAAGGACTTATAGAATTCTATGGAACAGTGTTATTCTAGAATTCTGTGGAATAGGAAATTTCTACGATTCTGAGATGACAGGACATCTAGAATTCCACAGAATAGGGGATTTGTAGAATTGGGAGGAAATGAGGTCTTCTAGAATTCTGTGGAAGAGGTGATTTCTAGAATTCTGTGAAATAATAGATTTTTAGAATTGTGGGGAATAGATTTCTAGAATTCCATAGAATAGGGGATTTTAAGAATTCATAGGAAGGGGGAGACCAAAGCAAGATGGCGGCCCAGGAGACTCCTCAACAATTTGGAAATAAACAACAGATAAAACCAAAAGGGATCGCACCAGACCCACAGGAAAGCTGGCAAAATGGGAAGGCTACAACTAGCACAAAGCAGGACGTCGCTGCTGCCATGTGGAGTTTAAAACTACAGCGAAACTGAACCTGCCGGAGCCGCTGCTGCCGGGAATGAGGGAAGCCAGACCTCGCTCTACCCCTGGGCCCAGGGAGTGGGCCTAAGCCGCCGCCGCCCGCCGCCGCCGCCGCCGCCTCCGCCGCCGCCGCCTCCGCCGCCGCCGCAGCCGCTGCCGCCGCTGCCGCAGCACCTTCAGCTCCTGCCTGGAAGAGAAGCCGGTGAGCTCGACCTCCCAGCCCACCCACAGTGCTGGAGAGGAGCGGGCGCTGGGCTCGGCCCCCTGCACTCGCCGCCGCCAGGCGGGCGAAGAGATGTATCTTCCCGCTAGCCCCCCACCACCCCCCCCCCGCGCTTACTGTGCCAGCAACCAGCCCAGAAGTGGGAAGACTACAACTAGACACCAAGTAGGGGGCCGTGTGGAGTTTAAAACTACAGTGAAACTGAACCTGCCGGAGCCTTGCCGCTGGAAATGAGGGAAGCCAGACCTCGCCCTGCCCCGGGGCCCAGGGAGTGGGCCAGCCCTGCCACCACTACGGGAGCTGATGGGGGCCTACGCCGCCTTCACCAACACCACTGCTGCCGCCGCGCCTTTGCCGAGCCTTCGCCGTGCCTTTGGCTCCTGCCTGGACGAGAAGCCCGTGAGCGCGACTCCCAGCCCGCCCACAGTGCTAGAGAGGAGCGGGCGCAGCGTCTCCCCTCCCGCACAACCAGCTCTGCCCAGAAATGGGAAGGCTACAATTAGACACCAAGCAGGGCGCCGCAGCTGCCATGTGGAGTTTAAAACTACGATGAGCGGAGGACTGAGAAGGTGGGGCAGTTCTGTACCATGCTGCCTTCCACTGGTTAAGACCTCCAAGAGCAAAGGCCTACCGAGGTGAGGATGCCCCTACCCTACTGTCACCTGTAGAGGGGCAGCACTGAGCTGGCCAATATTTGTGGTGGTGGTGCTGCTTGTCCTGGCTCAGGGGAAGCTTTCCACTAAGTCTGAAAGACTAAGACATCGCGGGGACTCTCCGCCACCGCCCGCGGCCTGCTCTGCCAGGCCTTCACGCGCGCTGTGCTGGCGCTGTGCTGGCACTGCTCCTTCCATTGGCAGACCCGGAGAATCCCCTCTCCGCTGCCACATGGCCAGGCCAAAGCATCAGACACTACCACCACGCGGATTTTAAAACTACAGGGGAAATTGAGCCACAGGAGCTACCATCGTTGCCGCACCCACCTCCGCCCGCAAGAATGTGAATCCACCGAAATCAGAGCTCACTACACACTGGGCTCATAGAGAGTGTGGCTTCAGAAATTAGCCTCTGCATCCACAGAAGCTCCACATTCGCAACAAAGAGGACACCATTGAGGGCGGACTCTCCCCATGCATCCATCACAGCCCGCCCACAATCTTCCCAGCACACCCACCATGCTGGGAGGGAAATGGAGCGCGCTGGTGAGCAAATGGCATGGTACCTTCCATTACCCACTCAGGTGAGCCCATCCTCCGATGCCACATGGCCAAGCCGAAGCTCTCACCACCACCGCCATGTGAACTTTAAAACTACAGTGGTAATTGAACCATAGGAGCGACCGTCAATATTGCACCTGGCACCGCCACCCGCCACTGCCACCGAGAATAAAGGAAATCCACCAAGAACAGAGCTCACCATGCCTTGGGCTCAGGGAGTGGGCGACCTCAGAACTTAGCCTCCATGTCTGCAGCTGCTCCTCTCCCACACCGAACGAGACACCTTTGAAGGCGGTCCCCCCACCTGAAACCATCTCAGACCAACTGCAGCTGTCCCAGCCTGCCCCCCATGCTAGCAAGGAGCTAGCGCGGTGCCTCCAATATGCAACCCCAACACCCTAGAGGGGCCGGGTGCCCCGGGTGAGCCGAGTGTCCCAGGGGGCCGAGTGCCCCGGGTGAGCCGAGTGTCCCAGGGGGCCGAGTGCCCCGGGTGAGCCGAGTGTCCCAGGGGGCCGAGTGCCCCAGGGGGCCGAGTGCCCCAGGGGGCCGAGTGCCCCAGGGGGCTGAGTGCCCCGGGTTAGCCGAGTGTCCCAGGGGGCCGAGTGCCCCGGGTGAGCCAAGTGTCCCAGGGGGCCGAGTGTCCCAGGGGGCTGAGTGCCCCGGGTGAGCCGAGTGTCCCAGGGGGCCGAGTGCCCCGGGTGAGCCGAGTGTCCCAGGGGGCTGAGTGCCCCGGGTGAGCCGAGTGTCCCAGGGGGCCGAGTGTCCCAGGGGGCCGAGTGCCCCGGGTGAGCCGAGTGTCCCAGGGGGCCGAGTGTCCCAGGGGGCCGAGTGCCCTGGGTGAGCCGAGTGCCCCAGGGAGCCGAGTGCCCCAGGGGGCCGAGTGCCCCGGGTGAGCCGAGTGTCCCAGGGGGCCGAGTGCCCCGGGTGAGCTGAGTGTCCCAGGGGGCCATGTGCCCCGGGTAAGCCGTACCCCCCAAAGGGGAAGGGTGTCCCGGGTGAGCCGTGTGTCCCAGGGGGCCGAGTGCCCCGGGTGAGCCGAGTGTCCCAGGGGGCCGAGGGCCCCGGGTGAGCCGAGTGTCACAGGGTGCAGTGTGCCCCGGGTGAGCCCTGTGTCCCAGGGGAAGCAGTGGGACCCAGGGGAAGGGGCGATGAAAACCAGTGGAGGAGCGGACGCTATTCATATGGTCCTGAGATAGTCACCATAAAACAAGCAGACTGCCAAATGAGGAGCAGATTTTATTCATGGGGTCCAGAGATAGTCACCATAAAACAAGCAGATTGTCAAATAACAGGGGGGAGGGGAAGGAGACCTGGGGGAGATAGGAGAACAACCGAGGGACTGGTATGCATGAACATAAGTACAACCAATGAACACAGAACTCTGGGGAGGGAGGGCATTAATGGGAGGTGAGGGGGGGCAATGGTAAACTATGTACACAGAAAATACCTTAATAAAATAAAATAAAAAACAAACAAACAAACAAAAAAAAAGAATTCATAGGAAGGGGAAATGACAACAAGATGGCGGCGGCAGAGGTAAAAGCCTCACTGCAGCTGCACTCAACATTTTCAAAAAATACTACTAAAATATAGAGTAGACACTATGCAGAACTATAGGAAAGTTGACTGACTGGGAATTCTACAACTAGAAGGAAAGAGAAAACCAGAAGGAAAACCAGAGGAGCTGTAAAAGCCTAAGGTATGGAGGCATGGTGTGCGAGTGGGGAGAGGACTGAGAAGGAGATGAGGGGCGCTGAGTGCCTGGCTGTCGTTCCTTAGCGGGAAGGAGATAAAAGCTGCAGACTGTCCTGAACCCCAACTTTGACTGTACTGAACCCCAGTTCTGGACGAGACCCTGTTGTCCAGGTTCATACAGAGGGAAACTGGGCTGTAAGGAGGAAGCTCAGCGGAGCAGAGGAAGGCAGAGCTCAGGAGTTGTGCACATTGAGCGCAGAGGAGGGACTGTTGGCTGAGCTGCTGAATTGCCCCAGCGGGAAGGACTCAAAAGCTCAGGAATGTACTGAGCCCCAGTTCTGACTGCAGTGAACCCCAGTCCTGGGCAAGACCCTCGGGCTCCCGCCTCATACAGAGGGAATCTGAGCTGTAAGACAGAAGCTCAGGGGAGCGTCGAAAAGCAGAGCCCCTGAGTAGCACACATTGAGCGCATAGAGGAAAGACTGTTGATTGGGACTCGAGATTGCCCTATCAGGAAGGAGACATAAGCTCAGGACTGTTCTTAACCCCACTTCCAACTGCTCTGAACCCCAGTTGTGGGCTTGTTGGGGGAGAGACTACACTGTCTGGTAGCGGGCGAAGCTCTAGGGTGCCTTTCTCTCAGAGGTGCTTGCAGCGAGTACCAAAGGACACTGAGGTACACTGAGACTCAGGAACCTCAGAGGGTGGGGCTAACCGGAAGCCAAGGCTGTAGGCTCCACCCTGAAACTCTGCCCCATCCAAGCTGAACTCAGAGAGGCTTTTGCAGGTTCCCAAGTCTAGTGGAATAAGGCTGTCTCCTGGCATAGACACAGCTGATCCTCCCAACCTACCAACTCAGGGAAGCAGCGAAAATGCCGAAACGAGGAAACAGATCACAAACGAAAGAAATGGAGGACAAAAAGCGACTGGATATAGAGTTCAAAGCCACACTTATAAGGTTGTTCAACAATCTCTTAGAAAAGGCCGATAAAATAAATGAGACCTATGAGGATATGAAAAGGGATCAACTAGAAATAAAGAATAGATTCTCTGAAATAAAAAATATTATACAGAGTCCTAAAAACAGATTGGAAGATTGTAAGAATCAAGTCCAATGTTTGGAACACAAAGAGCCAGAGGACACTCCTCCGCAGAAGCAAGAAGACAAGAGAATCCAGAAAGTTAAAGATGGTGTGAGAAACCTCTGGGACAATTTCAAGCGAACCAACATCAGAATTATGGGCATCCCAGAAGATGACAGAGAGCAAGATACCGAAAACATATTGAAAGAAATAGTAACAGAAAACTTCCCCCACCTGGTGAAAGAAATAGACTTACACGTACAGGAAGCACACAGAACCCCAAACAAAAGGAATCCAAAGAGGACCACACCAAGACACATCATAATTAAAATTCCAAGAGCTAAAGACAAAGAGAGAATATTAAAAGCAGCAAGACAAAAACAGGTAGTTACCTATAAAGGAGCACCCATATGACTGTCAGCTGATTTCTCAACAGAAACCATGCAGGCCAGATGGGAATGGCAAGAAATATTCAAGGTGATGAATAATAAGAACCTACAGCCAAAAATACTCTACCCAGCAAAGCTATGACTCAGAATCGAAGGCCAGATAAAGAGCTTCACAAATAAATTTGAGCTAAAGGAATTCATCACGGCCAAGCCAGAATTATATGAATTGCTAAAAGGGGTTCTTTAGGAAGAGGAAGAAAATAAAGATAAAAATTATGAACAAACACCTAACTATCAACAAGTGAGTCTAAAAACCAAGGGAAGTAAAAATCATGATGAACAATATTAACTGGTGTATATAATAGAATCAGAGGTATGGAAGGGGAGTGGACTGATGATTCTCGGGGAAATGGGGAGTGGAGCGGGGCTAGAAGAGACTGAATATAAACTGCACCTATGGATGAGGACAATAGGGGATAGGGAAAGGGCAGAGAATTGAATGGAAACTTGGGTTTAGGGGAGCAATAGGGGGGGGTGGGGAATGTGGAACATTTGTAATAATGTGAACAATAAAGATTTAGTTTTTAAAAAAAAGAAAAAAGAAAAAGAAAAAAAAGAATTCATAGGAAGGGAGGACTTTTAGAATTCTGTGGAATAGGGGATTTGTAGAATTCAGAGGGAGAGGAGACTTACAGAATTCTGCTTCATAGAAGATATCTAGAACACTGTGCAATAGAGGATTTCAAGATTTCTGTGGAGTAGAAGACTTCAGGAATGCTGTAGAAGAGGGGATTTCTAGAATTTGGAGAAAGGGAGGACTCTAGAATTCTAAGGACAAGAAGATTTTTAGAATTTTGTGGAGTAGGAGATTTCTAGAATTCTTTGGAAGAGAATAAGTGTAGAATTCTGTGAAAGAAGATGTCTAGAATACTGTAGAATAGGGTACCTCTAGAAATGAGACAGAAAGTACTTGTAGAATTTGGTGTAATAGCGTAATTCCAGAATTCTGTGGAATAGGAAATTTCTAGGATTCTCATATGACAGGACATCTAGAATCCCACAGAATAGGGGGTTTCTAGAATTTGGACGAAAAGAGGTCTAGAATTCTGTGGAAGAGGTGATTTCTAGAATTCTGAGAAATAATAGATTTTTAGAATTGTGGGGAATAGATTTCTAGAATTCCGTAGAATATGGGATTTTAAGAATTCATAGAAAGGGAGGACATTTAGAATTCTGTGGAATAGGGGATTTGTAGAATTCAGAGGGAGAGGAGACTTACAGACTTCTGCATAATAGAGGATTTCTAGAACGCTTTGCAACTGAGGATTTCAAGATTATTGTGAAGTAGAAAACCTCTAGAATGTTATAGAAGAGGGGATTTCTAGAATTCAGAGAAAGAGCGGACTTCTAGAATTTTGTGGACAAGAAAATTAATAGAATTTTGTGCAGTAGGAGATTTCTAGAATTCTGTGAAATAATAGATTTTTAATATTTGGAAAAGAGATTTCTAGAATTCTGTAGAATAGGAGATTTTCAGAATTCAGAGGAAGGGAGGGCATTTAGAATTCTGTGGAATAGGGGATTTGTAGAATTCAGAAGTAGGGAGGACTTTTAGAATTCTGTGGAATAGGGGATTTGTAGAATTCAGAAGGAGAGAAGACTTACAAATTTCTGCGTTACAGAGGATTTCTAGAACGCTGTGCTTTAGAGTATCTCAAGATTTCTGTGGAGTAGAATACTTCAGGTATGCTGTAGAAGAGGGGGTTTCTAGAATTCGGAGAAAGAGAGGACTCTAGAATTCTGTGGACAAGAGGATTTTTAGAATTTTGTGGAGTAGGAGATTTCTAGAATTCGGTGGAAGAGATTACTTGTAGAATTCTGCGAAAGAGTATTTCTAGAACGCTTTGCAATTGAGGATTTCAAGATTCTTGTGGAGTAGAACATTTCTAGAATCTTATAGAAGAGGGGATTTCTAGATTTTGGAGCGAGGACTTCTAGAATTCTGTGGACAAGAGGATTTCTAGAATTTTGTGGGAGAGATTACTCATAGAATTCTGTGAAAGAGGATTTCTAGAATACTGTAGAATAGGGTACCGATAGAAATGAGAAAGAAAGAACTTATAGAATTCTGTGGAATAGTGTACCTCTACAATTCTGTAGAATAGGAAATTTCTAGGATTCTGAGATGAGAGGACATCTAGACTCATATAGACTAGGGGATTACTATAATTGAGAGGAAAGAAGGTCTTCTAGAATTATGTGGAAGAGGTGATTTCTAGAATTCTGTGAAATAATAGATTTTTAGAATTGGGAATAATTTTCTAGAACTCCGTAGAATAGGAGATTTTTAGAATTCAGAGGAAGGGAGGACGTTTAGAATTCTGTGAAATAGGGGATTTTTAGAATTCAGAGATAGAGGAGATTTACAGAATTTTGCATAATAGAGGATTTCTAGAATGCTGTGCAATAGAGGATTTCAAGATTTCTGTGGAGTAGAAGACTTCAGGAATACTTTAGAGGAGGGGATTTCTATAATTTGGAGAAAGAGAGGACTTTTAGAATTCTGTGGACAAGATGATTTCTAGAAATTTGGAGTATTAGATTTCTAGAATTCTGTGGGAGACATTACTGTAGAATAGGGTACCGCTAGAAATGAGAAAGTAAGGACTTATAGAATTCTGTGGAATAGTGTAATTCTAGAATTCTGTAAAATAGCAAATTTCTTGGATTCTGAGATTACAGGACATCTAGAATTCCACAGAATAGGTTATTTCTACAATTGGGAGGTAACGAGGTCTTCTAGAATTCTGTGGAAGAGGTGATTTCTAGAATTGGGAAGAAAGAAGGTCATCTAGAATTATGTGGAAGAGGTGATTTCTAGAACTCTGTGAAATAATAGATGTTTAGAATTGTGGGGAATAGATTTCTAGAATTCTGTAGAATAGGAGATTTTAAGAATTCATATGAAGGGAGGACTTTTAGAATTCTGTGGAATTGGGGATTTGTGAATACTTGTAGAATTCTCTGAAAGAAGATTTCTAGAATACTATAGAATAGGGTACCGTTAGAAATGAGAAAGTAAGGACTTATAGAATTCTGTGGAATAGTGTACTTCTAGAATTCTGTGCAATAGGAAATTTCTAGGAATCTGAGATGAGAGGACATCTAGAATTCTATAGACGAGGGGCTTTCTAGAATTGGAAGGAAAAGAGGTCTTCTAGAATTCTGTGGAAGAGGTGATTTCTAGAATTGGGAGGAAAGAAGGTCTTCTAGAATTATGTGGAAGAGGTGATTTCTAGAATTCTGAGAAATAATAGATTTTTAGAATTGTGGGGAATAGATTTCTAGAATTCTGTAGAATAGGGGATTTTAAGAATTCATAGGAAGGGAGGACATTTAGAATTCTGTGGAATAGGGGATTTGTAGAATTCAGAGGGAGAGAAGATTTACAAACTTCTGTGTAATAGAGGACTTCTAGAATGCTTTGCTACTGAGGATTTCAAGATTCTTGTGGAGTAGAACATTTCTAGAATGTCATAGAATAGGGGATTTCTAGAACTCGGAGAGAGGACTTCTAGGATTCTGTGGACAAGAGGTTTTCTAGAATTTTGTGGGAGAGATTACTCGTAGAATTCTGTGAAAGAAGATTTCTTGAATACTGTAGAATATGGTACTGATAGAAATGAGAAAGAAAGGACTTATAGAATTCTGTGGAATAGCGTAATTCTAGAATTCTGTGGAATAGTGTAATTCTAGAATTTTGCGGAATAGCAAATTTCTAGGATTCTGAGATGACACGACATCTAGAATTCCACAGAATAGGGGATTTCTAGAATTAGGAAACGAGATTTTCTAGAATTCTGTGGAAGAGGTGATTTCTAGAATTCTGTGAAATAACAGATTTTTAGAATTGTGGGGAATAGATTTCTAGAATTCCGAAGAATAGGGGATTTTTAGAATTCCGAGGAAGGGATGACTTTTAGAATTCTGTGGAATAGGGGGTTTGTAGAATTCAGATGGAGAGGAGCCTTACAGAATTCTGCGTAATAGAGGATTTCTAGAAAGCTGTGCAATAGAGGATTCATAGATTTCTGTGGAAGTCATAGATTTCAGGAATACTGTAGAAGAGCGGATTTCTATAATTCAGAGAAAGAGAGGACTCTGGAATTCAGTGGACAAGAATATTTTTAGAATTTTATGGAGTAGGAGATTTATAGAATTCTGTGGAAGAGATTACTTGGAGCATTCTGTGAAAGAGGATTTCTAGAATACTATAGAATAGGTTACCTCTAGAACTGAGAAAGGAATGACTTATAGAATTCTGTGGACGAGTGTAATTCTAGAATTCTGTGGAATAGGAAATTTCTAGGATTCTGAGATGAGAGGACAGCTAGAATTCTATAGACTAGGGGATTTCTTGAATTCTGTGAAATAATAGATTTTTAGTATTGTGGGGAATAGATTTCTAGAATTCTGTAGAATATGGATTTTTAGAATTCAGAGGAAGGGAGGATATTTAGATTTCTGTGGAATAGGGGATTTGTTGAATTCAGAGGGAGAGAATTCTTACAGACTTCTGCATAATATAGGATTTCTATAATGCTGTGAAATTGAGGATTTCAAGATTTCTGTGGAGTAGAAGACTCCAGGAATGCTGTAGAACAGGGGATTTCTAGAATTCGGAAAAGAGAAGACTTCTAGAATTCTGTGGACATGAGGATTTCTAGAATTTTGTGGGAGAGATTACTCGTAGAATTCTGTGATAGAGGATTTCTAGATTACTATCGAATGGAGGATTTCAAGATTTCTGTGGTGTAGAAGAATTCAGGAATGCTATAGAAGAGGGTATCTCTAGAATTCGGAGAGAGGACTCTAGAATTCTGTGGACAAGAGGATTTTTAGAATTTTGTGGTGTAGGATTTTCTAGAATTCTCTGGAAGATATTACTTGTATAATTCTGTGAAAGAGGACTTCTAGATTACTGTCGAATAGGATACAGCTAGAAATGTGAAAGAAAGGACTTATAGAATTCTGTGGAATAGTATAATTCTAGAATTCTGTGGAATAGCAAATTTCTAGGATTCTCAGATGACACGACATCTAGAATTCCACAGAACAGGGGATTTCTAGAATTGGGAGGAAAGGAGGTCTTCTAGAATTCTGTGGAAGAGGTGATTTCTAGAATTCTGTGAAATAATAGATTTTTAGTATTGTGGGGCATAGATTTATAGAATTCTGTAACATATGGGATTTTTAGAATTCAGAGGAAGGGACGATATTTAGATTTCTGTGGAATAGGGGATTTGTAGAATTCAGAGGGAGAGAATTCTTACAGACTTCTGCATAATAGAGGATTTCTAGAATGCTGTGAAATTGAGGATTTCAAGATTTCTGTGGAGTAGAAGACTTCAGGAATGTTGTAGAACAGGGGATTTCTAGAATTCGGAAACTAGAAGACTTCTAGTATTCTGTGGACATGAGGATTTCTAGAATTTTGTGGGAGAGATTACTTGTAGAATTCTGTGAAAGAGGATTTCTAGAATACTGTAGAATAGGGTACCGATAGAAATGAGAAAGAAAGGACTTATAGAATTCTGTGAAATAGTGAAATTCTAGCCTTCTGTGGAATAGCAAATTTCCAGGATTCTGAGATGAGAGGACATCTAGAATACTATAGACGAGGGGATTTCTAGAATTGCTAGGAAAAGAGGTCTAGAATTCTGTGGAAGAAGTGATTTCTAGAATTCTGTGAAATAATAGATTTTAAGAATTGTGGGGAATAGATTTCTAGAATTTCGTAGAATAGGGGATTTTAAGAATTCATAGGAAGGGAGGACTTTTAGAATTCTGTTATAGGGGATATGTAGAATTCAGCGGGATAGGAGACTTAAAGAATTCTGCATAATAGAAGATATCTAGAACATTGTGCAATAGAGGATTTCAAGATTTCTGTGGAGTACAAGACTTCAAGAATGCTGTAGAACAGGGGATTTCTAGAATTTGGAGAATGAAAGGACTCTAATATTCTTTGGACAAGAGGATTTCCAGAATTTTGTGGAGTAGGAGATTTCTAGAATTCTGTGGAAGAGATTACTTGTAGAATTGTGTGAAAGAGGATTTCTAGAATACCGTAGAATAGGGTACTGCTAGAAATAAGAAAGAAAGGACTGATAGAATTCTGTGGAATAATGTTGTTATTCTAGAATTCTGTGGAATCGGAAATTCCTAGGAATTCTGAGATGAGAGTACTTCTAGAATTTTATAGATTAGGGCATTTCTAAAATTGGGAGGAAACTAGGACTTCTAGAATTTTGTGGAAGAGGTGATTTCTAGAATTCTGTGAAATAATAAATTTTTAGAATTGTGGGGAATAGATTTCTAGAATTCCATAGAATAGGGGATTTTAAGAATTCATAGGAAGAAAGGACTTTTAGAATTCTGTGGAATAGGGGATTTGTAGAATTTAGAGGGAGAGGAGACTTACAGAATTCTGCATAATAGACGATTTCTAGAACGTTGTGCAATAGAGGATTTCAAGATTTCTGTGGAGTATAACTCTAGAAGTTATGCTGTAGAAGGCAGATTTCTAGAATTCGGAGAAAGAGAGGACTCTAGAATTCTGTGTACAAGAGGATTTTTAGAATTTTGTGGAGTAGGAGAATTCATGAATTCTGTGGAAAAGATTACTTGTAGAATTATGTGAAAGAGGATTTCTAGAATTCTGTAGAGTAGGGTGTCGCTAGAAATGAGAAAGAAAGGAGTTATAGAATTCTGTGCAATATTGCAATTCTAGAATTCTGTGGAATAGGAAATTAATAGTATTCTGAGATGAGAGGACATCTAGAATTCTATAGAATATGGGAATTCTAGAATTTGGAGGAAAGGAGGTCTTCTAGAATTCTGTGGAAGAGGTGATTTCTAGAATTCTGTGAAATAGTATATTTTTAGTATTGTGGGGAATAGATTTCTAAAATTCTGTAGAATATGGGATTTTTAGAATTCAGAGGAATGGAGGATATTTAGAAGTCTGTGGAATAGGGGGTGTGTAGAATTCAGAGGGAGAGGACTCTTACAGATTTCTGTGTAATAGAGGATTTCTAGAATGCTGTGAAATTGAGGATTTCAAAATTTCTGTGGAGTAGAAGAATTCAGGAATGCTGTAGAAGAGGGGATTTCTATTATTCGGAGAAAGAGAGGACTCTAGAATTCTGTGGACAATTGGATTTTTAGAATTTTGTGGAGTAGGAGATTTCTCGAATTCTGTGGAAGAGATTACTTGTAGAATTCTGTGAAAGAGGATTTCTAGATTACTGTAGAATAGGGTATCGCTAGAAATGAGAAATAAAGGAGTTATAGAATACTCTGGAATAGTGTAATTCTAGAATTCTGTGCAATAGGAAATTTCTAGGATTCTGAGATGAGAGGACATCTAGAATTCTATAGAAGAAGGGATTTCTAGAAGTGGGAGGAAAGTGGTCTTCTAGATTTCTGTGGAAGAGGTTATTTCTAGAATTCTGTGAAATAATAGATTTTTAGGATTGTGGGGAATAGATTTCTAGAATTCCTTAGAATAGGAGATTATATGAATTGATATGAAGGGAGGACTTTTAGAATTCTGTGGAATAGGGGATTTTTAAAATTCAGAACGAGAGGAGCCTTACAGAATTCTGCGTAATAAAGGATTTCTCGAATGCTGTGAAATAGAGGATTTCAAGATTTATGTGGAGTAGATTTTTAGAATTGTGGGGAATAGATTTCTAGAATACCGTAGAATAGGGGATTTTAAGAATTCAGAGGAAGGGAGGATTTTTAGAATTCTGTGGAATATGGGATTTGTAGAATTCAGAGGGAGAGAAGTCTTACAGACTCCTGTGTAAGTGAGGATTTCTAGAACGCTGTGCAATAGAGGATTTCAAGATTTTTGTGGAGTAGAAAACTTCTAGAACATTATAGAAGAGCGGATTTCTAGACTTCGGAGAAAGAGAATACTTCTAGAATTCTGTGGACAAGAGAATTTTTAGAATTTTGTGGAGTAGGAGATTTCACGAATTCTGTTTGAGAGATTACTTGTAGAATTCTTTGAAAGAGGATTTCTAGAATATTGTAGAATAGGGTACGGCTAGAAATGAGAAAGGAAGGACTTATAGAATTCTGTGGAATAGTGTAATTCTAGAATTCTGTGGAATAGGAAATTTCTAGGATTCTGAGATGACAAAACATCTAGAATCCTACAGAATGGGGGATTTCAAGAATTGGAAGGAAACAAGTCTAGAATTGTATAGAAGAGGTGATTTCTAGAATTCTGTGAAATAATAGATTTTTAGAATTGTGGGGAATAGATTTCTAGAATTCCGTAGAATAGGGGAATTTAAGAATTCAGAGGAAAGGAGGACTTTTAGAATACTGTGGAATAGGGGATTTGTAGAATTCGAAGGGAGAGGAGACTTAAATAATTCTGCGTAATAGAGGATTTCTAGAACGCTGTGCAATAGAGGATTTCAAGATATCTGTGGAGTAGAAGACTTCAGGAATGCTGTAGAAGAGGGGATTTCTAGTATTTGGAGAAAGAGAGGACTCTAGAATTTCTTGGACAAGAGGATTTTTAGAATTTTGTGGGAGAGATTACTCATAGAATTTTGTGAAAGAGGATTTCTAGAATACTGTAGAATAGGGTACCGATAGAAATGAGAAAGATAGGACTTATAGAATTCTGTGGAATAGTGTAATTCTAGAATTCTGTGGAATAGCAAATTTTTAGGATTCTGAGATGTCAGGATATCTGGAATCCCACAGAATTGGGGATTTGTAGAATTGGGCCGAAACGAGGTCTTCTAGGATTCTGTGGAAGAGGTGATTTCTAGAATTCTGAGAAATAATAGATTTTTAGAATTGTGGGAACTGATTTCTAGAATTCCGTAAAATAGGGGATTTTAAGAATTCAGAGGAAGGGAGTACTTTTAGAATTCTGTAGAATAGGGGATTTGTAGAATTCAGAGATAGAGGAGACTTACAGAATTATGCATAATAGAGGATTTCTAGAACGCTGAGAAATACAGGATTTCAAGATTTCTGTGGAGTAAAAGAATTCAGGAATGCTGTAGAAGAGGGGATTTGTAGAATTTGGAGAAAGAGAGGACTCTAGAATTCTGTGAACACGATGAATGTTAGAATTTTGTGGAGTAGGAGATTTCTCAAATTCTGTGGAAGATATTACTTGTAGAATTCTGTGAAAGAGGATTTCTAGATTACTGTAGAATAGGGTATCACTAGAAATGAGAAAGAAAGGACTTATAGAATTCTGTGGAGTAGTGTAATTCCAGAATTCTGTGGAATAGGAAATTTCTAGGATTCTGAAATGAGAGGACAGCTAGAATTCTATAGACTAGGGGATTTCTAGAATTGATAGGAAAAGAGGTCTAGAATTCTGTGGAAGAGGTGATTTCTAGAATTCTATGAAATAATAGATTTTTAGTATTGTGGGGAATAGATTTTTAGAATTCTGTAGAATATGGAATTTTTAAAATTCAGAAAAAAAGGAGGACATTTAGAAGTCTGTGGAATATGGGATTTGTAGAATTCAGAGGGAGGGAAGTCTTACAGACTTCAGCATAATTGAGGATTTCTAGAACGCTGTGCAATAGAGGATTTCAAGATTTTTGTGGAGTAGAAAACTTCTAGAATGTTATAGAAGAGCGGATTTCTAGAATTCGGAGAAAGAGAGGACTTCTAGAATTCTGTGGACAAGAGGATTTCTAGAATTTTGTGGAGTAGATTTCATGAATTCTGTTTGAGAGATTACTCATAGAATTCTTTGAAAGTGGATTTGTAGAATACTGTAGAATAGAGTACCAATAGAAATGAGAAAGAGGAGACTTATAGAATTCTTTGGAACAGTGTAATTCTAGAATTCTGTGGAAGAGGAAATTTCTAGGATCCTGAGATGACAGGACATCTAGAATCCAACAGAATAGGGGATTTCTAGAATTGGGAGGAAAGGAGGTCTTCTAGAATTCTGTGGAAGAGGTGATTTCTAGAATTCTGTGAAATAATAGATTTTTAGAATTGTGGGGAATAGATTTCTAGAATTCCGTAGAATAGGGGATTTTAAGAATTCAGAGGAAAGGAGTACTTTTAGAATTCTGTGGAATAGGGGATTTGTAGAATTCAGAGATAGAGGAGACTTACAGAATTCTGTGTAATAGTGGATTTATAGAATGCTGTGCTATAGAGGATTACAAAATTTCTGTGGAGTAGAATTCTTCAGGAATGCTGTAGAAGAGGGGATTTCCAGTATTCGGAGAAGTAGAGGACTCTACATTTCATGAATTCTGTGGATAGATTACTTGTAGAATTCTGTGAAAGAGGATTTCTAGAATATTGTGGAACAGGGTACCGCTAGAAATGAGAAAGAAAGTACTTATTTGAATTCTGTGGAATAGTGTTATTATTCTAGAATTCTGTGGAATAGCAAATTTCTAGGATTCTAAGCTGACAGGACATCTAGAATTCCACAGAATAGGGTATTTCTAGATTTGGGAGGAAACGAGGTATTCTAGAATTCTTTGGAAGAGGTGATTTCTAGAATTCTGTGAAATAATAGATTTTTAGAATTGTGGGGAATAGATTTCTAGAATTCTGTAGAATAGGGGATTTTTATTATTCAGAGGAAGGGAGGACTTTTAGAATTCTGTGGAATAGGGGATTTGTAGAATTCAGAGCGAGAGGAGACTTACAGAATTCTGCATAATAGAGGATTTCTAGAACGCTGTGCAATAGAGGATTTCAATATTTCTGTGGAGTAGAAGACTTCAGGAATGCTGTAGAAGAAGTTATCTCTAGAATTTGGAGAAAGAGAGCACTCTAGAATTCTGTGGACAAGAGGATAGCTAGAATTTTGTGGAGTAGGAGATTTCTAGAATTCTGTGGGGGAGACAACTCATAGAATTCTGTGAAAGAGGATTTGTAGAATACTGTAGAATAGGGTACCACTAGAAATGAGAAAGACATGACTTATAGAATTCTGTGGACTAGTGTAATTCTAGAATTCTGTGGAATAGCAAATTTCTTGGATTCTGAGATGAGAGGATATCTAGAATTCTATAGACTATGGGATTTCTAGAATTGGGAGGAAACGAGGTCTTCTAAAATTCTGTGGAAGTGTTGATTTCTAGAATTCTGTGAAATAATAGATTTTTAGAATTGTGGGGTGTCGGATCCCTGAACACGATCAGCATTGTTCAGGGCCCATACTCAGAGTCCGCTGTCTGGAGAAGGCCGTAAGCTAAAAATGAAGAGACTGGAAAAGAGTTAATTTGGGAAAATGGGGCCAGGCAGGGAGTCCGTCTCTACTGGGAAGATTCACGCCAATCTGGCCTTTTGCCTTTCCTTTTATTGAGATTCTGAGACAAAGACATGGCTTAGGTGGAAAAGTTCCAGCAACAGAAAATTAACAAGAATTTATATATGATTAACCAATTAAAGTTGCCTCAAACTCTACTATCTCAACTAGACAATGAGTTAATTGCTCTGACCTTTCAGGGCCATTGAGGTTGGCCATCTCTTTTTGCATATTAACAATAGCGACAATGTTTGGTTTTGGTTAGACAGTTCTTTTTACATTATATCACTAGTGACTCAACCTAGAGTCAATGAGTTAATAGCTCTAACCATTCAGAGCCATCAAGGTTGGCCAGTTCCCTTTACATTTTATTACCAGTGTTAGGTTTTGGTTCCAGGCATCTACCCCCAATTCCTTCCTTTAAAAAATCTTGCATTTACAGACCAGTAATAAACATATAAGATTAAAATGTTTGAGTCCCAATTTCAAAGTCCAAGAGTTCTAAGTAAAAGATTCAGTGTCCAAAAATTCTGAGTCCAAAAGTTCTCAGTTCCAAAGTTCTGAGTCCCAAAGTTCCTTATGTGTATATGTCAGCAATGATATCTGTATGATGGACAAACAGTGGCGATGCAGGTCCAACAATCTTTGGTTTGGTCCCGGGCAACCTGCAGCAATGCACAGCTGCTGACTGCTGGCAAGACGTCCTCAGCATCTTCCATGTCTGGACTGTTTCTCCTCTTGTCTTCTTGGCTGGAGCATTCCTGCTAATTCCTCTGTTGCAGGAATCCACATGGTCTTAGAGTTGTTTTCTGAAAATATACAAACATATCTCGACCAAAATTAATAATGGAATCTTTTCTATAAATTTTACTTGGGATACTTTTTGCCCAAATAATTTTCCTGACTTATTTTGATACTATTTGTGTTTCATATGGCTATCTTAAAAGAAAAAATTTTTTTTCCCCTAAATGTAATGTACTTACAAGACATTTTTTTCTTACATGGTATTTTTCCACTGTCCCCTTTTTTATTTAATTATTAGGAGGTTTTTGGAAATTTGTTTTT
This sequence comes from Vespertilio murinus, assembly GCA_963924515.1. Lineage (NCBI taxonomy): Eukaryota > Metazoa > Chordata > Mammalia > Chiroptera > Vespertilionidae > Vespertilio > Vespertilio murinus. The sequence goes on from OZ004712.1 coordinate 74,644,390, forward strand.
TTATAATGCTGTTTTGATAATTTTTTAAATTTTAATGTTATGCACAAAAACTATGACATTGCATGTTAAACAATTTTACCATGAAATGAACTACCAATAGAAATTTTGGTTAATACTTTAGGAACAGCTTATTGTACAATTAAATCTTCTTGAATATTAACTCATTTCATTTAGCCAAATTAAATTAATCTGAAAACTTGACTATTTTGCTGTCAAATTTAATACTTTTAACAACCATTTGATTTTACACTGTAAAAATTAATGGAAAGGATTATATGCATCCTTGAGAAAGCCCTGAGCACTCCTAGATTTAGGCTAGATTTAGATATAGGGCAGTAGCCATCAGCCACTTCTCTGTTGCCTGGATCCCGTCTGAGTTGGCCAAGTCTCTTGTTTGTAGCTGGATCTCAATCTGAGCTGGGCCAAATCTCTGTTTGTTGCGTGGGTCCCGATCTGAGCTGGGCATGGGAACATGAAGCAGCCATGGGGCAGGAGACCTCGCTCAGAAGGGGCGAGTATTCAAGCCCCTGCAACATTGGGGGGGTGAGGTTCTCTGCCCCACATTGGGCGCCAGATGTGGGATACCTTAACACGACAAGCGTGGTTCAGGGCCCACACTCAGGGTCCGATTTCTGGAAAAGGCCACACACTAAAAATGAAGAGACTGGAAAAGAGTTAATTTGGGAAAATGCGGGCCAGGCGGGGAGTCAACCTCTAGTGGGAAGACTCACCCCAATCTGGCCTTTTGCCATTCCTTTTATTGAGATTCTGAGACAAAGACATTGCTTAGGCGGAAAAGTTCCAGCAACAAAAAATTAACAAGAATTTACATACGATTAACAAATTAAGGTTGCCTCAAGCTCAATTTCTTTTTATATAGACAAGATCTTAGTTACATTCTCCTACCTCTCTCAGGAGCAAGTAGTGATATTCCTCTACTTTGGTGCAAGCCAGAAACCTCTATTTAATTTTTTACACACAAAGGAGCAGTGGTTTTATTATGTCATACAAAGAGGGAAGCTGGGTGACAACACCTATGTAATTATACTTCCTTGCTCCACCCATTTTCTTCCTAAATGATCAAGGTCTTTAGAATTATTGGTGACTACATTAAGTAAGGGATCAGCCCACATAAGGGCTTTTACCCATGAAGGGTCAGGAACATAAGTCCTAAACACTTCCACATTTGTCCCAGGTAAAATTACCGTACAGATGACTACTGCTAACATGACAAGAAAGACATTCTCAAGTGTCAGGTGTCTGTACCGGCTTCTTTACCATGCCCGTAACAATACATGCCTATAAACCTTCTAAAATATTTAAAGTATATTTATTAATTTTTATTTGATAAGGCTTTCCATGCAATTTCAAGTATATTAAATAGAGAGAATAAATTTCTTGCATTACTCCTGGCCCTTGGAGCTTTTCAAGAATTATCTCTCTTAAGGCCTAGAAATTTTATCATGGAAAAAACCATCAAACAAATACCTATATCTATATATGACTTAAATATTATAATACCTTTTATTATTATCTTAATATATCAATTAGACTAGCTTTTGCATAGAAAATTTTTGGTTGAGATCACAGAATTAATCCTCCTTTTTAATTAGACCAATAATAAGTGACTTGTTTTGAATTCCTAATTATTAGAGAAAATGCATATTTTATTTTCTCAAAAACAAATTATACTTTTAGGTATTTTAATTACCACAGCTACATAATTTTTCCCAATTTAATTTATACTTTGAACTTTTAAAGCTGGTAAGTCAAATACATTTTGCATGTCCTCGATTAATAACACTTTACATTTTGAAGAAAAATACAAGACATAATCAATTAAGAGTTTCAATTTTGTCCTCTAGATTTTTTAAGAGGCAAATTTAAACTTTACTTTTTTTTATATAAGCAAACTTCCAAAAAATATGTTTTTGCCACAGGATTTGGAGTAAGTTTGTAGCCATTCAAATACAAAATACCCCATTCCTTAGCTTATTTTGGGAGGTTTCAGCAACAGATCTGGCCACACATTTTTTTTTTCATGTTTAATAAATAAAGAGAGATCTCAAAATTTTTTTCTTTCTTTTTTTTTCTTTCTGAAGTAATAACTAGCACCCAATTTGGCCAAGATAACACCTAATTTGCAAGTTCTTTTATAACTTTTAAACAAAGCACTAAGTAATCTCATTGCTGGAGAGCAGATAGGCTTGCCCTCTCCTGCCACATTTGAATTTCTCCCCACCAGAGGCAATTTCAATGGTGGAGTTTTATTTCTTATTACAGATTTTAAATTCCAAACACAAACTAAGATTTTAATTTGAACAAGAAACCACATTCTTTAAGCATATAAGCCAAATTTTGTAATAAAATTTATTTTATATTTATAACCTAATTCTTCCCCATTAGCCTGGTTAAGAAAGACGTTCCCACCCTACTTACAGTTCGCGAAGCTGCAGCTGGCCATGGGCTTTCCCTCATCTTTTTCTGGTGAATTTTCCTCACATTTTTCTAGTGAATTTTCCACACTTTTATCTCAGTGTACCTTTCCACACATTTTCTCAGTGTATTTTTCCTCCTTCGCTCTAGGCGATAAATATCATCTCCTCCAGAATTCCCGCATTGAAGGCACCAGATGTGGTTTCCCTTAACACGACCAGCATGGTTCAGGGACCACACTCAGGGTCCGGTTTCTGGAGAAGGCCATACACTAAAAATGAAGAGACTGGAAAAGAGTTAATTTGGGAAAATGGGTCCAGGCAGGGAGTCAACCTCTAGTGGGAAGATTCCCCGGCCTGCAGGGCAACAGCAAGAGCATGCAGGAACCACCTAAGAGAATGAATCAAGAGAGGAGCACAAAGAATGAAAGCAAGTCGATATCCCGATCAAGCCTTCACTTTTTATTGAAGTGTAACTGTTTTTAAAAGCTCGGAAGGGGATGAACAGGGTAAGGGATTGTCATGGGGTGATTGGTTGGGGACTGGGTATCTGTCCTTAGCTGATTGGTTATTCTGATGTGGGAGGTTCTTCTGGCCTTTGGCGTGCCCGAGGGCTTTCTTGGTGCGTGGACTATCTTTTAGCGCGCGGACAATCTTGGCGCTCGCGGGCAATCTTGGCGAGTGCGGGCTTTCCTGGCGCGGGCTTTCTTAGGAAGAGGGGCTGACCAGGAAGTGAGACTGAACTCTTGTTTTTATGGCTCCCGGCAGGAAGACTCACCACCAATCTGGCCTTTTTCCATTCCTTTTATTGAGATTCTGAGACAAAGACAAGGCTTAGGCAGAAAAGTTCCAGCAACAGAAAATTAACAAGAATTTACATACGATTAACAAATTAAAGTTGCCTCAAGCTCTACTATCTCAACTAGACAATGAGTTAATTGCTCTGTCCTTTCAGAGCCATTGTGGTTGGCCATCTCTTTTTGCATATTAACAATAGTGATAATGTTTGGTTTCAGTTAGAAAGTTCTTTTTACATTTTATCACTAGTGACTCAACCTAGAGTCAATGAGTTAATAGCTCTGACCATTCAGAGCCATCAAGCTTGGCCAGTTCCCTTTACATTTTATTACAAGTATTAGGTTTTGGTTCCCTGCAGTGGGGAATAGATTTCTAGAATTCCTTAGAATAGGGGATTTTAAGAATTCATAGGAAGGGAGGACTTTTAGAGTTCTGTGGAATAGGGGATTTGTAGAATTCAGAGGGAGAGGAGACTTACAGAATTCTGTGTAATAGAGGATTTCTTGAATGCTGTGTGCCAGGGCCAGCCTGGCAGGTTGAACCGGGCTGAGGTAGGGAGGTGGGAATTGAGAAAAGAAACAGAGACAGGAACGCGGGATCCGGAGGACTACAGGTAGCCATTGACTGACTGTAGTAAATTTATTAACTGCGCAATGCTTTTTATGCACAAAACACTAATTAGGAGGTCTGTTAAGAGGAGTGTATTCTTTGTTCCTCTTAATCTCTAAAGGAGAGATAGAGCTGCAGGACAACTTCTTAGTACAATAAATCTCAGTAGGTAAATACAGACTTCTTGGCAAGCTATGAAAGGTTGCTCTCATTCTACTGATAGTAGCCATCCAAACAAGTCTGGGGAAACTGTGTGGGTAGGGGGCCAGCCCTGCTAGCCCCCTCAGATGCAAGGACCTTGCCAGCTTACATCCTGGCACCAACAGATCCCCCTTTTTTTGTTTTTTAGGCTACTAATAATAAAAGTAAAATTTAATCAATATAAAGCTCTAATATTAAAATAATTGTAAACAATGCCAATGCAAAATCAAACTCCATATATGTTTTCATTTTCAAATTTTGAATGTCAAGAGCAAAATTTTGGCTATTAAATAATAACAAAACAATAAGAGAGAAATCAAAACTATGGACATGTTAACATTTTTAGCTACTAAATGAAAGAAAGTCTCATGTGTTGCTGATGTATATTTACTCAGAGTTCTTGGACTTGGCTGCGCAAGACTTTGCAGAACACTGGCAGCTAACAGATGCTAGCATGAGTAGGAACATGGTTGAAGAAGTAGCTTCAATTTCTTGCTTTTTTACAATCTGCTGCACTTCAGTCATTGATTTCTTCAGATGATTCTATGTTGGTACCTCAGTCTCTTATGTAGCTTTCAGTTTTCTTCTTCCTCTGCTTTGCTGTTATTAGGTCAGTACTTAGTCCTTTTGAGTGAAGGGACACAGGAGCTTGTCTGAGTCCATTGTAGTGACACACGTAACGCTCCAGCACCCAAATTGGCTGCATTGCTCCTTCTGGAAAGATATAAAACACAACCTCTTCCCCACATTATTACTGAATCTGATAAAACTCTTTTCTGATTTATGCTTCCTTCCACCTAGCTGACTCGGTGGACGCAATTGTACAGGAGGCCTGATGCCTTTCACCTGCTATACAATCCTCTGCATTATAATTTAAAATTTTTTTAAAGTATAAAAAGTTTGACTGAGCTTCTCTTGAGGTGACACATAACATCTGTCTCCCCCTTTTTTGTTTTTTAAAATGACTTTTAGAATATGATTGGCTCTTTCTATAATTGAGTGATATTCATTTTGCTAGATTTGATTATGTTTAAGTCCTCAGGGATTTACCTCTAAATTTGGCATAGGAAGGTGGATAATATAGTGAGGACATTGCTTCTAATAAAACATGGAAATTGTCGTTCTCAAATAATATTTTAAAGACTGAAAATTAAATGAAAAGTTCCTCTGAATTATTGTGCCTTATAGTAGCTATTTCAATAATTTTTGCTATACTTACCATATAAGTACTATTACTATAGGTTGCTGGGCTCCGTAGTAAAATCTGTTAAGGCATAAATAAGAGTTTGTATTTCTACTGAAATATAAGGGGTTTGAAGGACCTTTGCTCTTCTGTAGTAGATCCAGCCTTTCCAGAACTGGATCTATCTGTAAAAATGGTTAATGCCTGAGATATAATATTTCTTTTAATGTGGCAGTTAATACTATTCCCTGTGTTAGAAATAAAGCAAGACCCTAAGCCAGGGTTCCCAGTAGAACATAAAATATTAAGTATTTTGACTTTATGTAGAAGGGTGTGTACATATGATCTGGAAGTACGCACACCGACCTTCCTTGCCCTTGACTCTGGGCAACTCGTAGGAATGTATAACCGCTGACTGCTAGCGTGGCAAGGTATCTTCACTATCTTTATTTCTGGACTATTTCTCCACTGTTCTTGTGGGCCACTGCCTATTATGTGGCTGGAACAGTTCTATCATGTCCTTTCTGGGATCCGTTGTTGCAGGAATCCATATGGGCTTTTCTGGAAATATAGAAACATATTCTTGACCAGAGGTTAATAAAGAAATCTTTTATATAAATTAGATTTAGGATCCTTTTGATTAATTTCTTTGGCTTATTTTGACACTATAAGATTTTATGGGCTTGATGTAATTTACTTACAGGATACTTCTTTTAAGATATTATTCTATTAATCTCCTTTTTGTATTATTATGAAGCTTTTGTAAAATTTTTAATGCAGTCTTGATAATCTTTTATTTTTAATTTTTTACAGAAATATGACTGCTTTGGATTCATTGTATGGAAAGTAATTTTACTATGAGATGAACTATCAATAAAGTTTTGTTAATACTTTAGGAACAGGAAAATTAAGAAAAATGGTGGAAGAATAGGTAGGCAAGTTCTGACCTCGGTCCCGAAGAGGAAGGAGAAAGCACCCGAGGGTCGCGCTGGGAGTGCCAGTCAACAAGCCAAGAGAAAGGCGAACACCTGGGGAAATTGGGGGGCACCTTATCAGGGTGTCCCTGACAATTAAGCACCCACAGTCCGATCCTTTCATGGAGCGACGTAAGAGCGAAGACGGGGAAATCACGCCATCTTGATGGGAAGAGATTTGGATTAGAGGAAGACCACCAAGTAGCTGTTCGCCCCTGTACGCTGACCACAATCAGCACGAACACTTGGATTCAAAGGAGAGCTCCACGCCAGGGTGAAAAACCAGATTTTGCGGAGATCGGGTGAGTTCCCAGCGGCACTTCCCAGTGCGGAGAGAGCATCCCCCGTGCAGCACCTCGCGTCCAGCAGCCCGCGCGGCTCACACCACCCCGCGCGCACCAGGTTCGCAGAGGGGTCTGTGTTTATAAGAAACCAGAGCGGGGCTGGAGGCACCCCTGACTGTGCTCAGGACTCCTAAGTGGGGGGATATCTAAGGAGCAGTACGTCTGGAGCTGACTCAGAGAGAGTTACAGGAGAGTGTGGTTGGCTCCTCCTGCCCAACCCCCACCCCTCCATAGTTCAGGGACACAGAGAGGGGAAAAAAAAACAAGAAAGGCCTCAGAACCCTGGCTCTCTGCCACCAAGAAACACCGCCACCTAGAGGCTACAGTACATATGGACTCTAAAACTGCTTTAAAAATCAAGACCCGATTACAACACGGAAGAAACACTGGGAATTGCAATTAACGCCCAGACTGGGAACTGGTGAGCTAGACAGAACAACAGAGGAAGTGAATGACTTTCATTACTGCAAATTTTATTTAATTTTTGATTTTGATTTTCTAATTGTTTAATTTTTTCTGTTTTTGTTTTGTTTTTGAAGTTACATTAGTTGCAAAGTTTACTTAAGAAGATTTTTTTTCATCTTTCCTCACTTGATTTTACCTTTTTAATTAATTCACTTTTATATGTAATCAATATTATTACTACTACTATTTTGCCATTTTTATCTTTTTTATCTTATTTTCTTCTGTTTATTTTTATCATTAACTTTTAAGTGCCATATTATATACTTTTTTCTTCTTTTTTTTTCTTTTCCCTTATTTCCCCTTTGGGATTACTATTCAACAGACTATTTATACTTTTCCTTCTCCAACACTCTATTCTAACTCAACCCTACCTTTATGCCATCACTCTCTTCCTAACCCTTTCCCTTTGGTGTCCTGCTTATCTTAACTCTTTACTGCTCTAGATTTTCCCTATTTTTTCTATTTACCCCCTCCTAAAATTTCACCCTTCCTGTGTATACCTAACTCCCAACCCCCTACTTCAAGCCCATTCACACCTACCTTGTCGCTGTCCTAAAAAAAAAAAAATCCTTCTCTCTACCCCTTTGTAGTTGTATGCTATATGCTAACTATATCAAAGTTTTATGCTTTTTTTGTAAGACTGGTTTGCTTCTTCTTTTTATTTGCTTGTATGATTTTGTTAGCTGGGTTCTAGTCACCTTTATTGGAGGATATTAATATTGCAAACGCTTTTCTGTTCAGTGCCTTGTGTGTTGTACCTGGTTGTGTTGTATTTTATACCTTATATCTAAGCAGGAGAGAGAGAACTACATAAACAGGCATCCTAAAAAGATCATGGGGAGGCTAAGAAACAACCCGCCTATGAAAGAAAACCAGCCATCACCAGAAAAGGAAGTAAACGATTTAGAGGCAAGCAACCTACCAGAGCAAGAATTCAGAGCAATGATCATGGGATGGCTAAAAAGAATGGAAGACAAATTTGACAATATGAGTAAGACCCAAGAGGAAATGAAGAAGAACCAAGAGGATCTGAAGAAGAACCAAGAGGAAATGAAGGTGACCTAAGAAGAAATGAAAAATGACATCGCTTCTATGAAGAACTCAATAGAAAGCATCAAGAGTAGACTAGAAGAAGCAGAGGACCGCATCAGTGAGCTAGAAGACAAGATGGAAAAAAATACCCAATTAGAGCAGCTACTAGGAAAAAAAAAAAAAAAACAGGAGGAGAGCCTACGGGAGCTTTGGGACAATGCAAAACAAAACAATATTCGAATAATAGGGGTCCCAGAAGGAAAGGAAACTGAGCAAGATATGGAAAAAGTATTTCAAGAAATAATGACAGAAAACTTTCCTGAGATAGAGAAGAAAAAACCAACACAAATCCAAGATGCTCGAAGAGTCCCCAACAAAATGAACCCCCAAAGATCAACACCCAGACACATTATAATTAAGCTGGCAAAAAACACTGACAAAACCAGAATCTTAAAAGCAGCCAGAGAGAGACAAAAAGTTACATATAAAGGAACCCCCATCAAACTAGCAACTGATTTCTCAACAGAAACTCATCAGGCCAGAAGGGAATGGGATGACATATACAAAGTCTTGCAAAGGAAAGGTCTGAACCCAAGAATACTGTACCCTGCAACGCTGTCAATCAAAATTGAAGGTGTAATCAGGAGCTTCACTGACAAAAACAGACTAAAGGAATTTATCTCCAACAAACCAGCAATGAAAGATATGCTAAAGGGTCTACTGTAAAAATAAAGAAATAGGAACCTAAGAAGGAACACAGGGGGATAGAATTAAAATGGCATCAAATACCTACCTATCAATAATTACTTTAAATGTAAATGGTTTAAATGCTCCAATCAAAAGACATAGGGTAACAGATTGGATAAGAAAGCAAAAACCATACATCTGCTGTCTACAAGAAACAAACTTCAAAAAAAAAGATGCACACAGGCTGAGGGTGAAGGAATGGAAAAAGATTTTCCAGGCGAACGGAAATGAAAAAAATGGCTGGGGTAGCAATTCTTATATCAGACAAATTAGATCTCAAAGTGAAGGACATAAAAAGAGATAATGAAGGCCACTTCATTATACTAAAGGGAGCAATCCAACAAGAAGAAATAACCCTGGTAAACATATATGCACCCAATGTGGGAGCACCCAAATACATAAAAAAACTGCTGGAGGACATGAAGGGAGAGATTGATTGTAATACAATCATAGTAGGAGATTTTAATACCCCACTGTCACATTTGGACAAATCACCCAAACAAAAAATCAGCAAAGAAATATCAATCCTAAATGACTCACTAGACCAGATGGAATTAATCGACATCTTCAGAACATTTCACCCCAAAGCCACAGAATACACATTCTTCTCAAGTGCACATGGGTCATTTTCAAAGATAGACCACATGTTGGGACATAGGCAAAGTCTCTTCAAATTCAAGAAGATAGAAATCATATCAAGCATCTTTTCAGATCATAGTGGCATAAAACTGGAAATTAACTACAATAAAAATAATCCAAAGAAATCAAACACATGGAGACTAAACAGCATGCTATTAAACGAGGACTGGATTACCAGAGAAATCAAGGAAGAAATTAAAAACATCCTGGCAACAAATGACAATGAAAATACAACAATCCAAAATCTATGGGACACAGCAAAAGCAGTCTTGAGAGGGAAGTTCATATCTCTACAAGCCTATTGCAAAAAACTAGAAAAAAAGGTAACAAATTATCTAACTCTAAAACTCAAAGAGTTAGAAAAAGAGCAACAAGAAAAGCCCACTGTAAGCAGAAGGAAAGAAATAATAAAAATTAAAGCAGAGATAAACGACATAGAGACCAAAGAAACAATACACAAGGTCAACAAAACCAAGAGCTGGTTCTTTGAAAGGATTAACAAGATCGATGAACCTCTAGCCAGGCTAACCAAGAAACAAAGAGAGAGGACCCAAATAAACAAAATCAGAAACGAAAGAGGTGAAATAACAACAGACCCCTCCGAAATACAAAGGATTGTTACAAAATACTATGAGCAACTCTATTCCAACAAATTGCACAACCTGGAAGAAATGGACATATTCCTAGAAAAATACAACCTTCCAAAACTCAATCAGGAAGAATCTAAAAATCTCAACAGTCCAGTTACTTGGGAAGAAATTGAAACAGTCATCAAAAAGCTGCCAGCAAACAAAAGCCCAGGGCCAGACGGCTTCACAGGAGAGTTTTACCAAACATTCAAGGAAGAACTAAAACCTATCCTCCTCAGACTATCCCAAAAAATTCAAGAGGAAGGAACACTTCCAAACTCCTTTTATGAAGCAAGCATCACCCTAATACCAAAACCAGATAAAGACAACTCAATGAAAGAGAATTACCGGCCAATATCCCTCATGAACATAGATGCCAAAATACTCAACAAAATTCTAGCAAATCGGCTCCAGCAGTACATCAGGAAGATCATATAGCATGACCAAGTAGGTTTTATTCCAGGAATGCAAGGATGGTACAATATCCGCAAATCAATAAACGTGATACATCACATAAACAAATTGAAAGATAAAAATCATATGGTCATATCAATTGATGCAGAAAAAGCATTTGATAAAATCCAACACCCTTTCCTGATAAAAACTCTCAACAAGGAGGGAGTACAAGGATCATACCTCAACATAATAAAAGCTATATATGATAAACCCACAGCCAACATCATACTCAATGGGCAAAAACTAAAGCCATTCCCTCTTAAAACAGGAACAAGACAGGGATGCCCACTCTCACCACTCCTGTTTGACATTGTACTGGAAGTACTTGCCATTGCAATTAGACAAGAAGAGGAAATAAAAGGCATCCAAATAGGAAAAGAAGTAGTAAAGTTATCCTTATTTGCAGATGACATGATATTGTACATAAAAAACCCAAAAGACTCCATCAAAAAACTAATAGACTTAATAAATGAATTTGGCAATGTAGCTGGATACAAAATTAATGCCAGGAAATCGATGGCATTCCTGTACACCAACAATGAATTTACAGAAACAGAGACCAAAAAAGTAATCCCATTTACCATTGCACCAAGAAAATTAAGATACCTGGGAATAAATTTAACTAAGGAGGTAAAAGACCTATATATGGAAAACTACACAACACTGAAAAAAGAGATAGAGGAAGATGTAAACAGATGGAAGAACATACCATGTTCATGGATTGGTAGAATCAACATCATCAAAATGTCCATACTTCCCAAAGCAATTTATAGGTTCAATGCACTCCCCATCAAAATACCAATGGCATATTTTACTGACCTAGAAAGAACTCTCCAAAAATTCATTTGGAACAGTAAAAGACCTCGAATAGCAACAGCAATCCTGAGAAAGAAGAGTAAAGTAGGAGGGATCTCAATACCAGATTTCAAGCTGTATTACAAAGCCACTGTTCTCAAAACAGCCCGGTACTGGCACAAGAACAGACATATAGATCAATGGAATAGAATAGAGAATCCAGATATCAACCCAAATCAATATGCTCAATTAATATTTGACAAAGGAGGCATGAGCATACAATGGAGTCAAGACAGTCTCTTCAATAAATGGCGTTGGGAAAATTGGACAGATACTTGCAAAAGAATGAAACTAGAGCACCAACTTACTCCATACACAAAAATAAGTTCAAAATGGTTACAGGACTTAAACATAAGACGGGAAACCATAACAATACTAGAGGCATCCACAGGCAGCAAAATCTCAGACATATGCCTAAAGAACTTCTTCACTGATACTGCCCCTTGGGCAATGGAAGCTAAAGAGAAAATAAACAAATGGGACTACATCAAAATAAAAAGTTTTTTCACAGCAAAAGAAACCATCAACAAAACAACAAGAAAGCCCACTGTATGGGAGAACATATTTGCAAATGATATTACTGATAAAGGTTTAATCTCCAACATCTACAAACAGCTTATTCAACTCAGTAAAAGGAAAATAAATGAGCCAATTAAAAAATGGGCAATGGAAGTAAATAGATTCTTCTCAAAAGAAGACAGAAGGAAAGCCAAGAGGCACATGAAAAACTGTTCAAAGTCACTACTTATCCGAGAGATGCAAATCAAAACAACAATGCGATACCATCTCACACTGTCAGAATGGCCAACATTAACAAATCAACAAATGATAAGTGTTGGCGAGGTTGTGGAGAAAAAGGAACCCTCGTGCACTGCTGGTGGGAATGCAGACTGGTACAACCACTGTGGAGAACAGTATGGAGTTTCCTCAAAAAACTGAAAATGGAACTCCCATTTGACCCAGTAATCCCACTCCTAGGAATATATCCCAAGAAAATAGGAGCACCAATCAGAAAGGATATATGCACCCCTATGTTCATAGCAGCACAATTTACAATAGCTAGGATTTGGAAACAGCCTAGGTGTCCATCAGCAGATGATTGGATCAAAAAACTATGGTACATCTACACAATGGAATACTATGCTGCCATAAAAAAGAAGGAATTCTCATCATTTGCAGCAACCTGGATGGAATTGGAGAATATCATGCTGAGTGAAATAAGCCAGTCAATGAAAGAGAAACACCACATGACTTCACTCATTTATGAATAATAAAGAACATTATAAACTGAAGAACCATAAGTTAAATATAGCGACAGTAAAGCAACAAGCAGACTGTCTAATTACAGCCGGGAGGGGAGGGAAATATGAGGGAAATAAGAGATCAACCGAAGAACTTGTACACATGCATACAAGTATAACCAATGGACACAAAACTCTGGGGAGGGAGGGAATGTTTTTTTTTTGGGGGGGGGGGAAATGGTAATATATGTACACAGATAATAATTTAATTAAAAAAATAATTTAAAAAAATAAAAAATAAATTTTTAAAACTTTTTCATGGTGAGAAAGAAAACTTTTAATTTAATATACTAGGAGAGCGGGCTTCTATATAGGATTTCCACGTGCCTCTCCCTTCCCCTAAATCCTGCTTACCTCAGGGGAAGTTTCAGCATCAGATCTGGCTGAATTTGTTTTCATGCTTAAAAGATAGACAGCTTACATTTTTTCTTTCTTTTTGGCTTTCTGAAGTAATAACTCACACCCAATTTGGCCAAGATTTGCATTTCCCTGTAAGTTCTCTTGTAATTTTTAAACAAGGCATTAAGTAATCTTATTGCAAGTAATCTTATTGTGGGAGAGCAGATAGCACTGCCCTCTCCTGCTGCCTTTGAATTTCTCTGAACCAGAGGCAGTTTCAGCAGTGGAGTTCCACTTATTAAATTCCATACACAAACTAAGATTCTAATTTGAACAAGAAACAACATTATTTTGTGATCACACAGACTTTAACATTTGCCTCTAAAGGGCACTTTCACTTTGTCCCATGCTTTACTCCGGACTATCAATAAATTGCTCCTCCCTTACCTTAACGAGTGCACTCTTTGTCCGGAGGAGTTCCTCACCATCTGCTTCCCAAGTCCTCAGGTCCCTGGATTCGGGCGTCAATTGCCAGGGCCAGCCTGGCAGGTTGAACCGGGCTGAGGTAGGGAGGTGGGAATTGAGAAAAGAAACAGAGACAGGAAAGCGGGATCCAGAGGACTACAGGTAGCCATTGACCGACTGTAGTAAATTTATTACCTGCGCAATGCTTTTTATGCACAAAACACTAATTAGGAGGTCTGTTAAGAGGAGTGTATTCTTTGTTCCTCTTAATCTCTAAAGGAGAGATAGAGCTGAAGGACAACTTCTTAGTACAATAAATCTCAGTAGATAAATACAGACTTCTTGGCAAGCCATGAAAGGTTGCTCTCATTCTACTGATAGTAGCCATCCAAACAAGTCTGGGGAAACTGTGTGGGTAGGGGGCCAGCCCTGCTAGCCCCCTCAGATGCAAGGACCTTGTCAGCTTACATCCTGGCTCCAACAGTATGGGTTATAAGCCATCATCCATCACAAAACCAGCAGGCAGTGGCCCTGGCACTCTGTGTTCTGTGTTCCCCTCTCCTGTCTGCCCTCAGCACTGGATCCCGTTGTTTAAAGGACTGTGACAGGGTTCTTTTAGCAAAGAATACTGTATGCCGAACTACTGGGTCCTCTGTCTGCTCCAACCCTACCACCTGTGAGTAAATTACCCTTTGATAAATTCCTGTATATACTATTTTTTAAAATCCTCACACGAGAAAATGTTTTCAATTGCTTTATTGAGAAAGTGGAAGGGAGGGGAGGGAGAGAGAGAGAGAGAGAGAGAGAGTGAGAGAGAGAGAGAGAGAGAAGAGAGAATTGTGACAGACACATCAATTTGTTGTCTCCCACATGTGCCCCAACAAAGGCAGAGATCAAAACCTGCAACCCAGGTACAAGCACTTGACTGGGAATTGAACCCATTGACCCTACAGTGCATCAACGGACTCTAACCTTTGAGCAACACCAGCCAAGGCAATTCTGTCATGTTGTAGTAAATAAATAAAAATAAATATGTTATTAATGAACAACCATATGCCAACAAGGTGTACAATGTGGATGAAATGGACAAATTCCCCTCCCCCCAATATAATCTTCCAAAAATGAATCAGGAAGAATCAGAAAACCTGAATAGGCCAATAACAATGGAGGAAATTAAGCAGTAATAAAAAAAACTCCCAGCAAACAAAAGCCCTGGTCCATGTGGCTTCACAGAGCAGTTTGACAAACTTTCAAAGAGAGCTAGCACATGTCCTCCTTAAACTATTCCAAAAACTCCAAGAGGAAGGAACATTTCCAAACTCTTTCTATGAAGCCAGCATAATCCTAATTCCAAAACCAGATAAATACACTACAAAGAAAGATAATTAGAGGCCAATATTGTGATGAATACAGATGCTAAAATCCTCAACAAAATATTAGCAAATCAATCAAGCAATATGTTAAAAAGATCATACACCATGACCAAGTGGGATTTATCCCGGGAATGCAAGGCTGGTACAATATTCACAAATCCAATAAATGTGATATATTACATAAACAAATTGAATGACAAAAACCACATGATCATATCAATAGACACGAGAAAAGGATTTTACAAAACCCAACATCTTTTTTTGATTAAAAACTCTCAGCAAAGTGGGACTAGAGGGATCATACTTCAATATAATAAAGGCATTATATGTCAGTCCTATAGCCAACTTTATACTAATGGGCAAAAACTGAAACCATTTCCCCTAAGAACAGGAACAAGACTGGGATGTCTGCTTTCATCACTCTTATTTAACACTAGAGGCTCAATACACAGAATTCGTGCAAGAGTAGGCCTTCCTTCCCCTGGCTGCTAACACTAGCTTCCTTGAACCCAGGATCTGGGCTTCCCTTACAGCCCCAGCTTCATCCAGAAGGTTGTATGGAAGGATGTTTGGTCTAATTAGCATATTACACTTTTATTATTATAGATAGTACTAGAGTGTGAACCACAGTGATCAGACAAGAAGAAAACATAAAAGGCATAAAAACTGACCCTGACTGGTTTGGCTTAGTGGATAGAGTGTCAGCCTGTGGACTGAAGGGTCCCAGATTCAATGCTGGTTAAGGGCATGTACCTTGGTTGTGGGCACATCCCCAGGAGGCGTTGGGCAGGAGGCAGCTGATCAATGTTTCTCTCTCATCGATGTTTCTAACTCTCAATTCCTCTCCCTTTCCCTCTGTAAAAAGTCAATAAGATATATTTTGAAAAAGGCATAAAAATTGGAAAGGAGAAAATAAAACTCTCATTATTCACAGATGACATGATATTATACATAGAAACCCTAAAGAACACACCAAAAACCTACTACATTTAATAAACAAATTCAGAAAAGTAGCAGTATACAAAATTAACACCAAGAAATTAATGGCATTTTTATTCACCAATAATAAACTGGTCAAACAACCCCATTTACAATTGCAACAAAAATATTAAGATATTTAGGAATAAATTTAACCAAGAAAGTAAAAGACTTGCACTCAGAAAACTATAGGATATTGAAAAGGGAGGTAGAGGAAGATATAAACATATAGGAGAATACACCATGTTCATGGATTGGTAGAATCAACACATTAAAATGTCCATACTACCAAAGGCAAGCTATAGAGTCAATGCAATCCCTATTAAAATGCCAATGGCATATTTCACAGAGCTAGAACAAATACTTCAAACATTTATATGGAACCACAAATAGTGGCAACAATCTCAAGAAAGAAAACCAAAGTTTCAGGCATCACAATACAAGAATCAAGTTATATTACAAAGCCACTGTAATCAAAACAGCCAGCTACTGACATAAGAGTAGGCATACAGACAATGGAACAGAACAGAGTCTCCAGAAATTAACTCAAGCCATCACACTCATTTAATATTTGACAAAGAAGGTAAGAGCATACAATGTTGTCAAGACAGTCTCTTCAATAAATGGTGTTGGGAAAATTAGATACATGCAAACAATAACACCAACAACAAATAAAAACACACACAAAAGAACTAGACCACCAACTTACACCACGCACATGAATGGATAAAAGACTTAAATAAATGTAAGCTATGAAACCATAAAAATCTTAGTTGAAACTATAGGCAGCAAAATCTCAGGCATCTTTAGTAGTAATATGTTTACCAATGCATATCCTTGGGCAAAGAACAGTAAGGAGAAGTAAATAAATGGGACCATATCAATATAAAAAGCTTTTGCACAGCAACAGAAACCATCAACAAAATGAAAAGGGAGCCCACTGTATGGGAGAACATGTTTGCCAATGATACACCTGATAATATCCAAAATATATAAGGAACTCATACAACTTAACAAAAGGAAGACAAACATCCAATCAAAACATGGGCAAAAGACCTGAATGGACACTTCTCCAAAGAGGACATATAGATGGCTAAGAGACACATGAAAAAGTGCTCAAAGATCATCGGAGAGATGTAAATTAAAATGACATAAGATACTACCTCACATCTGACAGAATGGCTACCATCAACAAATCAACAAATGACAAATGCTGGTGAGAATGTGGAGAAAAGGGAACCCTCCTGCACTGCTGGTGGGAATGCAGGCTCATGCAGCCTCTGTGCAGTTTCCTCAAACAATTAAATATGGAACTGCCATTTGACCTTTTGGTCTCACTTCTAGGAATATATCCTAAGAAACTCGAAACAATGTATGTACCCCTATGTTCATAGCAGCACCATTTACAATAGCTAAGATAGGGAGATAGCTAAAGTGTATATAAAAGCTGTGGTTGCCTGAGCAGTGTGGCTCACTGGTTGAGTGTCAACTTATGAACCAGGAGGTCACAGTTAGATTCCGGGTCAGGGCACAAGCCCAGGCTGTGGGCTCTATCCCCCATGGGGGATGTGTAGGAGGCAGACAATCAGTGGTTCTCTCTCATCATTGTTGTTTCTCTCTCTCCCTCTCCTTTCCTCTCTGAAATAAATTTTAAAAATTCTTTTTTTAAAGGCTGTGGTACATATATGGAATATGATGCAGCAGTAACAAAGAAGGATCCTGTACCCTTTGAGACAGCATGGAGGACCTGGAGCTTATGCTGAGGGAAATTGTCAGTCAGAGAACGACAATTATCACATGGTCTCACTCATATGTGTAGTCTAATGAACAAAATAAACTGATGAACAAAATAGATCCAGAGACATGGAAGCATGGAACACACGGATGAATCTCAGAAGAGAGGTGGGGGCGGGTGGGAAGAGATCAAGCCAAGAACTTGAATGCACTTATGCATGGCCCATGGACAGGGACAATAGGCTGGGAAGGCCTGGGGGTGGGGGTGGGGGAGAAGAGCTGGAGGTGTCTATGGGGGAAAAAAGGGGAACTTTTGTAATCAACAATAAATATTTTTTTAAAAATTAAGTAAAATGCTTTATTAACCAAATAAATGTACTTGGCTTTTGGAATCTTTTCTTCATAGTGAGTGAATTTTTAAAAACCTGTTAATTTTTAAAAATTATACCTGTGAGAAGGCTAAAAAGGGCCAATTCCAATGTAACCCTGATATTTGGAGGCTAGTGGTCTGAATCCAAGCCAGCAAGCTCAGTGTACATTGCTGATAACCTATAATTAAGTCTCTCTCCTTCCCAGATACTGGTCTTGCAGAACCGGTTACAGAGGCTATTGGACTGTGGACAGTGCACTGCCCTAGAGGGAGGCAGACTATTAACTTTCCAAAAGGAAAAGAGGCATAATCCATGTTTGTGGGACAAGGACCACAGGGAGATATGCGTGTTCTTTCACTCAGATTTGGAAGGCTGTTCCCTGAGTCCACCAGCGTATACAACAGGTGTTATGGAGAGACCCCCCAGAAAAGACCACCAAGACACCAGATCAAAATTTATGCCTTTATTAACGAATTCGAATCCGGGCTCTCCCCCTACTGTCGCAGCAGTAAGAAAAAGAAAGAGAGCCCCGAGCACACAGGAAAGCCTGCTTTTATCCTCTGAGGAGTTTGTTTTGAGACCTTGGCTTAGGCTAGCTGGCAGTTGTTTTGCAATGGTGGGGGAAGATATAGCTGACCAGGCAGAGTTCTTTGTCTGTCCTAGGGTCATGATAACCTATCACACTATGAGCTATGAAAAATTCCACTAGTACAGTAACATCATTAAAAGTTTGCACAACACCTGGGGCGGGGGCTTATTTTCAGTTTTAGTGGTTTCTGTTTGTGCTGCCTTGTGATTACTTGGAACAGGACATACCCAGGGGTTGGGGATTGCAGACAGAGTCAGCCCATGACTAACATAAAACGCATCATGCTACATTCTCTGCCGTGGACCCAGCCTTCATTCCTCCCCTGGGCTGGAGCCCTGCCCCGACAGGGTCCTGCCAGCCATAACACAGAGTCCCTCCATTTCTTTGAAGAGTCCTTGGTTTTCTTTTTGGTCTTCTGCAGCACCTGCAGAACATTTAATTATATGACTCAAATGTATTACTTACCGTACATATTTCTCTTCTGTTCTTATAGTAATGGTGCTGGTGCTGTGTGCATGCCTGATGCGCTTTCTTATTGTGTAAATGAAGTGTCTGCTGAGCAGCAGGGCCAAACATTTGAAAAGCACGTGCTAACAAAAGGGCTGATGTGTAGCCCATGCTCTGCACTTTTTTAAATTTGCAGGAAATGCTGAGTCAGTGACAAAGGTCTCAGGGCAAAGTAAAGTAGACACTTCACAATGTTTCTAATGTCTGCGCAAATCATGCCATTGGATAATCATGGGTGAATGAAGAGCCAATTGCAACATTTTACTTCATTAATTTTTTACTCTGGTGCTAGCGTGAGGAATGCGGTGTTCCTAAACAGGCTTTGTTCCCCAGGCCTTTCCCACGGACTGAGGCGGTTGGGTGCCAGCTCTGTGGCCACTGAGGGGATTGCATTTTGCAACAATCTAGCCACCCAGCAAGGCAAAGGGCACTTCTCCCTGGACAGACGCCTGGGCGGTGCTGCCCGAGGCTTTCGCAGCATAAGGGGTGCTCCTTGGCCCGTGGCGGAGGCGGGAGCTGGCGGGTGGCAGCTGGTGCCCACCAGGCAGGCAGAGCCCCGTCCAGTTCTCCTGGGCCAGGCGCTGCGCATCGCGGCTTGGGCTCCCTCGGGGGCACAGAGCGGCTCGGGCAGCAGTGGCCTGAGCTCCATCTGTTCTCTCTACTGGTTGGTGATGGTTGGCAATGTCCCCCCTGGACAAGCGCACACTAGAGGGCGGAGGGGCAAGAGGGGCTTTGCGAGAGGGCCGACCGCGAGGGACAGTGAGGAGGCAAACCTCCTTCTACCTCTCCAAGGGCCCCCAATCCAACCACTGACTCTGGAGCTTTGTTCACACGCCCAGGCGCCCCAAGAACCCAGACTGGCCTTAAGGAGGACTAGTCTGGCCTCCGTCCACATGGCTGCCGGGCTGTCCCGGCCCCCTGCCCCGCTGTCTGGACGCCCCGCTGCCCGGCGGGCGGGCAGGCAGGCGTGCTGTCTCAGGCCCCGGGACCGAGGTTCCGCCCGGCACCTCTACTCCGCTAGTGCCTAGCATCCGATTTAGAGCTGATGGGACCAGGGAGCCAAGAAAAAGTTTTAAAGTTGCAGCTAATTGACAGGCAATCCAATTCCAGCCAGCAGCTACCTTTAAAGCATGTGTCCATTTGCATTTGAATGGCTCGCTAGGCCAAGGAAAATTGGGAGAAGTTAATTGCGGTAACTAAATGCCTAGCAACTTGTTTTTGAGAAAATAAGATGTGTTTTCTCTTAAACAATTAATAATTTCTTAATTAATTTGAAAGTATGACTACTGTTTGTCTCAATTGGCCATTTAAGTTTGATGTGGGTAAGCAGGAGCTGGGTTGCACCCTGCAAGTGGTCAAGGTCTCCACCGCTTCTGTGAGGCGCTTTTAGGACCGTCTGCCCAAGGTGAAGGCCCCCACCCCCACCCCCTGGGGCTCCGGCAAGAAGAGGAAATTTCAGCCTCTTTTCAGGGACTTTGCAGCAGGTGATTTAGCAGTACTTTCCAGTTAAAATGATCAAAGATCTCAAGGATTTATTTGTTCTCATTTGTCAGAAATTTGTTGGGAATTTATAGTGTGCCTCTTGTGGATGGTTTAAGAAGTGGGCCAAGTCATATATTTTTCTCTTAATGTAGAGAGAGAGAAAAAGTAATAGTCATACAGATTTTTTTTGAATTTCCACTGTAAAGTCTGTATCTCAGTGTAGGCTTCTGGTCAACACCTGTGCATAAGATGTGTGCTGCAGCACAGCCCAACAATAGCTAATGCTCAGCTGTGGGGACTGCGGGCGTGTAAGGTCCCAAGACCCCCGGTGAGTCCGACGGAGTGGGCGACGACCCCAAGTCAAACGCCGAGATCGAAACTTGATGCAAAAAGCAAGAGGATTTTATTACAAGCACAGCGCAGGGGCTCTCAGGTAGGCAGACAACAACCCGAGGGAAGTGCTGGCTGACTGGAGCTCCGAGCAACTGCAGAACATGAGTTTATAAAGGCAAAAACCACACGCAGGTGGGGTTACACATGGAGGGGGAGGAAGCGAACAAAGAAATTCCGAGAAGGGGAGCTGGACTCGTTAATTACATGTTTTATGACAGGGTCAATGCTTAGTCAACAGTCCCATCTGGTAATCTTGCAAGCCCCTTTGCCTCCCCCCTTCCCATTTCTCTGAGTAAGTCCTAGTCTGCTATTGAGGCACCTCTGGGCGTGGTCTTTTCCATAATTACAGGTTAGGCTGGTCTCTTCCTGGCAGGTGCATTCCGAGGTGGTCAGCTCAGTTCCCAGGGGGAGAATTCCACAGCGGTCAACAGGATGAAACCTCCCTGGGGACCTAGCCCTGCTTTAATGTTTGTCATAAAATATTGCATTCTGGCTTTTTGCATTTCAGGGTAGGGAGTTTCTGGGGACTGACTTCATTCTTGCCTAATCTTCAACCATAAAGAACTGACCTCATTCCTGTCTAATCTTTAACC
The DNA here is from genome assembly GCA_963924515.1 of Vespertilio murinus. Classification (NCBI taxonomy): domain Eukaryota; kingdom Metazoa; phylum Chordata; class Mammalia; order Chiroptera; family Vespertilionidae; genus Vespertilio; species Vespertilio murinus. The sequence goes on from OZ004712.1 coordinate 74,665,882, forward strand.
ATAAAGGTCACATCCTGGAACAGGTAGTGGGTGAGGCCAATTCCTCAATCTTGGGGCCCTTACAGGCGCTGTTTGAAAAGATTGAAACTGATGGCTGAGGAAATAATTGTCTTTTTTGAGCTTGAATCTCACCTGTGATTAATTTGTTATGCCAATGTATTTGTAGGTTCAATTTGGGCTTGTACCTGCATCTTTTGTATTTTGTACTGCGGTTGTTTAAACTTTGGGAGTCATTTTTGGTTTCAGTCATGTGTGTCTACTTTATAGATTTAAGTAGACTTCATCACGAGGGTTTGTAGTTTATTTAGAATTGTGCTAAAACAATGTGAGAATAATTATTTGTGTGACTTAACCTCCCACGACTGCTTGGACACTTTTCACCGATGTTCTAGGGGAGATGGGGGGCTTAGAAGTGCAGATAGATCTGTATCTGTAGGAAAAATGTGGCATTTTAAATTTCAAGTGGCTGGAGGCCCTGGGAACAGGGTACTAGACCTGCTCCCTCCCCCCTTGTCTTTTCTATAAGATTTGAGGCATAATTAAGGAAAGAGAATGTCCTGACAGGTTAATTAGGAGAGACAAGCCTGCTAATTTTCTGGTGGACACTGGAGCAGCCTATTCAGTCCTGACAGAGCTGATGGGACCCGCACATTAGTCCATGGAGCCACCAGACAAACTGCCTGTTTTCCTTGGACATCAAAGAAGGACTGTGGACCTCGGAAGGAACATGTACTGGGGGAATGCAGCTTCTTAACTGGAAGTCTCAGCACCCGCCCTATGTCGCAAAGCCCTTAAGTGAGTGAAGTAAGGGGCATTGCCAAAGGGGTTCTCACTCAGACTCTAGGTCCCTGAAGAGACCTGTTGCCTAAGAGACTGGACCTTGTGGCAGCAGGGTGGCCAGCGTGCCTCCAGGCAGTGGCCACCACAGCGTTGCTGGTGAAGGAGGCAGATAAGCAGACTCTGGGCCAGAAGCTACACTGGCCGTCAGCCCTGCCAGCCTGCTTCCAGATGATGGTCCAGAGGAGCCCATTTGTGGCTGCATGGGGGTGACGCAGTGTGGCCATCATCAGAGGTAGTGGTAGTCACCCTGGACCACACCATTTGGGCACAGTTCCTGAACTTTTGGCCTTAATCCAGGCCCTTTGATGGAGACACTGTGCCATCTACAGAGAAAGAGGGTTACCAACTGCAGCAGAAAGGAATTGGCTGAACAGAAGCAAGTCACTGAAGGACCAGATGATTGGTGGATCCTCCAGATGACAGACTGTTGGTCCCAGAGGCTCTAGGTCAGAGTTGCCCAGTGACATCAGGTTACCCACTTAGGTGTCACCAAGACTTCTGAGCTTCTGTGAGGCAGAGTTGCTAGAAGTACTGTCTGTGCACAGGTAAATGCTAAGCAAGGTAAGGGGGTCCCCCTGGGAATTCGGGTCCCAGGAAACTTCTCCAGGAGACCATTGGTATGAAAAACGCAACCCCCCCCCCTGCCTCACCTAGCAGTGAGGAAGCTGGAATTTCTCATTGGCATGTGGCCTGTGGCTGCCCTGAGCTGTTCAAAGAATAAACATCTTTTTAAGAAGGCTGTCTGTCTTATCTCAACTCCCAAGGTCCCCCGTTAGTGATGGGAACATAGCTCTTAAAACCGCTCAAGGCAATAGCCCCAATTAGTGCTCTGAGAGTTATAGCCCCTGAACAGTGCTCTGATAGATAAGATAAAATTACCCAGTGGGACTGTTGACTAAGTGTAGACCCTCTCATGAAACAAGTAATTAACGAGCCCAGCTCCCCTTTTTGGAATTCCTTTGTTCCCTTCTTCCCCCTCCATGTGTAACCCCTCCTATGCGTGACTTTTGCCTATATATGCTTGTAAAATTTCCTGTTCGGCCGCTAGACTCCTCTGCTCCTGTTTGAGTACGAGTCAAGCCCCAGCGCGCTGGAATAAAGCCTCTTGCGGTTTGCATCAAGTGACGCCTCCTGCGGTTGATTGGGTCGCCGTCAATCCTTGGGACAGAGTGAGGGTCTCCTTCTGGGGGTCTTACAGGTAGGTGGATTTTACAGAGATTAAGCCACCAGCATTAAGGTCTAGTTTTTGTAGACACTTCAGATTAGATAGAAACTGCCTCTATAGTAGTCAAGAGATTACTCCAGGAGATTATACCTAGATAGCTCAAGCCTTAGGACAGGCGTGAGCAGGACTCTGAAAAGGAGTTTAACTAAATGTGTCCTAGAATCAGTGAAAATTGGACCAATCCCCTGTCCTTCGCCCTCTTATTGGCCAGATGTACCCTTTACTGGGACAAATTCCCCCCTTTTGGGGATCATGTATGGTAACCATTCCCTTGCTCAAGTCCTTACAGGCTCTGCAGTTTGCTTGTTCCAGATGCATTGCCAGTGCCCACCGCAGACCCTGTAGCCCGGGAACTCAGTGTGGGTAAAGAAATTCACTGCCCAAGGACTCAAAGGGATGATCCTGAGCATGCCCATGGCTGTTGAAGTAGATGGCACCCAGACCTGACTACATGACTCCCAGCTCCTGCATGGCCTGGATCCTGGCAACTAGAGGCCTCATCTGTGAGATCCCCAGCCTGGGCTCCACGCAGGCCAGGAGGAGATTTTTTTTTTAAAGTTTCCCAATCCTTTATTATTATTATTTTTTAATTTATTAAGGTATTATATGTGTACATAGCTTACCATTGCACCCACCCCCCCTCCAGGAGGAGATTTGATGCCTGCAGGAGGGGAACTGGACTTCAGTGAGGGCAATACTGATGGGAACCGTGGTACTAAGGGTCTTGGTAACTGTATTTGTTGTTTATGCAGAAAGAAAGTAGGCCGAGTCAATGATTTGACTCATGCACATAAGACAAGCAGGGAATGAGAGGGCAGGATGGAGCTATCCTCCATTTTGTGTAACTGGACCCTAGCCCTCACCCAACCAATCAGGGTCAGCCAAAGCAGTGACATCACCACCCGTATAAAACCCCCTGACTTGTTGAAGTTCGAACTCTCCTCCGCCATGCTGTCCGCGTGAGTGGGACAGAGCCCGTGCTAGCATGGATGAGGCTCTCTTGTTAATTGCATCAGACTCAGCTCCCTGCTGGTCCTTGGGGATCACAGAATCTCAGCACAACAAAGCTAACTGGAGGTCACAGTAAATGTGAGAGGATCAGAGAGGCTGAGGCATTTGGAGAGAGGCCGACAAAGTAAGGAGTGGCTGTCGGTTCGGAGCCGGCACACAGGGACCTGATGGGGAACCAAGCAGCGGGCCAGGCCTGGGGGACCTCTGAGGCCGCAGTGCTGGGCAGGGGTCCCAGGCTCCGTGGGAGGAGCATCAGAGCCTGGTGGCCAGCATGGGGCCCGGCAGGCAACAATGATGCAGAAGCCCAATTCTGCTGATTTTTCTCTCTTTTGTGTGAAATGTCAACTGGGATTCTCTGGGCAGGAAATAGTGGGCTAGGGCAGCCCTCAGCTGATGTGTGATCCCTTTTACTGACAGCGTGAAGTCGGTAATCTGGTCCAGGATGGTCCTCATTGGAAGGAGGTGAGGCAAGAGGCCTTCAGAGCCTTGCTGGCCCTGAGAGGAGTACATGAAGTGCAGTCTTTCAGCCCTGCATCTCCATGGCTCTCATTAAACCCCCATCAGCCCTAAACGGCCCAGGTTTCCCAGGAAGCCTGGCCTTGCCTTGAGGTCAGCGGAGCCTGGTGATGAGTGTGCTGGCCCTGCCTCCTGGCTCAGAGCACTGTGCAAAGACTGTTGGTGACAGGATGTAAGCTGACAAGGTCCTTGCATCTGAGGGGGCTAGCAGGACTGGCCCCCTACCCAAACAGTTTCCCCTGACTTGTTTGGATGGCAATTATCAGTAGAATGAAAGTAAACTTTGTGATATGAGAGAAATCTATCAAGTCTTGCAAAGAAGTCTCTGTTTATCTACTGAGATTTATTGTACTAAGAATTTATCCTTCGGGTCTGTCTCTCCTTTAGAGATAAAGAGGAGCAAAGAAATACATTCCTCTTGACAGACCTCCTAATTAGTGTTTTGTGTATAAAAGGCATTGCACAGTTAATAAACTTGCTACAGTCGGTCAATGGCTACCTGTAGTCCTCCCGACCCCGCTTTACTATCTCTCTTTCTTTTCTCAATTTCCACCTCCCTACCTCAGCCCAGTTCAACCTGCCAGGCTGGCCCTGGCAAAAGACCGTCTCTCCAACAAACAGTGCTGGGAACATTGTGCAGTACATGCAAAAGAGTGAAACCAGATCACCAACTCACATTGCACACAAGAATAAACTCATAATGGATAGAAGATGTAAGTCATGAAACAAAAATACTACAAAAAATGTAGGCAACTAAGTTTCAGACATCTCTCTTAGCAGAATGTTTGCTAATATACTGCCTAGGGTGAGAGAAACTAAGGAAAAAATAAACAAGTGGGACTACATCAAACTCAAAACTTCTGCACAGCAAAATAAACCAGCATCAAAATGAAAAGGGAGATCTATTTTGAAATGGGAAACAAGATGGCGGCCTAGGTATTCTCCTAAGCTGCTGCCTCATCAACAATTTGGAAAAAAACAACAGCTAAAATCAAAAGGGATCACATCAGATCCACAGGAGAGCTGGCGGAATGGGATGGCTACAACTAGAGGGCAGGAAAAGCACCGCTGCCGCCATGTGGAGTTTAAAGCCAAAATGGAACTGAAGCCGCCGCCAGTGAGGGAGGCCCACCAGGAGCAGAGTTCGCCCTGCCCCGGGCCCAGGGAGTGAGCTGCCTCGGAGCCTGGCCTCCGTGCATGCAGCTTTCCCGGCCTGCTCGCCATTGGGGCGAGGGAACCAGTGCCGAGCCGCGGCCGCACCTTCCACTCCCGCCTGGAGCCAGCCGCCTGGGAGCCTGGTCTCCGGGCCCGCAGCCTTCTCTGCCTGCCCGCCCGTGCTAGCGAGGGAGCATGGCACAGGGCCATGGCCACGGCCATGCCTTCTGCTCTTGGGCCCCAGCGAGCCCTCTGCAGGGCCGGCCCACTTGCTTGTGGAGCTTAACAAAGGACCGAGAGGTTGTGCCCAGAGCACTTTTTGCTTCCTGTGACTCTGGACACCTAAACCTGGGGGACTCTGAAAGCCAGAACGTGTGAAGTGTGGGCAGCAGAGGAGACTGTGGCAGAGGCAGCCAGAGCCTCCCCATTCTCCCCCCCCCCCCCCAGCAGCAGTGGGCCAGGGCCCCAGGGGAAAATCAAAAAGGATGGTATCTGAATCTCAGGAGAGCTGGCAGAGGCGGAAATCTACAACTGAAAGGAGAGGTGCTGCTGCAGCCATGTGGAGTTTAAAGCTGCAGCCACCGTTGCCACCAGTGAGGAAGGCCCACTGAGAGTGGAGCCCGCCCCACCCTGGGCCTAGGGAGCAGGCAGCCTCAGAGCCCTGCCTCTGCGCCCGCAGACTTCCGGCCCACCCACCTTGCTGGTGAGGGAGCCAGCCCAGGGCCTCGGCCGCACCTTCTGCTCGTGGCCCAAGCGAGGCCTTCGCCCATCTGTCCCCCTGACTCCGGGCCTGGCAGGAGCCCCTGCAGAGCCCCCAAGAGCCAGCCCCAAGACGTAGCATACTCATGGAGCGTGACGGAGGACCTAGAGGTAGTACCCCAAACACTCTTTGCGGCCTGGGACTCTAAACACCTAAACCCGGGGGACTAAAAGCCTAAACGTGTGAAATCAGAGCTGCTGAGGTTGCTAGGGTGGAGTCAGCTGGAGCCTCCCCTTTCTTCCCCCTCGTCATCCTCCTGCTCACCTGAAGCTTGGGCCCCTGGGGATCCAGGATAGGAGGACATCAATTGATGGTCCCAGAGGGGCCGTGTGGCCTGGGGGAGCCTTGTGCCCCGGGGTAGTGGTAGGACCAGGGGGATCCAGAGACCTGGGTGGGGGGGCAGTGGGACCCAGGGGAGCCATGTTCCCCAGGGGAGCTGTGGGACCTGGGGGAGCCTTGTGCCACGGGGGAGCCCCTATGTTCATAGCAGCACAATTTACAATAGCTAGGATTTAGAAACAGCCTAGGTGCCCATTAGCAGATGATTGGAGCAGAAAACTATGGTACATCAACACAATGGAATACTATGCTGCTATAAAAAGAAGGAATTCTCATCATTAGCAGCAACCTGGATAGAATTGGAGAACATCATGCTGAATGAAATAAGCCAGTCAATGAAAGAGAAACACCACATGTCCTCATTCATTTGTGGATAATAAAGAATATTATAAACTGGGGATGGGCGTGGAGGGTCAGTGGTCATGCAGCCCCTCCAGGCACTGGTTGAGGTGGTTTCCTTTTGTGAGGTGGAGATTGCGCCCGGGAGCCGGGATGGGACCCTAAGCTGCTTTCCCTGAAGCCTGGGGTGGGGAGGTCACGGCGGTGGCTCCCAGCACCCACCCTCCCTCCCTTGGTTAGCCATCTGCCCTTCTCCAGGTTGAAAGTCAAGTTCCTGTCCAGCCCCGAGCCCCGGGCCGGGACCCCACGGGGAAGAAGGAGAGGGAACTCACAGTTTGGCAGCATCCAAACTTGGGAGCAGTGCCTCAAGCCACTCGGGGAGGGGGACCCAGGTCCTGCATGTCCCCCACCCCACCCCAGGAAGGTTGTAGGATATCACAGCTCTTGAGGGGTTTTGTTTGGTCTGTAGTCCCTGTAGCCCTTCCCCTCAGACTGTAAATTCCTCGATAGCTTGGGTTGGGACTGAACTCACTTTTGTATTTCCTACGTGAAAGGGGCCAGCATTGCTAGTGAGCGTGGTCACCATGACGGCAGAAGCTCTCAGGCATTGGGATCTGGCTTGGTGCTGCACACACATCGATAGCCTTGGATGACATGGATGTCAGGGATTGTGCAATTTGTGGTCCAAGGGGCTCAAGCAGACATACATCAAAATGTTCATTGTGGAAGATGGTGGCCTAGGTAGACTCCTAGGCTGCCACCTCATCAACAATTTGGAAAAAAAACAACAGCTAAAATCAAGAGGAATCATATCAGACCTGCAGGAAAGCTATCGGAATGGGAGGGCTACAACTAGAGACAAAGCGGGGCACCACTGCTGCCATGTGGAGTTTAAAACTACGGTGGAACCAGACTGCTCTGCTCCCGCCCCGATTGAGACACCTTTGAGTGCGGTCTCCCCGCTGGAAGCCATCTCAGCCCGGCCTCCTCGCCTGCCATGCTGGTTGAGAGGGCAGGACGAGGCTAACTCCTGACTCCATTTTGTATTGTGGGGCAGGGCAGAACAGGGCGGAGCTATCCTCTATTTTGTGTAATGACCCTAGCCCTCACCCAACCAATCAGGGTCAACCGAAGCAGTGACATCACCACCCTTATAAAACCGCTTGACTTGTCGAAGTTCGGCCTCTTTTCCGCCATGCTGTTGGCGTGAGTGGAATGGAGCCCATGCTAGCATGGAAGAGACTCTCTTGCTAATTGCATCGGAATTGGTTCCCTGGCGGTCCTTGGGGATCACGAAATCTGGGCACAACATTTGGGGGCTCATCTGGGATCCCCGAGACCCCAAGGGACCCCAGATCCAGAGAGCCTCACTGGCCGCGGTGAATGTGTGTGTGTCTGTGTGTTTGTTAGCTGGCCCTGTGGGAAGTGCCCAAATGGCCGAGTGGATGCACTGTTGAAGGCCTGGGCTGGAGTGGTCAAAAGATGTTTTGATCCTCCTGTAGATGGTCAGCGTGAGGCCATCCCGTTAAGGTGGTTGGCGTGAGGCCGTCATTTAGGCGCCACTTCCATGGAGTTGGAAGCTGTTCGTTGGGCTCCACCCCCGTCTGTTCCTGTATTCTTTGTATAACACTGAAGATGTTGATGGGGGGAGTTCTTCTCTTGTTGGCTGTTGTGATTTTCTGTGTTATCCTATGGTCTCACTTCATGGATGTTATGGGACAGACTCACATTACTCCTTTGAGCATTGTTATTAGTCATTTTCAGGACATAGAGGAAAGGGCTAACAATTTTAGTATGGAAGTCCAGAAGGATGAATGGAAGACTTGTTCTAATGAGTGGCCAGCTTTCAAGGTTGGATGGCCACCAGAGGGAACATTCGATCTCCATACCATTTGCTGGGTCCAAAGTGTCGTCTCTCAACCCCAGATGGGGTACCCTGACCAGCTTTCATACATTATCATGTGGCAGGACCTGGGTGAGTACAGAAGGGAGAACCCTGGCCTCACCCTCCTACTGTACATAGATGACATCCTGATTGCTGCCGACACAGCCGAGGACTGTGAACGAGGAACCCAGGATCTGCTGGTCACCCTGGGGGCCTTGGGGTATCGGGCATCCACGAAGAAGGCACAGATATGCAGGGAGAGGGTGAGTTACCTGGGGTACATCTTGGAGGGCGGACAGCAGCGGCTGTCAGATGCCAGAAAAGAAACTGTCCTAAAGATCCCCACACCCACCTCTCGAAGAGAAGTGAGGGAATTCTTAGGGTCGGCTGGCTACTGTCGTCTCTGGATTCTGGGTTTTGCTGAGATCGCCAGGCCCCTCTATGAAGCCACCAGAGAGGGGAAGGCATTTGAATGGACAGAGAAAGAGGAGACTGACTTTAATCAGCTGAAAAAGGCCCTCCTAGATGCCCCGGCTCTGGGACTGCCAGACATCACCAAGCCCTTTCACCTCTTTGTAGACGATGGCAAAGGGGGTTTTGACTCAAGCCTTGGGCCCCTGGAGCCTTCCAGTAGCTTACTTGTCTAAGAAACTGGACCCAGTGGCTGCCGGCTGGCCACCGTGCTTGAGGATCATTGCGGCAACAGCAGTACTAGTGAGGGATGCAGACAAGCTAACTCTAGGGCAAGAAATCTGGATTACAACCCCCATGTGGTTGAGAGAGTTCTAAAACAGCCACCTGATAGATGGATGAGTAATGCACGCATGACTCACTACCAGAGCCTCCTCCTAAACCCTCCCAGAGTGCAGTTCCGCCCCAGTGCAGCCCTCAACCCTGCAACTCTCCTGCCTGACCCTGACCCGGACGCCCCGCTACGTGACTGCGCGAAGATCTTGACATAGGTGCATGGACTCCGGAAGGACTCGACGGACCAGCCCCTCTCAGATGCAGAGACCACATGGTTCACCGACGGGAGCAGCTTCATGAGAAACGGGCACAGGTACACAGGCGTGGCAGTAGTAACTGAGACTGACACCTTATGGGCAGAAGCTCTGCATTCTGGAACATCAGCCCAGCGGGCAGAACTCATCGCCCTGACAAAGGCATTGACGCTAGGGGCCGGGAAACTACTCAACATCTTTACAGACAGCCGCTACGCATTTGCCACGGCTCACATCCACCGGGCAATCTATCAGGAGAGGGGACTGTTGACTGCAGAAGGAAAGACTATAAAAAATAAACAAGAAATACTCGACTTGTTAGCTGCCTTATGGCTCCCAGCCAAGTTAGCCATCATCTATTGCCCAGAACACCAGAAAGCTAACAATCCTGGGGACAACATATTTGCCAATGATACATCTGTAAGGGTTTAATTTCCAAAAAACTCAAGTGCTCATACAAATCAACAAAAGAAAAGCAAACAATCCAATTAAAACAGAAGCCCTGGCTGTTGTGTGTCAGTAAATAGTGTCAGCCTGTTGACTGAATGGTCCTGGATTCAATTCTGATCATGGGCACATGGCCAGGTTGCAGACTCGATCCACAGTGTGGGGTGTGCAGGAGGCAGCTGATCAATGATTCTCTCTCATCATTGATGTTTCTCTCTCTCCTCTCTGAAATCAATAAAGATATATTTAAAAACAACAACCATGAGCAGAGAATTGAATAGACATTTTCCTAAAAAGGACATATAGATGGCCAAGAGACATATGAAAACATTCTCAATGTCACTGATCATCAGAGAGATACAAATTAAAATGACAATGAGGTACCATCTCTCACCTGTCAGAATGGCTATCATCAACAAATGACAAGTGCTGGTGAGGATGTGGAGAAAAGGGAACCCTCGTGCACTACTGGTGAGAATGCAGACTGGTGCAGCCATTATGGAAAAACAGTACAGAGTTTCTTCAAAAACTTAAATATGGAACTGCCATTTGACCCAGTGATCCCACTTCTAGGAATATATCCTAAGAACCTGAAGCACCAATCAGAAAGAATGCATGCATCCCTCTGTTCATAGCAGCACAATTTACAATAGCTGAGATCTGGAAACAACCCAAGTGCCCGTTCATTAATAGATGAGTGGATAAAAAAACTGAAGTACATTTACACCATGGAATACTATGCAGGTGTAAAAAAAGAAGAATCTCTTACCCTTTAAGACAGCATGGAAGGTCCTGAGATGATTATAGTAAGTGAAATAAGCCAGTCAGAAAAAGACAAATATCACGTGATCTCACTCAAATGTGGAATCTAATGAATACAATAATGAATAAAATAGAATGAGAATCATGGAAACATGGAACAGACTGAGGAATCCAGGGAAGGGAGGGTTTCAGGGGGGCAGTGGGGAGATTTACCAAACTTATATGCATACTAGAGGCCTGGTGCACTAAATTTGTGCATGGGGGTGGGAGATGGGGTTGTCCCTCAGCCCAACCTGCACCCTCTCCAATCTGGGATCCATCTCACAATCCAGGACTGCTGGCTCCCAACTGCTAGCCTGCCTGCCCTCCTAATTGCCCCTAACTGCTCCTGCCTGCCAGCCTTATCACCCCTAACCACTTCCATCTCAGCCTGATTGATGTCTAACTGTTCCCCTGCCAGCCTGTTTGCCCCTAACTGCCTTCCTCTGATACCCTGGTCACCCCTAACTGCCCTCCCCTGCAGGGTTGATCACCTCCAACTGCCCTCCTTTGCAGACCTGGCCCCTCTCAACTGTCCTCCTTTGTAGACCTGGTGCCTCCCAACTGCCCTGAGTGGTGGCTGTCTTGTGTCCACATGGGGGCAGCCACCTTTGACCACATGGGGGTGACTATTGTGTGTTGAAGTGATGGTCAATCTGCATATTACTCTTTTATTAGATAGGATAGAGCCCTGGTGCATGGGTGAGGGCCAGCTGGTTTGCCCTGAAGGTTGTTCCGGATCAGGGTGGGGGTTCCCTTGGGGCATGGGGGGCCTCAGTGAGGGGCCTGTGGTGGTTTTCAGGCAAGCCATGCCCCCTGACGACCCAAGCAGATGCCCTGGTATCTGGGATATATTTACTTTCTACAATTGAAACTTTGTAACCTAGAGCTACAAGCCTCCTGCTCACTCTGTGGTGCTGTTTCAGTTTGGATTGTTTACCTTCTATAATTAAAACTTTGTAGCCTTGAGTGGAGGCTTAGGCCTGCTAGGGCAGGTGGAAAGCTTGGCTTCTTCCATGCCAGAGAAACCCAAACTCTCTGTGGATGCAGCCATCTTGGTTGTGGTTAATTTGCATACTCACTCTGATTGGCTGGTGGGCGTGACTTGTGCAGTGGAGTGATGGTTAATTTGCATATTACTCTTTTATTAGGTAGGATGCATCATCCATGAACACAAACCACAGGGTGGTGAAGGCCTGGCAGGGGGTGAGGACCCAATGAATGGGGCAATGGGGGAAAAAGGAAGAGATTTGTAATACTTTCAACAATCAAGATAAAAAAAAATAAAAGACATCAATTAAATTAGGTCACCAATTTGGAATCTTGGTGATGAACGCATGACTTTAGTGTGCTCAAAACCGAGCAATTTCATTTTCTACTGTCCTTGTCAACGTTGAAGAAAGCTGGGGAAAACGACGGGAGAGATCAGGCTTGGATGACTTCAGTCGCTTCAGTGTTTTTTCTTTTCTTTTTATACTCATGCCAAAATATGTTCATTGGTTTAGAGAGAGAGGAAGGGTGAGAGAAAGAGAGAGACATCAATGTGAGAAAAATAGCAATTGATTACCTCCTGGAGGATTGAATCAGCACTATACCAGGTAGGTATGTGCCCTGACTGGAATCAAACCTGCAAGGTTTCTGGCGCCCAGAACAATGTTCCAATGAGCTGAGCATGGGCCAGGGCCGCCACTGCAGTTTCTTAGAATGCTACCTCTTTTCTTCACATTGAGGGCAGGAGCAGTGGCCTCTGTCAGTCCCTCAGCCTGTGTAGGGTTGGTGATGGCATTAATCCCCCCATTGTTTCCTACGTTTCCTATGACTCGTAGAAAACTCATGATCTAACAACATGAAAGTTTTCACATAAGAGGTCTTATCCCGTCTACTAGACCTTTAGCAAAACAATTCTACTTCATCATTGGCTTATAGCTGTAAGTGGAACAGACAGCTAGAATATGACCTAATGGACATGCTGGTGTAATTGATACTGAGTCATGCAATTTAAAACAGAAACAAAGTTCAAAACACAAAAACTAAGTTCAAAGAAACAAATGATCACAACTCAAACCTGCTGGGAGGAGGGACTGAGACACCCACCTTAGCCTCACCTCACACCAATTACTGCCATGAATGAGTGACCTTTATGGGGCCCAAATGCCACCAAGCCAAAATGGCAGTGGCAGAAGGCTCCTGGCAGGCATAGAACAGCAGCCATCAAACCAAATCCCCCAAATATAAGAAAGCAAGTGAAGAGCAACTGGAAAGAGGCATTCCAGAAAGACGGGCTCTCAAATCAAAACCAAATACTCCCGTGAGAAAACCCGGATTAAAGCCATCCAGTTCTGTCCCTGCTAACCAATCATGAAAATGCCTCATTGCAGACAGCACACCAGCCCAGGCGGCAGTGAGAGGGCTTTTGGTGGATGCCAGCTGGACTTATTCCATCTTAGAGCCAGCTGACTCCCCCAAAGACCATTTGCTTTCCCCAGCAAATCATTGATAGATCGCTGGTGCTGTGAGAAGGACAGTGGGAGTCCCTGATATTTAAAAGAACCTCTCCATGGCTCTGGGAAGCCCCTGTGCAGTCCTGGCACAGAGTCAGCTGACCACAAGCAGCTGAGACTGCCTCCGAGGTAGCTGGCCAAATTCTGATCACCACCATGTCATTGGGAGGAAGGCCTTCCCCACAGCAGGCAGAACAGAGCTTCCGTTAACCTGCACCTGCTGGGAGCCCGCTCGTGTCAGGTTCAGCTGCTCGCCACTTTGAAAGCCAGTCCTCACGAGGCAGGAACTGGTGTGAGAAAAATGGTTTATTCAAGTGCCAGCTTCCTGATGGTGGACTCCCATCCCAAAGATCACCTTACTGTCCTGTGCAGGCATTTTTATAGGAAGGGAGTAGACAAGAGAAACAGAGAGACCTGGTGGGGCTGTGGACATGCCTGAGTGTTCTTGCTGGTCCTGATGCAGATCTTTAATGTCAGCATCTGGAGTCGGTCCATGCAAGCCACATTCCTATGGTTGGGCAACCTGTGTAAGCCAGGTCTTGTGCCAACGCTGCTCCTATACAGCCTGGAACTGCCGGTGCCTGCAGGATTCGCATAAGGAAACCTTTAGTGTAGAGGTCCTTCGTATAAGTTTGTTAGTGCATTTTGTTCTAGTTCTATTTCATGGTTAGTCAGTGTATAAAGTTATTATTCACTGTCACATTGCTAAAATCCTTGGATATTGTTAGCATAAATCAAACATAAAGAGGCTCTGAAAGGTGGAGAGAATCAGTAAGTGAATAAGAGATCTCCTATCCCAAACATGAGAAGGTGAGGAGTGACTGGCTTTCTCTTACAGTCACTTGCGAGTGTGGGTGTATGGGACTGTCCTCATGCTTCCTGTGCCTGCAGAATGTGCTGTGAGCATATGCCTGGGGTTTCTTTTTGCGTATTTTTTGAAACAGACTTGGTCCCGAAGAAGCTTGTAACTCAGAAACACAAACAAGTACAGACAAAAATGCCCTTTCAAAGAAGCCACTTTCTCTATCCAAAAAGGTAGGAAAGTGGTATCTCACAAAGACAGAAGTCTTTTAGATAATAACTACTCTGCTTCATCCAAACACTGTTCAACATGGGCATGGGAGATGGTAGTTCCACCGCAACAGGAATAACAAATTCTCTGACCCTCTGCAAGCCCGGGGTGGGGCTGGAGAGAGCTGAGCTCTCTCTGGGTTTCTAACCCCAACGGTGTGACGAGGTGCCCTCCTCTCCAACAGGCTCCTGAAGGGTGAGGAAAGCTGGGAAGAGACTTGAAATTCCCTGGAGGGTGTCCGTCTGCCAGCTGCAGTGGGAGGAACTGAACCCTGAGAACTGAGCAACTCTCGGGTTCAGATTGGGAAGTTGGGTGGAATTGCAAGCTGGCCTGTCTGGCTGGAGACATGAGCGGGCTCCCAGCAGGTGCAGGTTAACGGAAGCTCAGTTCTGCCCGCTGTGGGGAAGGCCTTCCTCCCAATGTCATGGTGGTGAGCTCAGAGCACCTGAACCGCTAGCTTTGGAGGAAGAGGGAAAGGAAGAGTGGTTTCTGGAGACTTGCTCCAGATTCCTTTGGTGGCACCTCTCAACGCCCCACCTTTGTGGGTGCTTTGGAAACAGGAAGTGCCCTCCAGGGCCTGGGTTGGCCCCCTGGCTGTTCTTCCTTCTGGCAGCATCAGGAAGGCGTGTCCCGGCCCAAAGCTGGCTTCTCGCTCCCCTCGGGATAGAGGAGCCAGGCATGAGGCCCCTTGTCTGCCTGAGCACACGTTCCTATCATAAAGGCCTAGAGACAGAGGCTGTGAAACCCATGTGAGTCCCTTCATTTGCTTGTTGCTTTGGTGTTGGAAGGTTAGGTGGAGGAGACTCAAGAGTTAGCGCTGGCCTTGGTCACCCCCTGCAGAAGTCACCTGTGTGGGTGGGATTGTGCTAGAGAAGACACACAGCATCTGGGACAAAGTTTGAGGCCAAGCCTGAGGACTTGGCTTCCTGTCCCACAGGCCTGCGCTGGGGTGGGGTGGGGGTGTGTGTTCAGGACGGGGAGCAGGGGGGCACGGATGTGGGAGTGGCAGCTCCGCTTGGGAGGGTGTGGTAGGTTACAGGACGAGTGACTGACGCAGTGTGCTGGCCTGTAAATCTGTGAAAGCAAAGGGTCTGAAAGTCCCTACAAAATGACAAGGGATTTTTTTTTTATATAGATAGAGCAATTGATTGAGTAAAAATACAACTGAGCAAACCAGATTCCGTAGGTGAGAACACCCGTACTCATCGTTTTTAACTCAATTACAATCTGTCACGAGTCTTCTCAGCACCAGGCATAGTGGTCCCTGTGCTGGCCCCACATCCTGTCTGTGGACACGGATCGTTACACAAGCCAGTGCGCAGGCCTTTGGGAGCAGCATGCGGGAAAAGGCAGGGCAGACTCGTGGAGGGGATGATGAGACGATACTGGCAGGTCCTACATTAAGGAAAGCAGCATAAAGAAGCCGAACTACTGTGCCCACCACACAGGCAGCTGACGGTGTGCCTGCATCCAATCTTGCAGGACTCACCAAAGCTTGTCTGCGCCACCCTGAGACTTCATCCCACCCAAGCGGAGTACAGAAGCCCTCCTAGCTGAGACACTGCTGATCCTCACAGTCAACTGGGTTGGAGATCAACGCTTCCCAATGATACCAACAACAAGCAAGGCTTAACAACAAGACTGCACACACAGCCCACAAAGGGCTACACCAAGACTGTCCACCTCAGGTAACTGGGAAGGCTGTGCTATTGGGCTCTACCAGAACACCTAGCACACAAAACTATTCCATCAAATCAGGGAAGAAGCTAAAATGTAGAGGAGAGGCAGGACACAAAGGAAGGAGATGGAGGAAAAGAAAAGAATGGACATTGAGTTCAAAACCACGCTTATAAAGTTTTTCAAGAATTTCCTAGAAAAAGGCCGATAAAATAAATGAGACCTATGAGGATATGAAAAGGGGTCAACTAGAAATAAAGAATACATTGTCTGAAATAAAAAAATATTATACAGAGTCCTAAAAACAGAATGGAAGATCGCAAGAACCCAGCCAAAGATTTGGAACATAAAGAGCCAGAGGACACTCCTCTGCAGAAGCAAAAAGACAAGAGAATCCAGAAAGTTGAAAATAATGTAAGAAACCTCTGGGACAACTTCAAGTGAACCAACATCAAAATTATGGGGGTCTTAGAAGAGGAGAGAAAGCAAGATACCAAAAACATATTTGAAGAAATAGTGACAGAAAACTTCCCCAACATGGTGAATAAAGTAGTTACAAGTCCAGGAAGTGCACAGAACCCCAAACAAAAGGAATCCAAAAGAGGACCACACAAAGACACATCATAATTAAAATTCCAAGGGCAAAAGACAAAGAGAGAATATTAAAAGCAGCAAGAGAAAAGCAGGTAGTTACCTATAAAGGAGCACCCATACGATTGCCAGCTGATTTCTCAACAGAAACCATGCAGGCCAGACAGGAATGGCAAGAAATATTCAAGGTGATGAATAGCAAGAACCTACAGCCAAAAATACTCTACCCAGCAAAGCTATCACTGAGAATTGAAGGCCAGATAAAAAGCTTCACAAATAAAAATTAAAAAGCTAAAGGAGTTCATCACTGCCAAACCAGAATTATACGAATTGCTGAAGGTGGTTATTTAGGAAGAGGAAGAAGATAAAGATAAAAATTATGAGCAACAAATATGTAACTATCAACTAGTGAAACTAAAAACCAACGGAATTAAAAAATCTGATGAACAATATTAACTAGTGAATATAATAGAATCAGAGGTATGGAAGGGGAGTGGACTGATGATTCTCAGGGAAAAGGGGAGAGGAGGGTGCAGGAAGAGACTGAACATAAACTGTGCACCTATGGATGAGGACAATGGGAGGTGGGGAAAGGGCAGAGGGTGGGGTGGGAACCTGGTGGAGGGGTGCAATTGAGGGGGGGAGGAACATTTGTAATAATCTGAACAATAAAGATTTATTTTTCAAAAAAGAAAAAAATTTGAAACAAAAAAATAAAATATAAACAAATAGCCGAAACCATGGATAAAGTGTTGTGGATAGAGTGTCAGCCTGTGGACTGGAAGGTGCCAGGTTCGATTCCAGTCAAGGGCATGTACATTGGTTGTGGACACATCTCCAGTAGGGGTGTGCAAGAGGCAGCTGATCGATGCTTCTCTCTCGTTGATGTTTCTAACTCTCTATTCCTCTCTCTTCCTCTGTAAAAAATCAATAAAATATAGATATAAAACAAAAGAAAACAGGTCTAATTAAGCTAGTTTATTCTATATCTATAAACAACTAATGCCAATCACATGCATGTGTTTTGATCTGTCATTGTTGATAGTGAATTTGGTTGACACTGCTATTATAGAGAAAGGGCAAGCAGCGATATTAAAATATTTCTTCTAATTAATTTCCTTTCAATGTGCACAAATACATGCACTAAGCCACTAGTCTTTAATAATACTGTTTCTACCAGAATCAATTCTTATCCCATCTAAAACAATTGACTTATGAACTCATTGTTGAAGAGTGAGTTAACAAATTAATGCTCAGTGTTTTGTCTTTTTTGTTTCTTTAAGTAGGCTAACATGTGCCATGTTTTCAAAACCACTTGGTCAGTGTGAAGCCAGGGTGCTTGGGGAAAGTGGCAAAGATGAGGGTCCTCTTTTAAGAAGGATCCTAGGCTACATTAAGCAATTTGGTTTTGATCTTAGAGGCCACCTGTGGACACATCATTGGAAGCCCTCAAGAATTCTACAATAATTCCTTGATTATCTTATATGAATAGTGATTTTAAAGTATAATGTAGCAAACTCTGGCAGACCTATGATCAATGCATAACCTGCCACATGGTCTCAGTGTCTTCAGTGGTGTCTGTGCCAACAACCCGTAAGGCCAAACAGCACAGTTGTAGGTATTGAAGGTTAATGAGATGAGAATGGATAGGGACACCAACAGTAAAGACCAAGTGAAGGCCAGTGTATTGAAGACCTGAACATACAAAATGAAATCTAATGTAGTAAGGACTAAAAGAAAACAGGGAAGCAGAAACCATTTTGGCTCAGTAGACAGAGCGTCGGCCTGTGGACTGAAGGGTCTCAGGTTTGATTCCGGTCAAGGGCATGTAGCTTGGTTGCTGGCACATCCCCAGTGGGGGGTGTTCAGGAGGCAGCTGATCTTTGTTTCTCTCTCAACAATGTTTCTATCTCTTTATCCCTCTGTCTTCCTCTCTGTAAAAAAGTCAATAAAATATATTTTTTAAAAGAAAAAAGAGAAAAGAAAACAGGAAAGAATACTCTTATCATCTAGAAGTGAAGGGCTAAACATGACATTAAGCCCAAAATCCATAACTGAAAAGCAAAATGACACAATTGTATAAGAAAGAAAAACTTTAAAAAAGTAAGTTGTCAGCCATTGTAATTTTTCAGGAATTGACCAGGCTAATGCAATGCCTTCCCCAAGGATACTGAAAACTCATCTTTCTGTGCAACTACTGCCCCCACCTTCTGGGAGAAAACTGTGAGGCAAGTGTGAAGCATACAAAGTCAGAGATGATAATTCCTCATAAAAAATATTGTGTCAGAACCATGGTCCAGTCATCCCCTTGTCATATCTACCAAGAGCACCAAGGAATAGATGATGAGGCCTGTAATTATCTTCTATGTTCCTCATCTCTCACTGACAAGGACAGGCTTAGTTTATATCTACATGGAAAAGAGGGAGAGGACCAACATTGATTGGGCTTGGTTCTGAGCATCCTCAGCCCCTCAATAATGCCATCAAGGGGAGTGAAGATGGGCACACTACAGCTCAGTGATATCCAATGATAACACCTGGAAGATGCAAGAGATGGGCTGCAAATCCAGGTCTTTTTAACCTGAAAGCATGTGACCTTTTCACAACCCTGTGCTGCCTACTCCATGCCCCCTACAACCACAACGCTCTTCCTAAGCGTGGACAGAGTCAGCATGCTTCCAGCCTTGAAGGAATGCATATTTAGCAGATATCATTGGCAGAACCTTAGGAATCATGGGGCTCTTCTATCCTCTCACTTAATTTCATTTGTAACTAAATTGCCTCTTCCAAGCCTACAAGTACATTCTGAGAACTGATAAAAACCAAATAATTTTGTCAAATTTTTCTAAATATAAAAATTGTTTTCTATATTGAAGACTATGGAGGTACAAATGGATTTTCACATCTTTTTTCTTCAACTTTATAGTAGTTTTTTTTACAATATTATATTACTTTCAGGTGTATAACAGTAATTAGACATTTACATTACTTACAAAGTCAGCATTCAGCCATCTAACATCACAAAATTGTTACAATACTATTGATTACAATTCCTATACTTTACTGTACATCCCCATGACTCTTTTATAACAGGCAATATGTCATACATCATGAGTTGGTCCCTAATGAACTCATTACAACTCGCTCAGAGCCCAAAGAACCCATGTCCTGGCTTGTAGTCTATAGAAGTACTTACCTACAGAGTCTACAGATGGGCTCTTGGCACGTAGCCAAAGGAATCCTCTCCACAGAACAGTTCTGTACCTTTTAACAGTCTTCTCAAGAGCCACACTTACACCATCTCTGGTTTTCTAGAGTTAATCCAGAGCCTTAATCATGCTACCTTGCATATCTTTATCTGGGGGGATATATCTTTGACTAAAGACATATGTCCATATATTGGTAGGGTAGACAGCACCAGACCACAGGTGGGGGTAACAGTAAAGTACCATGGGAATGGTTAAGGTGTTCTGGGAACAGAGAGCTAGGAGTGCTTAACTCCTGGACAAGGAGGGTTGGCAAGGGTGACAGAGGAGCTGGGTCATGAGAGTAAACGGGAAGTTGCCAAGTGAGAGGCAGGAGAGAAGCTGGTTTACCAGATGAGCAGGGGCCAGGACTATTGTGCCTAAGAAGTACATTTGATGCCATAAATGAAGCCTGGGAAGTGGGAGTCATAAATGAAGGGCCGTGTTGCTGTGCTGATCATACAGGCGACTTGGGACATAAAGAAATTTGAGGCTGAACCCAGTGAGGGTGGTTAGACATAAAAGAGAGAGAGAAAACTACATAACCAGACACCTGGAGAAGAGAAATCATGGGGAGACAAAGAAACAGCCGTATACTAAAGAAAAGCAGGCATCACCAGAAAAGGAAGTAAACAAAATGGAGGCAAGCAACATGTCAAAGAAAGAATTCAAAGAAATGGTCATAAGGTGGATGGAGAAAAGAATGGAAGACAAATTTGGCAATATGTGTAAGGACCAAAAGGAAATGAAGAAGAACCAAGGAGCAATGAAAAATGACATCGCTGCTGTAAAGAACTCAATAGAAAGCATCAAAAGTACACTAGAAGAAGCAGAGGACTGCATCAGTGAGCTAGAAGACAAGGTAGGAAAAAATACCCAGTAGAGCAGCTTTCAGGAAAAAAAAATTAAAAAGCAGGAGGAGAGCCTAAGGGAACTTTGGGACAACATGAAACAAAACAACACCCACATAACAAGGGTACCAGAAGGGGAGGAAACAGTAAGGAATAGAAAACCTGTTTAAAGAAATAATGACAGGAAACTTCCCTGATATAGGGAAGAAAAAACCCACACAAATCCAAGAAGCATGCAGAGTCCCAAGCAAAAATGAAACCAAAAAGACAGACATCATAGCACATTATAATTAAATTTGCAAACACCAACGACAAAGTAACAATCTCAAAAGCAGACAGAGAGGGACAGAAAGTTACCTACAAAGGATCCCCAATCAGAATAGCAACTGATTTCTCAACAGAAACACATCAGGCCAGGAGGGAATGAAATATACAAAGTCATGCAAAGGAAGGGTCTGAATCCAAGAATACTGTACCCAGCAAGGCTATCAATCAAGATTGAAAATGAAATCAAGAGCTTCACAGACAAAAAAAGACTAAAGGAATTTATCTCCACCAAACCAGAAATGCTAAAGGGTCTGCTGTAAAAAAAAATTATATATATATATATATATATATATATATATATATATATATATATTCATATTATTACAAATGTTCCTCATTTTTCCCTCCATTGCTCCCCTCCACCAGGTTCCCTTTCCCCACCCCCATTGTTCTCATCCATAGGTGCACAGTTTATGTTCAGTCTCTTCCTGTACCCCCCCACTCCCTTTTCCCTGAGAATCGTCAGTTCACTCCCCTTCCATACCTCTGATTCTATTATATTCACCAGTTAAAATAATAACTTTACATGTAAATAGATTAAATGCCCCAATAAAAAGACACAGGGTAACGGATTGGATAAGAAAAAACATGACCTATATATCTGTTGTCTACAAGAAACCCACCTCAGAGAAAAAGATGCACACATACTGGACATTATAGTTAATTACTAATAATATATACTAATGAAAGGGTAATATGCTAATTAGACCGGACATCTGGATGTCCTTATGGACAAAGCCACAGTGGGGCAGGGGGGTGGGGAGGGAACTAAGGCAGAGGCAGTTAGGGACTATCAGGCTGTCAGGGGGGTAGTTAGGGGAAAATCAGGCAGGCAGGCAGGTGAGCAGTTAGGAGCCAGCATTCCTGGGTAGTGAGAAGTTTAGGTCTGATCCTGCAGGGCCTAAAATGGCACTCAGACATCCCACTAGGGGTCCCAGATTGGAGATAGTGCAGGCCCGGCTGAGGGACCATGCCCTGTGCACAAATTTCGTGCACTAGGCCTCTAAACCTATCTAATAAAAGGGTAATATGCAAATTAACTGTTACTCCACAGCAAAGGTGGCCATGTCCATAGCCACAAATATGGCAGTGCCTATAGCCACAAAGATGGCAGTGTAGGCCAGAGCCATGGCTGGCAGGGCAGGCAGGAGACTTGGCTTCCTTTGTTTCTGGGTGACAAAGGAAGCCAAGCCTCCTGCATGCCCAAGCTGACCACTGAGGGAGACATGCAGGGAGTGCATGGGGAGACATGGGGGAGTGAGTGAGGTTCCCTGTCTGGGAGTTCCAAATCTGCCATTGGTTCCTTTTACCGATGATTTCCCTCCTCATAGGTATCCTCCACGCAAAAGCTGTTCCATGCAAATATTTCATGTCCTAATGGGTGAATCCTAAACCGAATGAGTGTCACATCAGGACAACTTAATTCTCATTAGAAAAAGGACCTGAGAGGAGGGATTTAGGAATCACAATACTATCGTGACCTGCTCAGTCTCTGGAACTGCTGTCAAAACACAGGCAAGCCAGCTTGGCTCAGTGGATAGAGTATCAGCCTGTGGACTTAAGGGTCCCAGATTTGATTTTGGCCGAGGGCACATGCCTGGATTATTGGCTCAATCACCAGTGTGGGATGTGCAGGAGGCAGCTGATCAATAATTCTTATCATTGATGTTTCTATCCCTCTCTCTTCCCTTCCTCTCTGAAATCAATAAAGAAGTATATTTTAAAAACAACAACAACAACAACAACAACAACAACAACAACACAGGCAGTCTGACACCCTCCCAAACGCCACTGAGCTAAACCTGAGAACAAAGATATTTTCAAGGCCCAAAGTTGATGGGGGTAAGCGTGCAGGGGAGCAAAGCAAGCAGAATAACCAACTCAACCAAAGACACAAGAGCCTAAGATAACACAGAGAAATGTTCTGGCACGGATGCTTTCCCACAGAAGTGGTGCCCACACCCAGCTGGGGGCAGTGGGTGTGTATGTGCAGAATTTAAGGCCACTGGCAGGAGGGAAAGTCAAAGCATGTCTAAGGATTTTTTGTGCATGTCCTACAGTTGAGAAGCAGAGTCAGAACCAAGAAGCGAAGTCTTACCTCAGCGCTGGGGTGTTTAAATTATCTAAAAATAGCAGTTCCATCTCGGAGTCCACTGACATGTTTGCCACCAACAGGAGGTGCACAGAGTACTTTCAGGGCATCCCTATAATCTCAGGGGCGACAGCAGCTCTTCAGAGCGAGAGACTGAAGCACTTAAGGTGTTGAAAGAGCTAGCTCTACAAACCTTAGCCTATGAAGCTCCGTTCTACTGGAAGTTGATGGCCCAGCCTTCTCCAGCATGGAGAGGAGAGGTGGATACAGTGGCTGCAGTGGTCCAAATCCTGTCATTGTCTCTGTTACCTAGCCTCTGCGCCTTCCAGTACCAGTGCAGAGGAGGCTGTGGAGAGGTGGTAGTGAGGAGAATGCTTCTGACTCTAGATACCAGTGAAACTGCTGTCAAGAGCCTTTCCAGGGCTAGCAGGAAAACACAGCAATGAAGGAAGAATGCTGTCTCAAAACAAAGAGTTTGGGAGTGTGTTTTTTCCTTCTCATCAGCAAAATGTGAATATTACCTAACCACAGACTTTGCAAGAATTAACTGAAATAAAATTCCAGAAATTGAATAACAGCCAGGTTGAAGTGGATAGGTTGGGTAAGTGTGAATGTGGTCCTTGGAATTGAAAGCTTGCAGGTTCAATCCCAGGTCAGGGAACATACCTAGCACATACCTGGGTTTCAAGTTGGATCCCTGGTCAGGGCTCCTAAGGAAGGCAATTGAAGGGATGTTTCTTATATTGGTGTTTCTCTCTCTCTATCCCTCTCCCTTCCACTCTCTCTAAAAATCAATGGAAAATGAATTAATGTCATATCTACAAATGTGGATAATCTAAAAAGAAAAAAAAGAAGTGGGCGAGGGGAGCCCTAACCAGTTTGGTTCAGTGGATAGAGCATTGGTCTTTGGACTGAAGGGTCCCCAGTCAAGGGCATGTACCTTGGTTAGGGGCACATCCCCAGTTGGGGGTGTGCAGGAGACAGCTGATTGATGTTTCTCTCTTATCAATGTTTCTAACTCTCTATTCCTCTCCCTTGCTCTCTGTGAAAAAAATCAATGATATATTTAGAAAAAAGAAAACAGGGTAAAAGGGGTTGAATGTACTGTATAATTTAAAGCATGTAAAATAATATAACTTTCTAGGGGTATATATGTTATCTATACTAATAAAAGGGTAATGTGTTAATTAGACCAGACATTTTTTGGACATCCATCTGGATGTCCTTCCAAAAAAAAGCCAGGGTGGTGGGGGGCCGAGACAGAGGCCATTAAGGAGCAATCAGGCTGGCAGGGGAGGGCAGGGGAGCAGTTAGGCGTTGATCAGGCTGGTAGGGGAGTGGTTAGGGGGTGATCAGGCTGGCAGGCAGGCAAGTTTGGGATTAGAAGAGGGATGTCCAACTGCCAATTTAAGCCCTAAACTGGCAGTTGGACATTCCATGATGGGTCCCAGATTGGAGAGGGTTCAGGTTGGGATGAAGACCCCCCCCCCACCCCATGCACGAATTTCATGCACTGGGCCTATAGTACTATATAATAAAAGGCTAATAATATACAAATATACTAAACATAGGAACAAACAACCTATTGCTATGATGTGCGCTGACCACTAGGGGGGCATGCGCCAAACATGGGGGGCACCGGCTGTGACCGGATGGTGGAGCAGGTAGGTGGGAGAGCCAGACCAAGACTGGGCACTGGTCGCTATCATCTGGGCGAGCTTCTGGTGGTTACTGAAAATTCTTTGCTCCTGCTTGCCAAGGTTTTGGCCAGTGCTCGCACCTGCTGCTGGCACCAACCCCACTTGCACTCGCTCCTGGCCCCCAGCGCCATCCCCGATTGCTCAGTGTCATCAACAGGTGCGAGCAGCAGCTGACGGCACTGATCACCCCTGAGGGCTTCTCCACCTCTCCCCGCTCCTGAAGGGGCTATTGGGTCTGGCAGCCACCACTCGCACCTGCTGCTGGCAATGGCCCCACTTGTACCTGCTGCTAGTGCTGACTGCAGGTGTGAGCAGTGCCAGCGCCTTCAGTGGGTGTGAGAGATGGAGGCAGGAGTGGGGCTGAGGCAGACAGGGGACCTGGGCTGCAGCAGGAGGGGCCAGGTGGGGTGTGGAGGATGAGCCAAGACCCACCCCTGTGCCCACCGCAGCCTTGTGGCCACAGTTCAAGGTGCATGGATTCGTGCACTAGGCCCCTAGTATGTATAACAGCATATTGTAAAAATTAAGTTACTACATTTTTATTAAAACGTTTCTTACATACCTTTATATTAGCTGGACCACAAAAATATTCATTGTGGGCCACATGTGGCCTACAGCCTGTGAGTTTGACATGCTTAGCTCAAATGAATAAGATAGTATGGAGCAATCAGGAGAGAAATCGCTTTCTATGAGACCATTTTTAGTTATTGAAACTATGAATGAATACTCTATTGCATAAGCATGAGCCAAAGTTAAACAACCTTGCCATTCCTTTATATTATACTAGTGGTCTAGTACACAAATTCATGCACACTGAAAGGAAATTAATTAGAATATTTTAATATTGCTATTTGCCCTTTCTCTATAATAGAAGTGTCAACTAAATTCACTATCAACAATGACAGATGGAAACATAGGTACGGACTGGCACCAGTGAGAGCTTTATATGTATCGCATATGCGTGAGTCAACTTAGCCTTTTATATATATAGAATAAACTTGCTTCATTAGACCTGCTTTCTGACTTAGCTAAACTTTTTCCAGCTCAGTGAAGCACCCCAACTTCTCTTTCAGGTAATGTCAGAAACACAGCAGTAAACATCAACACAATGCAATTATTGTGGATCATGCAAGGAAAACAAAGGATAAAATATTTAACTGCAGCAGTGTGTGACTATATTCTGAGTAGTGAGAAAACCTGGAGTCATTTTCAACATCCACTATTTCTTACATCTCTTTAGTTGGGTTAAGTTTATAAACTTTCTAAATCTCCATTTTCTGGCTAATGAAAAGAAAATAGGATTCCACCAAGTTTCCTATCTACCTATTCCAGGACTTCTGTGAGGATCAAATGAGGTGAAACACGGGAAAACACTTCACAGACATTTGGTTAAAGTATAAAGTGTTTCCACTTGGCTATAAAGCAAGTTGTCATAGAGATCAGACCAATGTGAAAGTGGGAAGGACACTTAGCATATTTATTAGCCTTTATATAGCTAGACTAGAGGTCCAGCACATGAAATTCATGCATGGGGTGTGTGTGTGGGGGGGGTCCTCCAGCCCAGCCTGCACTCTCTCCAATCTGGGATCCCTCTCACAATATGGAACCACTGGCTCATAACTGCTCACCTGCCTGCCTGTCTGATGCCCCTAACTGCTCCCCTCCTGGCCTGATCCCCCTAACTGCCTAACTGTCTCATTCTTCCTTCTGCCTTCTCCTGTGGTACCTTCTCCTATGGCCTCTGCAGAAGGGACCTCAGCACTGGACTGCAGCCACTGTGACTTTGTCTAGAAAAACGTTGGAAAGGATGTCCAGAAGACATCCAATCTAATTACCATATTATTCCTTTATTAGTATAGATTGCTTGAACTTATTCATATGTTAACAGCAATGATAATTCAGGTTGGAAAGGAGAATTATCACTTGTATTCAACTATGAATTCTGCCTGAATAAAGCTACAAATAAAGCTACTCTGAGGAGGTAGCCACTTACATCAGTGCTCAGTGATCCGGAAAGAGAAGACAAGAAAACGAGATCCAGTGAACTTAAATAGACTGTGAGGAGTCCTGAGGGTCCACAAAGGACTGTGGGTGAGAGAGGTCAGGATGCAAAGCCAAGAGTAAGAACCAGGACTTGGGTTGCAGCCCCTCCCCAGTGCTCAGAGCACAGCTCCCTGCTTACAAGGGCCTCACTGTGCCCTGGGGAGTATGACCTGTAGCTGCACTTCTCATTCAATGCAGAAAAGACGATGAGCTGATATTATGGGAGAAATGTAAGCATTGGGAGGAAAGGGATTGCCCAAACAAAAAATGGTCAAAATTCATGAAAATATTACTTACTCTGCTCTTCTCAGGAGTCCTGGGTGTTTGGAAAAGTCAGTTCACTGAAGCTCAGAACAAGCAGTGTAACGAGCACGTTGAGAAAAACATGGCTGGCACCTCTCTGTCGTTCTGCATGGGGCTCTAGAAACCAGAGCTTGGGAATGAGACCCACTCTCCCAGGCTCTGTGAGACAGAGGAACACGCTGCTCCACAGACCACTGGTGGCTTCCACGAACTCCTGGAGGGTTCTGAGCAATGCCCTGAACATTCTTACTCTTCCATGTATGATTTGCTCATTTGGATGAGCCCAATATGACTGCATTTACTCAGCATCAATATCCAGCATTCCCCTCCTCTCTCTGCAGGTTGTGAATGTTCAGATTAGCCTCAATACACAGCATGTAATATGCAATATACATTTAAGAATTTGTTCTGGCTGAAGCCGGTTTGGCTCAGTGGTAGAACATCAGTCTGCAGACTGAAAGGTCCTGGGTTCAATTCCAGCCAAGGGCATGTACATTGGTTGCAGGCACATCCCCGGTGGGGGGTGTGTGGGAGGTGGCTGGTCAATGTTTCTCTCTCATCAACATTTCTGGCTCTCTATCTCTCTTCCTTCCTCTCTGTAAAATATCAAAAAAAAATATATTTTTTAAAAATAATTTGTTCTGTCTACATAGCCTCTTCCCATCTTCTGTTATAATTTGAATTGAAAAGTATAATACAATCCTACCTAGAAAAAAGGCCAACTCCATTCACTTGATGACAGACATGTACTGAGGGCCTTACTCTTGCTAGGAAATGGGAAGCATCAAAAGGTGACAAACAAGGCTTCTTCCCCCAGGAAGATGCAGCCAGCAGTGACCCAGACAGGGAGGCCCTGCTGACCCTTGCTCCCTGAGTGAGTCAGTGCAGAGATAAAGCTGAATCTTTGTGGTGTTTTATTCAGATGGCCCTTGATCAGAGAGAGCAGCAGGCGTAATACACTGAAAGAAACCGCTCTGACATTTCATTTCAAATCAGCCCCTACCACAGGGTTAGAAGGTGGGAAAAGTCTAACTCTAGTGAGACCCAGGGCCTGTTTTCCACCATCCTCCTTGCAAAGATGGTCCCGGGAACCTGCAAAGATGGGCCCAGAATGCAATCTCCCTTGAGATAGGCCTTGCCTTTGACCTGCATTTAAAATGTATCTTCTGGGCGCCGGCGCTGGATGCGGAAGCTCGGCGCCGCCGCCGCTGCCGCTCCCCACAGAGCTCCGGCCAGAGCCTCCCCTGTCAGGCGAGAGGGAGAGGAAAGGAGAGGGAGAGTTAGAAACATCGATGAGAGGGGACCGAAACAAGATGGTGGCCTAGGAAGTCTCCTAAGCTGCCACCTCGTCAACAATTTGGAAAAAAAAATAGCTAAAATCAAAAGGGATCACACCAGACCCACAGGAAAGCTGGCGAAATGGGAAGGCTACAACTAAACACAAAGCAGGATGCCACTGCTGCCATGTGGAGTTTAAAACTATGGCAAAACTGGACCTGCTGGAGCTGCTGCTGCCGGGAATTTGGCCAGACCTCGCTGGCCGCTGTGGGAGCCAGGGAGCTGATCTGTGACCTCCGTCGTGCCTTCAGCTCCTGCCTGGACGAGAAGCCCGTGAGCTCGACCTCCCTGCCCGCAACCATCCCAGCCCACAGCCCTCCCAGCCCGCCCACCAGCTGGTGAGGAGCGGGCGCAGCGTCTCCCCGTCCGCAGCCAGCTGGCCCAGAAATGGGAAGGCTACAACTAGACACCAAGCAGGGCGCTGCTGCTGCCATGTGGAGTTTAAAACTACGGTGAAATCGGACCTGCCGGAGACGCTGCCGCTGGGAATGAGGGAAGCCAGACCTCGCTCCACCCTGGGGCCCAGGGACTGGGCCAGCCCGCTGGCCGCTGTGGGAACCAGGGAGCTGATATGGGACCTCTGCCGCGCCTTCGGTGCCTGCCCACAACCATCCCAAGGAGCTGGTGCGGTGTTTCCTGGCCCGCTGCCGGCTCGGCCCAGTCTCCGTGCCGTGCTGGCAAAGAGATGGCGCGGTGTCTCCTGGCCAGCAGCCGACTCAGCCCCGTCTCCGCGCACCTTGCTGGTGGGGAGCTGGCGCTGCACCTTCCGTTTGCACCCCAGCGAGTCTTTCCACTGCCACCACCAGCAGTCGGCTCCAAAGCTTCCGCCACTACAACCATGTGGATTTTAATACTACAGGGGAAATTGAGACACAGGCGCTACCGTCGCTGCTGCACCCGCCGCCACACCTGCAAATGGGAATCAACCAAAATCAGAGCTCACTACGCCCCGGGCTCAGAGAGAATGTGGCTTCAGAACTTAGCCTCTACGTCCACAACAGCTCCGTTTAAGCACCAAAGGAGACACCATTGAGGGCAGACTCTCCACCCGCAGCCATCTCAGCATGCCCACAACCTTCCCAGCACACCTGCCATGCTGGTGAGGAGCTGGCACGGCGCCATCCGTTAACGGCCCCTGCGAGTCCTCCCTCAGCCACCACATGGCCGAGCCGAAAGCTCCTGCCACTGCCGCCATGTGAACTTTAAAACTACAGTGGAAATTGAACCACAGGAGCGACCATCACTGACACACCCGCCACCGCCACCCACCACTGCTGCCGCGAATAAAGGAAATCCACCGAGAACAGAGCTCACTACACCCTGGGCTCAGGGAGTGGGCGGCCTTAGAACTTAGCCTCCGTGTCCACAGTTGCTCTGGTTCCGCACCGAAGAAGACACCTTTGAGGGCGGTCTATCTGCCTGCAGTCATCTCTGCCCGCCTGCAACCATCCAGCCTGCCTGCCGTGATAGCAAAGAGCTAGCGTGGCCCCTCCAATACACAACCCCAGTGCCCCAGAGGGGCCAAGTGCCCAGGGTGAGCCGTGTGTCCCAGGGGGCTGTGTTTCCCAGGGGGCCAAGTGCCCCGGGTGAGCCATGTGTCCCAGGGGGCTGTGTGCCCTGGTGAGCCATTTGTCCCTGGGGGCCGTGTGCCCCGGTTGAGCCGTGCATCCCAGGTTGCCCTGTGTCCCAGGGGGCCGTGTGCCCCGGATGAGCTGTGTGTCCCATGGGTCGTGTGCCCTGGGAGAGCCGTGTGTCCCAGGGGAAGGAGTGGGTCCCAGCGGGAGGGCAGTGAGAACCAGAGGAGGAGCGGACTCTATTCATGTGGTCCTGAGATAGTCACCATAAAACAAGCAGACTGCCAAATGAGGAGCGGATTCTATTCATGTGATCCTGAGATAGTCACCATAAAACAAGCAGATTGTCAAATGACAACGGGGAGGGGAAGGAGACCTGGGGGGAGATAGGAGAACAACTGAAGGACTGGTATGCATGCATATAAGTACAACCAACAAACACAGAACTCTGGGGAGGGAGGGCATGAATGGGAGGTGTGGGGGGCAATGGTAAGATATGTATACATATAATACCTTAATAAAAAAATTGAGGGGGGACAAAAAAGAAACATCGATGAGAGAGGAACACCAATCAGCTGCCTCCTGCATACCCCCTATTTGGGACCCCTGAATCCGCAGGCAGACACTCTATCCACTGAGCCAAACTGGTTAGGGCTCTAGGATTCTCTTGTTCCTGAAGCTCTAAACCACCCTGTCAATGCAACTGTCCTGAGACTGTTATATTGAATGCTCTGGAAGATAATCCCATCTGAACCTGTTTTCCCGACATTCCAGCTCAGGAGCCAAACATGTGAAGATGCTATCTGGAAGACTGAGTCCTCCACCCACAGTTGCTCCAGTCCTCAGCTATTACTCATCCCCAAACATCTCTGCTTTCTGTATTTTGAACCCATGAAACCTCTTGAATAAAACGGTTGTTTTTTAACACCACTAAAAATAAATAAATAAATAAATAAATAAATAAATAAATAGATAAATAAATAAATAAATGAAATGTATCTTCTTCTCTGAGTAACATCCCGCACTGGGCTTCCAATGCCATATCCCTGCTTGTCTCCATGCAGCATGTCCTCCAGTGCCCTAGGATCTGCAAGAACAATTGCTTTTCTACAGCTAACACAGTGAACTAGTGGCCGGTGCATGGATTCATGCACATTGAAAGGAAATTAGTTAGAAGGTGACCAGTGGGGTGGGACTGGGTGAGATGGGCTGGACACGCCATGGGGCCAACTTTCCGTGATCCCTCCCTGGCCAGCGCACCTGGGGCAGTGCCACAGCTCCAAAGGTGTTTACCGTAACCACAGCTCAACAGTAAACCAGATTCAGGGCTGACAGTGCCCCAAAAACAACATAACCCATGTGTTCCAACTCACCCTCAGGTGGGAACGTATGCAAAGGTGACTGGGGTCCCTCAGCCAGAGAACTGGACTTATACGGGTTGCCCACAGTACTTAATTAAAATTGACCGAGCATAAACTAAACACAGAAACAAGAGTTAGAATGCATGAATCCCAAGGTTTATTTACCTGAGTGCTGCTGGTTTCCAGAAGCCTAGGCAGGTCACTTGGAGATCCGCTCCGACAGACACACACACTGGACAGGAACACACTGCAGCAGCGTAACCATCAGGAATGAGGCCTCAGAGGTTTGGCTCACAGGCAGAGTTTCATGCAGTATTTCAAACAGGAAGAAGGGAGTGGAGAGAGCATGTCGGGTGGAGGGTTCCTTCGTGCCCTTCTTTTATGGCCAATTCTGGGTAGTCCCTCGTTCCTTCTGGGTGCAACCAATGGGTCTTCAGTGTGTGCTATTGGGGGGGTCTCCAGGTACTTTTTGCCTCGGTTTCCAAACTTTACAGATAAACACTTGTTAGGGTGTCCACACAGTTACAACTTTCCAGATAAGCACATGTTAGGGTGTTAGGGGCTCAAAGTCGGTCTTAAAACTCAAGTTTTACAAAATGGATTCAAGTCACACTAAATGGAGTTATATTAAGCTTAAAACACATTTCAAATAATTTCTTTTACTTAAAATAGAATCAGAATAAGATCAGAAATACAATTCACACTAAAACTATAAATCACTCATAAAAGTAAATGCTTTCACTCCTATTTTAAATCACACAAATAATTATTCTCATACTGTTTTAAATCCTTAAAATATAAACCAAACATCACATTAATATAATTATAACATTCCACCCGGTGATTCCCACTGAATTAAGTTCAAAGGAATCAATAAGTCAAAGTAAGTAAATCATAGAAATCAGGGTAAAAGGGGTGTATCACATGGGATTGTTTTGGGGTCTTAGAGCACAAAAACCTCTTAAAACCTTAACAATCAAAGAAAGTAAAATTAATATAAGAATGAAAATGGCAATTTCCTTGACTAAAGTCCAAGCTGAATATAAGGAAGAAAGTCCATGTTGAATCCACACAACAGGGTTAATGAAATTCCAATCAGGTGTGCAGGGTTAGTTCTCCATGGAGGTAGGAAGGGGTCTGTCCATCTGCAGTTCTTGTGGAGTTTGGCTTGGAGTTCCTTCGAAATGAGTGTTGCTGAGTTTGCTTCATAGACGAGATGAGGAAGGTTGTCCTTACTCACTGAAGCTGCTTGTAAAGTTTCCTTAACCAAGGGTTCTAGGGGTTGTAACTTGAACAAAGAATCATTAAGCATAGGAGGTGCAATGTAATGTTTAGTTTGAAGGGTAGGAGATAGTGGAAGATCAGGGGAAAAGTATAGAGAAGTTTTGGTATCAAAATTAGTATAGCGCATTTTGACATTGAAGGTGATATTAATGGTATTAGCAATAAATGTACAATTAGATTGGAAATTGTAATATTGATTGGTTTGAGTAGTATGACCATAAACAGATATTGGTAAAATGTGCCACAAAGTTATGTTGTCACAAATTATGAACTAGAGGTCCTGGGGAGTGAGATATCAGAGTCAAAGGTAGAATGTCCAATTGTAGATAATCAAAGGCAATAGAGACTTGGTCCCTGCGAGAGGGCGGGCGTGCGGGCAGGGTGGAGGGTGGAGGGTGCTGAGGGCTCTGCGGGCTCTGCGGGCCCAGAGTCCCGGCGCGGGCTCCCCCAGTCCATGGCCATACCACCCTGAACACGCTGGATCTCATCTAATCTCAGAAGCTAAGCAGGGTCTGATCTGGTTAGTACTGGGATGGGAGACCGCCTGGGAATACCTGGTGCCATAGGCTTTTGCTTTGGCTCGGCTGGGGAGGAGCAGGACTTCTGCTACCAGCCCCAGCCTCCCTTTGGCAGCCTGGGTGGGTGGGTGGGGGGAACCTCCCATCGGATCTCAGCCCCAACTCCCGGAGTGCCCTCCCCCGCACCCCCCCCCCCGCGCCCCGCCCTGCCCTCCAAAGATGGGAAAAGGGCTCTCCCTTGCTCACTCGCGCCTTTCCAGCAGCAGCAGCACCCCACCATGTCCCAGGGTAACGCGTGCTCCATTCTCCCGCACCGCTGGAAGCCCCCCCCCCCTGGCGCTCAGGGCGGGGGGGGGGGGGCAACAGGGAGGAGTCTGACACACTGACAGGGGGAACAGGCTGCAGCGGGTTTGGCTCAGTGGACAGAGCACAGGCCTGTGGATTGGAAGGGTCGCGGGTTCCATTGGGTTCAAGGGCACTTAACTCCCTTGCAGGCTGGATCCCTCCCTGCCCCCTCAGGGCGCCTGCGGGAGGCAACCAATCCAAGTGTCTCCCTCACATCCATGTTTCTCTCTGCCTCTCCAGGCCTCTTCCACTCCCCCTAAGAATCAATGGGAAAATACCCTGCCAGAGGATTCAGACACATACGGATGGATGGATGGATGGATGGATGGATGGATGTGGAACAGGTGAACACTCTAGTGGAAATCTTACATCTGGCTCTCCTTGGGCATCATCCCATGGGCACACAGCAGCCTCCGTACCCACCCTCAACTCTGGGCCCACTCTGACTGCCCTGCCCGGGGTCCTGCCTCAAGCACCCGGACAAGGTTTGGAAGGAGTTGGACTGGTCCAGCTGAGTCTCCCCAACCTCGTCATAATCTCCAGGGGAGAGCTCTGAGAGGCACCGCCTGGAGTCCGGGTCCTTAGCCTAAAGTGCCTGGGTCTCCCCACAGTAGGGAAAACCCCTTACATAAAGTCATTTCCCCTCACCTGATGGCACACAGGGCTGTTTGGATTGACTTGCAGCCACGAAGGAGTAACAAGACCCCGCCACGCCTAGGATTTCCAGAGGGTAGGGGCGCTTGGTCCCCAGCACTCACTTCCTGGTGTGCCCCTCAGGACCTCACATAGGCACCAGAGAGACCCAGCAAACCAGCCCTCCTGCACTTTCTTGCACCCCTGCACACACTGCCACAGGCACACACACACGCACATCCACACGCACGTACACAGTGGCAAGGACGCATAGGATGACGTCGAGTGCTGCCGGCCCTGGCCTCCCTGGGATGGGCCGGCGCTAGGCTGCCTTGCCTTACCCGAGGCTGCACACTGCCGAGTGACAGCAGGCATCGGAGGGGAGACCAGGGCCACTGTGTGCGGTGAGCGAGACAGCTGTTGTGGGAAGGTCTTCCAAAGACACCCCACCCCCTGAGACCACCTGCAGACCACCTGCAGACCACCTGCAGACCAGCTCTCTCCCCAGACCTGAATCCAGCCAAGTGAGGGGAGAGGGGCCTGTCTCCGGGATGCAAGGTTGCCTGGTGACCAGAGTTCTACATTCCGTACTGTCCTGTGACCTCAAGGGTGCAAGGCTCTACGGCCAGTATGCTTTCCTTTAAGCAGGCTGACCTGCAGACCCCTCAGGGCTTTGGACTTCTGCCAAAGCAAGAGCCTACAAGAGCCCTAAGGACACCCGAGGGATGATGCGGGAAACCATTTTCTGGAGACCTGTTCAGGTGTCCCTGACTTCAAACCCGCCAGCCCTGCGGGCGGTGGGCGGTGGGCGGTGGGCCGTGTACCGGATGGGATGCACACACTCAGAGGTGGCCAGAGTCTAAGGCGGACTGCTTGGCTGTGGCCTGAACAGCCACTTCCAACAGGCCTGGCTCTCAGCACCCACCGTGATCCTGGCCGAGTGCCAGTGCTCTGGGCCCCCTTGACAAGTGTCCACCCGTAGGTACACGTCGGTCCGGCCCTGGCCGCTGCCTTGCCACCTGCACGTATTTTTGGCTCCCACCAAGCCTTTCCCCATTGACTGGCTTCCCCAGGAGAGGAAGCTGCGCTGGGGAGGTGAAGAGGAGGAAATCGCTAGAAGAGCCCAGTTGAGGAGGGCGCCCCCTTCTGGCTACGCGGCACATCGCACCCCCACCTGAGGAGGGCAGCTGGCTTGCTGCAGGTGGGAGGGAGGGAGGCAGCTGAGGGCTCAGCGGGGAGAGGTGTGGTCCCTGCCTGCCTGGGGAGGGCGGGCGGGGCGGGGGGCGCAGGGTGGAGAGCGCTGAGGGCCCTGAGCCCCGGGGGGTGGGGGGCATCCTGGGGGTGGCCGCGGGGCTCAGCGGACCCACAGTCCCAGCGGCGCAGGCTCTTGAGGCGCCCGGAGGCCAGCTCCCCCATCTACAGCCATAACACCCTGAACTCGCCAGATCTTCTCTGATCTCCGAAGCTAAGCAGGGTCTGGCCTGGTTAGTACTTGGATGGGAGACCACATGGGAATACCGGGTGCCATAGGCATTTGCTTTTGCTTTGGCTCCTGGGAGGAGCGGGCAGGGCTTTTTGCTGCCGGCCCCAGCCTCCCTTTTGACGGCCTGGGTGGGGCAGGGGCAGGGGGGGGGGACCTCCTGTCTGAACTAAGCCCCGACCCCTGGAGTGCCCTCCCCCGCACCCCCTTCTACAGCATTCCTGAAGTCTTCTACTCCACAGAAATCTTGAAATACTCCATTGCACATCATTCTAGAAATCCTCTATTACGATGAATTCTGTAAGTCTCCTCTCCCTCAGAATTCTACAAATCCCCTATTCCACAGAATTCTAAAAGTTCTCGCTTCTTATGAGTTCTTAAAATCCCATATTCTATGGAGTTGTAGGAATCTATTCCCCACAATTCTAAAAATCTATTATTTCACAGAATTCTAGTAATCACCTCTTCCACAGAATTCTAGAAGACATCTTTTCCTCCCAATTCTAGAAATCCCCTAGTTTATAGAATTCTAGATGTCTTATCATCTCAGAATCCTAGAAATTTCCTATTGCACAGAATTCTAGAATTACACTATTCCACAAAATTCTATAAATCCTTTCTATCTCATTTCTAGGAGTACCCTATTCTACTTATTCTAGAAATCCTCTTTCACAGAATTCTACAAGTAATCTCCTCCACAGAATTCTAGAAATATCCTACTCCACAAAATTCTAAATATCCTCTTGTCCACAGAATTCTAGAGTTGTCTCTTTTCCGAATTCTAGAAATCCCCTCTTCTACAGCATTCCTGAAGTCTTCTATTCTACACAAATCTTGAAATCCTCTATTTCACAGCATTCTAGAAATCCTCTATTACGCAGAATTTTGTAAGTCTCCTTTCCCTCTGAATTCTACAAACCCCCTATTCCACAGAATTCTGAAAGTCCTACCTTCCTATGAATTCTACAAATCCCCTTTTCTACAGAATTCTAGAAATCTACACCCCCCAATTCTAAAAATCTATTATTTCACGGAATTCTAGAAATCACCTCTTCCACAGAATTCTAGAAGACCTCCTTTCTTCCCAATTCTAGAAATCCCCTATTCTGTGGAATTCTACAAGTCCTGTCGTCTTGGAATCCTAGAAATTTCCTATTCCACAGAATTCTAGAATTACGCTATTCCACAGAATTCTATAAGTCTTTCCTTTCTCATTTCTAGCGGTACCATATTCTACAGTATTCTACAAATCCTCTTTCACAGAATTCTATGACTAATCTCTTCCACAGAATTCTAGAAACCTCCTACTCCACAAAATTCTAATGATCCTCTTGTCCACAGCATTCTAAAGTCCTCTCTTTTTCCGAATTCTAGAAATCCCCTCTTCTACAGAATTCCTGAAGTCTTCTACACCACAGAAATCCTAAAATCCTGTATTGCACATTGTTCTAGTAATCCTCTATTACACAGAAGTCTGTAGGTCTTCTCTCCCTCTGAATTCTACTAATCCCCTATTCCTCAGAATTCTAAAAGTCCTCGCTTCCTATGAATTCTTAAAATCCCCTAGTCTACGGAATTGTAGAATTCTATTCCCCACAATACTAAAAATCTACTATTTCACAGAATTCTAGAAATCACCTCTTCCACAGAATTCTAGAAGACCTCCTTTCCTCCCAATTATTGAAATCCCCTATTCTTTGGAATTCTAGTTCTCCTGTCATCTCAGAATCCTAAAAATTTCCTATTGCACAGAATTCTAGAATTACGCTATTCAACAGAATTCTATAAGTCCTTTCTTTCTTATTTCTAGCATTACCCTATTCTACAGTAATCTAGAAATCCTCTTGCACAGAATTGTACAAGTAACCTCCTCCACAGAAGTCTAGACATCTCATAGTGCACAAAATTCTAAAAATCCTCTTGTGCACAGAATTCTAGAAGTCCTCTCTTTTTCCGAAGTCTAGAAATCCCCTCTTCTACAGCATTCCTGAAGTCTACTACTCCACAGAAATCCTAAATCCTCTATTGCATAGCATTCCAGTAGTCCTCTATTACACAGAAGTCTGTAAGTCTTCTCTCCCACTTAATTCTACTAATCCCCTATTCCACAGAATTCTAAAAGTCCTCCCTTCCTCTGAATTCTAAAATCCCATATTCTATGGAGTTGTAGAAATCTATTCCCCACAATTCTAAAAATCTATTATTTCACAGAATTCTAGAAATCACCTCTTCCACAGAATTCTAGAAGACATCTTTTCCTCCCAATTCTAGAAATCCCCTAGTCTATAGAATTATAGATGTCTTATCATCTCAGAATCCTAGAAATTTCCTATTGCACAGAATTCTAGAATTACACTATTCCACAAAATTCTATAAGTCCTTTCTATCTCATTTCTAGGAGTACTCTGTTGTACTTATTCTAGAAATCCACTTTCACAGAATTCTACAAGTAATCTCCTCCACAGAATTCTAGAAATATCCTACTCCACAAAATTCTAAATATCCTCTTGTCCACAGAATTCTAGAGTCCTCTCTTTTCCGAATTCTAGAAATCCCCTCTTCTACAGCATTCCTGAAGTCTTCTATTACACAGAAATCTTGAAATCCTCTATTTCACAGGATTCTAGAAATCCTCTCACACAGAATTTTGTAAGTCTCCTCTCCCTCTTAATTCTACAAATCCCCTATTCCACAGAATTCTAAAGGTCCTCCCTTCCTCTGAATTCTAAAATTCCCCTTTTCTATGGAATTCTAGAAATCTATTCCCCACAATTCTAAAAATCTGTAATGTCACAGAATTCTAGAAACGAACTCGTCGACATAATTCTAGAAGACCTCCTTTCCTCCCAATTCTAGAAATCCCATATTCTGTGGAATTCTTGATGTCCTGTCATCTCAGAATCCTAGAAATTTCCTATTCCACAGAATTCTAGAATTACGCTATTCCACAGAATTCTATAAGTCTTTTCTTTCTCATTTCTAGCAGTACCCTATTCTCCTTATTCTAGAAATCCTCTTTCACAGAATTCTATGACTAATCTCTTCCACAGAATTCTAGAAATCTCCTACTCCACAAAATTCTAAAAATCCTCTTGTCCACAGAATTCTAGAGTCCTCTCTTTCTCAAATTCTATAAATCTCATCTTCTACAGCATTCCTGCAGTCTTCTCCTCCAAATAAATCCTAAAATCCTCTATTGCACAGAGTTCTAGTAATCCTCCATTATGCAGAAGTCTGTAAGTCTTCTCTCCCTTTGAATTCTACAAATCCCCTATTCCACAGAATTCTGAAAGTCCTACCTTCCTATGAATTCTTAAAATCCCCTATTCTCCAGAATTCTAGAAATGTATTCCTCACAATTCTAAAAATCTATTATTTCACAGAATTCTAAAAATCACCTCTTCCACAGAATTCTAGAAGACCTCTTTTCCTCCCAATTCTAGAAATCCCCTAGTCTATAGAATTCTAGATGTCCTATCATCTCAGAATCCTAGAAGTTTTCTATTGCACAGAATTCTAGAATTACACTATTCCACAGAATTCTATAAGTCCTTTCTATCTCATTTCTAGCGTTACCCTATTCTAATTATTCTAGAAATCCTCTTTCACAGAATTCTACAAGTAATCTCCACCATAGAATTCTAGAAATCACCTCTTCCACAGATTTCTAGAAGACCTCCTTTACTCCCAATTCTAGAAATCCCCTATTCTGTGGAATTCTAGATGTCCTGTCATCTCAGAATCCTAGAAATTTCCGATTCCACAGAATTCTAGAATTACGCTATTCCAGAAAATTCTATAAGTCTTTGCTTTCTCATTTCGAGTGATACCCTATTCTACTTATTCTAGATATCCTCTTTCACAGAATTCTATGACTAATCTCTTCCACAGTATAATAGAAATCTCCTACCTCACAAAATTCTAAAAATCCTCTTGTACACAAAATTCTAGAGTCCTCATTTTCTCCAAATTCTAGAAATCCCCTCTTCTACAGCATTCCTGAATTCTTCTACGCCACTGAAATCCTAAAATCCTCTATTGCAAATTGTTCTAGTAATCCTCTATTACACAGAAGTCTGTAAATCTGCTCTCCTTCTGAATTCTACTAATCCCCTATTCCACAGAATTCTGAAAGTCCTCCCTTCCTCTGAATTCTAAAATCCCCTATTCTCCAGAATTCTAGAAACGTATTCCTGACAATTCTTAAAATCTTTTATTTCACAGAATTCTAGAAATCTCCTCTTCCACAGAATTCTAGAAGACCTCTTTTCCTCCCAATTCTAGAAATCCCCTAGTCTATAGAATTCTAGATGTCCTATCATCTCAGAATCCTAGAAATTTCCTATAGCACAGAATTCTAGAATTACACTATTCCACAGAATTTTATAAGTCCTTTCTATCTCATTTCTAGCAGTACCCTATTCTACAGTAATCTAGAAATGCTCTTTCACAGAAGTCTACAAGTAATCTCCTAGACAAAATTCTAAAAATCCTCTTGTCCACAGAATTCTAGAGTCCTCTCTTTTCTGAATTCTAGAAATCCCCTCTTCTACAGCATTCCTGAAGTCTTCTACACCACAGAAATCCTAAAATCCTCTATTGCACATTGTTCCAGTAATCCTCTGTTACACAGAAGTCTGTAAGTCTTCTCTACCTTTGAATTCTACTAATACCCTATTCCTCAGAATTCTAAAAGTCCTTCCTTCCTATGAATTCTTAAAATCCCCTATTCTATGGAATTGTAGAAATCTATTCCCCACAATACTAAAAATCTATTATTTCACAGAATTCTAGAAATCACCTCTTCCACAGAATTCTAGAAGACCTCCTTTCCTCCCAATTATTGAAATCCCCTATTCTTTGGAATTCTAGTTCTCCTGTCATCTCAGAATCCTAAAAATTTCCTATTCCTCAGAATTGTAGAATTACGCTATTCAACAGAATTCTATAAGTCCTTTTTTTTTTATTTCAAACGGATTTATCATACATATACCATGCTTGCATAAACACTAAGAAATCTCTAAATAGCAATTCTTAGATGATTATCAAGCTGCATTCTGGCCCCAATTTATTTTAGGTTTAAAAGGGAGCAGGCAAATAATTTAACATTCATATTTTTTCATGAATACCTGAAGAAAGGACATTAAACTGTATAGATTTTCAATCAATTATGAATAAGAATATTTCTATTGTACTTTTAAAAACTGGGTTACAAAGACCTCATATTTGTCTAGTGGCAAGAGCCTGAAGGTTTCCTGAGTTTTGCCACTTGTATCAGGACAATAGGGTCTGAAGAAGAAAAGCTAGTGAAGCATCATTGATAATAATCCTTATCATGGTTAAGAAATGGTCATACTTAAGCAGAAGAAATTTTCTATAATTTCTAAAACAAGCATTATTTTTTATTTAGTATGGAACTTGAATATGATTTCCATCTAAATGAAAACTTGAATATTGGCATAACTGGAAAACTCAAATACGATTGTCTCGTTCTTTTTTTAAAATTTATTAAAGTATTATCTGTGTACATAGCTTACTATTGCCCCCCCCCTCCCAGAGATGCCCTCCCTCCTCAGAGTTTTGTGTCCATTGGTTGTTCTTATATGCAAGCATACCAGTCCTTTGGTTGATCTCTTATCTCCCCCAGATCTCCCTACCCTCCCCCCCCCGCTGTCATTTGACAGTCTGCCTGTTGTTTTACTGTCACTATATCTATCTTTCTGTTCATTTGTTTATAATGTTCTTTAATATCCATAAATGAGTGAGGTCATGTAGTGTTTCTCTTTCATTGACTGACTTATTTCACTCAGCATGATGCTCTCCAATTCCATCCAGGTTTTAGTTTTTGCCCATTGAGTATGATGTTTGCTGTGGGTTTATCATATATAGCTTTTATTATGTTGAGGTATGATCCTTGTACTCCCATCTTGTTGATAGTTTTTATCAGGAAAGGATGTTGGATTTTGTCAAATGCCTTTTCTGCATCAATTGATATGACTATATGATTTTTAACTTTCAGTTTGTTTATGTGATGTATCACGTTTATTGATTTGCGGATATTGTACCATCCTTGCATTCCGGGAATAAATCTTACTTGGTCATAGTGTATGATCTTTCTGATGTTCTGTTGGAGCCTATTTGCTAGAATTTTTTTTGAGGATTTTGGCATCTATGTTAATGAGGGATACTGGCCTGTAATTCTCTTTCATTGTGTTATCTTTACCTGGTTTTGGTATTAGGGTGATGCTGGCTTCATAGAAGGAGTTTGGAAGTGTTCCTCCCTCTTGAATTTTTTGGAATATTCTGAGGAGGATAGGTTTCAGTTCTTCCTTGAATGTTTGGTAAAATTCTCCTGTAAAGCCATCAGGCCCTGGGCTTTTGATTGCTGAAAGCTTTTTGATGACTGTTTCAATTTCTTTCCAAGTAACTGGTCTATTGAGATTTTTAGATTCTTCCTGATTGAGTTTTGGAAGGTTATATTTTTCTAGGAATATGTCCATTTCCTCCAGGTTGTCCAGTTTGTTCGTAGTATTTTGTAACAATCCTTTGTATTTCGGTGGGGTCTGTTGTTATTTCACCTCTTTCATTTCTGATCTTGTTTATTTGGGTCCTCTCTCTTTGTTTCTTGGTTAGCCTGGCTAGAGGTTCATCAATCTTGTTTATTCTTTCAAAGAACCAGCTCTTGGTTTTGTTGATTTTATGTATTGTTTCTTTGGTCTCTATGTCATTTATCTCCACTCTGATTTTTGTTATTTCCTTCCTTCTGCTTACACTGGGTTTTTCCTGTTGCTCTTTTTCTAACTGTTTGAGTTGTAGAGTTAGATAATTTGTTACCGTTTTTTCTAGTCTTTTAGAATAGGCTTGCAGAGATATGAACTTCCCTCTCAAGATTGCTTTTGCTGTGTCCCATAGATTTT
Source organism: Vespertilio murinus (assembly GCA_963924515.1). Taxonomy (NCBI): domain Eukaryota; kingdom Metazoa; phylum Chordata; class Mammalia; order Chiroptera; family Vespertilionidae; genus Vespertilio; species Vespertilio murinus. Next base: position 74,708,053 of record OZ004712.1, read on the forward strand.
GGATTGTTGTGTTTTCATTGTCATTTGTTGCCATGATGTTTTTAATTTCTTCTTTGATTTCCCTGGTGTCCCATTCCTTGTTCAATAGCATGCTATTCAGTTTCCATGTGTTTGATTTCCTTGGATTATTTTTATTGTAGTTGATTTCCAATTTTATGCCACTATGATTTGAGAAGATGCTTGATATGATTTCTATCTTCTTGAATTTGAAGAGACTTTGCCTATGTCCCAGCATATGATCTATCTTTGAAAATGACCCATGTGCACTTGAGAAGGATGTGTATTCTGTGGCTTTGGGGTGAAATGTTCTGAAGATGTCGATTAATTCCATCTGGTCAAGTGTGTCATTTAGCGTTGATGTTTCTTTGCTGATTTTTTTGTTTAGATGATTTGTCCAAATGTGACAGTGGGGTATTAAAATCTCCTACTATGATTGTATTGATATTAATCTCTCCCTTAATGTATTCCAGCAGTTTTTTTTTTATGTATTTGGGTTCTCCTGTATTGGGTACATATATGTTTACCAGGGTTATTTCTTCTTGTTGGATTGCTCCCCTTGGTATTATGAAGTGGCCTTCATTGTCTCTTCATATGTCCTTCACTTTGAGATCTAATTTGTCAGATATAAGTATTGCTACCCCAGCCTTTTTTTCATTTCCGTTTGCCTGGAAAATCTTTTTCCATCCCTTCACCCTCAGCCTGTGTGCATCTTTTTTTCTGAAGTGTGTTTCTTGTAGACAGCACATATATGGGTCTTGCTTTCTTATCCAATCTGTTACCCTATGTCTTTTGATTGGAGCGTTTAAACCATTTACATTTAAAGTTATTATTGATAAGTAGGTATTTGATGCCACTTTTATTCTATCCCCCTGTGTTCCTTCTTCGCTTCCTATTTCTTTATTTTTACAGTAGACCCTTTAGCATTTCTTGCATTGCTGGTTTGTTGGAGATAAATTCCTTTAGTCTGTTTTTGTCAGTGAAGCTCCTGATTACACCTTCAATTTTGATTGACAGCCTTGCAGGGTACAGTATTCTTGGGTTCAGACCCTTCCTTTGCATGACTTTGTATATGTCATCCCATTCCCTTCTGGCCTGATGAGTTTCTATTGAGAAATCAGTTGCAAGTCTGATGGGGGTTCCTTTATATGTAACTTTTTGTCTCTCTCTGGCTGCTTTTAAGATTCTGGTTTTGTCAATGTTTTTTGCCAGTTTAATTATGATGTGTCTGGGTGTTGATCTTTGGGGGTTCATTTTGTTGGGGACTCTTCAAGCATCTTGGATTTGTGTTGGTTTTTTCTGCTCTATCTCAGGAAATTTTTTGTCATTATTTCTTGAAATACTTTTTCCATATCTTGCTCAGTTTCCTTTCCTTCTGGGACCCCTATTATTCTAATATTGTTTTGTTTTGTATTGTCCCAAAGCTCCCATAGGCTCTCCTCCTGTTTTTTTTTTTTTTTTTGTAGCAGCTGCTCTAATTGGGTATTTTTTTCCATCTTATCTTCTAGCTCACTGATGCGGTCCTCTGCTTCTTCTAGTCTACTCTTGATGTTTTCTATTGAGTTCTTCATAGAAGCGATGTCATTTTTCATTTCTTCTTGGGTCACCTTCATTTCCTCTTGGTTCTTCGTCAGATCCTCTTGGTTCTTCTTCATTTCCTCTTGGGTCTTACTCATATTGTCAAATTTGTCTTCCATTCTTTTTAGCCATCCCATGATCATTGCTCTGAATTCTTGCTCTGGTAGGTTGCTTGCCTCTAAATCGTTTACTTCCTTTTCTGGTGATGGCTGGTTTTCTTTCATAGGTGGGTTGTTTCTTAGCCTCCCCATGTTCTTTTTAGGATGCCTGTTTATGTAGTTCTCTCTCTCCTGCTTAGATTTAAAGGTATAAAATACAACACAACCAGGTACAACACACAAGGCACTGAACATAAAAGCGTTTGCAATATTAATATACTCCAATAATGGTGACTAGAACCCAGCTAACTAAATCATACAATGAAATAAAAAGAGTAAGCAAACCAATCTTACAAAAAAGCATAAAACTTTGATATAGTTAGCATTTAGGATACAACTACAAAGGGGTAGAGAGAAGGATTTTTTTTTCTTAGGACAGCGACAAGGTAGGTGGAATGGGCTTGGAGTAGGGGGTTGGGAGTTAAATATACACAGGAGAGGTGAAATTTCAGGAGGGGGTAAATAGAAAAAATAGGGAAAATCTAGAGCAGTAAAGAGTTAAGATAAGCAGGACAACAAAGGGAAAGGGTTAGGAAGAGAGTGATGGCATAAAGGTAGGGTTGAGTTAGAATAGAGCATTGGAGAAGGAAAGTCTGTTGAATAGTAATCCCAAAGGGGAAAAAAAGATAAAAGAAAAAAAAAGAAAGAAAAAAAGTATATAATATGGCCCTTAAAAGATAATGATAAAAATAAACAAAAGAAAATAAGATAAAAAAGAAAAAAAGGGCAAAATAGTAGTAATAATAATATTGATTACATATAAAAGTGAATTAATTAAAAAGGTAAAATCAAGTGAGGAAAGAGGAAAAAAAATCTTCTTAAGTAAACTTTGCAACTAATGTAACTTAAAAAACAAAACAAAAACAGAGGGAGACGCACGCTCTCCTTGGCCATGCAGTGCGGGAGGGCTTCCCATTGATTCTTAGCGTGAGTGGAAGAGGCCCGGAGAGGCAGAGAGAAACATGGATGTGAGCATGACCCTTGGATTGGTTGCCTCCCGCAGGCACTCTGAGGGAGCAGGGAGGGATCCAGCCTGCAAGGGAGGTAAGTGCCCTTGACCCCAATGGAACCTGCGACCCTTCTAATCCACTGGCCTGTGCTCTGTCCACGGAGCCAAACCCGCTGCAGCCTGTTCCCCCTGTCAGTGTGTCACACTCCTCCCTGTGGTCCCCCGCCCCCCGGGACCCCCGCCCCTGCCCAGAGCCCCGGGGGCTTCCAGCGGTGCGGAAGAAAGGAGCACATGCGACCCTGCGAGGGCAGCGGGGTGCTGCCACAGGAAATGCCCAAGGGAGCTAGAGCCCTGTTCCCATCTTTGGAGGGCGGGAAGGGACGCGGAGGTGCAGTGGAGAGCTCTCCGGGGGTTGGGGCTGAGTTCAGACAGGAGGTTCCCCCAGCCCAGGCCCCACCCAGGCCTCCAAAAGGGAGGCTGGGGCTGGCAGCGAAAAGCCCCGCCCGCTCCCCCCCCCCCCCAAAAGCAAAAGCAAAAGCCTATGGCACCCGGTATTCCCAAGGGGTCTCCTATCCAAGTACTAACAAGGATCTACCCTGCTTAGCTTCTAAAATCAGACAAGATCAGGCGTGTTCAGGGTGGTATGGCTGTAGACTAGGGAGCAGGCCTCCGGGCACCTCAAGAGCCTGCGCCACCGGGACTGTGGGCCCTCAGAGCCCCGCGGCCACCCCTACTACCCCCTGGGCTCAGCGACCTCAGTGCTCTAGGCCCTCAGCCCTCAGCCCTGCCCGCCCTCTCTCAGGCAGGGAGGCAGGGACCACACCTCTCCCCGCTGAGCCTTCAGCTGCCTCCCTCCCTCCCACCGGCAGCAAGCCAGCTTCCCTCCTCAGGTGCGGGTGCGATGTGCCGCGTAGCCAGAAGGGGGCGCCCTCCTCAACTGGGCTCTCCTAGGGATTCCTCCTCTTCACCTCCCCAGCGTAGCCTCCTCTCCTGGGGAAGCCAGTCAATGGGGGAAGGCTTAGTGGTGTACAAGAATAGGTGCACGTGCCAAGGCAGCGCCCAGGGCCAGTCAGACCTGTACCTACAGGTGGACACTTCTCAAGGGGCCCAGAGCACTGGCACTCGGCCAGGATCACGGTGGGTGCTGAGAGCCAGGCCTGTTGAAAGTGGCCGTTCAGGCCACAGCAAAGCAGCCCTTATTAGAATCTGGCCACCTCTGTGTGTGTTCATCCCATCTAGTACACGGCCCACCGCCCACGACCCACCGCCCACCGCTCACCCCCCGCAGGGCTGGCGGGTTTGAAGTCAGGGACACCTGCCCAGGTCTCCAGAAAATGGTTTCCTGCCTCATCCCTCAGGTGTCCTTAGGGCTCTTGTAGGCTTTTACTTTGGCAAATGTCCAAAGCCCTGAGGGGTCAGCAGGTCAGCCTGCTTAAAGGAAAGCATACTGGCCGTAGAGATTTGCACCCTTGAGGTCACTCGCTCAGTCACAGGACAGTATGGAATGTATACCTCTGGTCATCAGGCAACCTTGCATCTGGGAGACAGGTCCCTCTCCCCTCACTTGGCTGGATTCAGGTCTGGGGAGAGAGCTGGTCTACAGGTGGTCTCAGGGGGTGAGGTGTCTTTGGAAGAGCTTCCCACAACAGTTGTCTAGCTCACCGCACACAGTGGCCGTGGTCTCCCCTCCGAGGCCTGCTGTCACTTGGCAGTGTGCAGCCTCAGGTAAGGCATGCCAGCCTAGCCCCAGCCCATCCCAGGGAGGCCAGGGCCGGGAGTATCCGAGGTCATCCTGTGGGTCCTTGCCACTGCGTACTTGCGTGTGGATGTGCATGTGCGTGTGCCTGTGGCAGTGTGTGCTGGGGTGCAAGAAAGTGCAGGAGGGCTGGTTTGCTGGGTCTCTCCAGTGCATATGTGAGGTCCTGGGGGGCACAAGAGGAAGTGAGTGCTGGGGATCAAGCGCCCCTACCCTTTGGAAATCCTAGGCGAGGCGGGGTCATGTTACTCCTTCCTGGCTGCAAGTCAATCCAGACAACCCTGTGTGCCACCAGGTGAGGGGAAATTCCTTCATGTAAGGGTTAGGGTTGTTTACCTCTCATACTTCTTGAAGTACTCAGATACTGTTGTACAGGTCGATGAAGAGGTTTTGTGAAATTTTTCACCAGCTTTCCCCACCCCACAAACACCAAGTCAGTTCAACAGTTAAAATCAAAGGGAAACAGTACCACATCAAATTCTCAGACTTTTGCATGGTTTTCCCCATGCCAACATTGTGTTACTAGCATCTTACATCCAGTTGAAGACATATTTCTAGTGTAGGACGTACCTTCTAAAATGTTTGGGGCCTGTACTTTTCAATTAGCCATGTTACACTCATGTTCCAGTGAGGGCATCTCTTTCACCTTGAATTCAAAGGCTCATACATGATAACCTCTCCCAGAACCCATATGCTAACCCTAACCCTAGAACCTGAAGCTGGCCCTATCCCTCAAACTGAGTATGCCTTCTAGACCTCACATTGATGGCATCAGAACTCCCAGGTTGGCTCAGGCCCACATAATTATCACCTGGGCTCGTGGGCCTGCTCACCTGACCTTGACCACTTGATGTCAGCACTTCCTGTTACAAAGCTTCTCAGCCTTCTATGAAAAAAGACAAGTCATTGGCACTGAGGTAGACCGGTAACCTATAGCAACCTAGTTTCTCTGATGTTTCAACACCATTCTCCTGTCATTAAAAAATGTGTTGCCGATAGCAAGGGTCTTTGTTGATGTACTCCTTGTGTTTTATGCTCGTTCTTAGGCATTAAGTGAAATTCAGTTTGTGAGTTTCCAGAGTTCTGTTAAGCACCTCCAAGGGTCTGTAGCTGCTTTCATGTGAATTCCAATGTGAAACGACTTTTTTTTTTTACATTACTACCAGCATGGGAAAGAACTATTATTACCCTGTGATGACTATCGTTCCTTTCCAGACCCTTTGAAGGCAAATTCTCAGTATTTTCACATGTTTCTGAGATGGGGAAGTTCCCAAAGGAATGTCCCCTTCAGTGGAACACTCTCTCACATACATTGTCTTGCTGTTATTTGGAGATCTGACAGGTTTTCCATTTTCATACAGGTATCATAAAGGCCTTTTGAGGACTTTATTACTATTTGAACACAAGCTTGGCTATTGTTTACCTCTCTTATTTCTTGAAGTACTCAGATACTGTCATACAGGCCTATGAAGAGGAGTTGTGCCAAAACCGGTTTGGCTCAATGGATAGAGCTTTGGCCTCCATACTGAAAGGTCCCGGGTTCGATTCCGTTCAAGGGCATGTACCTTGGTTGCAGAGACATCCCAAGTAGGGGGTATGCAAGAGGCAGCTGATCGGTGAAACAGTACGACATCAAATTCTCAGCCTTTTACCTGGTTTTCCCAATGCCAACATTGTGTTATTCAGGTATTACATCTAGTTGAACATGTATTTCTAGTGTAGGAAGCACCCTTCTAAAATGTTTGTGGTCTGTAGTTTTCAATTCGCCGAGTTACACTCATGCCCAAGTGAGGGCATCTCTTTCACCCTGAATTCAATGGCTGATACATGATAACCTCTTCCAGAACCCATATGCTAACCCTAACCCTAGCCGTTGAAGCTGGCCCTATCCCTCAAGCTGAGTATGCCCCCTAGACCTCACATTGATGGCATCAGAATTCCCAGGTTGACTCAGGCCCACATAATTATCACCTGGCACGTGGGACTGCTCACCTGGCCCTGACCACTTGATGACTTCAGCACTTCCTGTTTCAAAGCTTCTCAGCCTTCTTTGAAAAAAGACAAGTCACTGGCACTGAGGTAGACTGGTAACCTATAGCAACCTAGTTTCTCTGAAGTTTCAACACCATCATTAAACAATGTGTTGCCAATAACAAGGCTCTTTGTTGATGTAATCTTCCTGTTTTATGCTCGTTCTTAGACATTAATCTAACTTCAGTTTGTGAGTTTCCAGAGTTCTGTTAAGCACCTCCAAGGGTCTGTAGCTGCTTTCATGTGAATTCCAATGTGAAATGACTTTTTTTTACATTACTACCAGCACAGGAAAGAACTATTATTACCCCGTGATGACTATCGTGCCTTTCCAGGCCCTTTAGAGGCAAAATCTTAGTATTTTAAGATGCTGGTGAGATGGGGAAGTTCCCAAACGAATATCACCTTCAGGGGAACACTCTCTCACATACATTGTCCTCCTCTGTTATTTGGAGATCTGGCAGGTTTTCCATTTTGATACAGGGCCTTTTGAGGACTTTACTACTATTTGAACACAAGCTTGGCTATTGTTTACCTCTCTTACTTCTTGAAGTGCTTAGATAGTGTAGTACAGGTCTATGAAGAGGAGTTGTGAATTTTTCACCAGCTTTCCCCGCTTCACACACTCCAAGCCAATTTGACAGTTAAAATCAAAGGGAAACAGTACCACCTCAAATTCTCAGCCTTTTACCTAGTTTCCCAATGGCAACATTGTGTTATTCAGGTCTTACATGGAGGTGAACATGTATTTCTAGTGTAATCTAGATACTCTGATGTTTCAACACGATTCTCCTGTCATTAAACAATGTGTTGCAGATATCAAGGTTCTTTGTTGATGTAATCCTCGTGTTTTATGCTCTTTCTTGGACATTAAGCTAACTTTAGTTTGTGAGTTTCCAGAGTTCTATTAAGCACCTCCAAGTGTCTGTAGCTGCTTTCTTGTGAATTCAAATGTTAAAGGACATGTTTCATTACAAACAGTGTGTGAAAGAACTATTATTGCCCTGTAATGAGTATCGATCCTTTCCAGGCACTTTGAATAGTAATTCTCAGTATTTCAACATGCTGGTGAAATGGGGACGTTCCCAAATGAATGTCACTTTCACTAGAACACTCTCGCACTTACATTTTTCTTGTCTATTACTTGGAGTTCTGGCAGGGTTTCCATTTTCATACAGGTATCATCTGGGCCTTTTGAGGACTTTACCGCTATTTGAACACAAGCTTGGCTGTTGTTTACCTCTCTTCCTGAAGTACTCAGATACTGTTGTACAGGTATAGGAAGAGGAGTTTTGAAATTTTTCACCACCTTTCCCCGCCTCACAAACACCAAGTCAGTTTGACAGTTAAAATCAAAGGGAAACAGTACCACATCAAATTCTCAGCCTTTTACCTGGTTTTCCCCATGCCAACATTGTGTTATTCCCTTCTTACAACCAGTTGAACATGTATTTCTAGTGTAGGAAACACCCTTCTAAAATTTAAGCACCTCCAAGTGTCTGTAGCTGCTTTAATGTGAATTCCAATGTTGAACAATGTTTTTTTGGTTTTTTTTACATTACTACCAGCGTGTCAAAGAACTACTGTTACCCTGTAATGACTACCGTGCCTTTCCAGGCACTTTGAGGGCAAATTCTCGGTATTATAACATGCTGATGAGATGGAGACATTCCCAAACGAATGTCACCTTGTGTGGAACACTCTCTCACATACATTTCCCTGGTTTGTAATTTGGAGATCTGGCAGGCTTTCCATTTTCATATAAGTACCATATGTGCCTTTTGAGGACTTTACCTCAAAAGGATATTTGAACATCAACTTGGCTAATAGTTACCTCTCTTACTTCTTGAAGTACTCAGATATTATTGTACAGGTCTATGAAGAGGAGTTGTGAAATTTTTCACCAGCTTTCCCCACCCCACAAACACCAAGTCAGTTTGACAGTTAAAATCAAAGGGAAACAGTACCACATCAAATTCTCAGACTTTTACCTGGTTTTCCCCATGCCAACATTGTGTTATTCGAGTCTTACATCCAGTTGAAGATATATTTCTAGTGTAGGAAGCACCCTTGTAAAATTTTTGTGGCCTGTAGTTTTCAATTCGCCGTGTTACACTCATGCTCCAGTGAGGGCATCTCTTTTGCCGTGAATTCAAAGACTGATACATGATCACCTCTTCCAGAACCCATATGCTAACCCTAAACTTAGCACCTGAAGCTGGCCCTACCCCTCAATCTGAGTATACCCTCTAGACCTCACATGGATGGCATCAGAACTCCCAGGTTGGCTCAGGCCCAAAGAATTATCACCTGGGCACTTGTGCCTGCTCACCTGACCCTGACAACTTGATGACGGCAGCACTTCCTGTTTCAAAGCTTCTCAGCCTTCTTTGACAAGACAATTCATTGGCACTGAGGTAGACAGGTAACCTATATTAAACTAGGTTCTCTGAGGTTTCACCACGATTCTCCTGTCATTAAACAATGTGTTGCAAGATAGCATGGCTCTTTGTTAATGTAATTCTCGTGTTTTATACTCCTTCTTAGACATTAAGCTAACTTCAATTTGTGAGTTTCCAGAGTTCTATTAAGCACCTCCAAGTGTCTCTAGCTGCTTTAATTTGAATTCCAATGTTAAAGGACGTTTTTTATATCACTAACAGCACGTGAAAGAACCATTATTACCCCGTAATGACTATCGTGCCTTTCCAGGCTCTTTGAAGGCAAATTCTCAGTATTTTATCATGCTGGTGAGATGGGGAAGTTTCCAAACGAATGTCACCTTTAGTGGAACACTCTCTCACATACATTTTCCTGCTCTGTGATTTGGAAATCTGGCAGGCTCTCCATTTTCATATAGGTATCATAAGGGCCTTTTGAGGATTTTACCGCTATTTGGACACAAACCTGGCTACTGTTTACCTCTCTTACTTCTTGAAGTACTCAGTTACTGTTGTACAGGTCTATGAAGAGTAGTTGTGAAATTTTTCACCTGCTTTCCTGCCCCACAAACACAAGTCAATTTGACAGTTTAAATCAAAGGGAAATAATGCCACATCAAATTCTCAGCCTTTTATCTGGTTTTCCCAATTCGGGTCTTTCGTCTAATTGAACATGTAATTCTTGTGTAGGAAGAACCCTTCTAAAATGTTTCTGGCCTGTTGTTTTCAATTCGCAGTGTTACACTGATGCTCCAGTGATTGCATCCCTTTCACAGTGAATTCAAAGGCTGATACATGATAATCTCTCCCGGAACCCTTATGCTAACCCTAAACCTTGACCCTGAAGCTGGCCCTACCCCTCAAACTGAGTATGTTCTCTAGACCTCACATGGATGGCATCAGAACTCTACATTCCTGAAGTCTTCTACTCCACAGAAATCTTGAAATCCTCTATTGCACAGCATTCTAGAAATCCTCTATTTCGCAGAATTCAGTAAGTCTCCTCTCCCTCTGATTTCTACAAATCTCCTATTCCACAGAATTCTAAAAGTCCTCCTTTCCTCTGAATTCCAAAAATCCACTATTCTACGGAATTCTAGAAATCTATTCCCCACAATTCTAAAAATCAATTATTTCACAGAATTCTAGAAATCACCTCTTCCACAGAATTCTAGACCTCTGTTCCTCCCAATTCTAGAAATCCCCTAGTCTATAGAATTCTAGATGTCCTTTCATCCTAGAATCCTAGAAATTTGCTAATACACAGAATTCTAGAATTAAAATATTCCACAGAATTCTGTAAGTCTTTTCTCATTTCCGCAGGTACCCTATTCTACAGTATTCTAGAAATTCTCTTTCAAAGAATTCTACGAGTAGTCTCTCACACAGAATTCTAGAAATGTTGTACTCCATAATATTCTAGAAATCCTCTTGTCCACAGAATTCTAAAAGTCCTCTCTTTCTCTGAATTCTAGAAATCCCCTCTTCTATAACATTCTAGAAATTTTCTACTCCACAAAAATCTTGAAATCCTCAGTTGCAAAGCATTCTAGAAATCCTCTATTACACAGAAGTCTGTAAGAATTCTCTCCCTCTGAATTCAACAAATCCCCTATTCCACAGAAATCTAAATGTCCTCCTTTCCTCTGAATTCTAAGAATCCCATATTCTACAGAATTCTAGAAATTTATTCCCCACAATATTAAAAATCAATTCTTTCACAGAATTCTAGAAATCACATTTTCCACAGAATTCTACTAGACCTCCTTTCCTCCCAATTCTAGACATCTCCTAGTCTATAGAATTATAGATGTCCTCTCATCTCAGACTCCTAGAAATTTCCTATTCCACAGAATTCTAGAATTATACTAATCCACAGAATTCTATAAGTCATGTCTTTCTCATTTCTAGTGGTATCCTATTGTACAGTATTCTTGAAATCCTATTTCACAGAATTCTACTAGTAATCTCTCCCACAGAATTTTAGAAATCTCCTACTCCACAAAATTCTAGATATCCTCTTTTCTACAGAATTCTAGAAGTCCTCCCTTTCTCCTAATTCTAGAAATCCCCTCTTCTATAACATTCTAGAAGTTTTCTACTCCACAAAAATCTTGAAATCCTCAGTTGCAAAGCATTCTAGAAATCCTCTTTTCGGAGAAGTCTGTAAGTCTTCACTCCCTCTGAATTCTACAAATCCCCTATTCCCCAGATTGTAAGAGTTCTCCCTTCGTACGAATTCTTAAAATCACCTATTCTACGGGATTGTAGAAATCTATTGCCCAAAATTCTAAAAATGTTTGATTTCACAGAATTCTAGAAATCACCTCTTCCACAGAAATCTAGAAGACCTGGTATTGGAGAATATCATGCTGAGTGAAATAAGCCAGTCAATGAAAGAGAAACACCACATGACTTCACACATTTATGAATAATAAATAGAATTATAAACTGATGAACTATAAGTTAAATATAGCGACAGTAAAGCAACAAGCAGACTATCTAATTATCGCGGGGAGGGGAGGGAAATATGAGGGAAATAAGAGATCAAGGACTTGTACACATGCATATAAGTATAACCAATGGACACAAAACTCTGGGGAGGGATGGAATGTTTTTTTTGGGGGGGGGGCAATGGTAATATATGTACAGAGAAAATAATTTAATAAAAAAAATTTAAAAAAGAAAAAAATTAAATAAAATTTGCAGTAATGAAGGTCATTCACTTCCTCTGTTGTTCTGTCTAGCTCACCAGTTCCCAGTCTGGGGGTTAATTGCAGTTCCCTGTGTTTCTTCCGTGTTGTAATCTGGTATTGATTTTTAAGCAGTTCTAGAGTCCATATGTACTGTAGCTTCTAGGTGGCGGTGGTTCTTGGTGGCAGAGTGCCAGGGTTCTGAGGCCTTTCTAGCTTTTTTCCGCTCTCTGTGTCCCTGATCTATGGAGGGGTGGGGGTTGGGCAGGAGGAGCTGACCACACTCACCTGTAACTCTCTCTGAGTCAGATCCAGACCTGCTGCTCCTTAGATATCCCCCCACTTAGGAGCCCTGAACACAGTCAGGGGTGCTTCCAGCCCAGCTCTGTGTTTCTAGAATTCCGTAGAATCAGGGATTTTTAGAATTCAGAGGAAGGGAGGAGTTTTAGAATTCTGTGGAATAGGGGATTTGTAGAATTCAGAGGGAGAGAGAAGTCCTTTATTTCTCCAGAATTTTGTAGACAAGAGGATTTTTAGAATTTTGTGGAGTCGGAGATTTCTAGAATTCTGTGAAGGAGATTACTTGTAGAATTCTGTGAAAGAGGATTTCTAGAATTCTGTAGAATGCGATACTTCTAGAAATGAGAAAGAAAGGACTTATAGAATTTTGTGGAATAGTGTAATTCTACAATTCTGTGGAATAGGAAATTTCTAGGATTCTGAGATGAGAGGACATCTAGAATTCTATAGAATATGGGATTTCAAGAATTGGGAGGAAAGAAGGTGTTCTAGAATTCTGTGGAAGAGGTGATTTATAGAAGTCTGTGAAGTAATAGATTTTTAGAATTGTGGGGCATAGATTTCTAGAATTCAGTAGAATAGGAGATTTTTAGAATTCAGAGCAAGGGAGAACTTTTAGAATTCTGTGGAATAGGGGATTGGTAGAATTAAGAGGGAGAGGAAATTTACAGAATTCTGCGTAATAGAGGATTTCTAGAATGCTGTGCAATAGAGGATTTCAAGATTTCTGTGGAGGAGAAGACTTCAAGAATGCTGTAGAAGAGGGGATTTTGGGAATGTGGAGAAAAAGAGGACTCTAGAATTCTGTGGACAAGAGGATTTTTATAATTTTGTGGAGTAGAAGATTTCTAGAATCCTGTGGAAGAGATTACTTGTAGAATTCTGTGAAAGAGGATTTGTAGAATACTGTAGAATAGGGTACTGATAGAAATGAGAAAGAAAGGACTTATAGAATTCTGTGGAATAGTGTAAATCCATAATTTTGTGGAATAGCACCTTTCTAGGATTCTGAGATGACAGGACATCTAGAATTCCACAGAACAGGGGATTTCTGGAATTCGGAGGAAATGCGGACTTCTAGAAATCTGTGGAAGAGGTGATTTCTAGAATTCTGTGAAATAATAGATTTTTAGAATTGTGGGGAATAGATTTCTAGAATGCCGTAGAATAGGGGATTTTAAGAATTCATAGGAAGGGCGGGCTTTTATAATTCTGTGGAATAGGGGATTGGTAGAATTCAGAGGTTGAGGAGACTTACAGAATTCCGAGTAATAGAGGATTTCTAGAACGCTGTGCAGTACAGGATTCAAGATTTCTATGGAATAGAAGACCTCAGGAATAGTGTAGAAGAGGGGATTTCTATAATTCGGAGAAAGAGAGGACACAAATCATTCTCTGGACAAGAGGATTTTTAGAATTTTGTGGAGTAGGAGATTTCATGAATTATGTGGGAGAGATTACTAGTAGAATATTGTGAAAGGGGATTTGTAGAATACTGTAGAATGGGGTACCACTAGAAATGAGAAAAAAGAACTTATAGAATTCTGTGGAATAGTGTAATTGTAGAATTCTGTGGAATAGGAAATTTCTAGGATTCTGAGATGAGAGGACATCTAGAATTATATAGACTAGGGGATTTCTAGAATTGGGAGGAAAGGAGGTCTAGTAGAATTCTGTGGAAAAGGTGATTTCTAGAATTCTGTGAAAGAAGAGATTTTTAATATTGTGGGGAATAAATTTCTAGAAATTCAGCAGAATATGGGATTCTTAGAACTCAGAGGAAGGGGGGACATTTAGAACTCTATGGAATAGGGGATTTGGAGAATTCAGAGGGTGAGAAGACTTACCGACTTCTGCGTAATAGAGGATTTCTAGAATGTTGTGCAATGGAGGATTTCAAGATTTTTGTGGAGTAGAAAATTTCTAGAATGTTATAGAAGAGGGGATTTCTAGAATTCATAGAAAGAGAGAACTTCCAGAATTCTGTGGACAAGAGGATTTCTAGAATTTTATGGAGTACAACATTTCTAGAATTCTGTGGGAGAGACTACTCATAGAATTCTTTGAAAGAGAATTTCTAGAATACTGTAGAATAGGGTACCGCTAGAAATGAAAAAGAAAGGACTTATAGAATTCTGTGGAATATTTTAATTCTAGAATTTTGTGTATTAGCAAATTTCTAGGATTCTGAGATGACAGGACATCTAGAATCCCACAGAATAGGGGATTTCTAGAATTGGGAGGAAACGAGGTCTTCTAGAATTCTGTGGAATAGGTGATTTCTAGAATTCCGTAGAATAGGGTATTTTTAGAATTCAGAGGAAGGGAGGACTTTTAGAATTCTATGGAATAGGGGATTTGTAGAATTCAGAGGGAGAGGAGACTTACAGAATTCTGCGTAATAGAGGATTTCTAGAATGCTGTGCAATAGAGGATTTCTAGATTTCTGTGGAGTAGAGCATTCTGGAATGATGTAGAAGATAGTATCTCTAGAATTCGGAGAGAGAGGACTCTAGAATTCTGTAGACAATACGATTTTTAGAATTTTGTGGAGTAGCAGATTTCTAGAATTCTGTGGAAATAGATTACTTGTAGAATTCTGTGAAAGAGGATTTCTAGATTACTGTAGAATAGGATACCGCCGGAAATGAGAACGAAAGAACTTACAGAATTCTGTGGAATAGTGTAATTCTAGAATTCTGTGGAATAGGAAATTTCTAGGATTGTGAGATGACAAGATGTCTCAAATCCCACAGAATAGGGAATTTTTACAAAGGGGAGGAAACGCGGTTCTCTAGAATTCTGTGGAAGAGGTGATTTCTAGAATTCTGTGAAATAATAGAGTTTTAGAATTTGCAGAATAGATTTCTAGAATTCTGTAGAATAGGGTATTTTTAGAATTCAGAGGAAGGGAGGACTTTTAGAATTCTGTGCAATAGGGGATTTGTAGAAGTCACAGGGATTTGAGATTTACAGAATTCGGCTTAATAGAGCATTTGTCGAACACTGTGCAATAGAGGATTTCAAGATTTCTGTGGAGTAGAAGAATTCTGGAATGCTGTAGAAGATGGTATCTCTAGAATTCAGAGAGAGAGGACTCTAGAATTCTGTAGACAAGAGGATTTTTAGAATTTTGTGGAGTAGGAGATTTCTCGAATTCTGTGAAAGAGATTACTTGTAGAATTCTGTGAACGAGGATTTCTAGTTTACTGTAGAATAGGGTACCACTGGAAATGAGAAAGAAAGAACTTATAGAATTCTGTGGAATAGTGTAATTCTGGAATTCTGTGGAATGGGAAATTTCTAGGATTCTGAGATTACAGGACATCTAGAATCCCATAGAATAGGGGATTTCTAGAATTGGGAGGAAACGAATTCTTCTAGAATTCTTTGGAGGTGATTTCTAGAATTCTGTGAAATAATAGAGTTTTAAAATTGTGCGGAATAGATTTCTAGAATTCCGTAGAATAGGGTATTTTTAGAATTCAGAGGAATGGAGGACTTAGAATTCTGTGGAATAGGGGATTTGTAGAATTCAGAGATAATGAAGACTTACTGAATTCTGCATAATAGAGGAATTCTAGAATGCTGTGCAATAGAGGATTTCAAGATTTCTGTGGAGTAGGAGACTTCAGGAATGGAGAGTTCTGATGACATCCTTGTGAGGTCTAGAGGGCATACTCAGTTTGAGGCTTAGGGCCAACTACAGGGGCGAGGTTTAGGGTTATCATATGGGTTCTGGAAGAGGTTATCTTGTATCAGCCTTTGAATTGACAGTGAAAGAGATGACATCACTGGAGCGTGAGTGTAACACAGCAAATTGAAAACTACAGGCCAGAAACATATTAGAAGTCTGCTTCCTACACAATAATTACATGTTCAAACAGATGTGAGACCCGAATTGGGAAAACCAGGTTAAAGGGTGAGAATTTGATATGGTACTGTTTCCCTTTGGTTTTAACTGTCAAATTGACTTGTGTTTGTGGGGCCGGAAAGCTGGTGAAAAATTTCACAACTCCTCTTCTTGTACCTGTACAACAGTAACTGAGTACCTCAAGAAGTAAGAGAGGTAAACAGTAGCCATGATTGTGTCCAAATAGCGGGAAAATCCTCAAAAGGCCCTTATGATACCTGTATGAAAATGGAGAACCTGCCAGATCTCCAAATAACAGACCAGGGAAATGTATGTGATAGAGTGTTCCACTGAAGTTGACACTCGTTTGGGAACTTCCCCATCTCACCAGAATGATAAAATATTGAGAATTTCCCCTCAAAGAGCCTGGAAAGGCACGATAGTCATTACGGGGTAATAATAGTTCTTTCCCATGCTGGTAGTAATGTAAAAAACATCGTTTAACATTGGAATTCACATTAAAGCAGCTACAAATACTTGGAGGTGCGTAATAGAACTCTGGAAACTCACAAACTGAAGTTAGCTTAATGTCTAAGAAGGAGCATAAAACACGAGGATTACATCAACAAAGAGCCTTGCTTTCTGCAACACATTGTTGCATGACAGGAGAATATTGGTGAAACCTCAGAGAACCTAGGTTGACATAGGTTACTTGTCTACCTCAGTGCCAATGACTTGTCTTTTGTCAAAGAAGGCTGAGAAGCTTTGAAACAGGAAGTGCTGACGTCATCAAGGGGTCAGGGCCAGGTAAGCAGGCACAAGTGCCCAGGTGATAATTCTTTGGGCTTAAGACAACCTGCGAGTTCTGATGCCATCCATGTGAGGTCTTGAGGGCATATTCAGTTTGAGGGGTAGGGCCAGGATCAGGGGCTAGGATTAGGGTTAACATATGTGTTCCGGGAGAGATTATCATGTATCAACCTTTGAATTCACAGCGAAAGAGATGCCATCACTAGAGCATGAGTGTCACACTACTAATTGAAAACTACAGGCCACAATCATTTTAGAAGAGTGCTTCCTACACAAGAATTGCATGTTCAACTGGATGTAAGATCCGAATAACACAATGTTGGCATGGGGAAAACTATGTAAAAGGCTGAGAATTTGATGTGGTAGTGTTTCCCTTTGATTTTAACTGTCACATTGACTTGGTGTTTGTGGGGTGGGGAAAGCTGGTGAAAAATTTCACAACTCCTCTTCATAGACGTGTACAACAGTATCTGAGTACTTCAAGAAGTAATAGAGGTAACCAATAGCCAAGCTGGTGTTCAAATATCGGTAAACTCCTCAAAAGGCCCATATGTTACTAATATGAAAATGGACAACCTGCCAGATCTCCAAATAACAGACCAGGGAAATGTATGTGAGTGTGCCACTGAATGTGACATTTGTTTGGAAACGTCCCCATCTTACCATCATGTTATACTACCTAGAATTTGCCCTCAAAGTGCCTGGAAAGGCACGATAGTCATCACAGGGTAATAATAGTTCTTTAACACGCTGGTAGTAATGTAAAATAAAAAAAACATCGTTTAACATTGGAATTCACATTAAAGCAGCTACAGACACTTGCAGGTGCTGAATAGAACTCTGGAAACTCACAAACTAAAGTTAACTTAATGTCTAAGAAAGGGCATAAAACCTGAGGATGACATCAACAAAGAGCCTTGCTATCTGCAACACATTGTGTAATGACAGGAGAATCAGGTTGAATCATCAGAGAACCTAGGTTGATATAGGTTACCTGTCTTTCTCAGTGTCAATGACTTGTCATTTGTCAAATAAGGCTGAGAAGATATGAAACAGGAAGTGCTGATGTCATTAAGTGTTCAGGACCAGGAGAGCAGGCACAAGTGCCCAGGTGCTGATTATCTGGGCCTGAGCCCACCTGGGAGTTCTGATGCCATCAATGTCAGGTCTTGAGGCCATACTCAGTTTGAGGGATAGGGCCAGCTTCAGGGGCTAGGGTTCGGGTTAGTATATGGGTTCTGGAAGAGGTTATCATGTATCAGCCTTTGAATTCACAGTGAAAGAGATGTCATCACTGGAGCATGAGTGTCACACAGGGAAGTGAAAACCACAGAAATTTTAGAAGGGTGCTTCCTACACTAGAAATACATGTTCAACTGGTTGTAAGACACGAATAACACAATGTTGGCATGGGGAAAACCAGGTAAAAGGCTGTGAATTTGATGTGGTACTGTTTCCCTTTGATTTTAACTGTCAAACTGACTTGGTGTTTGCGGGGTGGGGAAAGTTGGTGAAAAATTTCACAACTCCTCTTCCTAGACCTGTACAACAGTATCTGAGTACTTCAAGGATAGAGGTAAACAACAGCCAAGATTGTGTTCAAATAGCGGTAAAGTCCTCAAAAGGCCCAGATGATACCTGTATGAAAATGGAAAGCCTGCCAGAACTCCAAGTAATAGACAAGGAAAATATATGTTCTAGAGTGTTCCAGTGAAGGTGACATTCCTTTGGGAACGTCCCCATTTCACCAGCATGTTAAAATACTGAGAATTACCATTCAAAGAGCCTGGAAAGGCATGATAGTCAATACAGGGTAATAATAGTTCCTTCACGAGCTTTTTGTAATATAAACACATCCTTTAACATTGGAATTCACAAGAAAGCAGCTATAGAGACTAGGAGATGCGTAATAGAACTCTGGAAACACACAAACTGAAGTTAGCTTAATGTCTAAAAACAAGCATAAAACAGGAGGATTACATAAACAAAGAGCCTTGATATAGGCAACACATTGTTTAATGACAGGAGAATGGTGTTGAAACATCAGAGAAACTATGTTGCTATAGGTTACCAGTCTACCTCAGTGCCAGTGACTTGTCTTTTTCCAAAGAAGGCTGAGAAGCTTTGAAATAGGAAGTGCTGACGTCATCACGTGGTCAGGGCCAGGTGAGAAGGCCCATGTGCCCAGGTGACAAATATGTGGGTCTGAGCCAACCTCGGAGTTCTGATGCCATCAATGTGAGGTCTAGAGGACATACTCTGTTTGAGGGATAGGGCCAGCTTCAGGGAATAGGGTTAGGGTTAGCATATGGGTTTCGTGTGACATTATCATGTATCAGCCTTTTAATTCATGGAAAAAGAGATGCCATCACTGGAGATTGAGTGTAACACGGCGAATTAAAAACTACAGGCCACAAACATTTTGGAAGGGTGCTTCCTACACTAGAAATAAATGTTCAACTAGATGTAATACCCAAATAACACAATGTTGGCATTGGGAAAACCAGATACAAGGCTGAGAATTTCATGTGGTACTGTTTCCCTTTGATTTTAACTGTCAAATTGGCTTGGTGTTTTTGGGGCAGGGAAAGCTGTTGAAGAACTTCACAACTCTTCCTAGACCTGTACCACAGTATCTGAGTACTTCAAGAAGTAAGAGAGGTAAACAATAACCAAGCTTGTGTTCAAATAGAAGTAATATCCTCAAAAGGCCCTATGATACCTGTATGAAAATGGAAAATCTGCCAGATTTCCAAATAACAGAGAAGGACAATGTAAGTGAGAGAGTATTCCACTGCAGGGGACATTCCTTTGGGAACTTCCTCATCTCAGCAGCATGTGAAAATACTGAGAATTTGCCTTCAAAGGCCCTGGAAAGGCAGGATATTCATCACAGGCTAATAATAGTTCTTTCCCATGCAGGTAGTAATGTAAAAAAAAAGTCGTTTCACATTGGAATTCACATGAAAGCAGCTACAGACCCTTGGAGGTGCTTAACAGAACTCTGGAAAATCACAAACTGAAGTTAGCTTAATGTCTAAGAATGAGCACAAAACACGAGGATTACATCAACAAAGAGCTTTGCTTTTGGCAACACATTGTTTAATGACAGGAGAATGGTGTTGAAACATAAGAGAAACTAGGTTGATAGGTTACCTGTCTACCTCTGTGCCAATGACTTGTCTTTTTTCAAAGAAGGCTGAGAAGCTTTGAAACAGGCAGTGGTGACGTCATCAAGTGGTCAGGGCCAGGTGAGCAGGCCCACGTGCCCAGGTGATAATTATATGGGTCTTAGCCAACCTGGGAGTTCTGATGCCAGCAATGTGAGGTCTAGAGGGCATACTCAGTTTGAGGGATAGGGCCAGCTTCAGGGTCTAGGGTTAGGATTAGTATATCGGTTCCGGGAGAGATTATCATGTATCTGCCTTTGAATTCACAATGAAAGAGATGCCCTCACTGGAGCATGAGTGCAACTCAGCGTATTGAAAACTACAGGCCACAAACATTTTGGAATGGTGCTTCCTACACTATAAGTACATCTTCAATTGGATGTAAGACGCTAATAACACAATGTTGGCATGGGGAAAACCAGGCAAAAGTCTGAGAATTTGATGTGGT
This sequence comes from Vespertilio murinus, assembly GCA_963924515.1. Classification (NCBI taxonomy): domain Eukaryota; kingdom Metazoa; phylum Chordata; class Mammalia; order Chiroptera; family Vespertilionidae; genus Vespertilio; species Vespertilio murinus. Next base: position 74,728,237 of record OZ004712.1, read on the forward strand.
ACTGTTTCCCTTTGATTTTAACTGTCAAACTGACTTGGTGTTTATGGGGTGGGGAAAGCTGGTGAAAAATTTCACAAAGGCTCTTTATAGACCTGTACAACAGTATATGAGTACTTCAAGTATGAGAGGTAAACAACCCTAACCCTTACATCAAGTCAATTCCCCTCACCTGGTGGCACACAGGGTTGTCTAGATTGACTTGCAGCCATGAAGGAGTAACATGACCCCGCCACGCCTAGGCTTTCCAGAGGGTAGGGGCGCTTGGTCCCCAGCACTCACTTCCTCTTTTGCCCCCCAGGACATCACCTAGGCACTGGAGAGCCCCAGCAAACCAGCCCTCCTGCACTTTCTTGCATCCCAGCACACACTGCGACAGGCACATGCACAGGCCTATCCACACGCAGGTAAGCAAGCAGTGGCACGGACAGACAGGATGACCTCACCTCGAGTGCTCCCGGCCCTGGCCTCCTTGGGATAGGCCGGCGATAGGCTTCCGTGCCTTACTTGAGGCTGCACACTGCTGAGTGATAGCAGGCGTCTGAGGGGAGACTAGGGCCACTGTGTGAGGTGAACGAGACAGCTATTGTGGGAAGCTCTTCCAAAGACACCCCACCCCCTGAGACCACCTGTAGACCATCTCTCTCCCAGGCCTGCAGCCAGCCAAGTGAGAGGAGAGGGGCCTGTCTCCAGGATGCAAGGTTGCCTGGTGACCAGAGTTCTACATTCAGTACTGTCCTATGACTGAACGAGTGACCTCAAGGGTGCAAGGCTCTATGGCCAGTATTCTTTCCTTTAAGCAGGCTGACCTGCAGACGCCTCAGGGCTTTGGACTTTTGCAAAGTAAAAGCCTACAAGAGCCCTAAGGACACCCGAGGGATGATGTGGGAAACCATTTTCTGGAGACCTGGGCAGGTGTCCCTGACTTCAAACTCGCCAGCCCTACGGGCGGTGGTTGGTGGGCAGTGGGCGTTTGGCGGTGGACCGTGGTCCATGTACCGGATGTGATGCACTCACTCAGAGGTGGCCAGAGTCTAAGAAGGGCTGCTTGGCTGTGGCCTGAATGGCCACTTCCAACAGGACTGTCTCTCAGCACCCACAGTGATCCTAGCCGAGTGCCAGTGCTCTGGGCCCCCTTGAGAAGTGTTCACCTGTAGGTACATGTCTGTCCGGCCTGGGTGCTGCCTTGGCACGTGCAAGTATTCTTGGCCAGTACTAAGCCTTCCCCCATTGACTGGCTTCCCCAGGAGAGGAGGCTGCCCTGGGGAGGTGAAGAGGAGGAATCCTTAGGAGAGCCCAGTTGTGGAGGGCGCTCACTTCTGGCTATGTGGCACATCGCACCCCCACTGGAGGAGGGTGGTTTGCTGCAGGTGGGAGGGAGGGAGGCAGCTAAGGGCTCAGCTGGGAGAGGAGTGGTCCCTGCCTGCCTGCCTGCTAGGGGGCGGGCAGGGCAGAGGGATGAGGGCAGAGAGCGCTGAGAGCACTGAACCCTGGGAACAGCCTGGGGGTGCCCGCGGGCTAGGTGGGCCCACAGTCCCTGTGGCGTGGGCTCTTGAGGCGCCCGGAGTCCGGCTCCCCCGTCTATGGCCATACCACCCTGAACGCACCTGTTGTCCTCTGATCTCGGAAGCTAAGCAGGGTCAGGCCTGGTTAGTACTTGAATGGGAGACCGCCTGGGAATACCGGGTGCCATAGGCTTTTGCTTTGGCTCAGGGGAGGAGCGGGGCTTTTTGCTGCTGGCCTCAGACTCCCTTTTGGCAGCCTGGGTGGGGCCCGGGTGGGGGGAACCTCCAGTCTGAACTCAGCCCCAACCCCCGGAGTGCCCTCCCCCACAACCCCCCGCGCCCCCTCCAGCCCTCCAAAGATGGGAACAGGGCTCTGGCTCGCTGGCTCGCACCTTTCCGGGGCAGCAGCACCCCGCAGCCATCGCAGGGTCACGTGTGCTCAATTCTTCCGCACTGCTGGAAGCCCCCCGCCCCCCGGCGCTTAGCGCCGGGGGGTGGGGGTGGGAGTTGGGGTCCCGGGGGGGGGGCACGGGACAACAGGGAGGTGTCTGACACACTGACATGGGGAACAGGCTGCAGCGGGTTTGGCTCAGTGGACAGAACGCAGGCCTGTGGATGGAAGGACCGCAGGTTCCACTGGGGTCAAGGGCACTTACCTCCCTTGCAGGCTGGATTCCCTCCCTGCCCCCTCAGGGCGCCTGTGGGAGGCAACCAATCCAAGTGTCTCCCTCACATCCATGTTTCTCTCTGCCTCTCCGGGCCTCTTCCACTCGCCCTAAGAATCAATGGGAAAAATACCCTGCCAGAGGATTCACATACATGATGGATACATGGATGGATGGATGGATGGATCTATGGATGGATGGATGGATGTGGAACAGGTGAACACTCTAGTGGCAATCTTACATCTGGCTCTCCTTGGGCATCATCCCGTGGGCACACAGCGGCCTCTGTACCCACCCTCAACTCTAGGCCCACTCTGACTGCCCTTCCCGGGGTCTGGCCTCTAGCACCCGGACAAGGTTTGGAAGGAGTTTGACTGGTCCAGTTGAGTCTCCACGACCTCGTCATGGTCTCCAGGGGAGAGCACTGAGAGGCACCGCCTGGAGTCCGGGCCCTTAGCCAAAACTGCCTGGGTCTCCCCACAGTAGGGAAAACCTCTTACATAAAGTCATTTCCCCTCACCTGGTGGCACACAGGGTTGTCTGGATTGACTTGCAGCCGGGAAGGAGTAACATGACCCCGCCACACCTAGGATTTCCAGAGGGTAGGGGCGCTTGGACCCCAGCACTCACTTCCTCTTGTGCCCCCCCAGGACCTCACATAGGCACTGGAGAGACCCAGCAATCCAGCCCGCCTGCACTTTCTTGCACCCCAACACAGACTGCAACAGGCCCAAGCACATGCACATCCACACGCACGTATGCAAGGCAAGGACGCAAAGGATGACCTCGAGTGCTCCCGGCCCTGGATGTAGAATTCGGAGAAAGAGAGGACTTCTAGAATTCTGTGGAGAAGAGGATATCTAGAATTTTGTGGAGTAGGAGATTTCTAGGATTCTGTGCAAGAGATTACTTGTAGAATTCTATGAGAGGATTTCTAGAATTCTGTAGAATAGGGTACCGCAAGAAATGAAAAAGAAAGAACATATAGAATTCTGTGGTATAGTGTAATTCTTGAATTCTGTGGAAAAGGTGATTTCTAGGATTCTGAGATGACAGTACATCTAGAATTCCACAGAATAGGGGATTTCTAGAATTGGGAAGAAAGGAGGTCTTCTAGAATTCTGTCAAAGAGGTGATTTCTAGAATTCTGTAAAATAATAGATTTTTAGAATTGTGGGGAATAGATTTCTAGAATTCTGTAGAATAGGGGATTTTTAGAATTCAGAGGAAGTGAAGACTTTTAGAATTCTGTGGAATATCGGTTTTGTAGAATTCAAAGATAAAGGAGACTTACAGAATTCTGCGTAACATAAGATTTTTAGAACACTGTGCTATAGTGTATTTCAAGATTTCTGTGGAGTAGACACTTCAGGAATGATGCAGTAGAGGGGATTTCTAGAATTCGGAGAAAGAGAGGACTCTAGAATTCTGTGGACAAGAGAATTTTCAGAATTTTGTGGAGTAGAAGATTTCATGAAATCTGTATGAGAGATTACTTGTAGAATTCTGTGAAAGAGGATTTCTAGAATATTGTAGAATAGGGTACCAATAGAAAGGCGAAAGAAAGGACTTATAGAATTCTGTGGAATAGTGTAATTCTTGAATTCTGTGGAAGAGGTGATTTCTAGAATTCTGTGAAATAATAGATTTTTAGAATTGTGGGGAATAGATTTCTAGAATTCCATAGAATAGGGTATTTTAAGAATTCATAGGAAGGGAGGACTTTTTGAATTCTGTGGAATAGGGGATTTGTAGAATTCAGAGGGAGAGGAGAATTCTGCGTAATAAAGGATTTCTAGAACGCTGTGCAATAGAGGATTTCAAGATTTCTGTGGAGTAGAAGAATTCAGGAATGCTGTACAAGAGGGTATTTCTTGAACTCGGAGAAAGAGGGGAATCTAGAATTCTCTGGGCAAGAGGACTTCTAGAATTTTGTGGAGTAGGAGATTTCTAATATTCTGTGGGAGAGATTACTTGTAGAACTCTGTGAAAGAGGATTTCTAGAATACTGTAGAATAGGGTACCCATAGAAAAGAGAAAGAACGGACTTATAGAATTGTATGGAATAGCGTGATTCTAGAATTCTGTGGAATAGGAAATTTCTAGGATTCTGAGATGAGAGAACATGTAGAATTCTATAGAATAGGGGATTTCTACATTTGGGAGGAAAGGAGGTGTTCTAGAATTCTGTGGAAGAGGTGATTTCTTGAATTCTGTGAAATAATAGATTTTTAGAATTGTGGGGAATAGATTTCTAGAATTCTGTAGAATAGGGGATTTTTAGAAATAAGAGGAAGGTAGGACTTTTAGAATTCTGTGGAATAGGGGATTTCAAGAATTCAGAGGGAGAGAAGACTTACAAAATTCTGCTTAATAGAGGATTTGTAGAACGCTGTGCAATAGAGGATTTCAAGATTTTTGTGGAGTACAAGAGTTCTAGGATGCAATAGAAGAGGGGATTTTTAGAATTCGGAGAAAGAGAGGACTCTAGAATTCTGTGGACAAGAGGATTTTTAGAATTTTGTGGAGTAGGAGATTTATAGAATTCTGTGGAAGAGATTATTGTAGAATCCTCTGAAAGAGGATTTCTAGAATTCTGTAGAATACTATATTTCTAGAAATGAGAAAGAAAGGACTTATAGAATTTTGTGGATTTCTAGAATTCTGTAAAATAGGGGATTTTTAGAATTTAGAGCAAGGTAGGACTTTTAGAATTCGGTGGAATAGGGGATTTCAAGAATTCACTGTACAATAGAGGATTTCAGGATTTTTGTGGAGTACAAGAGTTCTAGAATGCTGTAGAAGAGGGGATTTCTAGAATTCAGAGAAAGAGATTACTTGCAGAATTCTCTGAAAGAGGATTTCTAGAATTCTGTGGAATAGGGGATTTGTAGAATTCAGAAGGAGAGAATTCAAAGGCTGATACATTATAATGTCTCCTGGAACCCATATGCTAACCCTGTACCAAGCCCCTGAAGCTGGCCCTATCCCTGAAACTGAGTATGCCCTCTAGACCACACCTAGATGTCAACAGATCTCCCAGGTTGACTCAGGCCCAAAAATTATCACCTGGGCAATTGTGCCTGCTCACATGGCCCTGACAACTTGATGATGTCAGCACTTCCTGTTTCAAAGCTTCTCAGCCTTCTTTGACAAAAGACAAGTCATTGGCACTGAGGTAGACAGGTAACCTATATCAACCTAGGTTCTCTGAGGTTTCACCACGATTCTCCCGTCATTAAACTATGTGTAGCAGATAGCAAGGCTCTTTGTTGATGGAATACTAGTGTTTTATGCTCATTTGTAGTCATTAAGCTAACATCATTTTCTAAGTATCCAGAGTTCCATTAAGCTACTCCAAGTCTCTGTAGCTTCTTTAATGTGAATTCCAATGTGAAATGACATTTTTCACAATACTACCAGCACTGGAAAGAACTATTAATGCCCTTTAATGACTATGGTGCCTTTACAGGCTTCTTGAAGGCAAATTCTCAGTATTTTAACATGGTGCTGAGATGGGGAAGTTCCTAAACGAATGGCACCTTCAGTGGAACACTCTCTCACATCCATTTTCCTCCTTTGTTATTTGAAGATCTGGCGGGTTTTGCATTATCATATGGGTATCATAAGGGCCCTTATAGGACTTTACTACTATTTGAACATAAGCTTGGCTATTGTTTACCTCTCTTACTTCTTTTTTTTTTTAACTAAATCTTTATTGTTCATATTATTACAAATGTTCCTCATTCCCCTCCCCCCAATTGCTCCCCTACACCAAGTTTCCATTCAATTCTCTGCCCTTTCCCCATCCCCCATTGTCCTCATCCATAGGTGCAGTTTATGTTCAGTCTCTTCCCGCCCTGCTCCACTCCCCATTTCCCCGAGAATCATCAGTCCACTCCCCTTCCATACCTCTGATTCTATTATATTCACCAGTTGATATTGTTCATCATGACTTTTACTTCCCTTGGTTTTTAGACTCACTTGTTGATAGTTACGTGTTTGTTCATATTTTTATCTTTATTTTCTTCCTCTTCCTAAAGAACCCCTTTCAGCAATTCATATAATTCTGGCTTGGCAGTGATGAACTCCTTTAGCTTAAATTTATTTGTGAAGCTCTTTATCTGGCCTTCGATTCTGAGTGATAGCTTTGCTGGGTAGAGTATTTTTGGCTGTAGGTTCTTGTTATTCATCACCTTGAATATTTCTTGCCATTCCCGTCTGGCCTGCATGGTTTCTGTTGAGAAATCAGCTGACAGTAGTATGGGTGCCCCTTTATAGGTAAATACCTGCTTTTGTCTTGCTGCTTTTAATATTCTCTCTTTGTCTTTAGCTCTTGGAATTTTAATTATGATGTGTCTTAGTGTGGTCCTCTTTGGATTCCTTTTGTTTGGGGTTCTGTGTGCTTCCTGGACTTGTAAGTCTATTTCTTTCCCCAGGTGGGGGAAGTTTTCTGTCACTATTTCTTTCAATATGTTTTCGGTATCTTGCTCTCTGTCATCTTCTGGGATGCCCATAATTCTGATGTTGGTTCACTTGAAGTTGTCCCAGAGGTTTCTCACACCATCTTCAACTTTCTGGATTCTCTTGTCTTCTTGCTTCTGCGGAGGAGTGTCCTCTGGCTCTTTGTGTTCCAAATATTGGACTTGATTCTTGCAATCTTCCAATCTGTTTTTAGGACTCTGTATAATATTTTTTATTTCAGAGAATGTATTCTTTATTTCTAGTTGATCCCTTTTCATATCCTCATAGGTCTCATTTATTTTATCGGCCTTTTCTAAGAGATTGTTGAACAACCTTATAAGCGTGGCTTTGAACTCTATATCCAGTCGCTTTTTGTCCTCCATTTCTTTCGTTTGTGATCTGTTTCCTCGTTTCGGCATTTTCACTGCTTCCCTGAGTTGGTAGGTTGGGAGGATCAGCTGTGTCTATGCCAGGAGACAACCTTATTCCACTAGACTTGGAAACCTGCAAAAGCCTCTCTGAGTTCAGCTTGGATGGGGCGGAGTCTCAGGGTGGAGCCTACAGCCTTGGCTTCCGGTTAGCCCCGCCCTCGGAGGTTCCTGAGTCTCAGTGTTCCTCAGTGTCCTTTGGTACTCTCTGCAAGCACCTCTGAGAGAAAGGCGCCCTAGAGCTTCGCCCGCTTCCAGACAGTGTAGTCTCTCCCCCAACAAGCCCACAACTGGGGTTCAGAGCAGTTGGAAGTGGGGTTAAGAACAGCCCGGAGCTTATGTCTCCTTCCCACTAGGGCAATCTCGCGGCCCAATCAACAGTCTGTCCTCTGTGTGCGCAATGTGCGCCACTCAGGGGCTCTGCTTTTCGCCGTTCCCCTTAGCTTCTGTCTTACAGACCAGATTCCCTCTGTATGAGGCTGGAGCCTGAGGGTTTTGCCCAGGACTGGGGTTCAGTGCAGTAAGAACTGGGGCTCAGTACATTCCTGAGCTTTTGAGTCCTTCCCGCTGGGGCAATTCAGCAGCGAACAGTCCCTCCTCTGCGCACAATGTGCGCGACTCCGGGGCTCTGCCTTTCGCCGCTGCTCTGCTGAGCTTCCGCCTTACAGCCCAGTTTCCCTCTGTAGGAGCCTGGACCTCGGGGTCTCGCCAAGAACTGGGGTTCAGTGCAGTCGGAGTTGGGGTTCAGCATGGTCCAGAGCTTTTATCTCCTTCCCACTAGCGAATGCCAGCCAGGCACTCAGCCGCCCCTCCTTTCTGGCTTCGTCCTCTCCCCGCGCTCGTGCACCGTGCCTCCTTACCTTAGGCTTTTACAGCTCCTCTGGTTTTCCTTCTGGTTTTCGCTTTCCTTCTAGTTGTAGAATTCCCAGTCAGTCAACTTTCCTATAGTTCTGGATAGTGTCCACTCTATATTTTAGTTGTATTTTTTGAAATTGTTGAGTGCGGCTGCAGTTAGGCTTTTACCTCTGCCGCCATCTTGTTGTTACCTCTCTTACTTCTTTAAGTGCTCAGATACTGTTGTACAGGTCTATGAAGGGGAGTTGTGAAATTTTTGACCAGGTTTCACCGCTCCACACACTCCAAGACAATTTGACAGTTAAAATGAAATGGAAAAAGTACCACATCAAATTCTCAGCCTTATACCTGATTTCCCAATGGCAACATTGTGTTAATCGGGTATGACATCGAGGTGAACATGTATTTATAGAGTAACCTAGTATCTCTGATGTTTCAACACGATTCTCCTGTCATTAAACAATGTGTTGCAGATAGCAAGGCTCTTTGTTGTAATCCTCCTGTTTTATGCCCGTTCTTAGACATTAAGCTTACTTTAGTTAGTGAGTTTCCAGAGTGCTATTAAGCACCTCCAAGTGTCTGTAGCTTCTTTAATGTGAATTCCAATGTGAAATGACATTTTCTACATTACTACCAGCACGGGAAAGAACTATTATTACCCAGTAACGAGTATCGGGCCGTTCCAGGCTTCTGGAAGGCAAAATCTCAGTATTTTAACATGGTGGTGAGATAGGGAAGTTCCCAAACCAATGATACCTTCAGTGGAACACTCTCTCACATCCATTTTCCTGCTTTGTTATTTGTAGATTTGGCAGGCTTTCCATTTTCATATGTGTATCATAAGGGCCTTTTGAGGACTTTACTACTATTTGAACACAACCTTGGCTATTGTTTACCTCTCTTAATTCTTAAAGTACTCAGATATTGTTGTACAGGTCTCTGAAGTGGAGTTGTGAAATTTTTCACCTGCTTTCCCGCCCCACAAACACCAAGTCAATTTGATAGTTAAAATCAAAGGGAAACAGTACCACATGAAATTCTCAGCATTTTACCTAGTTTTCACAATGCCAACATTGTGTTATTCGGGTCTTACATCTAGTTGAACATGTATTTCTAGTGTAGGAAGCACCCTTCTAAAATGTTTGTGGCCTGTACTTTTCAATTCCCAGTGTGTCACTCATGCTCCAGTGATGGCATCTCTTTCACTGTGAAATCAAAGGCTGATTCATGATAATCTCTCCCGGAATCCATATGTAAAAGCTAACCATAGCCCCTGAAGCCAGCCCTATCCCTCAAAATGAGTATGCCCTGTTCACCTCACATTGATGGCATCGTAACTCCCAGCTTGGCTCAGGCCGAAATAATTATCACCTGGGCACCTGGGCCTGCTCAGCTGGCCTTGTCCACTTGATGAATTCAGCACTTCCTGTTTCAAAGCTTCTCAACATTTTTTTGAAAAAAGTCAAGTCATTGGCAATGAGGTAGACAGGTAACCTAGTTTTTCTGATGTTTCAACACCATCAACAGGTAACCTAGTTTTTCTGATGTTTCAACACCATTCTCCTGTCATTAAACTATGTGTAGCAGTTAACAAGGCTCTTTGTTGATGTAATCCTCGTGTTTTATGCACGTTCATAGACATTAAACTAACTTCACTTTCTGAGTTTCCAGAGTACTATTAAGCTACTCCAAGTGTCTGTAGCTGCTTTAATATGAATTCCAATGTGAAGCGACATTTTTTACATTACTACCAGCACGGGAAAGAACTATTAATACCCTTTAATGACTATAGTGCCTTTCCAGGCTTCTTGAAGGCAAATTCTCAGTATTTTAACATGGTGGTGAGATAGGGAAGTTCCCAAACCAATATTACCTTCAGTGGAACACTCTCTCACATCCATTTTCCTGTTTTGTTATTTGTAGATTTGGCAGGCTTTCCATTTTCATGCGGGTATCATAAGGGCCTTTTGAAGACTTTATTACTATTTGAACACAAGCTTGGCTATTGGTTACCTCTCTTACTTCTTGTGTTGCTCAGATATTGTACAGGTCTTTGAAGAGGAGTTGTGAAATTTTTCACAGGCATGCCTGGCCCCACAAACAAAAAGCCAATTTGACTGTTAAAATCAAAGGGAAACATTAACACATGAAATTCTCAGCCTTTTACCTGGTTTTCCCAATGCCAACATTGTGTTATTCGGGTCTTACATCTAATTGAACATGTATTTCTAGTGTAGTAAGCACCTTTTAAAATGCTTCTGACCTGTAGTTTTCAATTCACAGTGTGACACTCATGCTCCAGGGATGACATCTCTTTCACTGTGAATTCAAAGGCTGATACATGATAATCTCTCCCGGAACCCATATGCTAACCCTAACCCTGAAACTGGCCCTATACCTCAGGCTGAGTATGCCCTCTAGACCTCACATTGATGGCATCAGAACTAGTAGGTTGGCTCAGGTCCAAATAATTATCACCTGGGCAATTGGGCCTGCTCATCTGGCCCTGACCACTTGATGACGTCAGCACTTCCTGTTTCAAAGCTTCTCAACGTTCTTTGAAGAAAGACAAGTCATTGGCACTGAGGTAGACAGGTAACCTATATCAACATAGTTTCTGTGATGTTTCAACACCATTCTCCTGTCCTTAAACTATGTGTGGCAGATAGCAAGGCTCTTTATTGATGGAATCCTCATGTTTTATGCTCCTTCATAGACATTAAGCTAACTACAGTTTCTGAGTTTCCAGAGTTCTATTAAGCTACTCCCAGTGTCTGTAGCTGTTTTAATATGAATTCTAATGTTAATAGACGTTTTTTTACATTACTATAAGCATGGGAAAGAAGTATTATTACCCTTTAATGAATATTGTGCCTTTCCAGGCTTCTAGAAGGCACATTCTCAGTATTTTAACATGCTGGTGTGATGGGGAAGTTCCCAAATGAATGTCACCTTCAGTGGAACACTGTTTCACATCAATTTTCCTGCTCTGTTATTTGGAGGTCTGGCAGGTTTTCCATTTTCATATGGGTATCAAAAGGGCCTTTTGAGGACTTAACTACTATTTGAACACAAGCTTGGCTATTGTATACCTCTCTTAGTTCTTGAAGTGCTCAGATATTGTTGTACAGGTCTATGAAAAGGAGTTGTGAAAATTTTCTCCAGCTTTCCCCGCCCCACAAACAACAATCCAATTTGACAGTTAAATTCAAAGGGAAACAGTACCACATCAAATACTCAGCTTTTTACCTGGTATTCCCAATGCCAACATTTAGTTATTCGCGTCTTATATCCAGTTGAACATGTATTTCTAGTGTAAGAAGCAGTCTTCTGAAATTTCTGTGGCCTGTAGTTTTCAATTTGCAGTGTTACTCTCATGCTCCAGTGATGGCATCTCTTTCCTCTCCGGGAAGCCATATGCTAACCCGAAACCTAGCCCCTGAAGCTGGCCCTTCCCGTCAAACTCAGTATGCCCTCTAGACCTCACATTGATGGCATCAGAACTCCCAGGTTGGCTCAGGTCCAAAGAATTATCACCTGGGCACGTGGGCCTGCTCTCCTGGTCCTGACCACTTGATGACTTCAGCACTTACTGTTTCAAAGCGTCTCAGCCTTCTTTGAAAAAATAGAAGTCATTGGCACTGAGGTAGACCGGTAACCTATATCAACCTATGTTCTCTGATGTTTCAACATGATTCTCTTGTCATTAAACAATGTGTTGCAGATAGCAAGGCTTTTTTTGATGGAATCCTCGTGTTTTATACTCGTTCTTAGACATTAGGCTAACTTCAGTTTATGAGTTTCTCGAGTTCTATTAAGCAGCTTCAAGTGTCTGTAGCTGCTTTAATGTGAATTCCAATGTTAAACGATGTGTTTTTTTTTGTTTTTCTTTACATTAGTACCAGCCCATGAAAGTACTATTATTACCCTGTAATGACTATCGTGCCTTTCCAGGCTCTTTGAGGGCAAATTCTCAGTATTTTAACATGCTGGTGAGATGGGGACGTTCCCAAACGAATGTCATCTTCAATGGAACACTCTCTCACATGCATTTTCCTGCTATGTTATTTGGAGATCTGGCATGCTTTCCATTTTCATACAGCTACTATAAGGGCCTTTTGAGGACTTTACCGCTAGTTGAACACCAACTTGGCTATTGGTTATCTCTCTTACTTCTGGAAGTTCTCAGATACTCTTGTACAGGACTATGAAGAGAGTTGTGAAATTTTTCACCAGCTTTCCCCGCCCCACAAATACCAAATCAGTTTCATATTTAAAATAAAAGAAAAACAGTACCACATCAAATTCTCAGCCTTTTACCTGGTTTTCCCCATGCTTAAATTGTGTTATTCATGTCTTACATCCAGTTGAACATGTATTTCTAGTGTAGGAAGCACCCTTCTAAAATTTCTGTGGCCTGTAGTTTTCAATTCACATTTTTATACTCATGCTCCAGTGATGGCATCTCTTTCACTGTGAATTAAAAATCTGATACATGATCACTTCTCCCGAAACCCATATGCTAACCCTAAACCGAGCCCCTATCCCTCAAGCTGAGTATGCCCTCTAGACCTCACATTGATAGCATCAGAACTCCTAGGTTGGCTCAGGCCCAAATAATTATCACCTGGGACGTGGGCCTGCTCACCTGGCCCTGACCACTTGATGACGTCAGCACTTCCTGTTTCAAAGGTTCTCAACCTTCTTTGAAAAAAGACAAGTCATTGGCTCTGAGTAGACAGGTAACATATATCAACCTAGTTTCTCTGATGTTTCAGCACCATTCTCCTCTCATTAAACTATGTGTAGCAGAAAGCAAGGCTCTTTCTTGATGGAATCCTCCTGTTTTATGCTCCTTCATAGATATTAAGCTAACTTTAGTTTGTGAGTTTCCAGAGTTCTATTAAGCACCTCCAAGTGCCTGTAGCTGCTTTAATGTGAATTCCAATGTGAAACGATGTTTTTTACATTACTATCAGCACGGGAAAGAATTATTATTATCCTGTAATGACTATCTTGCCTTTACAGGCTCTTTAAATGCCAATACTCAGTATTTTAACATGATGGTGAGATGGGAAAATGACCAAACGAATGTCACCTTCAGTGGAACACTCTCTCACATCCATTTTCCTGCTCTGTTGTTTCTAGATCTGGCAGGTTTTCTATTTTCATACAGGTATCCTAAGGGCCTTTTGATGACTTTACTACTATTTGAACACAAGCTTGGCTATTGTTTACCTCACTTACTTCTTGAAGTACTCAGATATTGTTGTACAGGTCTATGAAGAGGAGTTGTGAAATTTTTAACCAGCTTTCCGCGCCCCACAAACAACAAGCCAATTTGACAGTTAAAATCAAGGGGAAACAGTACCACATCAACTTCTCAGCCTTTTAACTGGTTTTCCCAATGCCAACATTGTGTTATTCGGGTATTACATCTAGTTGAACACGTATTTCTAGTGTAGGAAGCACCCTTCTAAAATGTTTGTGGCATGTACTTTTGAATTCCCAGTGTGACACTCATGCTCCAGTGATGACATCTCTTTTACTGTGAATTCAAAGTTATATACATGATAATCTCTGGAGAACCCAAATGCTAACCCTTAGCCTAACCCCTGAAGCTGGCCCTATCGCTCAAACTGAGTATGCCCTCTAGACCTCACATTGATGGCATCATAACTCTGCATTCCTGAAGTCTTCTACTCCACAGAAATCTTGAAATCCTCTATTGCACAGTGTTCTAGAAATCCTCTATTACCCAGAATTCTGTAAATCTCCTCTATCTCTGAATTCTACAAATCTCCTATTCCACAGAATTCTAAAAGTCCTCCTTTCCTCTGAATTCTAAAAATCACCTATTCTACGGAATTCAGGAAATCTATTCCCGACAATTCTAAAAATCTATTATTTCACAGAATTCTAGAAATCACCTCTTCCACAGAATTCTAGATGAACTCATTTCCTCCCAATTCTAGAAATCCCATTATTCTGTGGAATTCTAGATGTCCTGTCATCTCAGAATTCTAGAAATGTTCTATTCCACAGAATTCTAGAATAATACTATTCCACAGAATTCTATATGTCCTTTCTCATTTCTAACCATAGCCTATTCTACAATATTCTAGAGATCCTCTTTCACAGAATTATGAGTAATGTCTGCCACAGAATAATAGAAATGTCGTACTCCAGAAAATTCTAGAAATACTCTTTTCTATAGAATTCTAAAGTCCTCTCTTTCTCCGAATTCTAGAAATTCCCTCTTCTACAGCATTCCTGAATTCTTCTACTCCACAGAAAGCTTGAAATACTCTATTACGCAGCGTTCAAGAAATCCCCTGTTACACAGAAGTTTGTAAGTATTCTCTCCCTCTGAATTCTACAAATCCCCTATTCCACAGAATTCTAAATGTCCTCCCTTCCTCTGAATTCTAAAAATCCCTTATTCTACGGAATTCTAGAAATCTATTCCCCACAATACTAAAAATCTATTATTTCACAGAATTCTAGAAATCACCTCTTCCACAGAATTCTAGAAGACCTCCTTTCCTCCCAATTCTAAATATCCCCTAGTCTATAGAATTTCAGATGTCCTATCATCTCAGAATCCTAGAAATTTGCTATTACACAGAATTCAAGAATTACATTATTCCACAGAATTCCGTAAGTCCTTTCTATCTCATTTCTCCTGCTACCATATTCTACAGTAATCTAGAAATCCTCTTTCAAAAAATTCTACAAGTAATCTCTTCCACAGAATTCTAGAAATCTCCTACATCACAAAATTTTAAAAAATAATTTTGCCGCAGACTTCGAGAGTCCTCTCTTCTCCAAATTCTAGAAATCCCCTCTTCTACAGCATTCCTGAATTCTTCTACTCCACAGAAATCTTGAAATACTCTATTACACAACGTTCTAGAAATCCTTGATTACACAGAATTTTGGAAGTCTCTTCTCCCTCTGAATTCTACAAATCCCCTATTCCACAGAAATCTGAAAGTTCTCCCTTCCTCTAAATTCTTAAAATCCCGTATTCTATGGAATTCTAGAAATCTATTCCCCACAATTCTAAAAATCAATTATTTCACAGAATTCTAGAAATCACCGCTCCCACAGAATTCTAGAAGACCTCCTTTCCTCCCAATTCTAGAAATCCCCTATTCTGTGTAATTCTAGTTGTCCTGTCATCTCAGAATCCTAGAAATATCCTATTCCACACAATTCTAGAATTACGCTATTCAACAGAATTCTATAAGTCCTTTCTTTCTCATTTCTAGCGGTACCCCATTCTACAATATTCTAGAAATCCTCTTTCACAGAATTCTACGACTAATCTCTTACACAGAATTCATGAAATCTCCTACTCCACAAAATTCTAAAAATCCTCTTGTCCACAGAATCCTAGAGTCCTCTCTTTGTCCGAATTCTAGAGATTCCCTCTTCTGCTAATTCCTGAATTCTTCTACTCCACTGAAATCTTGAAATCCTCCATTGCACAGCGTTCTAGAAATCTTCTGTTACCCAGAATTCTGTAAGTCTCCTCTCCCTCTGAATTATACAAATCCCCTATTACACAGAATTCTAAAAGTCCTCCCTTCCATTAAATTCTTAAAATCCCCTATTCTACGGAATTCTAAAATCTATTCCCCACAATACTAAAAATCTATTATTTCACAGAATTCTAGAAATCACCTCATCCACAGAATTCTGGAAGACTTCTTTTCCTCCCAATTCTAGAAATCCCCTAGTCTTTAGAATTCTAGATTTATTACCATCTCAGAATTCTAGAAATTTCCTATTGCACAGAATTCTAGAATTATATTATTCCACAGAATTCTATAAGTCCTTTCTATCTCATTTCTAGTGGTACCCTATTATATAGTAATCTAGAAATCCACTTACATAGAATTCAACAAGTAATCTCTCCCACAGAATTCTAGAAATGTCGTATCGACAAAATTGTAGAAATCCTCTTGTCCACAGACTTCTAGAGTCCTTTCTTTCTCCGAATTCTAGAAATCCCCTCTTCTACAGCATTCCTGAATTCTTCTACTGCACAGAAATCTTTAAATCTTCTATTGCACAGTGTTCTAGAAATCCTCTATTACACAGAATTCTGTAAGTCTCCTCTCCCTCTGAATTATACAAATCCCCTATTACACAGAATTCTAAAAGTCCTCCCTTCCATTAAATTCTTAAAATCCCCTATTCTATGGAATTCTAAAATCTATTCCCCACAATACTAAAAATCTATTATTTCACAGAATTCTAGAAATCACCTCTTCCACAGAATTCTAGAAGACCTTCTTTCCTCCCAATTCTTAAAATCCCCTAGTCTATAGAATTTCAGATGTCCTATCATCTCAGAATCCTAGAAATTTGCTATTACACAGAATTCAAGAATTACATTATTCCACAGAATTCTGTAAGTCCTTTCTATCTCATTTCTCCTGCTACCATATTCTACAGTAATCTAGAAATCCACTTACACAGAATTAAACAAGTAATCTCTCCCACAGAATTCTAGAAATGTCGTATCGACAAAATTGTAAAAATCCTCTTGTCCACAGACTTCTAGAGTCCTTTCTTTCTCCGAATTCTAGAAATCCCCTCTTCTATAGCATTCCTGAATTCTTCTACTGCACAGAAATCTTTAAATCTTCTATTGCACAGTGTTCTAGAAATCCTCTATTACGCAGAATTCTGTGTCTCCTCTCCCTCTGAATTATACAAATCCCCTATTCCACAGAATTCTAAAAGTCCTCCCTTCCATTAAATTCTTAAAATCACAGATTCTACAGAATTCTAGAAATCTATTCCTTACAATTCTAAAAATCCATTATTTCACAGAATTGTAGAAATCACCTCTTCCACAGAATTCTAGAAGACCTAGATTCTTCCCAATTCTATAAATCCAACATTCTGTGGAATGTTAAAGGTCCTGTCATCTCAGAATCCTAGAAATTTCCTATTCCACAGAATTCTAGAATAACACTATTCCACAGAATTCCATAAGTCTTTTCTTCTCATTTCTAGCGACACCCTACTCTACAGAATTCTAGAAATTCTCTTTCACATAATTCTACAAGTAATCTTTTCCACAGAATTCATGAATTCTCCTACTCCACAAAATTCTAAAAATCCTCTTGTATACAGAATTCTAGAGTCCTCTCTTTCTCCGAATTCTAGAAATCACCTCTTCTACAGCAGTCCTGAAATATTCTACTCCACAGAAATCTTGAAATCCTCTATAGTACAGCTTTCTAGAAATCCTCTTTTACGCAGAATTTGTAAGTCTCCTCTCCCTCTGAATTCTACCAATCCTCTATTCCACACAATTCTAAAAGTCCTCCCTTCCTCTGAATTCTAAAAATCCCCAATTGTACAGAATTCTAGAAACATATTCCCATCAATTCTAAAAATCTATTATTTCACAGAATTCTAGAAGACCTCTTTTCATCCCAATTCTAGAAATCCCCTAGTCTATAGAGTTCTAGGTGTCCTATCATCTCAGAATCCTAGAAATTTCCTATTGCACAGAATTCTAGAATTGCATTATTCCACAGAATTCTATAAGTCCTCTTTCTCTCCTAACCCTATTCTACAGTAATCTAGAAATCCACTTTCACAGAATTCTACAAGTAATCTCTCCCACAGAATTCTAGAAATTTCATATCCACAAAATTCTAGAAATCCTCTTGTCCACAGAACTCTAGAATCCTCTCTTTCTCCGAATTCTAGAAATCCCCTCTTCAGCAGCATTCCTGAATTCTTCTACTCCACAGAAAATCTTGAAATACTCTATTGCACAGCCTTCTAGAAATCCTCTATTACGCAGAATTCTGTAAGTCTCCTCTCCTTCTGAATTCTACCAATCCCCTATTCCACAGAATTCTAAAAGTCCTCCCTTCCTCTAAATTCTTAAAATCCCCTATTCTACGAAATTCTAGAAATCTATTCCCCACAATTTAAAAATCCATTATTTCACAGAATTCTAGAAATCACCTCTTCCACAGAATTCTAGAAGACCTCCATTCCTCCCAATTCTAGAAATCCCCTATTCTGTGGAATTCTAGATGTCCTCTCATCTCAGAATCCTAGAAATTTCCTATTGCATAGAATTCTAGAATTACATTATTCCACAGAATTCTATAAGTCCTTTCTATCTCATTTCTAGTGGTACCCTATTCTACAGTAATTAACACAGCACCCCAATGTTCATAGCAGCACAATTAACAATAGCTAGGATTTGGAAACAGCCTTGGTGTCCATCAGCAGAAGATTGGATCAAAAAACTATGGTACATCTACACAAGGAATACTATGCTGCCATAAAAAAGAAGGACTTCTCATCACTTGCAGCAACCTGGATGGAATTGGAGAATATCATGCTGAATGAAATAAGCCATTCAATGAAAGAGAAACACCACATGACTTCACTCATTTATGAATAATAAAGAACATTATAAACTGATGAACCATAAGTTAAATATAGCGACAGTAAAGCAACAAGGAGACTGTCTAATTACAGTGGGGAGGGGTGGGAAATATGGGGGAAATAAGAGACAACCATTTATATGCATTCTACACATGCATATAAATATAACCAATGGACACAAATCTCAGGGGAGGGAGGGAATCTTTGGGGGAGGGACAATGGTAATATATGTACACAGATAATAATTTAATAAAAAATAAAATTAAATTAAAAAAAAATTCTATGGAATAGTGTAATTCTAGAATTCTGTGGAATAGGAAATTTCTAGGATTCTGAGATGACAAAACATCTAGAATCCTACAGAATGGGGGATTACTAGAATTGGAAGGAAAGGAGGAGATCTAGAATTCTGTGGAAGAGGTGATTTCTAGAATTCTGTAAAATAATAGATTTTTAGAAATGTTGGGAATAGACTTCTAGAATTCCATAGAATTGGGGATTTTTAGAATTCAGAGGAAGGGAGGACTTTTAGAATTCTGTTGAATAGCGGATTTGTAGAATTCAGATGGAGAGGAGACTTACAAATTCTGCGTAACAGAGGATTTCTAAAATGCTGGGCTATAGAGGATTTCAAGATTTCTGTGGAGTAGAAGTCTTCAGAACTACTGTAGAAGATGGGATTTCTAGAATTCAGAGAAGGAGAGGACTCTAGAATTATGTGTACAAGAGGATTTTTAGAATTTTGTGGAGTAGGAGATTTCATGAATTCTGAGGAAGAGATTACTTGTAGAATTCTGTGAAAGAGGTTTTCTAGAATACTGTAGAGTAGGGTATCGCTAGAAATGAGAAAGACAGGACCTATAGAATTCTGTGGAAGAGTGCAATTCTAGAATTCTGTGGAATAGGAAATCTCTAGGATTCTGAGATGATAGGACATTTAGAATTCCACAGAATATTGGATTTCTAGAATTGGTAGGAAAAGAGGTATTCTAGAATTCTGTGGAAGAGATGATTTCTAGAATTCTATAAAATAATAGATTTTTAGAATTGTTGGGAATAGATTTCTAGAATTCCATAGAATTGGGGATTTTTAGAATTCAGAGGAAGGGAGGACTTTTAGAATTCTGTGGAATAGGGGATTTATAGAATTCAGAGGGAGAGACGATTTACAAACTTCTGCATTACAGAGGATTTCTAGAACGCTGGGCTATAGTGGATTTCAAGATTTCTGTGGAGTAGAACACTTCAGGAATGCTTTGGATGAGGGGATTTCTAGAATTTGGAGAAAGAGCGGACTCTAAAATTCTGTGGACAAGAGGATTTCTAGAATTTTGTGGAGTAACAGATTTCTAGAATTTTGTGCAAGAGATTACTTGTAGAATTCTGTGAAAAAGATTTCTAGAATACTGTAGAATAGGGTACTTCTAGAAATCAGAAACATAGGACTTATACAATTCTGTGGAATAGTATAATTCTAGAGTTCTGTGGAATAGGAAATTTCTATGATTCTGAGATGAGACGACATCTTGAATTCCATAGAAGAGGTGATTTCTAGAATTGGGAGGAAAGGAGAACTTCTAGAATTCTATGGAATGGTTGATTTCTAGAATTCTGTGAAATAGTAGATTTTTAGAATTGTGGGGAATAGATTCCTCGAATTCTGTAGAATAGGAGATGTTTAGAATTCAGAGTAAGGGAGGACTTTTAGAATTCTGTGGAATAGGGGATTTCAAGAATTCAGAGGGAGAGAAGACTTTCAGAATTCTGCATAATATGGGATTTGTAGAACGCTGTGCAATAGAGAATTTCAAGATTTCCGTGGAGTAGAAGACTTCTAGAATGCGGTAGAAGAGGGGATTTCTAGAATTCGGAGAAAGAGAGGACTTCTAGAATTCTGTGGAGAAGAGGATATCTAGAATTTTGTGGAGTAGGAGATTTCTAGGATTCTGTGCAAGAGATTACTTGTAGAATTCTATGAAAGAGGATTTCTAGAATACTGTAGAATAGGGTACCGCTTGAAATGTAAAAGAAAGGAGATATAGAATTCTGTTGAATAGTGTAATTTATAATTCTGTGGAATAGGACATTATTAGGATTCTGAGGTGACAGGACATCTAGAATTCCACAGAATAGGGGATTTCTAGAATTGGGAGGAAAAGAGGTCTTCTAGAATTCTGTGGAAGAGGTGATTTCTAGAATTCTGTAAAATAATAGATTTTTAGAATTGTGGGAATAGATTTCTAGAATTCCGTAGAATTGGGGATTTTTAGAATTTGGAGGAAGGGAGGACTTTTAGAATTCTGTGGAATAGGGGATTTGTAGAATTCAGAAGTAGGGAGGACTTTTAGAATTCTGTGGAATAGGGGATTTGTAGAATTCAGAAGGAGAGAAGACTTACAAATTTCTGCGTTACAGAGGATTTCTAGAACGCTGTGCTTTAGAGTATCTCAAGATTTCTGTGGAGTAGAACACTTCAGGAATGCTGTAGATGAGGGGATTTCTAGAATTCGGAGAAAGAGAGGACTCTAGAATTCTGTGGACAAGAGGATTTCTAGAATTTTGTGGTTATGACATTTCTAGAATTCTGTGCAAGAGATTACTTGTAGAATTCTGTGAAAGAGGATTTCTAGAATACTGTAGAATAGGTTACTGCTAGAAATGAGAAAGAAAGGACTTATAGAATTCTGTGGAATTGTGTAATTCTAGAAATCTGTGGAATAGCAAATTTCTAGGATTCTGAGATGACAGGACATCTAGAATTCCACAGAATAGGGGATTTCTAGAATTGGGAGGAATCGAGGTCTTCTAGAATTCTGTGGACCAGGTGATTTCTAGAATTCTGTGAAATAATGGATTTTTAGAATTGTGGGGAATAGATTTCTAGAATTCCAAAGAAAAGGGGATTTTTAGAATTCAGAGGAAGGGAGGACTTTTAGAATTCTGTGGAATAGGGGATTTGTAGAATTCAGACGGAGAGGAGCCTTACAGAATTCTGCATAATAGAGGATTTCTAGAACGCTGTGAAATAGAGGATTTCAAGATGTCTGTGGAGTAGAAGACTTCAGGAATGCTATAGAAGAGGGGATTTGTATAATTCGGAGAAAGAGAGGACTCTAGAATTCTGTGAACAAGAGGATTTTTAGAATTTTGTGGAGGAGATTTCTAGAATTCTGTGCACGAGATTACTTGTAGAATTCTGTGAAAAAGGATTTCAAGAATACTATAGAATAGGGTACCGCTAGAAATGTGAAAGAAAGGACTTATAGAATTATGTGGAACAGTGTAATTCTAGAATTCTGTGGAATAGGAAATTTCTAGGATTCCGAGATGAGAGGACATCTAGAATTCTATAGAATATGGGATTTCTAGAATTGGGAGGAAAGGAGGTCTCCTAGAATTCTTGGAAGAGGTGATGTCTAGAATTCTGTGAAATAAGAGATTTTTAATATTGTGGGGAATAAATTTCTAGAATTCTGTAGAATATGGTATTTTTAGAATTCAGAGGAAGTGAGGGCATTTAGAATTCTGAGGAGTGGGGCATTTGTAGAATTCATAGGGAAAGAAGACGTACAGACTTCCGCGTAACAGAGGATTTCTAGAACGCTTTGCAACTGAGGATTTCAAGGTATTTGTGGAGTAGAAAACTTCTAGAATGTTATAGAAGAGGGGATTTCTAGAATTCAAAGAAAGAGAGGACTTCTAGAATTCTGTGGACAAGACGATATCTAGAATTTTGTTTAGTAAGAGATTTCTAGAATTCTGTGGGAGAGATTACTTGTAGAATTCTGTGAAAGAGGATTTCTAGAATACTGTAGAATAGGCTACTGATAGAAATGAGAAAGAAAAGACGTATAGAATTCTGTAGAATAGTGTAATTCTAGAATTCTGTGGAATAGCAAATGTCTAGGATTCTGAGATGACAGGACGTCTAGAATTCCACAGAATAGGGGATTTCTAGAATTGGGAGGAAACGAGGTCTTCTAAAATTCTGTGGAAGAGGTGATTTCTAGAATTCTATGAAATAATAGATTTTTAGATTTGTGGGGTGTGTGATTCCTGAACACGACCAGTGTGATTCAGGGCCCACACTCAGGGTCCGGTTTCTGGAGAAGCCTGTACACTAAAAATGAAGAGACTAGAAAAGAGTTAATTTGGGAAAATGGGGCCAGGCGGGGAGTCAACCTCTAGTGGGAAGACTCACCCCAATCTGGCCTTTTGCCATTTCTTTTATTGAGATTCTGATACAAAGACAATGCTTAAGTGGAAAAGTTCCAGCAACAGAAAATTAACAAGAATTTCCATAAGATTAACAAATTAAAGTTGCCTCAAGCTCTACTATCTCAACTAGACAATGAGTTAATTGCTCTGACCTTTCAGAGCCATTGAGGGTGGCCATCTCTTTTTGCATATTAACAATAGTGACAATGTTTGGTTTCCATTAGACATTTCTTTTTACATTTTATCTCTAATGACTCAACCTAGAGTCAATGAGTTAAAAGCTCTGACCATTCAGAGCCATCAAGGTTGGCCAGTTTCCTTTATATTTTATTACCAGTGTTGGGTTTCGGTTCCTGGCATCTCCCCCCAATTCCTTCCTTTAAAAAATCTTGCATTTATAGACCAGAAATAAACATATAAGATCAAAATGTTTGAGTCCCAATTTCAAAGTCCAAGAGTTCTAAGTAAAAGTTTCAGTGTCCAAAAGTTCTGAGTCCAAAAGTTCTCAGTTCCAAAGTTCTGAGTTCCCAAGGTTCCTTATTTGTATATGTCAGCAATGATATCTGGATGGTGAACAAACAGTGGCAATGCAGGTCCGACCATCTCTGGTTTGGTCCTGGGCAACCTGCAGCAATGCACAGCTGCTGACTGCTGGCATGGCAAGACGTCCTCAGTGTCTTCCATGTCTGGACTGTTTCTCCTCTTGTCTTCTTGGCTTTGAGCATTCCTGTGAATTCCTCTGTTGCAGGAATCCACATGGTCTTAGAGTTGTTTTCTGAAAATATACAAACTTATCTCGACCAAAATTAATAATGGAATCTTTTATATAAATTTTACGTGGGATACTTTCTGCCCAAATAATTTTCCTGACTTATTTTGATACTATTTGTTTTTTGTATGGCTATCTTACTGTTATCATTACAAATTAAAATTGGGTTTCAAAAGAAATTTTTTTTTCTAAATGTAATTTACTTACAGGACATTTTTTTCTTACATGGTATTTTCCCACTATCCCCCTTTTTTATTTAATTATTAGGAGGTTTTGGGAAATTTTTTTATAATGCTGTTTTGATAATTTTTTAAATTTTAATTTTATGCACAAAAACTATGAAATTGCATGTTAAACAATTTTACCATGAAATGAACTACCAATAAAAATTTTGGTTAATACTTTAGGAACAGCTTATTGTACAATTAAATCTTCTTGAATATTAACTCATTTCATTTAGCCAAATTAAATTAATCTGAAAACTTGACTATTTTAATGTCAAATTTAATACTTTTAACAACAATTTTAGTTTACTCTGTAAAAATTAATGGAAAGGATTATATGCATCATTGAGAAAGCCCTGAGCACTCCTAGATTTAGGCTAGATTTAGATATAGGGCAGTAGCCATCAGCCACTTCTCCGTTGCCTGGGTCCCATCTGAGCTGGGCCAAGTCTCTTGTTTGTAGCTGGATCTCAATCTGAGCTGGGCCAAATCTCTGTTTGTTGCTTGGGTCCCAATCTGAGCTGGGCATGGGAAGCACGAAGCAGCCATGGGGCAGGAGACCTCGCTCAGAAGGGGCGAGTATTCAAGCCCTTGCAACATTGGGGTGGTGAGGTTCTCTGCCCCACGTTGGGCGCCAGATGTGGGATCCCTTAACAAGACCAGCATGGTTCAGGGCCCACACTCAGAGTCCGGTTTCTGGAGAAGGCCACACACTAAAAATGAAGAGACTGGAAAAGAGTTAATTTGGGAAAATGCGGGCCAGGTGGGGAGTCAACCTCTGGTGGGAAGACTCACCCCAATCTGGCCTTTTGCCATTCCTTTTATTGAGATTCTGAGACAGAGACATTGCTTAGGCAGAAAAGTTCCAGCAACAGAAAATGAACAAGAATTTACATACGATTAACAGATTATGGTTGCCTCAAGCTCAATTTCTTTTTATTTAGACAAGATCTTAGTTACATTCTCTGCACCTCTCTCAGGAGCAAGTAGTGATATTCCTTTACTTTGGTGCAAGCCAGAAACCTCTATTTAATTTTTTACACACAAAGGAGCAGTGGTTTGATTATGTCATACAAAGAGGGAATCTGGTTGACAATACCTATGTAATTATACTTCCTTGCTCCACCCATTTCCTTCCTAAATGATCAAGGTGTTTAGAATTATTGGTGACTACATTAAGTAAGGGATCAGCCCACATAAGGGCTTTTACCCATGAAGGGTCAGGAACATAAGTCCTAAACACTTCCACATTTATCCCAGGTAAAATTACCATACAGATAGCTACTGCTAACATGGCAAGAAAGACATTCTCAAGTGTCAGGTGTCTGTACCGGCTTCTTAACCATGCCCGTAACAATACATGCCTATAAACCTTCTAAAATATTTAAAGTATATTTATTAATTTTTATTTGATAAGGCTTTCCATGCAATTTCAAGTATAATAGATAGAGAGAATAAATTTCTTGCATTACTCCGGGCCCTTGGAGCTTTCCAAGAATTATCTCTGTTAAGGCCTTGAAATTTTATCATGGAAAAAAACATCAAACAAATACCTGTATATCCATATATGATTTAAATATTATAATACCTTTTATTATCATCTTATTATATCAATTAGATTAGCTTTTTCATAGAAAATTTTTGGTTGAGATCACAGAATTAATCCTCTTCAATTAGACCAATAATAAGTGACTTCTTTTGAATTCCTAATTATTAGAGAAAACACATATTTTATTTTCTCAAAAACAAATTATACTTTTAGGAATTTTAATTACCACAGCTACATAATTTTTCCCAATTTAATTTATACTTTGAACTTTTAAAGCTGGTAAGTCAAATATATTTGCATGTCCTCTATTAATAACAATTTACATTTTTAAGAAAAATAGAAGACATAATCAATTAAGAGATTCAATTTTGTCCTCTAGATTTTTTAAGAGGCAAATTTAAACTTTACTTTTTTTTTATACAAGCAAACTTCCAAAAAATATGTTTTGCCACTGGATTTGGAGTAGGTTTGTAGCCGTTCAAATACAAAATACCCCATTCCTTAGCTTATTTTGGGAGGTTTCAACAACAAATCTGGCCACACATATTTTTTCATGTTTAATAAATACAGATCTCAAATTTTTTTTCTTTCTTTTTTTCTTTCTGAAGTAATAACTAGAACCCAATTTGGAAAATATAACACCTAATTTGCAAGTTCTTTCCCAACTCACCAACTTGTTAAAATACTGAGTATTTGCTTTCAAAGAGCCTGTAAAGGCACGAGAGTCATTACAGGGTAATAATAGTTCTTTCCCGTGCTGGTAGTAATGTAAAAAACATCGTTTCACATTGTAATTCACATGAAAGCAGCTACAGACACTTGGAGGTGCTTAATAGAACTCTGGAAACTCAGAAACTGAAGTTAGCTTAATGTCTATGAATGAGCATAAAACACGAGGATTCCATCCACAAAGAGCCTTGCTATCTGCTACACATAGTTTAATGAAAGGAGAATGGTGTTGAAACATCAGAGAAAATAGGTTGATATAGGTTACCTGTCTACCTCAGTGCCAATGACTTGTCTTTTTTCAAAGAAGGTTTCGAAGCTTTGAAACAGGAAGTGCTGACGTCATCAAGTGGTCAGGGCCAGGTGAGCAGGCCCACGTGCCCAGGTGATAACTATTAGGGCGTGAGCCAACCTAGGAGATCTGATGCCATCAATGTGAGGTCTAGAGGGCATACTCAGTTTGAGGTATAGGTCCATCTTCAGGGGCTAGGCTTAGGGTTAGCATATGGGTTCCAGGAGAGATTATCATATATCAGCCTTTGAATTCACAGTGAAAGAGATGTCATCACTGGAGCATGAGTGTCACACTGCGAATTGAAAACTACTGGCCACAAATATCTTAGAAGGGTGCTTCCTACACTAGAAATACATGTTCAACTAGATGTAGGACCCGAATAACACAATGGTGCTATTGGGAAAACCAGGTAAAAGGCTGAGAATTTGGTGTGGTACTGTTTCCCTTTGATTTTAACTGTCAAATTGGCTTGGTGTTTGTGGGGCGGGGAAAGCTGTTGAAAATTTTCACAACTCATCTTCATAGACCTGTACAACAATATGTGAGTACTTCAAGAAGTAAGAGAGGTAAACAATAGCCAAACTCATGTTCAAATAGTAGTAAAGTCCTCAAAAGGCCTTTAGGATACGTGGATGAAAATGGAAAATGTGCCAGATCTAGAAATAACAGAACAGGAGAATGGATGTGAGAGAGTGTTCCACTGAAGGTGACATTCGTTTGGTCACTTTCCCATCTCACCAGCTTGTTAAAGTACTTTGTATTTGCCTTCAAAGAGCGTGTAAAGGCACCATAGTCATTACAGGGTAATAATAGGTATTTCCCGTGCTGGTACTAATGTAAAAAACGGCGTTTCACATTGGAATTCACATGAAAGCAGCTATAGACACTTGCTGTTGCTTAATAGAACTCTGGAAACTCACAAACTAAAGTTAGCTTAATTTCTAAGAAAGAGTATAGAACACGATGATTACATCAACAAAGAACCTTGCTATCTGCAACACATTGTTTAATGACAGGAGAATCGTGTTCAAACATCAGAGAAACGAGGTTATACTAGAAATCCATGTTCAACTAGATGTAGGACCCGAATAACACAATGGTGGTATTGGGAATACCAGGTAAGAGGCTGTGAATTTGGTGTGGTACTGTTACCTTTGATTTTAAATGTCAAATTGGCTTGGTGTTTGTTGGGCGGGGAAAGCTGGTGAAAATTTTCACAACTTCTCTTCATAGACATGTACAACAGTATCTGAGTACTTCCAGAACTATGAGAGGTAAACAATAGCCAAGCCTGTGTTCAAATAGTGAGAAAGTCCTCAAAAAGGACTCTATTATACCAGTATAAAAATGGAAAACCTGCCAGATCTCCAAATAACTTAGGAGGAAAATGTATTTCAGACAGTGTTCCAAGGAAGAGGACCTTCGTTTGAGAACGTCCCCATCTCACCAGCATGTCAAAATACTGAGAGTTCGCCTTCAAAGGGCCTGGAAATGCACTATAGTCATCACAGGGTAATAATAGTTCTTTCCCATGCTGGTAGTAATGTAAAAAACGACGTTTCACATTGGAATTCACATGACAGGAGCTACAGATACTTGGAGGTGCTTAACAGAACTCTGGAAACTCACAAACTGAAGTTAGATTAATGTCTAAGCAGGAGCATAAAACACGAGGATTACATCAACAAAGAGCCTTTCTCTGGGTAACACGTTGTTTAATGATGGTGTTGAAACATTAGTGGAACTAGGTTCCTATAGATTACCGGTCTACCTCAGTGCCAGTGACTTGTCTATTTTCAAAGAAGGCTGAGAAGCTTTGAAACCGGAAGTGCTGACGTCATCATGTGGTCAAGGCCAGGTGAGCAGGCCCAAGTGCCCGGGTGATAATTATGTGGGCCTGAGTCCACCTGGGAGTACTGATGCCATCAATGTGAGGTATACTCAGTTTGAGGGATAGGGCCAGCTTCAGGGGCTAGGCTTAGAGTTAGCATATGGGTTCTGGGAGAGTTTATCATGTATCAGCCTTTGAATTCTCGGTGAAAGAGACACCCTCACTGGAGCATGAGTGCAACACGGCGAATTGAAAACTACAGGCCACAAACATTTTAGAATGGTACTTCCTACACTAGAAATGAATGTTTAACTAGATGTAAGACCCGAATAACACAATGTTGGCATTGGTAAAACCAGTTACAAGGCTGTTAATTTGATGTGGTACAGTTTCCCTTTGATTTTAATTGTCAAATTGGCTTGGTGTTTGTGTGGTGGGGAAGGCTGGTGAAAATTTCACAACTCCTCTTCATAGGACTGTAAGACAGTATCTGAGTACTTCAAGAAGTCACCGAGAGAGTCTCGGAAAATGGCGGAAGAACAGGTAGCCAAGTTCTGACCTGGGTCCCGAAGAGGAAGGAGAGAGCACCCGAGGGTCGCGCTGGGAGTGCTGGTCAACAAGCCAAGAGAATGGTGAACACCTGGGGAAATTGGTGGGCACCTGATCAGGGTGTCCCTGACAATTAAGCACCCACAGCCCGATCCTTTCCTGGAGCGACCTAAGAGCGAAGACGGGGAAATCTCGCCATCTTGACGGGAAGAGATTTGGATTAGAGGAAGACCACCAAGTAGCAGTTCGCCCCATACGCTGACCACAATCAGTGAAAACGCTTGGATTCAAAGGAGAGCTCCACCCGAGGGTGAAAAACCAGATTTTGGGGAGATCGGGTGAGTTCCCACTGTGGTGCTTCCCAGTGCAGATTGCGCATCCCCTTCGCAGC
The DNA here is from genome assembly GCA_963924515.1 of Vespertilio murinus. NCBI lineage: Eukaryota > Metazoa > Chordata > Mammalia > Chiroptera > Vespertilionidae > Vespertilio > Vespertilio murinus. The sequence continues at coordinate 74,757,137 of OZ004712.1, forward strand.
ACCTCATGCACAGCAGCCCACGTGGAGCGCACCACCCCGCGCGCACCAGGCGTGCAGAGAGGACTGTGTATATAAGAAACCAGAGCTGGGCTGGAGGCACCCCTGACTGTGGTCAGGACTCCTAAGTGGGGGGATATCTAAGGAGCAGTACGTCTGGATCTGACTCAGAGAGAGTTACAGGAGAGTGTGGTGGGCTCCTCCTGCCCAACCCCCACCCCTCCATAGATCAGAAACACAGAGAGGGGAAAAAAGCAAGAAAGGCCTCAGAACCCTGGCTCTCTGCCACCAAGAAACACCGCCACCTAGAGGCTACAGTACATATGGACTCTAGAACTGCTTTAAAAATCAAGACCCGATTACAACACGGAAGAAACACTGGGAATTGCAATTAACGCCCAGACTGGGAACTGGTGAGCTAAACAGAACAGCAGAGGAAGTGAATGACCTTCATTACTGCAAATTTTATTTAATGTTTGATTTTTATTTTCTCATTGTTTAATTTTTTCTGTTTTTGTTTTGTTTTTTAAGTTACATTAGTTGCAAAGTTTACTTAAGAAGATTTTTTTTCCTCTTTCCTCACTTGATTTTACCTTTTTAATTAATTCACTTTTATATGTAATCAATATTATTACTACTACTATTTTGCCCTTTTTATCTTTTTTATCTTATTTTCTTTTATTTTTATCAATATATTTTTTGTGCCATATTATATACTTTTTTTCTTTCTTTTTTTTTCTTTTTTTTTCTTTTCCCTTTTTTTTCCCATTTGGGATTACTATTCAACAGACTATTTATACCTTTCCTTCTCCAAAGCTCTATTCTAAGTCAACCCTACCTTTATGCCATCACTCTCTTCCTAACCCTTTCCCTTTGGTGTCCTGCTTATCTTAACTCTTTACTGCTCTAGATTTTCCCTATTTTTTCTATTTACCCCCTCCTAAAATTTCACCCTTCCTGTGTATATCTAACTCCCAACCCCCCACTCCAAGCCCATTCACACCTACCTTGTCACTGTCCTAAAAAAAATCCTTCTCTCTACCCCTTTGTAGTTGTATTCTAAATGCTAACTATATCAAAGTTTTATGCTTTTTTGTAAGATTGGTTTGCTTATTCTTTTTATTTGCTTGTATGATTTTGTTAGCTGGGTTCTAGTCACCTTTATTGGAGGATATTAATAATGCAAACGCTTTTCTGTTCAGTGCCTTGTGTGTAGTACCTGGTTGTGTTGTATTTTGTACCTTTAAATCTAAGCAGGAGAGAGAGAACTACATAAACAGGCATCCTAAAAAGATCATGGGGAGGCTAAGAAACAACCCGCCTATGAAAAAAAACCAGCCATCACCAGAAAAGGAAGTAAATGATTTAGAGGCAAGCAACCTACCAGAGTAAGAATTCAGAGCAATGATCATGGGATGGCTAAAAAGAATGGAAGACAAATTTGACAATATGAGTAAGACCCAAGAGGAAATGAAGAAGAACCAAGAGGATCCGAAGAAGAACCAAGAGGAAATGAAGGTGACCTAAGAAGAAATGAAAAATGACATCGCTTCTATGAAGAACTCAATAGAAAGCATCAAGAGTAGACTAGAAGAAGCAGAGGACCGCATCAGTGAGCTAGAAGACAAGATGGAAAAAAAAACCCAATTAGAGCAGCTGCTAGAAAAAAAATAAAAAAACAGGAGGAGAGCCTACAGGAGCTTTGGGACAATGCAAAACAAAACAATATTCGAATAATAGGGGTCCCAGAAGGAAAGGAAACTGAGCAAGATATGGAAAAAGTATTTCAAGAAATAATGACAGAAAACTTTCCTGAGATAGAGAAGAAAAAACCAACACAAATCCAAGATGCTCGAAGAGTCCCCAACAAAATGAACCCCCAGACACATCATAATTAAAATGTCAAAAAACATTGACAAAACCAGAATCTTAAGAGCAGCCAGAGAGAGTCAGAAAGTTACATATAAAGGAACCCCCATCAGACTAGCAACTGATTTCTCAACAGAAACTCATCAGGCCAGAAGGGAATGGGATGACATATACAAAGTCATGCAAAGGAAGGGTCTGAACCCAAGAATACTGTACCCTGCAAGGCTGTCAATCAAAATTGAAGGTGTAATCAGGAGCTTCACTGACAAAAACAGACTAAAGGAATTTATCTCCAACAAACCAGCAATGCAAGAAATGCTAAAGGGTCTACTGTAAAAATAAAAAAATAGGAAGCGAAGAAGGAACACGGGGATAGAATAAAAATGGCATCAAATACCTACCTATCAATAATTACTTTAAATGTAAATGGTTTAAATGCTCCCATCAAAAGACATAGGGTAACAGATTGGATAAGAAAGCAAAACCCATACATCTGCTGTCTACAAGAATCCCACCTCAGAAAAAAAGACGCCCACAGACTGAAGGTGAAAGGATGAAAAAAGTTTTTCCAGGCAAACGGAAATGAAAAAAAGGCTGGGGTAGCAATACTTATATCTGACAAATTAGATCTCAAAGTGAAGGACATAACAAGAGACAATGAAGGCCACTTCATAATACTAAGGGGAGCAATACAACAAGAAGAAATAACTCTGGTAAACATATATGCACCCAATACAGGAGCACCAAAATACATGAAAAAAAAAAACTCATGGAAGACATTAAGGGAGAGATTAATAGCAATACAATCATAGTGGGAGATTTTAATACCCCACTGTCACCTTTGGACAAATCATCTAAACAAAAAATCAGCAAAGAAACATCAATGCTAAATGACACACTTGACCAGATGGAATTAATCGACATCTTCAGAACATTTCACCCCAAAGCCACAGAATACACATCCTTCTCAAGTGCACATCGGTCATTTTCAAAGATAGATCATATGCTGGGACATAGGCAAAGTCTCTTCAAATTCAAGAAGATAGAAATCATATCAAGCATCTTCTCAAATCATAGTGGCATAAAATTGGAAAGCAACTACAATAAAAATAATCCAAGGAAATCAAACACAGGGAAACTGAATACCATGCTATTGAACAAGGACTGGGTTATCAGGGAAATCAAGGAAGAAATTAAAAACTTCATGGCAACAAATGACAATGAAAACACAACAATCCAAAATCTATGGGACACAGCAAAAGCAATCTTGAGAGGGAAGTTCATATCTCTGCAAGCCTATTCTAAAAGACTAGAAAAAACGGTAACAAATTATCTAACTCTACAGCTCAAACAGTTAGAAAAAGAGCAACAGGAAAAGCCCACTGTAAGCAGAAGGAAGGAAATAACAAAAATCAGAGCGGAGATAAATGACATAGAGACCAAAGAAACAATACATAAAATAAACAAAACCAAGAGCTGGTCCTATGAAAGAATAAACAAGATTGATGAACCTCTAGCCAGGCTAAACAAGAAACAAAGAGAGAGGACCCAAATAAACAAAATCAGAAATGAAAGAGGTGAAATAACAGCAGACCCCGCCTAAATACAAAGGATTGTTACAAAATACTACGAACAACTCTATTCCAACAAACTGGACAACCTGGAGGAAATGGACATATTCCTAGAAAAATATAACCTGCCAAAACTCAATCAGGAAGAATCTAAAAATCTCAATAGACCAGTTACTTGGGAAGAAATTGAAACAGTCATCAAAAAGCTTCCAGCAAACAAAAGCCCAAGGCCAGACGGCTTCACAGGAGAATTTTACCAAACATTCAAGGAAGAACTAAAACCTATCCTCCTCAGACTATTCCAAAAAATTCAAGAGGGAGGAACACTTCCAAACTCCTTCTATGAAGCCAGCATCACCCTAATACCAAAACCAGGTAAAGATAACACAATGAAAGAGAATTACAGGCCAGTATCCCTCATTAACATAGACGCCAAAATCCTCAAAAAAAATTCTAGCAAATAGGCTCCAACAGAACATCAGAAAGATCATACACCATGACCAAGTAGGATTTATTCCCGGAATGCAAGGATGGTACAATATCTGCAAATCAATGAACGTGATACATCACATAAACAAACTGAAAGTTAAAAATCATATAGTCATATCAATTGATGCAGAAATGGCATTTGACAAAATCCAACATTCTTTCCTGATAAAAACTCTCAACAAGATGGGAGTATAAGGATCATACCTCAACATAATAAAAGCTATATATGATAAACCCACAGCAAACATCATACTCAATGGGTAAAAACTAAAACCATTCCCCCTAAAAACAGGAACAAGACAGGGATGCCCACTCTTACCACTTCTGTTTGACATAGTACTGGAAGTAGTAGCCATTGCAATTAGAGAAGAAGAGGAAATAAAAGGCATCACAAATGGAAAAGAAGTAGTGAAGTTGTCCCTATTTGCAGATGACATGATATTGTACATAGAAAACCCAAAAGACTCCATCAAAAAACTAATAGACTTAATAAACGAATTTGGCAATGTAGCAGGATACAAAATCAACGCCAAGAAATCTATGGCATTTCTATACACCAATAGTGAACTCATAGAAACAGAGACTAAAAAAGCAATCCCATTTACCATTGCACCAAAAAAAATTGCGATACTTAGGAATAAACATAACTAAGGAGGTAAAAGACCTATAAGCTGAAAACTACACGACACTGAAAAAAGAGATAGAGGAAGATGTAAACAGATGGAAGAACATACCATGTTCCTGGATTGGTAGAATCAATATCATCAAAATGTCCATACTTCCCAAAGCAATTTATAAGTACAACGCACTCCCTATTAAAATACCAACAACATTCTTCACAGACCTAGAAAGGACTCTGCAAAAGTTTATTTGGAACAATAAAAGACCCCGAATAGCCGCAGCAATTCTGAGAAAGAAGAGTAAAGTAGGAGGTATCTCAATACCAGATCTCAAGCTGTATTACAAAGCCACTGTTCTCAAAACAGCCTGGTACTGGCACAAGAACAGACATATAGATCAATGGAATAGAATAGAGAATCCAGATATAAACCCAAATCAATATGCTCAATTAATATTTGACAAAGGAGACATGAGCATACAATGGAGTCAAGACAGTCTCTTCAGTAAATGGTGTTGGGAAAATTGGACAGATACTTGCAAAAGAATGAAACTAGAGCACCAACTTACTCCATACACAAAAATAAATTCGAAATGGTTACAGGACTTAAACATAAGACGGGAAACCATAAAAATACTTGAGGCATCCACAGGCAGCAAAATCTCAGATATATGCCAAAAGAACTTCTTCCCTGATACTGCCCCAATGGAAGCTAAAGAGAGAATGAACAAATGGGACTACATCAAAATAAAAAGCTTTATTACAGCAAAAGAAACCATCAACAAAACAACAAGAAGTCCCACGGTATGGGAGAACATATTTGCAAATCATATCACTGATAAAGGTTTAATCTCCAACATCTACTGTCAGCTTACACAATTCAATAAAAGGAAAATAAATGATCCAATTAAGAAATGGGAAACAGTCCTGAATAGAATCCTCTCAAAAGACGACAGAAGGAAGGCCAAGAGGCACATGAAAACATGCTCCAAGTCACTTATCATCCCAGAGATGCAAATCAAAACAACAATGCGATACCATCTCACACCTGTCAGAATGGCCAATATCAACAAAACAACAAACGACAAATTTTGGCGAGGTTGTGGAGAAAAAGGAACCCTCGTGCACTGCTGGTGGGATTGCAGGTTGGTGCAACCACTGTGGAAAACAGTATGGAGCTTCCTCAAAAAAAAGAAAATGGAACTCGCATTTGACCCAGTAATCCCACTACTAGGAATATACCCTAAGAAACCAGAAACACCAATCAGAAAGGATATATGCACCCCTATGTTCATAGCAGCACAATTTACAATAGCTAGGATTTGGAAACAGCCTAGGTGCCCATCAGCAGATGAATGGATCAGAAAACTATGGTACATCTACACCATGGAATACTATGCGGCCATAAAAAGGAAGGAATTTTCATCATTTGCAGTAACCTGGATGGAATTGGAAAGCATCATGCTGAGTGAAATAAGCCAGTCAATGAAAGAGAAACACCACATGACTTCAGTCATTTGTGCATATTAAAGATCATTATAAACTAATGAATAGAAAGATAGATATAGAGACAGTAAAACAACAAACAGACTGTCAAATGTCAGCAGGGGAGGGGGGAGTGAGATCTGGGTGAGATAGGGGATCAACCAAAGGACTGGTATGCATGCATAAAAGTACAACCAATGGACATAGAACTCTGGGGAGGGAGGGAATATATGGGGGGGGGGCAATGGTAAGCTATGTACACATAATACCTTAATAAATTTAAAAAAGAAAAAGAAAAAAAAAAAAGAAGTCGCCGAAACCTATTTGGCTCAGTGGTAGAGCGTCAGTCTGCGGACTGAAAGGTGCTGGGTTCCATTCCGGTCAATGGCATGTACCTTGGTTGTGGGCACATCCCAAGTAGGGGATGTGCAGGAGGCAGCTGGTCGATGTTTCTCTCTCATCGACATTCCTGGCTCTCTATCTCTCTCCCTTCCTCTGTAAAATATCAATAAAATATATTTTTTTAAAAAAAGAACTAAGAGAGGTGAACAATAGACAAGCTTGTGTTCAAATAGTAGTAAAGTCCTCAAAAGGCCCTTATGATAACTATATGAAAATGGAAAACCTGCCAGATCTCCAAATAACAGAGCAGGACAATGTATGTGATAATAATTCTTTCCCGTGCTGGTAGTAATGTAAAAAAAAAAACAAAAAACAAAAAACATCATTTCACATTGGATTTCATATGAAAGCAGCTATAGACCCTTAACGGTGCATACAGAACTCTGGAAACTCACTAACTGAAGTAAGCTTAATGTCTAAGAATGAGTATAAAACACGAGGATTACATCAACAAAGAGCCGTGCTTACAGCAACACATTGTTTAATGACAGGAGAATGGTGTTGAATTATCAGAAAAACTAGGTTGCTATAGGTTACCGGTCTACCTCAGTGCCAGTGACTTGTCTTTTTTCAAAGAAGTCTGAGAAGCTTTGAAACAGGAAGTGCTGACGTCATCAAGTGCTCAGGGCCAGGTGAGCAGGCCCACGTGCCCGACTGATAATTATGTGGGCCTGAGCCAACCTGGGAGGGAGTTCATGCCTTACCTGAGGCTGCACACTGCCGAGTGACAGCAGGTGTCGGAGGGGAGACCAGGGCCACTGTATGTGGTGAGCGAGACAGCTGTTGTGGGAAGCTCTTCCAAGGACACCCCACCCCTGAAACCACCTGCAGACCAGCTCTCTCCCCAAGGCTGTGGCCAGCCAAGTGAGGGGAGAGGGGCCTGTCTGACAGATGCAAGGTTGCCTGATGACCAGAGTTCTACATTCCCTACTGTCCTGTGACTGAGCGAGTGACCTCAAAGGTGCAGGGCTCTATGGCTTGTATGCTTTCCTTTAAGCAGGCTGACCTGCAGACCCCTCAGGGCTTTGGACTTTTGCCAAAGCAAGAGCCTACAAGATCCCTAAGGACACCCGAGGGATGATGCGGGAAAGCATTTTCTGGAGACTAGGGCTCGTGTCCCTTACTTCAATCCCGCTAGTCCTTCAGGTTAGGGTTACGGTTAGGGTTAGGGTTAGGTTAGGGTTAGGGTTAGGGTTAGGGTTATGGTTAGGCTGATACATGATTACCTCTCCCGGAACCCATGTGCTAACCCTAACCCTAGCCCCTGAAGCTGGCTCTATCCCTCAAACTGAATATGCCCTCTACACCTCACATTGATGGCATCAGAACTTCCAGGTTGGCTCAAGCCAACAGGGAGTGCTGACATCATCAAGTGGTCAGGGGCAGGAGAGCAGGCTCACTTGCCAGGTAATCATTATTTGGGCCTGAGCCTACCTGGGAGTTCTAATGCCATCACTGTGAGGTCTAGAGGGAATACTCAGCTTGAAGGATAGGGGCTCGGTATAGGGTTAGCATATGGTTTCCGGGAGAGGTGATCATGCATCAGCCTTTGACATCATGGTGAAAGAGATGCCATCACTGGAACATGAGTGTAACACTGCGAATTGAAAACTACAGGCCACAAACATTTTAGAAGTGTGCTTACAACACTAGAAATACATGTTCAACTAGATGTAGGACCCGAATAACACCATGGTTGTATTGGGAAAACCAGGTAAAAGGCTGAGAATTTGGTGTGGTACTGTTTCTGTTTGATTTGAACTGTCACATTGGCTTGGTCTTTGTGTGGCGGGGAAAGCTGTTGAAAAATTTCACAACTCCTCTTCATAGACCTGTAAAACAATATCCGTGTACTTCAAGAAGTAAGAGAGGTAAACAATAGCCAAGCTTGTTTTAAAATAGTAGTAAAGTCCTCCAAAGGCCCTTAAGATACCTGCATGAAAATGGAAAATGTGCCAGATCTAGAAATAACAGATCAGGGAAATGGATTTGAGAGAGTGTTCCACTGAAGGTGACATTCGTTTGGTCACTTTCCCATCTCACCAGCTTGTTAAAATACTGAGTATTTGCCTTCAAAGAGCCTGTAAAGGCACGATAGTCATTACAGGGTAATAATAGTTCTTTCCCGGGCTGGTAGTAATGTAAAAAACATCATTTCACATTGGAATTCACATGAAAGCATCTACAGACACTTGGAGATGCTTAGTAGAACTCTGGAAACTCACAAACTAAACTTAGCTTAATGTCTAAGAAAGAGCATAAAACACGAGAATTACATCAACAAAGAACCTTGCTATCTGCAACACATTGTTTAATGACAGGAGAATCGTGTTGAAACATCAGACAAACGAGGTTACACTAGAAATACATGTTCAAGCGAATTTAAGACCTGAATAACGCAATGTTTCCATTGGGAAACAAGGTAAAAGGCTGAGAATTTGATGTGGTACTGTTTCCCTTTGATTTTAACTGTCAAATAGGCTTGGAGTGTGTGAAGGGGGGAAAGCTGGTGAAAAATTTCTCAACTCCTCTTCATAGACCTGTACAACAGAATCTGAGCACTTCAAGAAATAGGAGAGGTAAACAATAGCCAAGCTCGTGTTCAAATAGTAGTAAAGCCCTCAAAAGGCCCTTAGGATACCCTCATGAAAATGGAAAACCTGCCAGATCTGCAAATAACAGAGCAGGAAAATGGATGTGAGAGAGTGTTCCACAGAAGGTGACATTCGTTTCAGAACGTCCCCATCTCAACAGCATCTTAAGATACTGAGAATTTGCCTTCAACAAGCCTGGGAAGGGACAATAGTCATTAAAGGGTAATCATAGTTCTTTCCTGTGCTGGTAGTAGTGTAAAAAACGTCGCTTCAAATTGGAATTCACATTAAAGCAGCTACAGACACTTGGAGTAGCTGAATAGAACTCTGGAAACTCAGAAACTAAAGTTAGCTTAATGTCTATGAAAATATAAAACACGAGGATTCCATCCACAAAGAGCCTTGCTATCTGCTACCCATAGTTTAATGACATGAGAATGGTGTTGAAACATCAGAGAAACTAGGTTGATGTAGGTCACCTGTCTACCTCAGTGCCAATAACTTGTCTTTTTTCAAAGAAGGTTGAGAAGCTTTGAAACAGGAAGTGCTGACGTCATCAAGTGGTCAGGGCCAGGTGAGCAGGCCCACTTGCCCAGGTGATAATTATTAGGGCCTGAGCCAACCTAGGAGTTCTGATGCCATCAATGTGAGGTCTAGAGGGCATACTCAGCTTGAGGGATAGGGCCAGGTTCAGGGGCTAGGCTTATGGTTAGCATATGGGTTCCAGAAGAGATTATCATGTATCAGCCTTTGAATTCACAGTGAAAGAGGTCATCACTGGAGCATGAGTGTCACACTGCGAATTGAAAACTACAGGCCACAAACATTTTAGAAGGGTGCTTCCTACACTAGAAATACATGTTCAACTAGATGTAGGACCCGAATAACACAATGGTGCTATTGGGAAAACCAGGTAAAAGGCTGAGAATTTGGTATGGTACTGTTTCTCTTTGATATTAACTGTCAAATTGGCTTGGTGTTTGTGGGGCGTGGAAAGCTGTTGAAAAATTTCACAACTCCTCTTCACAGACCTGTACAATAATATTTGAGTACTTCAAGAAGTAAGAGAGGTAAACAATAGCCAAGCTCGTGTTCAAATAGCAGTAAAGTCCTCAAAAGGCCCTTAGGATACCTGGATGAAAATGGAAAATGTGCCAGATCTAGAAATAACAGAGCAGGAAAATGGATGTGAGAGAGTGTTCCACTGAAGGTGACATTGGTTTGGGAACTTCCCCATCTCACCAGCATCTTAAAATACTGAGAATTTGCCTTCAACAAGCCTGGGAAGGCTGAATAGTCATTAAAGCGTAATAATAGTCCTCTCCGTGCTGGTAGTAGTGTAAAAAATGTAGGTTCACATTAGAATTCACATTAAAGCAGCTACAGACACTTGGAGTAGCTTCATAGAACTCTGGACACCCAGAAACTGAAGTTAGCTTAATGTCTATGAAAACATAAAACGCGAGGATTCCATCCTCAAAGAGCCTTGCTATTTGCTACACATAGTTTAATGACATGAGAATGGTGTTGAAACATCAGAGAAACTAGGTTGATATAGGTTACCTGTCTACCTCAGTGCCAATGACTTGTCTTTCTTCAACGAAGGTTGAGAAGCTTTGAAACAGAATGTGCTGTCGTCATCAAGAGGTCAGGGCCAGGTGTGCAGGCCCAAGTGCACAGGTGATAATTATTAGAGCCTGAGCCAACCTAGAAGTTCTGATGCCATCAATGTGAGGTCTAGAGGGCATATTAGGCTTGAGGGTTAGGGCCAGCTTCAGGGGTAGGCTTAGAGTTATCATCTGGGTTCCGGGTGAGATTATCATGTATCAGCCTTTGAATTCACAGTGAAAGAGATGTCATCACTGGAGCATGAGTGTCACACTGCGAATTGAAAACTACAGGCCACAAACATTTTAGAAGGGTGCTTTCTACACTAGAAATACATCTTCAACTAGATGTAGGACCCGAATAACACAATGGTGGTATTGGGAAAACCAGGTAAAAGGCTGAGAATTTGGTGTGGTACTGTTTCCCCTTGATTTTAAATGTCAAATTGCCTTGGTGCTTGTGGGGCAGGGAAACCTATTGAAAAATTTCACAACTCCTCTTCATAGACCTGTACAACAATATCTGCGTACTTCAAAAAGTAAGAGAGGTAAACAATAGCCAAGCTCGTGTTGAAATAGTAGTAAAGTCCTCAAAAGGACCTTAGGATACCTGGATGAAAATGGAAAATGTGCCAGATCTAGAAATAACAGAGCAGGAAAATGGATGTGAGAGAGTGTTCCACTGAAGGTGACATTCGTTTGGGAACTTCCCCATCTCACCAGCATCTTAAAATACTGAGAATTTGCCTTCAACACGCCTGGGAACGCACAGTAGTCATTAAAGGGTAATAATAGTTATTTCCCGTGCTGGTAGTAGTGTAAAAAACGTCGGTTCACTTTGGAATTCACATTAAAGCAGCTACAGACACTTGGAGTAGCTTAATAGAACTCTGGAAACTCAGAAACTGAAGTTAGCTTAATGTCTATGAAAGCATAAAACACGAGGATTCCATCCTCAAAGAGCCTTGCTATCTGCTACACATAGTTTAATGGCAGGAGAATGGTGTTGAAACATCAGAGAAACTAGGTTGATATAGATTACCTGTCTACCTCAGTGCCAATGACTTGTCTTTCTTCAAGGAAGGTTGAGAAGCTTTGAAACAGGAAGTGCTGACGTCATCAAGAGGTCTGGGCCAGGTGAGCAGGCCCACGTGCCCAGGTGATAATTATTAGGCCTTGAGCCAACCTAGAAATTCTGATGCCATCAATGTGAGGTCTAGAGGGCATATTAGGCTTGAGTGATAGGGCTTGCTTCAGGGGCTAGGCTAAGAGTTAGCATATGGGTTCCAGGAGAGATTACCATGTATCAGCCTTTGAATTCACAGTGAAAGAGATGTCATCACTGGAGCATTAGTGTCACACTGCGAATTGAAAACTACAGGCCACAAACATTTTAGAATGGTGCTTCCTACACTAGAAATACATCTTCAACTAGATGTAGGACCCGAATAACACAATGGTGGTATTGGGAAAACCAGGTAAAAGGCTGAGAATTTGGTGTGGTACTGTTTCTCTTTGATTTTAACTTTCAAATTGGCTTGGTGTTTGTGGGGCGGGGAAAGCTGCCCGGGTGATTATTATGTGGTCCAGAGCCAACCTGGGAGGGAGTTCATGCCTTACCTGAGGCTGCACACTGCCAAGTGACAGCAGGTGTCAGAGGGGAGACCTGGGCCACTGTATGCGGTGAGCGAGACAGCTGCTGTGGGAAGCTCTCTCAAAGACACCCCACCCCCTCAGACCAACTGCTGACCAGCTCTCTCCCCAGGTTTGTGTCCAGCCAAGCGAGGGGAGAGGGGCCTGTCTCCTGGATGTAAGGTTGCCTGGTGACCAGAGTTCTACATTCCGTACTGTCCTGTGACTGAGCGAGTGACCTCAAGGGTGCAGGGCTCTATGGCCTGTATGATTTCCTTTAAGCAGGCTGACCTGCAGACCCCTCAGGGCTTTGGACTTTTGCCAAAGCAAGAGCCTACAAGATCCCTAAGGACACCGGAGGGATGATGCGGGATAGCATTTTCTGGAGACCAGGGCACGTGTCCCTGACTTCAAACCGGCCAGCCCTGCGGGTTAGGGTTAGGGTTAGGGTTAGGGTCAGGTCACCCCTGAAGGCGATATTCGTTTGGGAATGTCCCCATTTCACCAGCATGTTAAAATACTGAGAATGTGCCTTCAAAGTGCCTGGAAAGGCACTAGAGTCATTACAGTGTAATAATTGTTCTTTCAGGTGCTGGTAGTAATGTAAAACATGTCGTTTCACATTGGAATTCACATTAAAGCAGCTACAGACACTTGGGGGTGCTTAATACAACTCTGGAAAGTCACAAACTGAACTTAGCTTAATGTCTAAGAAGGAGCATAAAACACGAGGATTACATCAAGGAAGAGCCTTGCTATCTGCAACACATTGTTTAATGACAGGAGAATGGTGTTGAAACATCAGAGAAACTAGGTTGATATACGTTGCCTGTCTACCTGAGTGCCAATGACTTGTCTTTTGTCAAAGAAAGCTTAGAAGCTCTGAAACAGGAAGTGCTGATGTCATCAAGTGGTCAGGGCCAGGTGAGCAGGCACAAGTGCCCAGGTGATAATTCTTTGGGCCTAAGAGGACCTGGGAGTTCTGATGCCATCAATGTGAGGTCTGAGGGCATACTCAGTTTGACGGGTAGTGCCTGCTTCGGGGGCTAGGTTTCGGGTTAGCAGATGGTTCCGGGAGAGGTTATCATGTATCAGCATTTCAATTCACAGTGAAAGAGATGCCATCACTGGAGCATGAGTGTAACACTGCGAAGTGAAAACTACAGGCCCCAGAAATTTTAGAAGGGTGCTTCCTACACTAGAAATACATGTTCATCTGGATGTAAGACGGGAGTAACACAATGTTGGCATGGGGGAAACCAGGTAAAAGGCTGAGAATTTGATGTGGTACTGTTTCCCTTTGATTTTAACTGTCAAACTGACTTGGTGTTTGTTGTGTAGGGAAAGCTGGTGAAAAATTTCACAAAGCCTCTTCATGGACCTGTACAACAGTATCTGAGTACTTCAAGAAGTAGGATATGTAAACGACCCTAACCCTTACATAAAGTCATTTCCCCCACCTGGTGGCACCCAGGGTTGTCTGGATTGACTTGCAGCCAAGAAGGAGTAACATGACCCCGCCAAGCCTAGGATTTCCAGAAGGTAGGGGCGCTTGGTGCCCAGCACTCACTTCCTCTTGTGACCCCCAGGACCTCACCAAGGCACTGGAGAGACCCAGCAAACCAGCCATCCTGCACTTCCTTACACCCCAGCACACACTGCCACAGGCACAGGCACAAGCAAACCCACACGCACGTACACAATAGAAAGGACGCAGAGGATGACCTCGAGTGCTCCCTATCCAGGCCTCCCTTGGATGGGCCAGAACTAGGCTGCCATGCCTTACCTGAGGCTGCACACTGCCTAGTGACAGCAGGGGTTGGAGGGGAGACCAGGTCCACTGTGTGCGGTGAGAGAGACAGCTGTTGTGGGAAGCTCTTTCAAAGACACCCCACCCCCTGAGACCACATGTAGACCACCTGCAGACCAGCTGTCTCCCGAGGCCTGCAGCCAGCCAAGTGAGGGGAGAGGGGCATGTCTCCAGGATGCAAGGTTGACTGGTGGTGACAAGAGTTCTACATTCCATACTGTCCTGTGACTGAGCGAGTGACCTCAAGTGTGCAAGGCTCTACCGCCTATATGCTTTCCTTTAAGCAGGTTGACCTGCAGACCCCTCAGGGCTTTGTACTTTTGCCAAAGCAAAAGCCTACAAGAGCCCTAAGGACACCTGAGGGATGATGTGGGAAACCATAATCTGGAGACCTGGACAGGACCATTAAAGGGTAATAATAGTTCTTTCCCGAGCTGTTTGTAATGTAAAAAACGTCGCTTCACATTAGAATTCACATGAAAGCAGCTGCAGACACTTGGAGGTGCTTAATAGAACTCTGGAAGCTGACAAACTAAAGTTAGCTGAATGTTTAAGAACAAGCATAAAACACAAGGATTCCATCAACACATAGCCTTGCTATCTGCAACACATTGTTTAATGACAGGAGAATCGTGTTGAAATATCAGAGAAACTAGGGTACAATAGAAATACATGTTCAACTGGATGTAAGATCCGAATAACACAATGTTGCCATTGGGAAACCAGGTAAAAGGCTGAGAATTTGATGTGGTACTGTTTACATTTGATTTTAAAGGTCAAATTGGCTTGGAGTGTGTGGAGCAGGGAAAGCTGGTGAAAAATTTCACAACCCCTCTTCAAAAACCTGTACAAGAGTATCTGAGTACTTGAAGAACTAAGAGAGGTAACCAATAGCCAAGCTTGTGTTCAAATAGTAGAAAAGTCCTCAAAAGGCCCTTATAATACCCTTATGAAAAGGGAAAACCTGCCAGATCTCCAAATAACAGGGCAGGAAAATGGATGTGAGAGAGTGTTCCACTGAAGGTGACATTCATTTGGGAACTTCCCCATCTCACCAGCATCTTAAAATAATGAAAATTTGCCTTTAAAGGGCCTCAAAGGCACAATAGTCATCACAGGGTAATAATAGTCCTTTCCCGTGCTCATAGTAATGTAAAAATTGTCGCTTCACATTGGAATTCACCTTAAAGCATCTACAGACACTTGGAGTAACTTAATAGTACTCTGGAAACTCAGAAACTGAAGTTAGCTTAATGTCTCTTAAGGAGCATAAAACACGAGGATTCCATCAACATAGAGACTCATGTAGAAACATCAGAGAAACTAGGTTGATATAGGTTACCTCTCTACCTCAGTGCCAATGACTTGTCTATTTTCAAAGAAGGTTGAGAAGCTTTGAAACTGGAAGTGCTGACATCATCAAGTGGTCATGGCCAGGTGAGCAGGCCCCCGTGCCCAGGTGATAATTATTTGGGCCTGAGCCAACCTAGGACTTCTGATGCTATCAATGTGAGGTCTAGAGGGCATTCTCAGCTTGAAGGATAGGGTCAGCTTCAGGGGCTAGGGTTGGGGGTTAGCATATGTGTTCCGGGAGAGATTATCATGTATCAGACTTTGAATTCACAGTGAAAGAGATGTCATCACTGGAGCATGAGTGTCACACTGCAAATTGAAAACTACAGGCCACAAACATTTTAGAAGGGTGCTTCCTACACTAGAAATACACGTTCAACTAGATGTAGGACCCAAATAACACAATGGTGGTATTGGGAAAACCATTAAAAGGATGAGAATTTGGTGTGGTACTGTTTCCTTTTGATTTTAACTGTTAAATTGGCTTGGTGTTTGTGGGGCCGGGAAAGCTGGTGAAAAATTTCACAACTCCTCTTCTTAGACCTGTACAACAATATCTGAGTACTTCAAGAAGTAAGAGAGGTAAACAATAGCCAAGCTTGTGTTCAAATAGTAGTAAAGTCCTCAAAAGGCACTTAGGATACCTGGATGAAAATGGAAACCCTACCAGATGTAGAAATAACACTGCAGGAAAATGGATGTGAGAGAGTGTTCCACTGAAGGTAACAATCGTTTGTGAACTTCTCCATCTCACCAGCACGTTAAAATAATGAGAATTGGCCTTCAAAGAGCCTCGAAAGGTACCATAGTCATTAAGGGGAAATAATAGTTCTTTCAAGTGATGGTAGTAATGTAAAAAACATCGTTTCACATTGGAATTCACACGAAAGCAGCTACAGACACTTGGAGATGCTTAATAGAACTCTGGAAACTCACAAACGGAAGTTAGCTTAATGTCTAAGAAGGAGCATAAAACACGAGGATTACATCAAGGAAGAGCCTTGCTATCTGCAACACATTGTTTAATGACAGGAGAATCGTGTTGAAACATGAGAGAAACTAGGTTGATATACGTTGCCTGTCTACCTGAGTGCCAATGACTTGTCTTTTGTCAAAGAAAGCTTAGAAGCTCTGAAACAGGAAGTGCTGATGTCATCAAGTGGTCAGGGCCAGGTGAGCAGGCACAAGTGCCCAGGTGATAATTCTTTGGGCCTAAGCGGACCTGGTTGTTCTGATGCCATCAATGTGAGGTCTGGAGGGCATACTCATTTTGATGGGTAAGGCCAAGCTTTGGGGGCTAGGTTTCAGGTTAGCAGATTGTTCCGGGAGAGGTTATAATGTATCAACATTTCAATTCCCAGTGAAAGAGATGCCATCACTGGAGCATGAGTGTAACACTGCAAAGTGAAAACTACAACGCCCCAGAAATTTTAGAAGGGTGCTTCCTACACTAGAAATACATGTTCATCTGGATGTAAGACGCGAGTAACACAATGTTGGCATGGGGGAAACCAGGTAAAAGGCTGAGAATTTGATGTGGTACTGTTTCCCTTTGATTTTAACTGTCAAACTAACTTGGTGTTTGTATTGTAGGGAAAGCTGGTGAAAAATTTCACAAACCTCTTCATGGACCTGTACAACAGTATCTGAGTACTTCAAGAAGTAAGAGATGTAAAAGACCCTAACCCTTACATAAAGTCATTTCCCCCACCTGGTGGCACCCATGGTTGTCTGGATTGACTTGCAGCCACGAAGGAGTAACATTATCCCGCCAAGCCTAGGATTTCCAGAGGGTAGGGGCGCTTGGTCCCCAGCACTCACTTCCTCTTGTGCCCCCCAGAACCTCACTAAGGCACTGGAGAGACCCAGCAAACCAGCCATCCTGCACTTCCTTACACCCCAGCACACACTGCCACAGGCACAGGCACATGCACACCCACACACACATACACACAAGGACTCACAGGATGACCTCCAGTGCTCCCGGCCCTGGCCTCCCTGGGATGGGCTGGCCCTAGGCTGCCATGCCTTACCTGAGGCTGCACACTGCCGAGTGACAGCAGGCGTCGGAGGTGAGACCAGGGCCACTGTGTGTGGTGAGCGAGAAAGGTGTTGTGGGAAGCTCTTCCAAAGACACCACACCCCCTGAGACCACCTGCAGACCAGCTCTCTCCCCTTGCCTGCAGCCAGCCAAGTGAGGGGAGAGGGGCCTCTCTCACAGATGCACGGTTGCCTGGTGACCAGAGTTCTACATTCCATACTGTCCCGTGACTGACCGAGTGACCTCAAGGGTGCAAGGCTCTACGGCCTGTATGCTTTCCTTTAAGCAGGCTCCCCTGCACACCCCTCAGGTCTTTGGGCTTTTGCCAAAGCAAAAGCCTACAAGAGCCCTAAGGACACCTGAGGGATGATGCGGGAAACCATATTCTGGAGACCTGGACAGGACCATTAAAGGGTAATAATAGTTCTTTCCCGAGCTGTTTGTAATGTAAAAAATATCGTTTCACATTGGAATTCACATGAAAGCAGCTACAGACACTTGGAGTTGCTTAATAGACCTCTGGAAACTCACAAACTAAAGTTAGCTTAATGTCTATGAATGAGCATAAAACACGCGGATTACATCAACAAAGAGCCTTCCTATCTGCAACACATTGTTTAATGACAGGAGAATCATATTGAAATATCAGAGAAACTAGGTTACACTACAAATACATGTTCAACTGGATTTAAGACCCGAATAACATGATGTTGCCATTGGGAAATCAGGTAAAAGGCTGAGAATTTGATGCGGTACTGTTTCCATTGGATTTTAATTGTCAAATTGGCTTGGAGTGTGTGAAGCGGGGAAAGCTGGTGAAAAATTTAACAACTCCTCTTCATAGACGTGTACAACTGTATCTGAGCACTTCAAGAAGTAAGAGACATAAACAATAGCCAAGCTTGTGTTCAAATAGTAGTAAAATCCTCCTAAGGCCCTCATGATACCCGTATGAAAATGGAAAACCTGACAGAGCTCCAAATAACAGGCCAGGAAAATGGATGTGAGATAGTGTTCCACGGAAGTTGACATTCGTTTGTGAACTTTCCCATCTCACCAGCATCTTAAAATACTGAGAATTTGCCTTCAACAAGCCTGGAAAGGTACTATAGTCATTAAAGGGTAATAATAGTCCATTCCCATGCTAGTAGCAATGTAAAAAACGTCGCCTCACATTGGAATTCACATTAAAGCAGCTTCAGACACTTGGAGGTGCTTAATAGAACTCTGGAAACTCAGAAACTGAAGTTAGCTTAATGTCTATGAACGAGCATAAAACACGAGGATTCCATCAACAAAGTGCCTTGCTATCTGCTACACATAGTTTAATGACAGGAGAATGGTGTTGAAACATCAGAGAAACTAGGTTGATATAGGTTACCTGTCTACCTCAGTGCCAATGACTAGTCTTTTTTCAAAGAAGGTTGAGAAGCTTTGAAACAGGAAGTGCTGACGTCATCAAGTGGTCAGGGCCAGGTGAGCAGGCCCACGTTCCCAGGTGATAATTATTTCGGCCTGAGTCAACCTAGGAGTTCTGATGCCATCAATGTGAGGTGTAGAGGGCATACTCAGCTTGAGGGATAGGGCCAGCTACAGGGACTAGGGTTAGGGTTAGCATATGGGTTCCGGGAGAGATTATCATGTATCAGCCTTTGAATTCACAATGAAAGAGATGTCTTCACTGGAGCATGAATGTCACACTGCAAATTGAAAACTACAGGCCAAAAACATTTTAGAAGGATTCTTCCTACACTAGAAATACTTGTTCAACTAGATGTAAGACGCAAATAACACAATGGAGGTATTGGGAGAATCAGGTAAAAGGCTGGGAATTTGGTGTGGTACTGCTTCCCTTTCATTTTAACTGTCAGATTGGTTTGGATTGTGTGAAGCGGGGATAGCTGGTGAAAAATTTAACAACTCCTCTTCATAGAGTGTACAATAGTATCTGAGCACTTCAAGAAGTAAGAGAGGTAAACAATAGCCAAGCTTGTGTTAAAATATTGGTAAAGTCCTCAAAAGGCCCTTAGGATACCTGGATGAAAATGGAAAACCTGCCCAATGTAGAAATAACAGAGCAGGAAAATGGATGTGAGAGAGTGTTCCACTGAAGGTGACATTCGTTTGGTCACTCTCCCATCTCACCAGCTTCTTAAAATACTGAGTATTTGCCTTCAAAGAGGCTGGAAAGGCAAGATAGTCATAACAGGGTAATAATAACTTAATCCCGTGCTGGTAGTAATGTATAAAACGTCTTTTCACATTGGAATTCACATGAAAGCAGCTACAGACACTTGGAGGTAGTTAATAGACCTCTGGAAACTTACGAACTAAAGTTAGCTTAATGTATAAGAACGAGCATAAAACACGAGGATTACATCAACAAAGAACCTTGCTATCTGCAACACATTGTATAATGACAGGAGAATCCTGTTGAAACATCAGAGAAACTAGGTTACACTGGAAATACATGTTCACCTCAATGTAAGACCTGAATAACTCAATGTTGCCATTTGGAAACGAGGTAAAAGGCTGGGAATTTGATGTGGTACTGTTTCCCTTTGACTTTATCTGTCAAATTGGATTGGAGTGTGTGAAGCGGGGAAAGCTGGTAAAAAATTTAACAACTCCTCTTCATAGAGTGTACAAAAGTATCTGAGAACTTCAAGAAGTAAGAGAGGTAAACAATAGCCAAGCTTGTGTTCAAATAGTAGTAAAGTCCTCAAAAGGCCCTTATGATACCTGTATGAAAGTGGAAAACCTGCCAGATCTCCAAACAACAGGGCAGGAAAATGGATGTGAGAGAGTGTTCCACTGAAGGTGACATTCATTTGGGAACTTTCCCATCTCACCAGCACCTTAAAATACAGAGAATTTGCCTTCAACAAGTCTGGAAAGGACAATAGTCATTAAAGGGTAATAATTGTTCTTTCCTTTGCTGGTAGTAATGTTAAAAATGTCGCATCACATTGGAATTCACATGAAAGAAGCTACAGACACTTGGAGTAGCTTAATAGAACTCTGGAAACTCAGAAACTGAAGTTAGCTTAATGTCTATGAATGAGCATAAAACACGAGGATTCCATCAACAAAGAGCCTTGCTATCTGCTACACATAGTTTAATGACAGGAGAATGATGTTGAAATATCAGAGAAAGTAGGTTGATATAGGTTATCTGTCTACCTCAGTGCCAATGACTTGTCATTTTTCAAAGAAGGTTGAGAAGCTCTGAAACAGGAAGTGCTGAGGTCGTCAAGTAGTCAGTGCCAGGTGAGCAGGCCCCCGTGCCCAGGTGATAATTATTTGGGCCTGAGCCAACCTAGGAGTTCTGATGCCATCAATGTGAGGTCTAGAGGGCATACTCAGCTTGAGGG
The DNA here is from genome assembly GCA_963924515.1 of Vespertilio murinus. NCBI lineage: Eukaryota > Metazoa > Chordata > Mammalia > Chiroptera > Vespertilionidae > Vespertilio > Vespertilio murinus. The sequence continues at coordinate 74,777,980 of OZ004712.1, forward strand.
ATAGGGCCAGCTTCAGGGGCTAGGGTAAGGGTTAGCATATGGGTTCCGGGAGAGATTATCATGTATCAGCCTTTGAATTCACAGTGAAAGAGATGCCATCACTGGAGCATGTGTTTCACACTGCAAATTGAAAACTACAGGCCACAAACATTTTAGAAGTGTGCTTACTACACTAGAAATACATGTTCAACTAGATGTAGGACCTGAATAACACAATGGTGTTATGCGGAGAACCCAGAAGAAGGCTCAGATTTTGGTGTGGTACTGTTTCCCTTTGATTTTAACTGTCAAATTGGCTTGGTGTTTGTGGGGCGCGGAAAGCTGGTGAAAAATTTCACAACTCCTCTTCATAGACCTGTACAATAATATCTGAGTACTTCAAGAAGTAAGAGAGTTAAACAATAGCCAAGCTTGTGTTCAAATAGTAGTAAAGTCCTCAAAAGGCCTTTAGGGTACCTGGATGAAAATGGAAACTCTTCCATATCTAGAAATAACAGAGCAGGAAAATGGATGTGAGAGAGTGTTCCAATGAAGGTGACATTCGTTTGGTCACTTTCCCATCTCCCCAGCTTGTTAAAATACTGAGTATTTGCCGTCAAAGAGCCTGTAAAGGCAGGACAGTCATTACGGGGTCATAGTAGTTCTTTCCTGTGCTGATAGTAATGTTAAAAACGTCTTTTCACATTGGAATTCACATGAAAGCAGCAACAGACACTTGGAGGTGCTTCATAGATCTCTGGAAATTCACAAACTAAAGTTAGCTTAATGTCTAAGAAAGAGCATAAAAGACGAGGATTCAATCAACAACGAGCCTTGCAATCTGCTACCCATAGTTTAATGACAGGAGAATGGTGTTGAAACATCAGAGAAACTAGGTTGATGTAGGTCACCTGTCTACCTCAGTGCCAATAACTTGTCTTTTTTCAAAGAAGGTTGAGAAGCTTCGAAACAGGAAGTGCTGACGTAATCAAATGGTCAGGGCCAGGTGAGCAGGCCCCCGTGCCCAGGTGATAATTTTTAGGGCCTGAGCCAACCTAGGAGTTCTGATGCCATCAATGTGAGGTTTAGAGAGCATACTCAACTTCAACATTGGGCCAGCTTCAGGGGCTAGGGTTAGTCTTAGCATATGGGTTCCGGGAGTGATTATCGTGTATCAGCCTTTGAATTCACAGTGAAAGAGATGTCATCATTGGAGTATGAGTGTCACACTGCGAATTGAAAACTACAGGCCACAAACATTTTAGAAGGGTGCTTCCTACACTAGAAATACATGTTCAACTAGATGTAGGACCAGAATAACACAATGGTGGTATTGGGAAAACCAGGTAAAAGGCTGAGAATTTGGTGTGGTACTGTTTATCTTTAATTTAAACTGTCAAATTGGCTTGGTGATTGTGGGGCAGGGAAAGCTGGTGACTAATTTCACAACTCCTCTTCATAGACCTGTACAACAGTATCTGAGTACTTCAAGAAGTAAGAGAGGTAAACAATCGCCAAGCTTGTGTTCAAATAGTAGTAAAGTCCTCAAAAGGCCTTTAGGATACCTGGATGAAAATGGAAACTCTGCCAGATCTAGAAAAAACAGAGCAGGAAAATGGATGTGAGAGAGTGTTCCACTGAAGGTGACATTCGTTTGGTCACTTTCCCATCTCACCAGCTTGTTAAAATACTGAGTATTTGCCTTCAAAGAGCCTGTAAAGGCACAATAGTCATTACAGGGTAATAATAGTTCTTTCCGGTGCTGGTAGTAATGTAAAAAAACGTCTTTTCACATTGGAATTCACATGAAAGCAGCTACAGACACTGGGAGGTGCTTAATAGAACTCTGGAAACTCACAATCTAAAGTTAGCTTAATGTCTAAGAAAAAGCATTAAACACGAGGATTCTATCAACAAAGAGCCTTGCTATGTGCCACACACTGTTTAATGACAGGAGAATCGTTTTGAAACATCAGAGAACCTAGTTTGATATAAGTTACGTGTCTAGGTCAGTGCCAATGACTTTTCTTTTGTCAAAGAAGGCTGAGAAGCTTTGAAACAGGAAGTGCTGACGTCATCAAGTGGTCAGGGCCAGGTGAGCAGGCCCAAGTGCCCAGGTGATCATTATTTGCTCCTGAGCCAACAAGGAAGGTCTTAGGCCACCCATGTGTGGGCCTACTCAGGTTGAGGGGTTAGGGCCAGATTCCGGGGCTAGGGTTAGGGTGAGCATATGGTTTCCGGGAGAGATTATCATGTATCAGCCTTTGAATTCACAGTGAAAGAGATGCCATCACTGGAGCATGAGTGTATCACTGAGAATTGAAAACTACAGGCCTCAAACATTTTAGAAGGGTTCTTGCCTACTACACTAGAAATACACTCAACTGGATGTAAGACCCAAAGAACACAATGTTGGCATTGGGAAAACCAGGTAAAAGGCTGACAATTTCATGTGGTACTGTTTCCCTTTGATTATAACTGCAAAATTGACTTGGTGTTTGTGAGGCGGGGAAAGCTGGTGAAAACTTTCACAACTGCTCTCCATAGGCCTGTAAAACAGAATCTGAGTACTTCAAGAAGTAAGAGAGGTAAATAATAGCCAAGAGTGTGTTCAAATAGTAGTAAAGTCCTCAAAAGGCCCTTATGATACCTGTATGAAAACGGAAAGCCTGCCAGATCTCCAATTAACAGAGAAGGCAAATGGATGTGAGAGAGTGTTCCCCTGAAGGTGACATTCCTTTGGAAAGGTCCCCCTCGCACCAGCATGTTAAAATACTGAGAATGTGCCTTCAAAGAGCCTGGAAAGGCATGATAGTCATTACAATATAATAATAGTTCTTTCAGGTGCTGGTAGTAATGTAAAACACGTCGTTTCACATGGGAATTCACATTAAAGAAGCTACAGATACTTGGAGGTGCTTAAAACAACTCTGGAATGTCACAAACTGAAGTTAGCTTAATGTCTAAGAACGAGCATAAAACACGAGGATTACATCAACAAAGAGCCTTGCTATCTGCAACACACTGTTTATTGACAGGAGAATCGATTTGAAACATCAGAGAACCTAGGTTGATATAAGTTACGTGTCTACCTCAGTGCCAGTGACTTGTCTTTTGTGAAAGAGGGCTGAGAGGCTTTGAAACAGGAATGTTGATGTCATCAAGTGGTCAGGGCCAGGTGAGCAGGCCCACGTGCCCAGGTGATCATTATTTGCTCCTGAGCCAACAAGGGAGTTCTTAGGCCACCCATGTGTGGGCCTACTCAGGTTGAGGGGTTAGGGCCAGCTTACGCAGCTAGGGTTAGGGTGATCATATGGTTTCCAGGAGAGATTATCATGTATCATTCTTTGAATTCACAGTGAAAGAGATGCCATCACTGGAGCATGAGTGTATCACTGAGAATTGAAAACTACAGGCCACAAACGTTTTAGAAGGGTTCTTGCCTCCTACACTAGAAATACATGTACAACTGGATGTAAGACCCGAAGAACACAATTTTGGCATTGGGAAAACCAGGTAAAAGGCTGAGAATTTTATGTGGTACTGTTTCCCTATGATTGTAACTCTCAAATTGACTTGGTGTTTTTGAGGCTGGGAAAGCTGGTGAAAACTTTAACAACTCCTCTCCATAGACCTGTAAAACAGAATCTGAGTACTTCAAGAAGTAAGAGAGGTAAATAATAGCCAAGAGTGTGTTCAAATAGTAGTAAAGTCCTCAAAAGGCCCTTATGATAACTGTATGAAATTGGAAAGCCTGCCAAATCGCCAATTAACAGAGAAGGCAAATGGATTTGAGAGAGTGTTCCCCTGAAGGTGACATTCCTTTGGAAAAGTCCCCATCGCACCAGCATGTTAAAATACTGAGAATGTGCCTTCAAAGAGCCTGGAAAGGCACGATAGTCATTACAGTTTAATAATAGTTCTTTCAGGTACTGGTAATAATGTAAAAAATGTCGTTTCACATTAAAGAAGCTACAGACACTTGGAAGTGCTTTATACAACTCTGGAAAGGCACAAACTGAAGTTAGCTTAATGTCTAAGAACGAGCATAAAACACGAGGATTACATCAACAAAGAGCCTTGCTATGTGCAACACACTGTTTAATGACAGGAGAATCGTTTTGAAACATCAGAGACCCTAGTTTGATATAAGTTACGTGTCTACCTCAGTGCCAATGACTTGTCTTTTGTCAAAGAAGGCTGAGAAATTTTGAAACAGGAAGTGCTGACGTCATCAAGTGGTCAGGGCCAGGTGAGCAGGACCAAGTGCCCAGGTGATCATTATTTGCTCCTGAGCCAACAAGGAAGGTCTTAGGCCACCCATGTGTGGGCCTACTCAGGTTGAGGGGTTAGGGCCAGCTTCCGGGGCTAGGGTTAGGGTGAGCATATGGTTTCCGGGAGAGATTATCATGTATCAGCCTTTGAATTCACAGTGAAAGAGATGCCATCACTGGAGCATGAGTGTATCACTGAGAATTGAAAACTACAGGCCTCAAACATTTTAGAAGGGTTCTTGCCTACTACACTAGAAATACACTCAACTGGATGTAAGACCCAAAGAACACAATGTTGGCATTGGGAAAACCAGGTAAAAGGCTGACAATTTCATGTGGTACTGTTTCCCTATGATTGTAACTCTCAAATTGACTTGGTGTTTTTGAGGCTGGGAAAGCTGGTGAAAACTTTCACAACTCCTCTCCATAGGCCTGTAAAACAGAATCTGAGTACTTCAAGAAGTAAGAGAGGTAAATAATAGCCAAGAGTGTGTTCAAATAGTAGTAAAGTCCTCAAAAGGCCCTTATGATAACTGTATGAAATTGGAAAGCCTGCCAGATCGCCAATTAACAGAGAAGGCAAATGGATTTGAGAGAGTGTTCCCCTGAAGGTGACATTCCTTTGGAAAAGTCCCCATCGCACCAGCATGTTAAAATACTGAGAATGTGCCTTCAAAGAGCCTGGAAAGGCACGATAGTCATTACAGTTTAATAATAGTTCTTTCAGGTACTGGTAATAATGTAAAAAATGTCGTTTCACATTAAAGAAGCTACAGACACTTGGAAGTGCTTTATACAACTCTGGAAAGGCACAAACTGAAGTTAGCTTAATGTCTAAGAACGAGCATAAAACACGAGGATTACATCAACAAAGAGCCTTGCTATGTGCAACACACTGTTTAATGACAGGAGAATCGTTTTGAAACATCAGAGACCCTAGTTTGATATAAGTTACGTGTCTACCTCAGTGCCAATGACTTGTCTTTTGTCAAAGAAGGCTGAGAAATTTTGAAACAGGAAGTGCTGACGTCATCAAGTGGTCAGGGCCAGGTGAGCAGGCCCAAGTGCCCAGGTGATCATTATTTGCTCCTGAGCCAACAAGGAAGGTCTTAGGCCACCCATGTGTGGGCCTACTCAGGTTGAGGGGTTAGGGCCAGCTTCCGGGGCTAGGGTTAGGGTGAGCATATGGTTTCCGGGAGAGATTATCATGTATCAGCCTTTGAATACACAGTGAAAGAGATGCCATCACTGGAGCATGAGTGTATCACTGAGAATTGAAAACTACAGGCCTCAAACATTTTAGAAGGGTTCTTGCCTACTACACTAGAAATACACTCAACTGGATGTAAGACCCAAAGAACACAATGTTGGCATTGGGAAAACCAGGTAAAAGGCTGAGAATTTCATGTGGTACTGTTTCCCTTTGATTATAACTGCAAAATTGACTTGGTGTTTGTGAGGCGGGGAAAGCTGGTGAAAACTTTCACAACTCCTCTCCATAGGCCTGTAAAACAGAATCTGAGTACTTCAAGAAGTAAGAGAGGTAAATAATAGCCAAGAGTGTGTTCAAATAGTAGTAAAGTCCTCAAAAGGCCCTTATGATACCTGTATGAAAATGGAAAGCCTGCCAGATCGCCAATTAACAGAGAAGGCAAATGGATGTGAGAGAGTATTCCCCTGAAAGTGACATTCCTTTGGATAGGTCCCCATAGCACCAGCATGTTAAAATACTGAGAATGTGCCTTTGAAGGGCCTGGAAAGGCAAGATAGTCATTAGAGTGTAATAATAGTTCTTTCAGGTACTGGTAGTAATGTAAAACACGTCGTTTCACATTGGAATTCACATTAAAGAAGCTACAGACACTTGGAGGTGCTTAATACAACTCTGGAAAGGCACAAACTGAAGTTAGCTTAATGTCTAAGAACGAGCAAAAAACATGCGGATTACATCAACAAAGAGCCTTGCTATGTGCAACACACTGTTTAATGACAGGAGAATCGTTATGAAACATCAGAGAACCTAGTTTGATATAAGTTAGGTGTCTACGTCAGTTCCAATGACTTGTCTTTTTTCAAAAAACGTTGAGAAACTTTGAAACAGGAAGTGCTGACGTCATCAAGTGGTCAGGGCAAGCTGAGCAGGCAAACGTGCGCGGTGATAAGTATTAGGGCCTGAGCCAAGCTAGGCGTTCTGATACCATCAATGTGAGGTCCAGAGGGCATACTCAGCTTGAGGGATAGGGCCAGCTTCAGGGGCTAGTGTTAGGCTTAGTATATGGGTTCCGGGAGAGATTATCATGTATCAGCCTTTGAATTCACAGTGAAAGAGATATCATCACTGGAGCATGAGTGTCACATTGTAAATTGAAAACTACAGGCCACAAACATTTTAGAAGGGTGTTTCTTACACTAGAAATACATGTTTAACTAGATGTAGGACCCGAATAACACAATGGTGGTATTGGGAAAACCAGGTAAAGGTCTGAGAATTTGGTGTGGTACTGTTTCCCTTTGATTTTAACTGTCAAATTGGCTTGGTGTTTGTGAGGTGGGGAAAGCTGGTGAATAATTTCACAACTCCTCTTCATAGACCTTTACAACAGTATCTGAGTACTTCAAGAAGTAAGAGAGGTAAACAATAGCCAAGCTTAGTTCAAATAGTAGTAAAGTCCTCAAAAGGCCTTTAGGATACCTGGATGAAAATGGAAACTCTGCCAGATCTAGAAATAATAGAGCAGGAAAATTGATGTGAGAGAGTGTTCTACTGAAGGTGACATTTGTTTGGTCACTTTCCCATCTCACCAGCTTGTTAAAATACTGAGTATTTGCCTTCAAAGAGCCTGTAAAGGCACGATAGTCATTACAGGGTAATAATAGTTCTTTCCCGTGCTGGTATTAATGTAAAAAACGTCTTTTCACATTGGAATTCACATGAAAGCAGCTACAAACACTCGGAGTAGCTTCATAGAACTCTGGAAACTCAGAAACTGAAGTTATCTTAATGTCTATGAACGAGCATAAAACACGAGGATTATATCAACAAAGACCTTGCTATCTGCAACACATTGTTAAATTACATGAGAATCATCTAGAAACATCGGAGAAACTAGGTTACAATAGAAATACATGTTCAAGCGAATTTAAGACCTGAATAACACAATGTTGCCATTGGGAAACCAGGTAAAAGGCTAAGAATTTGATGTGGTACTGTTTCCCTTTGACTTTAACTGTCAAATTGGCTTGGAGTGTGCCAAGCGGGGAAACCTGGGGAAAAATTTCACAACTCCTCTTCATAGACCTGTACAATAGTATCTGAGTACTTCAAGAGAGGTACTGTAAGAGAGGTAAACAATAGCCAAGCTTTTGTTTAAATAGTAGTAAAGTCCTCAAAAGGTCATTAGGATACCTGGATGAAAATGGAAACTCTGCCAGATCTAGAAAAAAGAGAGCAGGAAAATGGATGTGAGAGAGTGTTCCACTGAAGGTGACATTCGTTTGGTCACTTTCCCATCTCACTAGCTTGTAAAAATACTGAGTATTTGCCTTCAAAGAGCCTGTAAAGGCACGAAAGTCATTACAGGGTAATAATAGCTCTTTCCCGAGCTGATAGTAATGTAAAAAAAAACACGTCTTTTCACATTGGAATTCACGTGAAAGCAGCTACAGACACTTGGACATGCTTAACAGAACTCTGGAAACTCACAAACTAACATTGGCTTAATGGCTAAGAAAGAGCATAAAACACGAGGATTCCATCCAAAAAAGCCTTGCTATCTGCTACACATAGTTTAATGACAGGAGAATGGTGTTGAAACATCAGATAAACTAGGTTGATATAGGTTACCTGTCTACCTCAGTGCCAATGACTTGTCTTTTTTCAAAGAAGTTTGAGAAGCTTTGAAACAAGAAGTGCTGACGTCATCAAGTGGTCAAGGCCAGGTGTTCACGCCCACTTGCTCAGGTGATAATTATTAGGGCCTGAGCCAACCTAGGAGTTCTGATGCCATCAATGTGAGGTCTAGAGGGCATACTCAGCTTCAGGATAGAGCCAGCTTCAGGGGCTAGGGTTAGTCTTAGCATATGGCTTCCATTAGAAATTACCATGTATCAGTCTTTGAATTCACAGTGAAAGAGATGTCATCACTGGAGCATGAATGTCACACTGCGAATTGAAAACTACTGGCCACAAATATCTTAGAAGGGTGCTTCCTACACTAGAAATACATGTTCAACTAGATGTAGGACCCGAATAACACAATGGTGGTATTTGGAAAACCAGGTAAAAGGCTGAGAATTTGGTGTGGTACTGTTTCCCTTTGATTTTAACTGTCAAATTGGCTTGGTGTTTGTGGGGCGGGGAAAGCTAGTGAATAATTTCACATCTCCTCTTCATAGACCTGTACAACAGTATCTAAGTACTTCAAGAAGTAATAGATAAAACAATAGCCAAGCTTGTGTTCAAATAGTAGTAAAGTCCTCAAAAGGCCTTTAGAATAACTGGATGAAAATGGAAACTCTGCCAGATCTAGAAATAACAGAGCAGGAAAATGGATGGGAAAGAATGTACCACTGAAGGTGACATTGGTTTGTTCACTTTCCCATCACACCAGCTTGTAAAAATGTTGAGTATTTGCCTTCAAAGAGCCTGTAAAGGCACGATAGTTATTACAGGGTCATAATAGTTATTTCCCTTGCTGGTAGTAATGTAAAAAAAGTCTTTTCACATTGGAATTCACATGAAAGCAGCTATAGACACTTGGAGGTGCATAATAGAACTCTGGCAACTCAGAAACTAAAGTTAGCTTAATATCTAAGAAACAGCATAAAACACGAGGATAACATAAACAAAGAACCTTGCTATCTGCAACACATTGTTTAATTATGGTGTTGAAACATTAGAGATACTAGGTTGCTATAGGTTGCCTGTCTACCTCAGTGCCAGTGACTTGTCTTTTTTCAAAGAAGGCTGAGAAGCTTTGAAACAGAAAGTGCTGACGTCATCAAGTGGTCAAGGCCTGGTGAGCAGGCCCAGCTGCCCAGGTGATAATTATGTGGCACTGATCACACCTGGGAGTTCTGATGCCATCAATGTGAGGTCTAGAAGGCATACTCAGTTTGAGGGATAGGGCCAGTTTCAGGGGCTAGGGTTCGGGTTAGCATATGGGTTCTGGGAGAGTTTATCAAGTATCAGCCTTTGAATTCATGGTGAAAGAGATGCCCTCACTGGAGCATAAGTGTAACACAGCAAATTGAAAACTACAGGCCACAAACATCTTAGAAGGGTGCTTCCTAAACTAGAAATACATGTTCAACTAGATGTAGGACCAAAATAACACAATGGTGGTATTGGGAAAACCAGGTAAAAGGCTGAGAATTTTGTGTGGTACTGTTTCCCTTTTATTTTGACTGTCAAATTGGCTTGGTGTTTGTGGGGCTGGGAAAGCCATTGAAAATTTTCACAACTCCTCTTCATACACCTGTACACCAATATCTGAGTACTTCAAGAAGTAAGAGACATAAACAATAGCCAAGCTCATGTTCAAATAGTAGTAAAGTCCTCAAAAGCCCTTAGGATACCTGGATGAAAATGGAAAATGTGCCAGATCTAGAAATAACAGAGCAGGAAAATGGATGTGAGAGAGTGTTCCACTGAAGGTGACATTCATTTGGGAACTTTCCCATCTCACCAGCATCTTAAAATACTGAGAATTAGCCTTCAACAAGCCTGGAAAGGCACAATAGTCATTAAAGGGTAATAATAGTTCTTTCCCGAGTTGGTAGTAATGTAAAAAACTTCCCTTCACAGTGGAATTCACATGAGAGCAGGTACAGACACTTGGAGTAGCTTCATAGAACTCTGGAAACTCAGAAACTGACGTTAGCATAATGTCTATGAACGAGCATAAAACACGAGGATTCCATCCACAAAGAGCCTTGTTATCTGCTACACATAGTTTAATGATAGGAGAATGGTGTTGAAACATCAGAGAAACTAGGTTGATATAGGTTACCTGTCTAGCTCAGTGCCAATGACTTGTCTTTTTTCAAAGAAGGTTGAGAAGCTTTGAAACAAGAAGTGCTGACATCATGAAGTGGTCAGGGCCAGGTGAGCCGGCCTATGTCCCAGGTGATAATTATTTGGGCCTGAACCAACCTAGGAGTTCTGATGCCATCAATGTGAGGTCTAGATGGCATACTCAGCTTGAGGGATAGGGCCAGCTTCAAGGGCTAGAGTTAGGGTCAGCATATGCGTTCCGGGACAGATTATCATGTATCAGGCTTTGAATTCACAGTGAAAGAGATGTCATCACTGGAGCATGAGTGTCACACTGCGAATTCAAAACTACAGGCCACAAACATTTTAGAAGGGCACTTCGTACACTAGAAATATATGTTCAACTAGTTGTAGGATCCGAATACCACAATGGTGGAATTGGGAGAACCAGGTAAAAGGCAGAGAATTTGGTGTGGTACGGTTGTCCTTTGATTTTAACTGTAAAATTGGCTTTTTGTTTGTGGGGCGGAGAAAGGGGGTGAAAAATTTCACTACTCCTCTTCTTAGACCTGTACAACAATATCTGAGCACTACAAGAAGTAAGAGAGGTAAACAATAGACAAGCTTGTGTTCAAATTGTAGTGAAGTCCTCCAAAGGCCCTTAGGATACCTGTATGAAAATGGAAAACCTGCTCTAGAGATAACAGAGCAGGAAAATGGATGTGAGAGAGTGTTCCACTGAAGGTGACATTCGTTTGGTCACTCTCCCATCTCACCAGCTTGTTAAAATACTGAGTATTTGCCTTCAAAGAGCCTGTAAAGGCACGATAGTCATTACAGGGTAATAATAGTTCTTTCCCGTGCTGGTAGTAATGTAAAAAACGCCTTTTCACATTGAAATTCACATGAAAGCAACTACAGACACTTGGAGGTCCTTAATAGAACTCTGGAAACTCACAAACTAAAGTTAGCTTAATGTCTAAGAAAGAGCATAAAACAAGAGGATTCCATCAACAAAGAGCCTTGCTATCTGCTACACATAGTTTAATGACAGGAGAATGGTGTTGAAACATCAGAGAAACTAGGTTACACTAGAAATACATGTTCACCTCCATGTGAGAGCTGAATAACACAATGTTGCCATTGGAAAACCAGGTAAAAGTTTGAGAATTTGATGTGGTACTGTTTCCCTTTGACTTTAACTGTGAAATTGGCCTGGAGTGTGTGAAGCGGGAAAAGCTGGTTAAAAATTTCACAACTCCTCTTCATAGACCTTTACAACAATATTTGAGCTCTTCAAGATGTAAGAGAGGTAAATAATAGCCAAGCTTGTGTTCAAATAGTAGTAAAGTCCTCAAAAGGCTTTTAGGATACCTGGATGAAAATGGAAACTCTGCCAGATCGAGAAATAACAGAGCAGGAAAATGGATGTGAGAGAGTGTTCTACTGAAGGTGACATTTGTTTGGTCACTTTCCCATCTCACCAGCTTCCTAAAATGCTGAGTATTTGCCTTCAAAGTGCCTGTAAAGGCACGACAGTCATAACAGGGTAATAATAGTTCTTTCCCGTGCTGGTAGTAATGTAAAAAACGCCTTTTCACATTGGAATTCACATGAAAGCAGCTACAGACACTTGGAGGTCCTTAATAGAACTCTGGAAACTCACAAACTAAAGTTAGCTTAATGTCTAAGAAAGAGCATAAAACAAGAGGATTCCATCAACAAAGAGCCTTGCTATCTGCTACACATAGTTTAATGACAGGAGAATGGTGTTGAATCATCAGAGAAACTAGGTTGATATAGGTTTCTTGTCTACCTCAGTGCCAATGACTTGTCCTTTTTCAAAGAAGGTTGATAAGCTTTGAAACAGGAAGTGCTGACGTCATCAAGTGGTCAGGGCCTGGTGAGAAGGCCCATGTGCCCAGGTGATAATTATTAGGGCCTGAGCCAACCTAGAAGTTCTGATGCCATCAATATGAGGTCTAGAGGGCATACTAGGCTTGAGGGATAGGGCCAGCTTAACGGGCTAGGCTTAGAGTTAGCATATGTGTTCCGGGAGAGATTATCATGTATCAGCCTTTGAATTCACAGTGAAAGAGATGTCATCACTGGAGCATGAATGTCACACTGTGAATTGAAAACTACAAGCCACCAACACTTTAGAAGGGTGCTTCCTACACTAGAAATACATGTTCCACTAGATGTAGGACCCGAATAACACAATGGTGGTATTGGAAAAACCAGGTAAAAGGCTGAGAATTTGGTGTGGTACTGTTTCCCTTTGATTTTAACTGTCAAATTGGCTTGGTGTTTGTGGGGCGAGGAAAGCTGTTGAAAAATTTTACAACTCTTCTTCATAGACCTGTACGACAATATCTGAGTGCTTCAAGAAGTAAGAGAGGTAAATAATAGCCAAGCTCGTGTTCAAATAGTAGAAAAGTCCTCAAAAGGCCCTTAGGATACCTGGATGAAAATGGAAAATGTGCCAGATCTAGAAATAACAGAGCAGGAAAATGGATGTGAGAGTGTTCCACTGAAGGTTACATTCTTTGGGAACATCCCCATCTCACCAGCATCTGAAAATACTGAGAATTTGCCTTCAACCAACCTGGGAAGGCACAATAGTCATTAACGGGTAATAATAGTTCTTTCCCGTGCAGGTAGTAGTGTAAAAAACTTCGGGTCACATTGGAATTGACAATAAAGCAGCTACAGACACTTGGAATAGTTAATAGAACTCTGGAAACTCAGAAATTGAAGTTAGCTTAATATCTAAGTAAGAGCATAAAACATGAGGATTTCATCAATAAAGAGCCTTGCTATGGGTAACACATTGTTAAATGATAGTGTTGAAATATTAGAGAAACTGTGTTGTTATAGCTTACCGGTCTACGTTAGTGCCAGTGAATTGTCTTTTTTCAAAGAAGGCTGAGAACCATTGAAACAGGAAGTGCTGACGTCATCAAGTGGTCATGGTTAAGTGAGCAGGCCCACTTGCCCTAGTGATAATTATGTCGGCCTGAGCACACCTGGGAGTTCTGATGCCATCAATGTGAGGTCTACAGGGCCTACTCAGTTTGAGGGATACGGCCAGCATCAGGGGCTATGGTTAGGGTTAGCATATGGGTTCTGGAAGAGTTTATCATGAATCAGCCTTTGAATTCACGGTGAAAGAGATGCCCTCACTGGAGCATGAGGGCAACGCTGAGAATTGAAAACAACAGGCCACAAACATTTTAGAATGGTATTTCCTACACTAGAAATGCAAGTTCAACTAGATGTAAGACCCAAATAACACAATGTTGCCATTGGTAAAACCAGTTACAAGGCTGATAATTTGATTTGGTACAGTTTCCTTATGATTTTAATTGTCAAATTGGCTTGGTGTTTGTGGGGTGGGGAAAGCTGCTGAAAAATTTCACAACTCCTCTTCATAGGACTGTAGGACAGTATCTGAGTACTTCAAGAAGTCGCGGAAACCTGTTTGGCTCAGAGGTAGAGCGTCGGTCTGCGGACTGAAAGGTGCTGGGTTCGATTCCGGTCATTGGCATGTACCTTGGTTGCGGGCACCTACCCAGTAGGTGATGTGAAGGAGGCAGCTGGTCGTTGTTTCTCTCTCATCGACGTTCCTGGCTCTTTATCTCTCTCCCTTCCTCTGTAAAATATCAATAAAATATATTTTAAAAAACAGAACTAAGAGAGGTGAACAATAGCCAAGCTTGTGTTCAAATAGTAGTAAAGTTCTCAAAAGGCCCTTATGATAACTGTATGAAAATTGAAAACCTGCCAGATCTCCAAATAACAGAGCAGGACAATGTATGTGATAATAATTCTTTCCCTTGCTGGAAGTAATGTAAAAATAAAACGTCATTTCACATTGGAATTCATATGAAAGCAGCTACATACCCTTGGAGGTGCTTACACACTCTGGAAACTCACAAACTGAAGTAAGCTTAATGTCTAAGAATGAGTATAAAACAAGAAGATTACATCAACAAAGAGCCTTGCTAACAACAACACATTGTTTAATGACAGGAGAATCGTGTTGAGACAGCAGAGAAACTAGGTGGCTATAGGTTACCTGTCTACCTCAGTGCCAGTGACTTGTCTTTTTTCAAAGAAGGCTGAGAAGCTTTGAAACAGGAAGTGCTGACGTCATCAAGTGGTCAGGGCCAGGAAAGCAGGCCCAGGTGCCAGGGTGATAATTATGTGGGCCTGAGCCAACCTGGCAGGGAGTTCATGCCTTACCTGAGGCTGCATACTGCTGAGTGACAGGATGTGTAGGAGGGGAGACCTGGACCACTTTGTGTGGTGAGCGAGACAGCTGTTGTGAGAAGCTCTTCCAAAGACACCCCACCCCCTGAGACCACCTGTAGACCAGCTCTCTCCCCAGGCCTGTGGCCAGTCAAGCAAGGGGAGAGGGGCCTGTCTCCCGGATGCAAGGTTGCCTGGTGACCAGAGTTCTACATTCCATACTGTCCTGTGACTTAGCGAGTGACCTCAATGGTGCAGGGCTCTATGGCTTGTATGCTTTCCTTTAAGCAGGCTGCCCTGCAGAACCCAAAGGGCTTTGGACTTTTGCCAAAGCAAGAGCCTACAAAATCCCTAAGGACACCCGAGGGATGATGCGGGAAAGCATTTTCTGGAGACCAAGGCACCTGTCCCTGACTTCAAACCCGCCAGCCCTGAGGGTTAGGGTTAGGGATAGGGTTAGGGATAGGCTGATACATGATAACCTCTCCCGGAACCTATGTGCTAACCCTAACCCTAGCCCCTGAGGCTGGCTCTATCCCTCAAACTGAGTATGCCCTCTAGACCTAACATTGATGGCATCAGAACTCTCAGGTTGGCTCAGGCCAACAGGGAGTGCTGACATCATCAAGTGGTCAGGGGCAGGCGAGCAGGCCCACGTGCCCAGGTGATCATTTATTGGGCCTGAGCCTACCTGGGAGTTCTGATGCCATCAATGTGAGGTTTAGAGCTGTAGGGATAGGGGCTCGGTTTAGGGTTAGTATATGGGTTTCGGGAGATGTGATCATGTATCACCCTTTGACTTAATGGTAAAAGAGATGCCATCACTGGAGCTTGAGTGTCACACTGCGAATTGAAAACTACAGGCCACAAACATTTTAGAAGTGTGCTTACAACACTAGAAATACATGTTCAACTATTTGTAAGAACCAAATAACACAATGTTGGCATTGAGAAAACCAGGGAAAAGGCAGAGAATTTGATGCGGTACTGTTTCCCTTTTATTTTAACTGTCAAACTGGCTTGGTATTTGTTGCTCGGGGAAACCTGGTGAAAAATTTTACAACTTCTCTCATAGATATATACAACAGTATCTGAGTACTTCTAGAAGTATGAGAGGTAAAAAATAGCCAAGCTTGTGTTCAAATAGTGAGAAAGTCCTCAAAAAGGCTCCTATGATACCTGTATGAAAATGGTAAACCTGCCAGATCTCCAAATAACAGAGCAGGAAAATGTATTTGAGAGAGTGTTCCAAGGAAGGTTACATTCGTTTGGGAACGTACCCATCTCACCAGCATGTGAAAATACTGAGAATTTGCCTTCAAATGCCTGAAAAGGCACGATAGTCATCACAGGGTTATAATAGTTCTTTCCGGTGCTGATAGTAATGTAAAAAACGGCGTTTCACATTGGAATTCACATGACAGGAGCTACAGACACTTGGACGTGCTTAACAGAACTCTGGAAACTCACAAACTGAAGTTAGCTTAATGTCTAAGAACAAGTATAAAACACGAGGATTACGTCAACAAAGAGCCTTGCTATCTGTAACACATTGTTTAATGACAGGATAATCGTGTTGAAACATCAGAGAACTGAGGTTGATGTAGGTCACCTGTCTACCTAAGTGCCAGTGACTTCTATTTTGTCAAAGAAGGCTGAGAAGCTTTGAAAGAGTAAGTGCTGACGTCATCAAGTGGTCAGGACCCAGTGCGCAGGCACAAGTGCCCAGGTGATAATTCTTTGGGCCTGAGCCTACCTGAGAGTTCTGATGCCATTAATGTCAGGTCTAGAGGACATACTCTGAGGGATAGGGCCAGCTTCAGGGGCTAGGGTTAGGGTTAGCATATGGGTTCTGGCAGAGGTTATCATGTATCAGCCTTTGAATTCACAGTGAAAGAGATGTCATCACTGAAGCATGAGTGTAACACGGCGAATTGAAAACTACAGGCCACAAACATTTTAGAAGGATGCTTCCTATACTAGAAATATATGTTCAACTAGATGTAAGACCCGAATAACACCATGTTGGCATTGGGAAAACCAGGTACAAGGCTGAGAATTTGATATGGTACTGTTTCCCTTTGATTTTATCTGTTAAATTGGCTTGGTGTTTGTGGGACGGGGAAACCTGTTGAAAAAACTTCACAACTCCTCTTCCTAGAATTGTAGGACAGAATCTGAGTACTTCAAGAAGTAAGAGAGGTAAACAATAGCCAAGATAGTGTTCAAATAGTAGTAAAGTCCTCAAAAGGCCCTTATGATAACTGTATGAAAATGGAAAACCTGCCAGATCTCCAAAAAAATGTACAGGACAATGTATGTGAGAGAGTGTTCCACTGAAGGGACATTCGTTTGGGAACTTCCCCATCTCATCAGCATGTGAATACTGAGAATTTGCCTTCAAAGATCCTGGAAAGAAACGATAGTCATCACAGGGTAATAATAGTTCTTTCCCGTGCTGGTAGTAATGTAAAAAAACGTCATTTCACATTGGAATTCACTTGGAAGCAGCTATAGACCCTTGGAGGTGCTTAACAGATCAATGGAAACTCTCAAACTGAAGTTAGATTAATGTCTAAGAAGGAGCATAAAACATGAGGACTACATCAACAAAGAGCCTTGCTATGGGTAACACATTGTTTAATGATTGTGTTGAAACATTTGAGAAACTAGGTTGCTATAGGTTACCAGTCTACCTCAGTACCAGTGACTTGTCATTTTTCAAAGAAGGCTGAGAAGCTTTGAAACAGGAAGTGCTGACGACATCAAGTGGTCAGGGCCTAGTGAGCAGGCCCATGTGCTCGGGTGATTATTATGTGGGCCTGAGTCCACCTGGGAGTTCTGATGCCATCAATGTGAGGTCTACAGGGCATACTCAGTTTGAGGGATAGGGCCAGCTTCAGGGGCTCGGGTTAGGGTTAGCATATGGGTTCTGGCAGAGTTTATCATGTATCAGCCTTTGAATTCACAGTGAAAGAAATGCCCTCACTGGAGCATGATTGTAACATGGCGAATTGAAACTACAGGCCACAAACATTTTAGAATGGTACTTCCTACACTAGAAATGCATGTTCAACTAGATGTAAGACCCGAATAACATAATGTTGGCGTTGGAAAAACCAGTTACAAGGCTGATAATTTGATGTGGGACAGTTTCCCTTTGATTTTAATTGTCAAATTGGCTTGGTGTTTGTGGGGTGGGGAAAGCTGGTGAAAAATTTCACAACTCCTCTTCATAGGACTGTACGACAGTATCTGAGTACTTCAAGAAGTCGCCGAGAGAGGCTCCGAAAATGACGGAAGAATAGGTAGGCAACTTCTGACCCGGGTCCCGAAGACGAAGGAGAGAGCACCCGAGGGTCGTGCTGGGAGTGCTGGTCAACAAGCCAAGAGAAATGCGAACACCTGGGGAAATTGGGGGGCACCTGATCATGGTGTCCCTGACAATTAAGCACCCACAGCCCGATCCTTTCCTAGAACGACCTAAGAGTGAAGACGGGGAAATCTCGCCATCTTGACGGGAAGAGATTTGGATTAGAGGAAGACCACCCAGTAGCAATTCGCCCCTATAAGCTGACCACAATCAACGCGAACGGTTGGATTCAAAGGAGAGCTCCACCCAAGGGTGAAAAACAGATTTTGCGGAGATCGGATGAGTTCCCACCTCGGCGCTTCCCAGTGCAGAGTGTGCATCCCCCGAGCAGCACCTCGCGCACAGCAACCCATGCTCTAGCGCACCACCCCGCGTGCACCAGGAGTGCAGAGGGGTCTGTGTATATAAGAAACAAGAGCAGGGCTGGAGGCACCCCTGACTGTGGTCAGGATTCCTAATTGGGGGGATATCTAAGGAGCAATACGTCTGGATCTGACTCAGAGAGAGTTACAGGAGAGTGTGGTTGGCTCCTCCTGCCCAACCCCCACCCCTCCATAGATCAGAAACACAGAGAGGGGAAAAAAGCAAGAAAGGCCTCAGAACCCTGGCTCTCTGCCACCAAGAAACACCGCCACCTTGAGGCTACAGTACATATGGACTCTAAAACTGCTTTAAAAATCAAGACCCGATTACAACATGGAAGAAACACTGGGAATTGCAATTAACGCCCAGACTGGGAACTGGTGAGCTAGACAGAACAACAGAGGAAGTGAATGACCTTCATTACTGCAAATTTTATTTAATTTTTGATTTTGATTTTCTAATTGTTTAATTTTTTCTGTTTTTGTTTTGTTTTTTAAGTTACATTAGTTGCAAAGTTTACTTAAGAAGATTTTTTTTCATCTTTCCTCACTTGATTTTACCTTTTTAATTAATTCACTTTTATATGTAATCAATATTATTACTACTACTATTTTGCCATTTTTATCTTTTTTATCTTATTTTCTTCTGTTTATTTTTATCAATACCTTTTTTGTGCCATATTATATACTTTTTTTCTTTCTTTTTTTTTCTTTTCCCTTTTTTCCCCTTTGGGATTACTATTCAACAGACTATTTATACCTTTCCTTCTCCAACGCTCTATTCTAACTCAACCCTACCTTTATGCCATCACTCTCTTCCTGACCCTTTCCCTTTGGTGTCCTGCTTATCTTAACTCTTTACTGCTCTAGATTTTCCCTATTTTTTCTATTTACCCCCTCCTAAAATCTCACCCTTCCTGTGTATATCTACCTCCCAACTCCCCACTCCAAGCCCATTCACACCTACCTTGTCACTGTCCTAAAAAAAATCCTTCTCTCTACCCCTTTGTAGTTGTATTCTAAATGCTAACTATATCAAAGTTTTATGCTTTTTTGTAAGATTGGTTTGCTTATTCTTTTTATTTGCTTGTATGATTTTGTTAGCTGGGTTCTAGTCACCTTTATTGGAGGATATTAATAATGCAAACGCTTTTCTGTTCAGTGCCTTGTGTGTAGTACCTGGTTGTGTTGTATTTTGTACCTTTAAATCTAAGCAGGAGAGAGAGAACTACATAAACAGGCATCCTAAAAAGATCATGGGGAGGCTAAGAAACAACCCGCCTATGAAAGAAAACATTCTTCACAGACCTAGAAAGGACTCTGCAAAAGTTTATTTGGAACAATAAAAGACCCCGAATAGCCGCAGCAATTCTGAGAAAGAAGAGTAAAGTAGGAGGTATCTCAATACCAGATCTCAAGCTGTATTACAAAGCCACTGTTCTCAAAACAGCCTGGTACTGGCACAAGAACAGACATATAGATCAATGGAATAGATTAGAGAATCCAGATATCAATCCAAATCAATATGCTCAATTAATATTTGATAAAGGAGGCACGAGCATACAATGGAGTCAAGACAGTCTCTTCAGTAAATGGTGTTGGGAAAATTGGACAGATTCTTGCAAAAGAATGAAACTAGAGCACCAACTTACTCCATACACAAAAATAAATTTGAAATGGTTACAGGACTTAAACATAAGACGGGAAACTATAAAAATACTTGAGTCATCCACAGGCAGCAAAATCTCAGATATATGCCAAAAGAACTTCTTCACTGATACTGCCCCTAGGGCAATGGAAGCTAAAGAGAGAATGAACAAATGGGACTACATCAAAATAAAAAGCTTTATTACAGCAAAAGAAACCATCAACAAAACAACAAGAAGTCCCACGGTATGGGAGAACATATTTGCAAATGATATCACTGATAAAGGTTTAATCTCCAACATCTACAGTTTACACAACTCAATAAAAGGAAAATAAATGATCCAATTAAAAAATGGGAAACGGACCTGAATAGAATCCTCTCAAAAGACGACAGAAGGAAGGCCAAGAGGCACATGAAAACATGCTCAAAGTCACTAATCATCTGAGAGATGCAAATCAAAACAATAATGCGATACCATCTCACACCTGACAGAATGGCCAATATCAACAAAACAACAAACGACAAATTTTGGCGAGGTTGTGGAGAAAAAGGAACCCTCGTGCACTGCTGGTGGGATTGCAGGTTGGTGCAACCACTGTGGAAAACAGTATGGAGCTTCCTCAAAAAAAAGAAAATGGAACTCGCATTTGACCCAGTAATCCCACTACTAGGAATATACCCTAGGAAACCAGAAACACCAATCAGAAAGGATATATGCACCCCTATGTTCATAGCAGCACAATTTACAATATCTAGGATTTGGAAACAGCCTAGGTGCCTGTCAGCAGATGAATGGATCAGAAAACTATGGTACATCTACATCATGGAATACTATGCGGCCATAAAAAGGAATGAATTTTCATCATTTGCAGTAACCTGGATGAAATTGGAAAGAATCATGCTGAGTGAAATAAGCCAGTCAATGAAAGAGAAACACCACATGACTTCACTCATTTATGGATATTAAAGATCAATATAAACTAATGAATAGATAGATAAATATAGAGACAGTAAAACAACAAGCAGACTGTCAAATGACAGCGGGGGAGGGGGCGAGATCTGGGTGAGATAGGGAATCAACTAAAGGACTGGTATGCATGCATAAAAGTACAACAAATGTACATAGAACTCTGGGGAGAGAGGGAATATATGAGGGGGGGGGCAATGGTAAGCTATGTACACATAATACCTTAATAAATTTTTAAAAAAAGGAAAAAAAAAAGAAGTCGCCAAAACGGTTTGGCTCAGTGGTAGAGCGTTGGTCTGCGGACTGAAAGGTGCTGGGTTTGATTCAGGTAAATGGCATGTACCTTGGTTGCGGGCACATCCCCAGCAGGGAATGTGCAGGAGGCAGCTGGTCAATGTTTCTCTCTCATCGACGTTCCTGGCTCTCTATCCCTCTGCCTTCCTCTGTAAAATATCAATAAAATATATTTTAAAAAAAGAACTAAGAGAGGTGAACAATAGCCAAACTTGTGTTCAAATAGTAGTAAAGTCCTCAAAAGGCGCTTATGATAACTGTACGAAAATGGAAAACCTGCCAGATCTCCAAATAACAGAGCAGGACAATGTATGTGATAATAATTCTTTCCCGCGCTGGTAGTAATGTAAAAAAAAACACATGTAATTTCACATTGGAATTCATATGAAAGCATCTACAGATCCTTGGAGGTGCTTACAACACTCTGGAAACTCACAAACTGAAGTAAGCTTAATGTCTATGAATGAGTATAAAACACGAGGATTACATCAACAAAGAGCCTTGCTAACAGCAACACATTGTTTAATGACAGGAGAATGGTGTTGAAACACCAGAGAAACTAGGTTGCTATAGGTTACCTGTCTACCTCAGTGCCAGTGACTTGTCTTTTTCAAAGAAGGCTGAGAAGCTTTGAAACAGGAAGTGCTGAGGTCATCAAGTGGTCATGGCCAGGTGAGCAGGCCTACATACCCAGGTGATAATTATGTGGACCTGAGCCAACCTGGCAGGGAGTTCATGCTTTACCTGAGGCTGCATACTGCCAAGTGACAGCAGGTGTCGGAGGAGAGACCAGGGCCACTGTGTGTGGTGATCGAGACAACTGTTGTGGGAAGCTCTTCCAAAGACACCCCACCCTTGAGACCACCTGCAGACCAGCTCTCTCCCCAGGCCTGTGGCCAACCACGTGAAGGGAGAGGGGCCTGTCTCCTGGATGCAAGGTTGCCTGGTGACCACAGTTCTACATTCCGTACTGTCCTGTGACAGAGCGAGTGACCTCAAGGGTGCAGGGCTCTATAGCCTGTATGCTTTCCTTTAAGCAGGCTGACCTGCAGACCCCTCAGGGCTTTGGATTTTGCCAAAGCAAGAGCTGACAAGATCTCTAAGGACACCCGAGGGATGATTCGGGAAAGAATTTTCTCGAGACCAGGGCACATGTCCCTGACTTCAAACCTTCCAGCCCTGCGGGTTAGTGTTAGGGTTAGGGTTCCGGTTAGGGTTAGGCTGATACATGATAACCTCTCCCGGAACCCATGTGCTAACCCTAACCCTAGCCCCTGACGCTGGCTCTATCCTTCAAACTGAGTATGCCCTCTAGACCTCATATTAATGGCATCAGAACTCCCAGATTGGCTCATGCCAACAGGGAGTGCTGACATCATATAGTGGTCAGGGGCAGATGAGCAGGCCCACGTGCCCAGGTGATCATAATTTGGACCTGAGCCTACTTGGGAGTTCTAATGCAATCAATGTGAGGTCTAGAGGGCATACTCAGCTTGAGGGATAGAGGCTCGGTTTAGGATTAGCATATGGGTTCCCGGAGACGTGATCATGTATCAGCCTTTGACTTAATGGTGAAAGAGATGTCATCACTGGAGCATGAGTGTCACCCTGTGAATTGAAAACTACAGGCCACAAACATTTTAGAAGGGTGCTTACAACACTAGAAATACATGTTCAACTAGATGTAAGACCCAAATAACACAATGTTGGCATTGAGAAAACCAGGTAAAAGGCAGAGAATTTGATGTGGTGCTGTTTCCCTTTGATTTTAACTGCCAAATTGGCTTGCTGTTTGTTGGGCGGGCAACCTGGTGAAAAATTTCACAACTTCTCTTCATAGACATGTACAACGGTATCTGAGTACTTCCAGAAGTATGAGAGGTAAATAATAGCCAAGCCTGTGTTCAAATAGTGAGAAAGTCCTCAAAAAGGCCCCTATTATACCCGTTTGAAAATGGAAAACTTGCCAGATCTCCAAATAACTGAGCAGGAAAATGTATTTCAGAGAGTGTTCCCAGGAAGGAGCCATTCGTTTGAGAACGTCCCCATCTCACCAGAATGTGAAAATACTGAGAATTTACCTTCAAAGGGCCTGGAAAGGCACGATAGTCATCACAGGGTAATAATAGTTCTTTCTTGTGCTGGTAGTAATGTAAAAAACGTCGTTTCACATTGGAATTCACATGACAGGAGCTACAGATACTGGGAGGTGCTTAACAGAACTCTGGAAACTCACAAACTGAAGTTAGCCTAATGTCTAAGAAAGAGCATAAAACAAGAGGATTACATCAACAAAGAACCTTGCTATCTGCAACACATTGTTTAATGACAGGAGAATCGTGTTAAAACATCAGAGAAACTAGGTTACACTAGAAATACATGTTCACCTCGATGCAAGACCTGAATAGCACAATGTTGCCATTGGGAAAACAGGTAAAGGCTGAGAATTTGGTGTGGTACTGTTTCCCTTAGATTTTAACTATCAAATTGCCTTGGAGTGTGTGAAGCGGGGAAAGCTGGTGAAAAATTTCACAACTTCTCTTCATAGACCTGTACAACAGTATCTGAGCACTTCAAGAAGTAAGAGAAGTAAACAATAGCCAAGCTTGTGTTCAAATAGTAGTAATGTCGTCAAAAGGCGCTTGTGATAACCATATGAAAATGGAAAACCTGCCAGAACTCCAAATAACCCAGAGGAAAATGGATGTGAGAGAGTGTTCCACTGAAGGTGACATTCGTTTGGGAACTTCCCCATCTCACCAGCATCTTAAAATACTGAGAATTTGCCTTTGAACCAGCCTGGAAAGGCACAGTAGTCATTAAAGGGTAATAATTGTTATTTCCCGTGCTGGTAGTAATGTGAAAAACATCGCTTCACATTGGAATTCACATTAAAGCAGCTACAGACACATGGAGTAGCTTAATAGAACTCTGGAAACTCAGAAACTGAAGTTATCTTAATGTCTATGAATGAGCATAAAACAAGAGGATTGCATCAACAAACAGCCTTGCTATCTACTACACATAGTTTGATGACAGGAGAATGGTGTTGAAACATCAGAGAAACTAGGTTGATATACATTACCTGTCTACCTCAGTGCCACTGACTTGTCTTTTTTCAAAGAAGCTTGAGAAGCTTTGAAACAGTAAGTGCTGACGTCATCAAGTGGTCAGGGCCAGGTGAGCAGGCCCACCTGCCCAGGTGATAATAATGTTAACGAAAAAACCATTGAAACCTGTAAAGGAATTTTTTGTGAGTTTATTTGAGCCAAAAACTGTCGACAATTGCCGGGAAGCAGAACCTCAACGGATTGAGATTATGCTCCGGAGAATGGAGGTTACATTTCTGTATTTATACAAAGAAATCAAAGGAGGGACATGAATATTCATTGGTGATGGAGTAAGGAGGTGGGAGAAAGCAAGCCGGTGGGAAAGCCCTGGGATTGGATAAAAAGTAAAATGATGGGCATGAGCTTCTTTTACAGAGACGGATACATTGCAATTAACTTGATAACAGTCACAATGAGAGAATGTCTCGGGGCCATTTGTTGTGCACTGAGGGGTCCAGGGTAAGAAGGAAGTTACACAAGTTACCCAGACATCTCACAGATAGGTTATCTTAGAGGCAGGAAGGCAGATGGGCTCAGTAAAGATCAAAGCTGATCTTTGTCTGGGAAACTGGCCTAGAAAATGACTGCCCACTATAACCTGTTTGTAGTTAGATATTTAATTTTCAAACCATCCTTTGTGGTTACTTCAGGTCTCTCAGTTTGCAAGACTGCCACGCAGGCCTTCCCTGAGCTCATCAGGTCAGCAAATGGCTGTTTTCGTTCACACATCCCCCACTTGGTCATTAATCGATCCAAAGGATGCATTGATGACCAACCTTTTGGTTGGATAATGGAGTCCCACGGCGCTAGGAAGGCTCATTCCTAGGATGTCTCAGTGTCAGCATGTCTTGCTGAACCGGTGGACCACTGGGGATGGGTAAGACCATAACCTTAGATGGCATTTAAGGTCGAATTATATATATATAAAAAAAGAGGCAGGTAAACAGGAGGCAGTCAGATCCTATATGTCTTTAAAAAATATATTCTGGATCATTTCTAATTTTTGAGCCACCATGATCCGAGTCTTTTTGCTGTTTGTCTTACATTTTGCCTTTCTGCATCTGATATAACATTTACATATCATAACAATAGTCAACCAATAACAGTGATTAGAAACAGAAGATGTCTAATACTAGACAAGGAAAAGTCTAAGGGGAACAAACATCCCAGCCAACCAAAAACCCTTTACATGCATTATCATAATTTTTATCAAGCTAATTATATGGTTTCCTCCTTCATCTACTGTCATTTGTACCTTATGATGTTTGGCCAGAAGAATTAAGACTCTCTACTATTTCATTATTTAGAAGTTCTAATTTTCTTCTGACTAGTTAGGTCCCAAAAAAATGGCTTCATGGGGAGGATTAAATTCAATTTCCCAATACATTGATTTTTCAGTATTAATATTATCACAGGTTTTATAAATCTCAGGCAAAGTTATTTTGCCTATAATTTCAGTATTACACCATATTCCAGTATTATTTAAAGTAAACTTGGTGTTATTACAGTAAAAATAGCTTATTATAACAGAAGAGGTTTTTTTGTTTGTTTGTTTGTTAAACCTTCTCAGCAAAATGTCCCTTTCCCATATACCACATGTTGTTATTCATGGGGATAGATACAATAGGCTAGGACTGGGTGAATTTAGTATTCCATATGGATTGGAGGCATAACCATTCACCTTTCCAATTTTATAAATAGACAGTGAGATGGGTTCACATTGTTTATTATTATTATTATTATTTTTTTTTTAATACGGCCCATCTACTTCCCTCTGGAAGCATTCTAGTATTATTAAGGATGGTCCTTACGCCAGCCAGTTGAACTACTAGGAATTTTAAGCTTAGGATTTAACTGGCACTTGGGCTTTTAAAACACAATGTCGTAGAACACATTTTCCATTTAAAATTTTCCAAATTCCTAGGGAACCATATGAGTCCCATAAGGTCTGGCCTGGGCTCCTGCAGCCATTATAGTTGGCCAGTTTCATAGCCACTTCAGATTCCATTTGCATTAGCATAGACAATAGACCCAGTTGAGTTAGGGCACAGGCCTGTTCCCAATTGTTGGGTTTGGGCATTAGTTTTTTGTAGCTTGTTCTAT
The DNA here is from genome assembly GCA_963924515.1 of Vespertilio murinus. Taxonomy (NCBI): domain Eukaryota; kingdom Metazoa; phylum Chordata; class Mammalia; order Chiroptera; family Vespertilionidae; genus Vespertilio; species Vespertilio murinus. Next base: position 74,804,339 of record OZ004712.1, read on the forward strand.
CTATAAAACTAAGGCTTTATTGTCTTTCCATGCTGCTTCCCTCTCTTTTCTTTTTTCCTGAAACAGCATTCCTTCTATATGACCTATTTGAGATAAAAATCCTTTTCTAATATATGATTTTCTTCATTTGCTACAAGTTCACCTTGTCCCAGAATACTAAGGCCAGCCCCTTCTCTTTCAAGTATCCCCTTTTTCTTCTTTAGGGAGACCAATGTTGTTGGACCTTTAGAAATGTTGTTGCCATTGGGTAGCTATGGCGTGGGAGCAATTAGAGTATACTGAGTGGACCCAAAAATGTTGAGTTTCCCAGGCCATAGTTAAATGGGTGGAGGTAACTCCCAAATGGACTAGAGTTTGGGTATTCCATAAGGCTCCTCAAGAGTCCAGGACACAAGGACAGTGGGGTAATTATAAACATTATCTACCCACCAAGTGATGTCAATAATTTCTGAAATGAGGACCCATTGATTTCTTTCTTATTTCACAGACATCCAACCATAGAGCATGGCTGGTGAGTCCGAGGACATAATATGCTATGATAGATAGGACAGACTGCTACAAGCCTTTTGCCATCACATCCAGGTGTTTTTTGTTTTTTTTTTTTCTTAGCTATTCATCATCTGTCTCTATAACCATACAATATTCATCTAGATTAGATCCATATACAATTCTACCAGTGGAATTACCAGGGAGATATTCTTGGGGGTGTTTGTCTAAGGTGGGTCCTTTATAATAGAGCCAGAAAACAACAACAACCAAAGCTTATAATGATGATAGACCAATGTGTGGCTAACAAAGCATTAACTTCACTATCATACCTGATAATCAGAACATCATTGTGTATTAGGTGGGAAAGATTAGCAGGTATCCAAGTTAAATTTTTCATATCTAATAAAGGAAGATATTGTTTCCACTAGGAAACCATAAGGATAATAAGAATATGAAAATCATTTTACGTACATTCAATCAATAACAATCAGATGATATAAAAGCAAGCAATATCAGTTTGTGAGCATACAGGCCTTGTTGACATCATCTTGGGATAGCTGTCTGCCTCTGTGATAGGCGACTTCTCATCCTCGAAAGTTCTCAGTTGTTTCTTGTCCTTAAAAAGTCTTTGATCTCTGCCACAGACAGAGATGGTATCAGAGATGGGAGTAGGTGTCTATTCACAGACAGGTGCCTTTTTAAAACGAGAAATGTGAATCCATGAGCTAACTCCTTTAAGTTTAGCTGCACATGGGTTAGTTAGTAATACCTGGTAAGGTCCCTTCCAATGAGGTTGGAGACAGTTTTATTTGATGTCTTTTCCAATACCCCAAATCTCCTGGTGTTAAGCTGTTATCTTTGAAATCTTCGTCTCCCAGAAGTGCACTATGAAATGAATCTGTTACCAATTTGTTAGTTCCTACAATGCAGAATATCTGCACTTTACTTTTACCTATGTTTGGGAAACAAGAGATTTTAAAGTCAACAATATTTTAAACAGAATTATAAGAATACTCAACCTCAATTCATTTAGTCCCATAGTTGTTTTTGTTTATCCTGATTATTGACCAGTAGTTTCTGTATTCAGTTATTCCTTAAAATTCTATAAATCTTCATCCAGTTCAAAATATGACCTGCTTAGAAGCCTGCAAGTTAGAATAAGTCCGAGTCCTTTTCATGAAATTTTCTAGACACATACATAACTATAAATGCATCAGAATAAAGCTGTCCACAAATGACAAAAATTTAAAGTGGCACGGTTATGGATTTGATTAAAAACTTTGCATTTCTATAAAATATAACATTTCAAGATAACAATCTATTTGTTAAGTAATAGTCCCTGTAATATTATATAGAGAATAACATAAATTTGTATACCTTTAGATTCAATTATAATATCAACATATAAAGAATAATATATATTTTTAAATCAGGCACAGGACTTATTGCAAGCAGTGTTGTGAGTATTGAAAATAATTAATAAACTCCCAATATGTGAAACTCAAATACCCAGAGTATTAATGGTAGAAACCCCCACAGGGAATCATGACGCTTGGCTTGCCAGTGTTCCTGGCTGGACACATGCTACTCTCTTAAAGTTTCCCGTTTAAATTTGACTTTGAGAATCTTTGCAATTTCCTTCTGAAGCAGAGTGCTTTAACAATGCACGTGACCTGTTTTTTTTTTCTTCTTCTTCTTGATTGGAGTACAGCCACATAGTCTTTCCCCATTGGCTAATTCAAAGGGAGGGGGTGGCCCTTGCTCTTTCTATGGGAGCAGCCAAGCCATGCGGTCATGGCGGCTACCCGAGTTACAATCCAAAAATGGAGGCTGTCTAAACTGTTCTTGGACAGAAAAGGTGATTTTGTCTATTCTTACAATAAATAAGGAAAGAGCAAAAACCAAAATTTCTAAAAGATAGACAGGCACAATTATATTGCAGACAAACAGACAGAAATCTCACTATCTATTTCTGGAGGCTGAACCCTGAGAGGGAGAGCAAGAAGAGCCCCCAAGATAAAGAATTCTTGGCAGCTGCTGGGACATTCTTGCAACCTCTCTCAAGCTTTCAACCCCACCACGCACAACTAAGCTTCCCCAGAGTGGGACTTTTCTCTTCTTTCAACAAATTAAACAACAACAAAGAGACACAAAACATCAACACTCTTGTACAAGCGCACAGAACACACTAAGTTTACACCAGAGAATGTTGGACAGCATTCAAGTTTCCAAAGCAATGTTTTTTGTACCTAGTTCGGGAATTGCCTCTCTCTAGAATTTCAATATATTCCCAATGGACTATTCAAAAAGGGTTGGGGTCTTTTCTTGTTGCCTCTAAACCAGAGGCCTGCTTCCTACAGGGAAAAACAGGATGTGTACATTTATTAACTTCAGAATAGTTCTGAGACAGTCTCTAAAACTTTTTTTTTTATTAGTTGCCATCTTATTGGAAGAAGAAAAAAAAATTTCTATGATTTTCCTTAGAAGCTTCTAGTTTCCAAATCAAGATATGCTTCCCATATACTCATAGTTTAATTTCAGAGCCGGCATTTTCTAATTTCTGCATGCAAGATATTAACATAGGTACCACAAACAAACCGAATTTCTGGCCATTCATTTCTCAGTTAATAATTTCTAGTTAAATCTTTTCATTTCTGTAAAGTACTTGCAAGTAAAGGCTTCTTATCAGGAGTATTAAATGAGGGCTGGGGTCTCGGGAGCTTCTAGCCGTGGAGGCACAATTTCCCATGTTAATTTTATTCATTCATTTTTTTAATATCTGTAGTCTGAGAAAACTTTAGATATGTTAAGTAGTGGGTCAAATGTGGCCTCAGTTTTCTCTCCCGGCTGTCTAAAACCACAGGAAAGTTTCGGGGCCCGGGCAGACCAAGCCTTATGGTGGCCCCCAAATAAGCCTTTTAATTAACAGTTGCATCGGGAACTCTAGATGGGGCTCCTGATTTCTGACACCTCCACAAAATTCTTAGTTACCTAAGAACACCTCGGAATCGGACTTTTCTTTAAAAACAAATTGCCCCTTTATCTTAGAAGCTGAATGAGTTCAGCTCATTTATACGGCGCAAGTTATTTTTGCTCAGACTTTCAGCAATTTCAATTGAAAAGCCAAAATCAAAACCAGCCACCCATTTTTCTCCTCCAGTTCCGCCTTAGCCTGGGTCTGCCAACCCTTAACCTGGGGTTCTGTTAACCCTGGTTCCACCTCGAGGATTTTTAACACAGCTCAAATAAAGTCAAACCTTCTACCAAAATCAGGGAAGGTCCCAGATCCAAGAGACAACTCACCCACGCTCACCCAATGGGCGGAGAACCGGCGGGCTCAAGGGGCCCTTGGCTGGATCCTAGCTCCAAGTCCAAGTCCAAAGGATGATCGCTGGTGAGTTTTCTTTGGAATCCTGCCATGACTACGCCAATTAATGTTAACGAAAAAACCATTGAAACCTGTAAAGGAATTTTTTGTGAGTTTATTTGAGCCAAAAACTGTCGACAATTGCCGGGAAGCAGAACCTCAACGGATTGAGATTATGCTCCGGAGAATGGAGGTTACATTTCTGTATTTATACAAAGAAATCAAAGGAGGGACATGAATATTCATTGGTGATGGAGTAAGGAGGCGGGAGAAAGCAAGCCGGTGGGAAAGCCCTGGGATTGGATAAAAAGTAAAATGATGGGCATGAGCTTCTTTTACAGAGACGGATACATTGCAATTAACTTGATAACAGTCACAATGAGAGAATGTCTCGGGGCCATTTGTTGTGCACTGAGGGGTCCAGGGTAAGAAGGAAGTTACACAAGTTACCCAGACATCTCACAGATAGGTTATCTTAGAGGCAGGAAGGCAGATGGGCTCAGTAAAGATCAAAGCTGATCTTTGTCTGGGAAACTGGCCTAGAAAATGACTGCCCACTATAACCTGTTTGTAGTTAGATATTTAATTTTCAAACCATCCTTTGTGGTTACTTCAGGTCTCTCAGTCTGCAAGACTGCCACGCAGGCCTTCCCTGAGCTCATCAGGTCAGCAAATGGCTGTTTTCGTTCACAATAATTAGGGCCTGAGCCAAACTAGGAGTTCTGATGCCATCAATGTGAGGTCTACAGGGCATACTCAACTTGAGGGATAGGGCCAGCTTCAGGGGCTAGGCTTTGGGTTAGCAGATGGGTTCCAGGAGAGATTATCATGTATCAGCCTTTGAATTCACAGCGAAAGAGATGTCATCACTGGAGCATGAGTGTGACACAACAGGCCACACACCTTTTAGAATGGTGCTTCCGACACTAGAAATACATGTTCAACTAGATGTAGGACCCGAATAAAACAATGGTGATATTGGGAAAACCAGGTAAAAGGCTGAGAATTTCGTGTGGTACTGTTTCCTTTTAATTTTAACTGTTAAATTGGCTTGGATTTTTGTGGGGTGGGGAAAGCTGTTGAAAAATTTCACAACTCCTCTTCATAGACCTGTACAACAATATCTGAGTACTTCAAGAAGTAAGAGAGGTAAACAATAGCCAAGCTCGTGTTCAAATAGTAGTAAAGTCCTCAAAAGTCCCTTAGGATAACTGGATGAAAATGGAAACTCTGCCAGGTCTAGAAATAACAGAGGAGGAAAATGGACGTGAGAGAGTGTTCCAGTGAAGGTGACATTCGTTTCGGAACGTCCCCATCTCACAAGCATCTTAAAATACTGGGAATTTGCCTTCAACAAGCCTCGAAAGGCACAATAGTCATTAAAGGGTAATAATAGTTCTTTCCCGTGCTTATAGTAGTGTAAAAAACGTAGGTTCACATTGGAATTCACATTAAAGCAGCTACAGACACTTGGAGTAGCTTAATAGAACTCTGAAAACTCAGAAACTGAAGTTTGCTTAATGTCTATGAAAGCATAAAACATGAGGATTCCATCCACAAAGAGCCTTGCTATCTGCTACACATAGTTTAATGACAGGAGAATGGTGTTGAAGCATCACAGAAACTAGGCTGATATAGGTTACCTGTCTACCTCAGTGCCAATGAATTGTCTTTTTTCAAAGAAGGTTGAGAAGCTTTGAAACAGGAAGTGCTGACTTCATCAAGTGGTCAGGGCCAGGTGAGCTAACCTAGGAGTTCTGATGCCATCAATGTGAGGTCTAGAGGGCATACTCAGCTTCAGGATAGGGCTAGCTTCAGGGGCTATGGTTAGGCTTAACATATGGGTTCCATTAGAGATTACCATGTATCAGCCTTTGTATTCACAGTGAAAGTGATGCCATCACTGGCGCATGTGTGTCACACTGCGAACTGATAAGTACAGGCCACAAACATTTTAGAATGGTGCTTCCTACACTAGAAATACATGTTCAACTAGATATAGGTCCCTAATAACAAAATCGTGGTATTGGGAAAACCAGGTAAAAGGCTGAGAATTTGGTTGGTACTGTTTCCCTTTGATTTTAACGGTCACATTGGGTTGGTGTTTGTGGGGCGGGGAAAGCTGATGAATAATTTCACAACTCCCCTTCAGAGACCTTTACAACAGTATCTGAGTACTTCAAGAAGTCAGAGAGGTAAACAATAGCCAAGCTTGTGTACAAATAGTAGTAAAATACTCAAAAGGCCCTTAGGATACCTGGATGAATATCGAAACTCTGCTAGATCTAGAAATAACAGAGCAGGAAAATGGGTGTGAGAGAGTGTTCCACTGAAGGTGACATTCGTTTGGTCACTTTCCCATCTCACCAGCTTGTTAAAATACTGAGTATTTGCCTTCAAAGAGCCTTTAAAGCCACGATAGTCATTACAGGGTAATAATAGTTCTTTCCCATGCTGGTAGTAATGTAAAAAACGTCTTTTCACATTGGAATTCAAATGAAAGCAGCTACAGACACTTGGAGGTGCTTTATAGAACTCTGGAAACTCACAAACTAAAGTTAGTTTAATGTCTACGAAAGAGCATAAAACAAGAGGACTACATCAACAAAGAACCTCGCTATCTGCAACACATTGTTTAATGACAGGAGAATCGTGTTGAAACATCAGAGAAACTAGGTTAGACTAGAAATACATGTTCAACGGGATGTAAGACTCGAATAACGCAATGTTTCCATTGGGAAACAAGGTAAAAGGCTGAGAATTTGATGTGGTACTGTTTCCATTTGATTTTAACTGTCAATTTGGCTTAGAGTGGGTGAAGTGGGGAAAGTTGGTGAGAAATTTCTCAACTCCTCTTCATAGACCTGTACAACAGTATCTCAGCACTTCAAGAAGTAAGAGAGGTAAACACTATCCAAGCTTGCGTTCAAATAGTATTAAAGTCCTCAAAAGGACCTTATGATACCCATATGAAAATGGAAAACCTGCCAGATCCCCAAATAACAGGGCAGGAAAATGGTTGTGAGAGTGTATTCCACTGAAGCTAACATTAGTTTGGGAACTTCCCCATCTCACCAGCATATTAAAATACTGAGAATTTGACTTCAACAAGCCTGGGAAGGCACAATAATCATTAAAGGGTAATAATAGTTTTTTCCCGTGCTGGTAATAGTGTAGAAAACGTCGCTTCACATTGGAATTCACTTTAAAGCAGCTACAGGCACTTGGAGTAGCTTAATAGAACTCTGGAAACTCAGAAACTGAAGTTAGCTTAATGTCTATGAAAGCATAAACGCGAGGATTCCATCCACAAAGAGCCTTGCTATCTGCTATACATAGTTTAATGACAGGAGAATGGCATTGAAACATCAGAGAAACTCGGTTGATATAAGTTACCTATCTACCTCAGTGCCAATGACTTGTCTTTCTTCCAAAAGGTTGAGAATCTTTGAAACAGGTAGTGCTGACGTCATCACGTGGTCAGGGCCAGGTGAGGAGGCCCATGTGCCCAGGTGATAATTATTAGGGCCTGAGCCAACCTAGGAGTTCTGATGCCATCAATGTGAGGTCTAGAGGGCATACTCAGCTTGAGGGATAGGGCCAGGTTCAGGGGCTAGGCTTATGGTTAGCATATGGGTTCCAGGAGAGATTATCATGTATCAGCCTTTGAATTCACAGTGAATGAGGTCATCACTGGAGCATGAGTGTCACACTGCGAATTGAAAACTACAGGCCACAAACATTTTAGAAGGATGCTTCCTAGAGTAGAAATACATGTTCAACTAGATGTAGAACCCGAATAACACAATGGTGGTATTGGGAAAACCAGGTAAAAGGCTGAGAATTTGGTGTGGTACAGTTTCCCTTTGATTTTATCTGTCAAATTGGCTTGGTGTTTGTGGGGCGGGGAAAGCTGGTGAAAAATTTCACAACTCCTCTTCATAAACCTGTACAACAATATCTGAGTACTTCAAGAAGTAAGAGAGGTAAGCAATAGCGAAGCTCGTGTTCAAATAGTAGTAAAGTCCTCAAAAGGCCCTTAGGATACCTGGATGAAAATGGAAAATGTGCCAGATCTAGAAATAATAGAGCAGGAAAATGGATGTGAGAGAGTGTTCCACTAAAAGTGACATTTGTTTGGTCACTTTCCCATCGCACCAGCTTGTTAAAATACTGAGTATTTGCCTGTAAAGAGCCTGTAAGGCACGATAGTAATTACAGGGTAATAATAGTTATTTCCTGAGCTGGTAGTAATGTAAAAACGTCGTTTCCCATTGGAATTTGCATGAAAGCATCTGCAGACACTTGGAGGAGCTTAATAGAACTCTGGAAACTCACAAACTAAAGTTAGCTTAATGTCTAAGAAAGAGCATAAAACACAAGGATTACATCAACAAAGAGCCTTGCTAACAGCAACACATTGTTTAATGATAGGAGAATGGTGTTGAGACATCAGAGAAACTAGGTTGCTATAGGTTACCTGTCTACCTCAGTGCCAGTGACTTGTCTTTTTTCAACGAAGGCTGAGAAGCTTTGAAACAGGAAGTGCTGAAGTCATCAAGTGGTCAGGGCCAGGTGAGCAGACCCACGTGCCTGGGTGATAATTATGTGAAACAGCCAACCTGGGAGTTGATGCCTTACCTGAGGCTGCACACTGCCAAGTGACAGCAGGTTTTGGAGGGGAGACCTGGGCCACTGTGTGCGGTGAGCAAGACAGCTGTTGTGGGAAGCTCTTTCAAAGACACCTCACCCCCTGAGACCACCTGCAGACAAGCTCTCTCCCCAGGCCTGTGGCCAGCCAAGTGAGCGGAGTGGGGCCTGTCTCCCGGATGCAAGGTTGCCTGGTGACCAGAGTTCTACATTCCGTACTGTCCTGTGACAGAGCGAGTGACCTCAAGGGTGCAGGGCTCTATGCCCTGTATGCTTACCTTTAAGCAAGCTGACCTGCAGATCCCTCAGGGCTTTGGACTTTTGCCAAAGCAAGAGCCCACAATATCCCTAAGGACACCTGAGGGATGATGCGGGAAAGCATTTTCTGGAGACCAGGGCACGTGTCCCTTACTTCAAACCCACCAGCCCTGCAGGTTAGGGTTAGGGTTAGGCTTTGGGTTAGGGTTAGGGTTAGAGTTAGGCTGATACATGATAACCTCTCCCAGAACCCATGTGCTAACCCTATCCCTAGCCCCTGATGCTGGCTCTATCCCTCAAACTGATTATGCCCTCTAGACCTCACATTGATGGCATCAGAACTCCCTGGTTGGCTCAGGCCAAAGGGAGTGCTGACATCATCAAGTTGTCAGGGTTTGGGGAGCAGGCCCACGTCCCAGGTGATCATTATTTGGGCCTGAGCCTACCTGGGAGTTCTGATGCCATCAATGTGAGGTCTAGAGGGCATACTCAGCTTGAGGGATAGGGCTCGGTATTGGGTTAGCATATGGGTTCCGGGAGAGTTTATCATGTATCAGCCTTTGACTTCATGGTGAAAGAGATGCCATCACTGGAGCATGAGTGTACATTGCGAATTAAAAACTACAGGCCACAAACATTTTAGAAGGGTGCTTCCTTAACTTACTGTCAAATTGGCTTGGTGTTTGTTGGGCGGTGAAACCAGGTGAAAAAATTCACAACTTCTCTTCATAGACATGTACAACAATAGCTGAGAATTTCAAGAAGTAAGAGAGGTAAACAATAGCCAAGCTTGTGTTCAAATATTAGTAAATTCCTCAAAAGGCCCTTATGATACCCTTTGAAAATGGAACACCTGCCAGATCTCCAAATAACAGGGCTGGAAAATGGATGTCAGAGAGTGTTCCACTGAAGGAGACATTCGTTTGGGAACTTCCCCATCTCACCAGCATCTTAAAATACTGAGAATTTGCCTTCAAAGGGCCTCAAAGGCATGATAGTCATCACAGGGTAATAATAGCTCTTTCCCGTACTGGTAGTAATGTAAAATATGTGGCTTCACATTGGAATTCACATTAAAGCAGCTACAGACACTTGGAGTAGCTTAATAGAACCCTGGAAACTCAGAAACTGAAGTTAGCTTAATGTCTATGAACCAGCATAAAACATGAGGATTCCATCAACAAAGAGCCTTGCTATTTGCTACACATAGTTTAATGACAGGAGAATCGTGTAGAAACATCAGAGAAACTAGGTTGATATAGGTTACCTGTCTAACACAGTGCTAATGACTTCTCTTTTTTCATAGAATGTTGAGAAGCTTTGAAACAGGAAGTGCTGACGTCATGAAGTGGTCAGGGCAAGGTGAGCAGGCCCACGTGCCCAGATGATAATTATTTGGGCCTGAGCCAACCTAGGAGTTCTGATGCCATCAATTGGAGTTCTAGAGGGCATACTCAGCTTGAGGGATAGGACCAGTTTCAAGGGCTAGGGTTAGGGTTAGGGTTAGCATATGGGTTCATGGGAGAGATAATTATGTATCACCCTTTGAATTCACGGTGAAAGAGATGCCTTCAGTGTAGCATGAGTGTAACACGCCAAATTGAAAACTACAGGCCATAACATTTTAGACGGGTGCTTCCTACACTAGAAATACATGTTCATCCAGATGGTAAGACCAGAATAACACAATGTTGGCAGTGGGAAAAGCAGGTACAAGACTGAGAATTTGATGTTGTCCTGTTTCGCTTTGGTTTTAACTTTCAAATTCACTTGGTGTTTGGGGGGAAGGAGGAAGCTGGTGAAAAATTTCACAACTCCTCTTCATAGACCTGTAGAATAGTATCTGAGTACTTCATGAACTAAGAGGGGTAAACAATAGCCAAGCTTGTGTTCAAATAGTAGTAAAGTTCTCAAAAGGCCCTTAGGATACCTGGATGAAAATGCAAAATCTGCCAGATCTCCAAATAACAGAGCAGGAAAATGGATGTTAGAGAGTGTTCCACTGAAGTTGACATTCGTTTGGGAACTTTCCCAACTCACCAGCATCTTAAAATACTGATAATTTGCCTTCAACAAGCCTGGGAAGGCACAATAGTCATTAAAGAGTAATAATAGTTCTTTCCCGTGCTGGTAGTAATGTAAAAAACGTCGGTTCACATTGGAATTCACATTAAAACAGCTACAGACACTTGGAGTACCTTAATAGAACTCTGGAAACTCAGAAACTGAAGTTAGCTTAATGTCTATGAATGAGCATAAAACACGAGGATTCCATCAACAAAGAATCTTGCTATCTGATACACATAGTTTAATGACAGGAGAATCGTGTAGAAACATGAGAGAAACTAGGTTGATATAGGTAACCTGTCTACCTCAGTGCCAATGACTTGTCTTTTTTCAAAGAAGGTTGAGAAGCTTTGAAACAGGAAGTGCTGACGTCATCAAGTGGTCAGGGCGAGGTGAGCAGGCCCAATTGCCTAGATGAAAATTATTTGGTCCTGAGCCAACCTAGGAGTTCTGATGCCATCAATGTGAGGTCTAGAGTGCATACTCAGCTTGATGGATACGGCCAACTTCAGGGGCTAGGGTTAGGGTTAGCACATGGGTTATGGAAGAGATAATCATGTATCACCCTTTAAATTCACGGTGAAAGAGATGCCTATAGTGTAGCATGAGTGTAACACGCCAAATTGAAAACTACAGGCCACCACATTTTAGATGGGTGCTTCCTACACTAGAAATACATGTTCAACTAGATGTAGGACCCGAATAACACAATGGTGGTATTAGGGAAACGAGGTAAAGGCTGAGTATTTGGTGTGGTACTGTTTCCCTTTGATTTTCACTGTCAAATTGCCTTGGTTTTGTGGGGCGGGAAAAGATGGTGAAAAATTTGAAAACTCTTCTTCATAGACCTGTACAACAATATCTGAGTACTTCAAGAAGTAAGAGAGGTAAACAATAGCCAAGCTTTTGTTCAAATAGTAGTAAAGTCTTCAAAGGGCCTTTAGAATACCTGGATGAAAATGGAAAACCTGCCAGATCTAGTAATAACAGAGCAGGAAAATGGATGTGAGAGAGTGTTCCACTGAAGGTGACATTCGTATGGTCACTCTCCCATCTCACCAGCTTGTTAAAATATTGAGTATTTGCCTTCAAAGAGCCTGTAAAGGCACGATAATCATTACAGGGTAATACTAGTTCTTTTCTGTGCTGGTATAAAGGTAAAAAACGTGTTTTCACATTGGAATTCGCATGAAAGCAGCTATAGACACTTGGAGGTGCTTCATACACCTCTGGAAACTCACAAACTAAAGTTAGCTTAATGTCTAAGAACGAGCATAAAACACGAGGATTACATCAACAGAGAGTCTTGGTATCTTCAACACATTGTTTAATGACAGAAGAATCGTTTTGAAACATCAGAGAAACTAGGTTACACTAGAAATACATGTTCACCTCAATGTAAGACCTGAATAACACAATGTTGCCATTGGGAAACAAGGTAAAAGGCTGAGAATTTGATGTGGTACTGCTTCCCTTTAATTTTAACTGTCAAATTGGCTTTGAGTGTGTGAAGCGGGGAAACCTGGTGAAAAATTTCACAACTCCTCTTCATAGACCTGTACAACAGTATTCGAGCACTTTAGGAAGTAAGAGAGGTAAACAATAACCAAGCTTGTGTTCAAATAGTAGTAAAGTCCTCAAAAGGACCTTATAATACCCGTATGAAAATGGAAAACCTGCCAGATCCCCAAATAACAGGGCAGGAAAATGGATGTGAGAGAGTATTCCACTGAAGGTGACATTTGTTTGGGAACTTCCCCATCTCACCAGCATCTTAAAATACTGAGAATTTGCCTTCAACAAGCCTGGAAAGGCACAATAGTCATTAAAGGGTAATAATAGTTCTTTCCTGTGCTGGTAGTAATGTAAAAAACGTCGGTTCACATTGGAATTCACATTAAAGCAGCTACAGACACTTGGAGTAGCTTAATAGAACTCTGGAAACTCAGAAAGTGAAGTTAGCTTAATGTCTATGAAAGAGCATAAAACATGAGGATTCCATCAATAAAGAGCCTTGCTATCTGCTGCACATAGTTTAATGACAGGAGAATGGTGTTGAAACATCAGAGAAAATAGGTTGATATAGGTTACCTGTCTAACTCAGTGCCAATGACGTCTTTTTTCAAAGAAGGTTGAGAATCTTTGAAACAGGAAGTGCTGACGTCATCAAGTGGTCAGGGCCAGGTGAGCAGACCCAAGTGCCCAGGTGATAATTATTTGGGCCTCAGCTATCCTAGGAGTTCTGATGCCATCAATGTGAGGTCTAGAGGGCATACTCAGCTTGAGGGTTAGGGCCAGCTTCAGGGGCTAGGGTTAGGGTTAGCATATGGGTTCCGGGAGAGATCATCATGTATCAGCCTTTGAATTCACAGTGAAAGAGATGTCTTCACTTGAGCATGAGTGCCACACTCGAAATGAAAACTACCGGCCACAAACATTTTAGAAGGGTGCTTCCTACACTAGAAATACATGTTCAACTAGATGTAGGACCCGAATAACACAATGGTGGTATTGGAAAAACCAGGTAAAATGCTGAGAATTTGGTTTGGTACTGTTTCCCTTTGATTTTAACTGTCAAATTGGGTTGGTGTTTGTGGAGGGGGGAAACCTCGTGAAAAATTTCACAACTCCTCTTCATGGACCTGTACAACTATATGAGTACTTCAAGAAGTAAGAGACGTAAACAATAGCCAAGCTTGTGTTCAAATAGCAGTAAAGTCCTCAAAAGGCCCTTAGGATACCTGGATTAATGCAGGGACCGAAACCTAACATTATCACTGGTAATAAAATGTAAAGGGAACTGGCTAACCTTGATGGCTCTGAATAGTCAGAGCTACTAACTCTTTTACTGTCGGTTGAGTCACTAGTGATAAAATGTAAAAAGAACTGTCTAACCAAAACCAAACATTGTCACTATTGTTAATATGCAAATAGAGATGGCCAACCTCAATGGCTCTGAAAGGTCAGAGCAATAGTAGAGCTTGAGGCAACTTTAGTTTGTTAATCGTATGTAAATTCTTGTTAATTTTCTGCTGCTGGAACTTTTCCACCTAAGCAATGTCTTTGTCTCAGAATCTCAATAAAATGGCAAAAGGCTAGATTGGGGGTGCGTCTTCCCACTGGAGGCTTGATTCCCCACCTGGCCTGCATTTCCCCAAATTAACTCTTTTCCAGTCTCTTCATTTTTAGTGTATGGCCTTCTCCAGAAACCAGACCCTGAGTGTTGGCCCTGAACCACGCTTGTTGTGGTAAGGGTTCCCACATCTGGTGCCTTCAACACTGGACTTCTGGAGGAAATCGTATTTTTTTACCTAGAGCGAAGGAGGAAAATTCACCTGAAAAAGGTGTGGAAAAATTCACCTGAAAAAGGTGAGGAAAATTGACCAGAAAAAGGTGAGGGAAAGCCCATGGCCAGCTGCAGCATCTCGAACTGTAAGTAAGGTGGGAACGTCTTTCTTAACTAGGCTAATGGGAAAGAATTAGGTTATAAATATAAAGTAAATTTTATTACAAAATTTGGCTTATATGCTTAAAGAATGTGGTTTCTTGTTCAAATTAAAATCTTAGTTTGTGTTTGGAGTTTAAAATCTGTAATAAGAAATGAAACTCCACCATTGAAACCGCTTCTGATGCGGAGAAATTCAAAGCTGGCAGGAGAGGGCAAGCCTATCTGCTCTCCTGCAATGAGATTACTGACTGCTTTGTTTAAAAGTTATAAAAGAACTTGCAAGTTAGGTGTTATCTTGGCCAAAGTGGGTGCTAGTTATTACTTCAGAAAGCAAAAAGGAAAGATAAAATTTGAGATCTGTCTTTATTTATTAAACATGGAAAAAAAATGTGTGGCCAGATCTGTTGCTGAAACCTCCCAAAATAAGCTAAGGAATGGGGTATTTTGTATTTGAATGGCTACAAACTTACTCCAAATCCTGTGGCAAAAAAAAAAAATAAATATTTTTTGGAAGTTTGCTTATATAAAAAATAAAAAGGTAAAGTTTAAATTTGCCTCTTACAAAAATTTAGAGGACAATATTGAAACTCTTAATTGATTATGTCTTGTATTTTTCTTAGAAATGTAAAGTGTTATTAATCGAGGACATGCAAAATATATTTGACTTATCAGCTTTAAAAGTTCAAAGTATAAATTAAATTGGAAAAAATTATGTAGTTGTGGTAATTAAAATACCTAAAAGTATAACTTGTTTTTGAGAAAATAAAATATGTGTTTTCTCTAATAATTAGGAATTCAAAATAAGTTGCTTATTATTGGCCTAATTAAAAAGGAGGATTAATTCTGTGATCTCAACCAAAAATTTTCTATGCAAAAGCTAGTCTAATTGATATATTAAGATAATAATAAAAGGTATTATAATATTTAAATCATATATGGATATAGATATTTGTTTGTTTTTTTCCATGATAAAATTTGACTGCCTTAACAGAAATAATTCTTGGAAAGCTCCAAGTGCCCGGAGTAATACAAGAAATTTATTCTCTCTCTTAAAGTTAATATATTTAAAACATCTAATGTACTTGAAATTACATGGAAAGCCTTATCAAATAAAAATAAAAATACTTTAGATATTTTAGAAGGTTTACAGGCATGTATTGTTAGTGGCAAAGGAAAGAAGTTAATAACTCAAATAGGATATCAACCTTTTTAGGAGCGGTCACTGCTCAGTCTCCTCACCCTCATGCTAATCCTATACAATGGAAAGATGATAGACCCGTATGGGTAGATCAGTGGCCATTAACCAAGGAGAAATTAAGTCATATTCATGAATTAATACAAGAACAAATAGAGGCTGGCCACATAGAACCTTCCAATAGTCCCTGAAATACGCCTATATTTACAATCCCTAAAAAGGCGACAGGAAAATGGCGATCGTTACATGATTTTAGAGCAGTAAATGCTACTATGCATACCATGGGAGCTTTACAACCTGGACTTCCAGCGCCTTCACAAATTCCTTTAAATTGGTCCCTCATAGTAGTAGATCTTAAGTATTACAATTCCCTTGGCACCTCAAGATAAAAGGAGATTTGCATTTTCAGTGCCATCTATTAATAATATAGAGCCTATGAAAAGATATCAATGGAAGGTCTTACCTCAAGGAATGGCCAATAGCCCTACCCTGTGTCAAAAATATGTGGCTCAAGCAAGCTGTTCAGCCTTTAAGGGACAAATATTCCCAATGTTACATTATTCATTACATGGATGACTTGCTCTTAGCAAGCCCACGGGAAGAACAGACCTTTCCCATGTTTTCCCAATTAGAAGAGGAGCTCCCTAAATGGGGCTTAAAAATTGCTCCAGAGAAGGTACAAAAAGAAGTGCTTTTTCAATATCTGGGAACCATAATTGAAAACCAAAGCATTAGGCCTCAGAAAGTGGAGATAAGAAAAGATTGTCTTAAAACTTTAAATGACTTTCAGAAATTATTAGGAGACATTAACTGGTTAAGACCTTATCTGAAGATCTCTACAGGAGAAATGACGAATTTGTTTAGTTTACTTAGAGGTGACTCTAATCTTTCTTCTCCTCGAACTTTAACTGATGAAGCTAGGAATGAGTTGCTAAGGGTTGAGCAGGCAATTTCCTCAGCCCAAGTAGCACAGATACAGCCAGAATTACCTTTATTGGGACAAATTAACCCCACTGCAAATAGTCCCATCGGAGTCATCTTTCAAAATAAAAATTCTCCTGCCATTATTGAATGGGTCCACCTAGGACATCAATCCTCTAAAACTGCAGTTACATATGTAGAACTAATAGCCCAGCTATTATTTCTAATTAGGAGACGTTATAAACAGCTTAAAGGGGAAGAGACCCAGTGTATCTACCTCCCCCCTAAATGGGAAGCAATTAGAAATGTTATTTCAAACTGATATAAATTGGCAAATTGGGTTAGGTGGATATTCAGGGGAACTTAGCTGTCATCTATTAAAGGATAAATTACTACAATTTTTATATAATACCTCCATTATTATACCAAAAAATACTAGGCAGGAACCTATTCCTGGAGCTTTAACTGTTTTTACTGATGGGTCATCAAATGGAAAAGCTGCCTATCATACAATAAATTCAAACCGAGTCATATGGACCAGTCATACTTCTGTACAAAGAACTGAACTAGAAGCTATTAAGGCTGCATTGCAGGATTTCCAAGAGCCTCTTAATATTGTCTCTGATTCTTTTTATGCTGCAAACTTAGTAAATAGAATTGAAACTGCCCGATTGAAATGGCTTAGTGACCAAAGTTTATTTTTACTATTCCAACAAGTTCAGCAGATTGTACAACAGAGATAATATCCTTTTTATATTACTCATATCAGGGCTCATAGTGTCTTACCTGGTACTTTAACCAAAGGAAATGCACAGGCTGATCAACTGGTTGCTTTATTAAAAGAAGCCTTAGAATCTCATCAGCTTTTACATCAGCCTGCAAAAATGTTGTCTAAACAATTCTCAATCACTCGACAACAGGCAAAACAGATTATTAAGGAATGTCCAACTTGTATGTTACATCTACCTCAAGGGCCTAACACAGGAGTCAACCCCAGAGGTTTGCTAAGAGGTCATATCTGGCAAATGGATGTAACGCATTATAATTCCTTTGGTCGCCTTGGGGCATAACATGTCTCTGTAGATACCTTTTCAAAAGTCCTATGGGCTACTGCATCTACAGGAGAAATGGCAAAACAGGTTATTAATCATTGCCTGGCTGCTTTTGCCGTCATGGGAATTCCAAAAATTATTAAAACTGATAATGGGCCTGCTTACACAAGCTGTCAATTCCAGGAATTTTTCCACCTTTGTAAAAGGTGGAAAATTCAGCATATTACGGGAATACCATATAATTCCCAAGGACAGGCCATTATTGAATGACAGCATCAGCGGTTAAAATCCCAGCTTGAAAAAAAAAATGGGATGATGGAGAAATCACCTGTAGGTAGGCTGCACCAAGCCTTGATTACTTTAAATTTGTTCACTTGTGATGATGAAGGAAGGACGCCTATGGAAATACATTGGCATCAGAATAAAACAAAAGAAAATGGTATAGCTAAATGGAAGGATCCCGAATCCGGTTTATGGAAGGGACCTGATCCCTTGTTAACCTTTGGCAGATGGTATGCTTGTATATTCCCAGAGAATTTTTCCAAACCTGTGTGGATTCCTGCTAGAAATATTAAACTGCAACAGGAATCCAAGAGAGAAAATAGCCAGACTAATGAGGACCTTGTGCCTGGAGCCACACCATGCAGCTCCAGACAATCAACTACTCCAGCTACAGAGGGAAGTGACTCCAAGCAGTCCACTGAAGATGAGCAGGAGGAGGCAAACAGCCCCGAGAACACAGGCATGGTAAAGAAGCCGGTACAGACACCTGACACCTAAGAATGTCTTTCTTGCCATGTTAGCAGTCATGTGTACGGTAATTTTACCTGGGACAAATGTGGAAGTGTTTAGGACTTATGTTCCTGACCCTTCATGGGTAAAAGACCCTTCATGGGTAAAAGCCCTTATGTGGGCTGATCCCTTACTTAATGTAGTCACCAATAATTCTAAACACCTTGATCATTTAGGAAGAAAATGGGTGGAGCAAGGAAGTTTAATTACATAGGTCTTGCCATCCAGCTTCCCTTTTAGTATGACATAATCAAACCACTGCTCCTTTGTGTGTAAAAAATTAAATAGAGGTTTCTGGCTTGCACCAAAGTAGAGGAATATCACTACTGGCTCCTGAGAGAGGTGCAGAGAATGTAACTAAGATCTTGTCTATATAAAAAGAAATTGACAGCCAGTTTGAAATTAAATTGTCATTGGCTTAGAGCAAAAAGTATTCTTGCATGGTATTATTCTACAATGTCATTAATTTTTAATGTAATAGCATATTTTACAATTATTACAAACAAATTTAAATTTAACTTTTGAATGTTTGGCAGCAATTTAAAGGACATGAAAGGATTTAATCCCTTCCACTGTGGAAAGCCTCACTGGGAAGGTACTTGAACATTCTATATTGGCCTTTCTTGCCTTATTTGCAAAGAGGAACCTCTCCTCAAAATCCAATTGCCCACAGCTGTTGCTTGAGTTTTCAATTCATGCTGAGATTAAAGCCTTATGGTGGCTGGTACCATGGATCTGTTTCTTGCACAATGGTGTGAGTGGGCCTTTCCTGGAGAAGCAACCTGGGTTCCCAAAGATCAATGCAGGGGCCCCGCCAGCAGGCAAGAGCATCCCGAGGCAGATACTGGGCATGAAGGCCATAGGGGCCATTAGGAGAGAACTTGGGGGTCAACAGAGGTGGGGCACAGAACCTCACCCCCCCAATGTTGCAAGGGCTTGAATACTCGCCCCTGCTGAAGGAGGTCTCCTGCCCCATGGCTGCTTCGTGCTTCCCATGCCCAGCTCAGATCGGGACCCAGGCAACAAACAGATTTGGCCCAGCTCAGATTGAGATCCAGCTACAAACAAGAGACTTGGCCCAGCTCAGACGGGACCCAGGCAACAGAGAAGTGGCAATGGCTACTGCCCTATATCTAAATCTAGCCTAAATCTAGGAGTGCTCAGGGCTCTCTCAAGGATGCATATAATCCTTTCCATTAATTTTTACAGAGTAAACTAAAATTATTATTAAAATATTAAATTTGACCTTAAAATAGTCAAATTTTCAAATTAATTTAATTTGACTA
Organism: Vespertilio murinus; assembly: GCA_963924515.1. Taxonomy (NCBI): domain Eukaryota; kingdom Metazoa; phylum Chordata; class Mammalia; order Chiroptera; family Vespertilionidae; genus Vespertilio; species Vespertilio murinus. The sequence goes on from OZ004712.1 coordinate 74,823,864, forward strand.
AATAAAATGAATTAATATTCAAGAAAATTTAATTATACAACAGACTATTCCTAAAGTATTAATAAAATTTTTATTGATAGTTCATTTCATAGTAAAAATAATTTAACATGCAATGTCATAGTTTTTGTGCATAAAATTAAAATTTTAAAGTTATCAAAACAGCATTATAAAAAAATTTTCCAAAAAACTCCTAATAATTAAATAAAAAAGGGGGATAGTGGGAAAATACCATGTAAGAAAAAATGTCCTGTAAGCAAATTACATCTAGAAAATTTTTTTTCTTTTGAAAACCAATTTTAATTTGTAATGATAACAGTAAGATAGCCATATAAAACACAAATAGGATCAAAATAAGTCAGGAAAATTATTTGGGCAAAAAGTATCCCAAGTAAAATTTATAGAAAAGATACCTTTATTAATTTTGGTCGAGATATGTTTATATATTTTCAGAAAACAACTCCAAGACCATGTGGATTCCTGCAACAGAGGAATTAGCAGGAATGTTCCAGCCATGAAGACAAGAGGAGAAACAGTCCAGACATGGAAGACGCTGAGGACGCCTTGCCATGCCAGCAGTCAGCAGCTGTGCGTCGCTGCAGGTTGCCCAGGACCAAAGCAGAGATGGTTGGACCTGCATCGCCACTGTTTGTACACCATCCAGATATCATTGCTGGCATACACATAAGGAACTTTGGGATTCAGAACTTTGGGACTGAGAACTTTGGGATTGAGAACTTTGGGACTGAGAACTTTTGGACTCAGAACTTTTGGACACTGAAACTTACTTAGAACTCTTGGACTTTGAAATTGGGAATCAAACATTTCGTTCTTATATGTTTATTTCTGGTCTGTAAATGCAAGATTTTTTAAAGGAAGGAATTGGGGGGAGATGCCAGGAACCGAAACCTAACATTATCACTGGTAATAAAATGTAAAGGGAACTGGCCAAACTTGATGGCTCTGAATAGTCAGAGCTAGTAACTCATTGACTCTAGGTTGAGTCACTAGTGATAAAATGTAAAAAGAACTGTCTAACCAAAACCAAACATTGTCACTATTGTTAATATGCAAAAAGAGATGGCCAACCTCAATGGCTCTGAAAGATCAGAGCAATAGTAGAGCAAGAGGCAACTTTAGATTGTTAATCGTATGTAAATTCTTGTTAATTTTCTGCTGCTGGAACTTTTCCACCTAAGCAATGTCTTTGTCTCAGAATCTCAATAAAATGGCAAAAGGCCAGATTGGGGGTGAGTCTTCCCACTAGAGGCTTGACTCCCCATCGGGCCTTCATTTTCCCAAATTAACTCTTTTCCAGTCTCTTCATTTTTAGTGTATGGGCTTCTCCAGAAACCAGACCCTGAGTATGGGCCATGAACCACGCTGGTCATGGTAAGGGTTCACACAGATGAAAATGCAAAATCTGCCAGATCTAGAAATAACAGAGCAGGAAAATGGATGTGAGAGAGTGTTCCACTGAAGGTGACATTCGTTTGGTCACTTTCCCATCTCACCAGCTTGTTAAAATGCTGAGTATTTGCCTTCAATGAGCCTCTAAGGTACAATAGTCATTACAGGGTAATAATAGTTCTTTCCCATGCTGGTAGTAAAGTACAAAACGTCATTTCACATTGGAATTCACATGAAAGCAACTACAGAGACTTGGAGGTGCTTAATAGACCTCTGGAAACTCACGAACTAAATTTAGCTTAATGTCTAAGAAGGAGCATAAAACACAAGGATTACATCAACAAAGAGATTACAACAATCTTGCTATCTGCAACACATTGTTTAATGACAGGAGAATCATGTTGAAACATCAGAGAAACTAGGTAACACTAGAAATACATGTTCACTTCGATGTAAGACCTGAATAACACAATGTTGCCATTGGGAATCAAGGTAAAAGGATGAGAATTTGGTGTGGTACGGTTTCCCTTTGATTTTAACTGTCAAATTGGCTTGGAGTGTGTGAAGCGGGGAAAGCTGGTGAAAAATATAACAACTCCTCTTCATAGATATATACAACAGTATCTAACCACTTCAGAAGTAAGAGAGGTAAACAATAGACAAGCTTGTGCTCAAATAGTAATAAAGTCCTCAAAAGGCCCTTATGATACCCCTATGAAAATGGAAAACCTGCCAGATCTCCAAATAACAGGGCAGGAAAATGGATGTGAGAGAGTGTTCCACTGAAGGTGACATTCGTTTGGGAACTTCCCCAGCACACCAGCATCTTAAAATACTGAGAATTTGCCTTCAACAAGCCTGGAAAGGCACAATAGTCATTAAAGGGTAAAAATAGTTGTTTCCCGTGCTGGTAGCAATGTAAAAAACGTCGCTTCACATTGGAATTCACATTAAATCAGCTACCAACACTTGGATTAGCTTCATCGAACTCTGGAAACTCAGAAAATGAAGTTAGCTTAATACCTAAGGACTAGCATAAAACATGAGGATTCCATCAACAAAGAGCCCTGCTATCTGCTACACATACTTTAATGACAGGAGAATGGTGTTGAAACATCAGAGAAACTAGGTTGATATAGGTTACCTGTCTACCTCAGTGCCAATGGCTTGTCTTTTTTCAAAGAAGGTTGAGAAGCTTGGAAACAGGAAGTGCTGACGTCATCAAGTGGTCAGAGCCAGGTGAGCAGGCCCACGTGCCCAGGTGATAATTATTTGGGCATGAGCTAACCTAGGAGTTCTGGTGCCATTAAGGTGAGGTCCAGAGGGCATACTCAGCATGAGAGATAGGGCCAGCTTCAGGGGCTAGGGTTAGGGTTAGCATATGGGTTCCGGAAGAGATTATTATGTATCAGCCTTTGAATTCACAATGAAAGAGATGTCATCACTGGAGCATGAGTGTCACACTGTGAATTGAAAACTGTAGGCCACAAACATTTTAGAAGGGTGCTTCCTACACTAGAAATACATGTTCAACTAGATGTAGGACCCGAATAACACAATGGTGGTATTAGGCAATGCAGGTAAAAGGCTGAGAATTTGGTGTGGTACTGTTTCCCTTTGATTTTAACTGTCAAATTGGCTTGGTGTTTGTGGGGCGGGGAAAGGTGTTGAAAAATTTCACAACTCCTCTTCATAGACCTGTACAACAATATCTGAGTACTTCAAGAAGTAAGAGAGGTAAACAATAGCCAAGCTCGTGTTCAAATAGTAGTAAAGTCCTCAAAAGGCCCTTAGGATACCTGGTTGAAAATGGAAAACCTGCTAGATCTAGAAATAACGGAGCAGGAAAATGGATGTGAGAGAGTGTTCCATTCAAGGTGACATTCGTTTGGTCACTCTCCCATCTCAACAGCTTGTAAAAATACTGACTATTTGTCTTCAAAGAGCCTGTAAAGGCACTATAGTCATTACAGGTTAATAACAGTTCTTTCTCGTGCTGGTAGTAATGTAAAAAAAGTCTTTTCACATTGGAATTCACATGAAAGCAGATACGGACACTTGGAGGTGCTTCATAGACCACTGGAAACTCACAAACTAAAGTTAGCTTAATGTCTAAGAATGAGCATAAAACACTAGGATTCCATCAACAAAGAGCCTTGCTATCTGCTACACATAGTTTAATAACAGGAGAATGGTGTTGAAACATCAGAGAAACTAGGTTGATATAGGTTACCTGTCTACCTCAGTGCCAATGACTTGTCTTTTTTCAAAGAAAGTTGAGAAGCTTTGAAAAAGGAAGTGCTGACGTCATCAAGTGGAAAGGGCCAGGTGAGCAAGCCCCGGTGCACAGGTGATAATTATTTGGGCCTGAGCCAACCTAGGAGTTCTGATGCCATCAATGTTTGGTCTAGAGGGCATACTCAAATTGAGGGATAGGGCCAGCTTCAGGGACTAGGGTTAGGGTTAGCATATGGGTTCCGGGAGAGATTATCATGTATCAGCCTTTGAATTCACAATGAAAGAGATGTCTTCACTGGAGCATGAGTGTCACACTGCGAATTGAAAACTACAGGCCTCAAACGTTTTAGAAGGGGTCTTGCTTCCTACACTAGAAATACACGTTCAACTGGATGTAAGACCCGAAGAACACAATGTTGGCGTTGGGAAAACCAGGTAAAAGGCTGAGAATTTCATGTGGTACTGTTTCCCTTTGATTTTAACTGTCAAATTGACTTGGTGTTTGTGAGGCGGGGAAAGCTGGTGAAAACTTTCAAACTCCTCTTCATAGACCTGTAATACAATATCTGAGTACTTCAAGAAGTAAGAGAGGTAAATAATAGCCAAGAGTGTGTTCAAATAGTAGTAAAGTCCTCAAAAGGCCCTTATGTTACCTGTATGAAAATGGAAAGACTGCCAGATCTCCAAATAACAGAGAAGGCAAATGGATGTGAGAGAGTGTTCCCCTGAAGGTGACATTCGTTTGGGAATGTCCCCATTTCACCAGCATTTTAAAATACTGAGAATGTGCCTTCAAAGTGCCTGGAAAGGCACTATAGGCATTACAGTGTAATAATATTCTTTCAGTTGCTGGTAGTAATGTAAAACACGTCATTTCACATTGGAATTCACATTAAAGCAGCTACAGACATTTGGAGGAGCTTAATACAACTCTGGAAAGTCACAAACTGAAGTTAGCTTAATGTCTAAGAACGAGAATAAAACACGAGGATTACATCAACAAAGAGCCTTGCTATCTGCAACACACTGTATAAGACAGGAGAATCGTGTTGAAACATCAGAGAACCTAGGGTGATATAGGTTACCCGTGTACCTCAGTGCCAATGACTGGTCTTTTGTCAAAAAAGACTGAGAAGCTTTGAAACAGGAAGTGCTGACGTCATCAAGTGGTCAGGGGCCAGGTGAGCTGGCCCACGTGCCCAGGTGATCATTATTTGGTCCTGAGCCAACCGGGGAGTTTTGATGACACCAATGTGAGGAATACAGGGCATACTCAGTTTAAGGAGTTAGGGCTAGTTTCTGGGGCTAGGGTTAGGGTTAGTATATGGTTTCCGGGAGAGATTATCATGTATCAGCCTTTGAATGCACATTGAAAGAGATGCCATCACTGGAGCATGAGTGTAGCACTGAGAATTGAAAACTACAGGCCACAAACATTTTAGAAGGGTTCTTGCTTCCTACACTAGAAATACACGTTCAACTGGATGTCAGACCTGAAGAACACAATGTTGGCATTGGGAAAACCAGGTAAAAGGCTGAGAATTTCATGTAGTACTGTTTCCCTTTGATTTTGACTGTCAAATTGACTTGGTGTTTTTGAGGCTGGGAAAGCTGGTGAAAACTCTCACAACTCCTCTTCATAGACCTGTAAAACAGTATTTGAGTACGTCAAGAAGTAAGAGACGTAAATAATAGCCAAGAGTGTGTTCAAATAGTAGTAAAGTCCTCAAAAGGCCCTTATGATCCCTGTATGAAAATGGAAAGCCTGCCAGATCTCCAAATAACAGAGAAGGCAAATGGATGTGAGAGAGTGTTCCCGTGAAGGTGACATTCGTTTCAGAACGTCCCCATCTCACCAGCACGTTAAAATACTTAGAATGTGCCTTCCAAGCTCCTAGAAAGGCACTATAGTCATTACAGTGTAATAATGTTCTTTCAGGTGCTAGTAGTAATTCAAAATACGTCGTTTCAAATTGGAATTCACATTAAAACAGCTAGGACACTTGGAGGTGCTTAATACAACTCTGGAAAGTCACAAACCGAAGTTAGCTTAATGTCTAAGAATGAGCAAGAAACAGGAGAGTTACATCAAGAAAGAGCCTTGCTATCAGCAAAGCACTGTTTAATGACAGGAGAATCGTGTTGAAACATCAGAGAACCCAGGTTGATATAGGTTAACTGTGTACCTCAGTGCCAATGACTGGTCTTTTGTCAAAAAAGGCTGAGAAGCTTTGAAACAGGAAGTGCAGACATCATCAAGTGGTCAGGGGCCAGGTGAGCTGGGTCATGTTCCCAGGTGATCATTATTTTGTCCTGAGCCAACTTGGGAGTTTTGATGCCACCGATGTGAGGAATAGAGGGCATACTCAGTTTAAGGTGTTAGGGCCAGCTTCTGGGGCTAGGGTTAGGGTTAGCATATGTTTTCTGGGAGACATTATGATGTATCAGCTTTTGAATTCACAGTGAAAGATATGCCATCACTGGAGCATGAGTGTATCACTGAGAACTGAAAACTACAGGCCACAAACATTTTAGAAGGGTTCTCCCTTCGTACACTAGAAATAGACGTTCAACTGATTGTAAGACCTGAAGAACACAATGTTGGCATTGGGAAAACCAGGTAAAAGGCTGAGAATTTCATGTGGTACTGTTTCCCTTTGATTTTAACTGTCAAATTGACTTGGTGTTTGTGAGGCGGGGAAAGCTGGTGAAAACTTTCACAACTCCTCTTCATAGACCTGTAAAACAGTATCTGAGTACTTCAAGAAGTAAGAGAGGTAAATAATAGCCAAGGGTGGGTTCACACAGTAGTAAATTCCTCAAAAGGCCCTTATGATACCTGTATGAAAATGGAAAGCCTGCCAGATCTCCAAAAAACAGAGAAGGCAAATGGATGTGAGATCGTGTTCCCCTGAAGGTGACATTCGTTTGGGAAAGTCCCCATCTCACCAGCATGTTAAAATACTGAGAATGTGCCTTCAAAGAGCCTGGAAAGGCACTATAGTCTTTACAGTGTAATAATGTTCTTTCAGGTGCTAGTAGTAATGTAAAACACGTCGGTTCACCATGGAATTCACATTAAAACAGCCACAGACACTTGGAGGTGCTTAATACAACTCTGGAAAGTCACAAACTGAAGTTAGCTTAATGTCTAAGAACGAGCATAAAACACGAGGATTCCATCAACAAAGAGCCTTGCTATCTGCAACACAAGGTTTAATGACAGTAGAATCGTGTTGAAACATCAGAGAACCCAGGTGGATGTAGGTTACCTGTGTACCTCATTGCCAATGACTTGTCTTTTGTCAAAGAATGCTGAGAAGCTTTGAAACAGGAAGTACTGACGTCATCAAGTGGTCAGGGGCCAGGTGAGCTGGCCCACGTGCCCGGGTGATCATTATTTGGTCCTGAGCCAACCGGGGAGTTTTGATGCCACCAATGTGAGGAATACATGGCATACTCAGTTTAAGGAGTTAGGGCTGGTTTCTGGGGCTAGGGTTAGGGTTAGCATATGGTTTCCGGGAGAGATTATCATGTATCTGCCTTTGCATTCACAGCAAAAGAGATGCCATCACTGGAGCATGAGTGTATCACTGAGAATTGAAAAGTACAGCCATAAACATTTTAGAAGGGTTCTTGCTTCCTACACTAGAAATACACGTTCAACTGGATGTAAGACCCGAAGAACACAATGCTGGCATTGGGAAAACCAGGTAAAAGGCTGAGAATTTCGTGTGGTACTGTTTCCCTTTGATTTTGACTGTCAAATTGACTTGGTGTTTGTGAGGCGGGGAAAGCTGGTGAAAATTTTCACAACTCCTCTTCATAGACTTGTAAAACAGTATCTGAGTACTTCAAGAAGTAAGAGAGGTAAATAACAGCCAAGTGTGTGTTCAAATAGTAGTAAAGTCCTCAAAAGGCCCTTATGATACCCGTATGAAAATGGAAAGCCTGCCAGATCTCCAAATAACAGAGAAGGCAAATGGATGTGAGAGAGTGTTCCCCTGAAGGTGACATTTGTTTGGGAACGTCCCCATCTCACCAGCATGTTAAAATACTGAGAATGTGCCTTCAAAGAGCCTGAAAAGGAACTATAGTCTTTAAAGTGTAATAATGTTCTTTCAGGTGCTAGTAGTAATGTAAAACACGTCGTTTCACCATGGAATTCACATTAAAACAGCCACAGACACTTGGAGGTGCTTAATACAACTCAGGAAAGTCACAAACTGAAGTTAGCTTAATGTCTAAGAAGGAGCTTAAAACATGAGGATTACATCAACAAAGAGCCCTGCTATGTGCAACACACTGTTTAATGACAGGAGAATCGTGTTGAAACATCAGAGAACCCAGGTTGATATAGGTTACCTGTGTACCTCAGTGCCAATGACTTGTATTTTGTCAAAGAATGCTGAGAAGCTTTGAAACAGGAAGAGCTGATGTCATCAAGTGATCAGGGGCCAGGTGAGCTGGCCCACGTGCCCAGGTGATCATTATTTGGTCCTGAGCCAAGCGGGGAGTTTTGATGGCACCAATGTGAGGAATACAGGGCATACTCAGTTTAAGGAGTTAGGGCCAGTTTCTGGGGCTAGGGTTAGGGTTAGTATATTGTTTCTGGGAGAGATTATCATGTATCAGCCTTTGAATTCACTGTGAAAGAGATGCCATCACTGGAGCATGAGTGTATCACTGAGAATTGAAAACTACAGGCCACAAACATTTTAGAAGGGTTCTTGCTTCCTACACTAGAAATACACGTTCAACTGGATGTCAGACCTGAAGAACACAATGTTGGCATTGGGAAAACCAGGTAAAAGGCTGAGAATTTCGTGTGGTACTGTTTCCCTTTGATTTTGACTGTCAAATTGACTTGGTGTTTGTGAGGCGGGGAAAGCTGGTGAAAATTTTCACAACTCCTCTTCATAGACTTGTAAAACAGTATCTGAGTACTTCAAGAAGTAAGAGAGGTAAATAACAGCCAAGTGTGTGTTCAAATAGTAGTAAAGTCCTCAAAAGGCCCTTATGATACCCGTATGAAAATGGAAAGCCTGCCAGATCTCCAAATAACAGAGAAGGCAAATGGATGTGAGAGAGTGTTCCCCTGAAGGTGACATTTGTTTGGGAACGTCCCCATCTCACCAGCATGTTAAAATACTGAGAATGTGCCTTCAAAGAGCCTGAAAAGGAACTATAGTCTTTAAAGTGTAATAATGTTCTTTCAGGTGCTAGTAGTAATGTAAAACACGTCGTTTCACCATGGAATTCACATTAAAACAGCCACAGACACTTGGAGGTGCTTAATACAACTCAGGAAAGTCACAAACTGAAGTTAGCTTAATGTCTAAGAAGGAGCTTAAAACATGAGGATTACATCAACAAAGAGCCCTGCTATGTGCAACACACTGTTTAATGACAGGAGAATCGTGTTGAAACATCAGAGAACCCAGGTTGATATAGGTTACCTGTGTACCTCAGTGCCAATGACTTGTATTTTGTCAAAGAATGCTGAGAAGCTTTGAAACAGGAAGAGCTGATGTCATCAAGTGATCAGGGGCCAGGTGAGCTGGCCCACGTGCCCAGGTGATCATTATTTGGTCCTGAGCCAAGCGGGGAGTTTTGATGGCACCAATGTGAGGAATACAGGGCATACTCAGTTTAAGGAGTTAGGGCCAGTTTCTGGGGCTAGGGTTAGGGTTAGTATATTGTTTCTGGGAGAGATTATCATGTATCAGCCTTTGAATTCACTGTGAAAGAGATGCCATCACTGGAGCATGAGTGTATCACTGAGAATTGAAAACTACAGGCCACAAACATTTTAGAAGGGTTCTTGCTTCCTACACTAGAAATACACGTTCAACTGGATGTCAGACCTGAAGAACACAATGTTGGCATTGGGAAAACCAGGTAAAAGGCTGAGAATTTCGTGTGGTACTGTTTCCCTTTGATTTTGACTGTCAAATTGACTTGGTGTTTGTGTGGCGAGGAAAGCTGGTGAAAACTTTCACAACTCCTCTTCATAGACCTGTAAAACAGTATCTGAGTACGCCAAGAGGTAAGAGAGGTAAATAACAGCCAAGAGTGTGTTCAAATAGTAGGAAAGTCCTCAAAAGGCCCTTATGATACCTGTATGAAAATGGAAAGCCTGCCAGATCTCCAAATAACAGGGAAGGCTAATGGATGTGAGAGAGTGTTCCCCTGAAGGTGACATTCGTTTGGGAAAGTCCCCATCTCACCAGCATGTTAAAATACTGAGAATGTGCCTTCAAAGAGCCTGGAAAGGCACTATAGTCTTTACAGTGTAATAGTGTTCTTTCTGGTGCTAGTAGTAATGTAAAAGACGTCGTTTCACCTTGGAATTCACATTAAATCAGCCACAGACACTTGGAGGTGCTTAATACAACTCTGGAAAGTCACAAACTGAAGTTAGCTTAATGTCTAAGAACGGGCATAAAACACCAGGATTACATCAACAAAGAGCCTTGCTATCTGCAACAGACTGTTTAATGACAGGAGAATCGTGTTGAAATATCAGAGAACCCAGGTTGATATAGGTTACCTGTGTACCTCAGTGCCAATGACTTGTATTTTGTCAAAGAATGCTGAGAAGCTTTGAAACAGGAAGAGCTGACGTCATCAAGTGATCAGGAGCCAGGTGAGCTGGCCCACGTGCCTAGGTGATCATTATTTGGTCCTGAGCCAACCCGGGAGTTTTGATGGCACCAATGTGAGGAATACAGGGCATACTCAGTTTAAGGAGTTAGGGCCAGTTTCTGGGCTAGGGTTAGGGTTAGTATATGGTGTCCGGGAGAGATTATCATGTATCAGCCTTTGAATTCACTGTGAAAGAGATGCCATCACTGGAGCATGAGCGTATCACTGAGATTTGAAAACTACAGGCCACAAACATTTTAGAAGGGTTCTTGCTTCCTACACTAGAAATACACGTTCAACTGGATGTAAGACGAGAAGAACACAATGTTGGCATTGGGAAAACCTGGTAAAAGGCTGAGAATTTTGTGTGGTGCTGTTTCCCTTTGAATTTGACTGTCAAATTGACTTGGTGTTTGTGAGGCGGGGAAAGCTGGTGAAAACTTTCGCAACTCCTCTTCATATACCTGTAAAACAGTATCTGAGTACTTCCAGAGGTAAGAGCGGTAAATAACAGTCAAGAGTGTGTTCAAATAGTACGAAAGTCCTAAATAGGCCCTATGATACCTGTATGAAAATGGAAAGCCTGCCAGATCTCCAAATAACAGGGAAGGCAAATGGATGTGAGAGAGTGTTCCCCTGAAGGTGACATTCGTTTGGGAACGTCCCCATCTCACCAGCATGTTAAAATACTGAGAATGTGCCTTCAAAGAGCCTGGAAAGGCACTATAGTCTTTACAGTGTAATAGTGTTCTTTCTGGTGCTAGTAGTAATGTAAAACACGTCGTTTCACGTTGGAATTCACATTAAAACAGCCACAGACACTTGGAGGTGCTTAATACAACTCTGGAAAGTCACAAACTGAAGTTAGCTTAATGTCTAAGAACGAGCATAAAACACGAGGATTACATCAACAAAGATCCTTGCTATCTGCAACACACTGTTTAATGACAGGAGAATCGTGTTGAAACATCAGAGAACCCAGGTTGATATAGGTTACCCGTGTACCTCAGTGCCAATGACTTGTATTTTGTCAAAGAATGCTGAGAAGCTTTGAAACAGGAAGAGCTGACGTCATCAAGTGATCAGGGGCCAGATGAGCTGACCCACGTGCCCAGGTGATCATTATTTGGTCCTGAGCCAACCGGGGAGTTTTGATGGCACCAAAGTGAGGAATACAGGGCATACTCAGTTTAAGGAGTTAGGGCCAGTTTCTGGGCTAGGGTTAGGGTTAGTATATGGTTTCCGGGAGAGATTATCATGTATCAGCCTTTGAATTCACTGTGAAAGAGATGCCATCACTGGAGCATGAGCGTATCACTGAGAATTGAAAACTACAGGCCACAAACATTTTAGAAGGGTTCTTGCTTCCTACACTAGAAATACACGTTCAACTGGATGTAAGACCCGAAGAACACAATGCTGGCATTGGGAAAACCAGGTAAAAGCTGAGAATTTCGTATGGTAGTTTTTCCCTTTGATTTTGACTGTCAAATTGACTTGGTGTATGTGAGGCTGGGAAAGCTGGTGAAAACTTTCACAACTCCTCTTCATAGACCTGTAAAAGAGTATCTGAGTACTTCAAGAGGTAAGAGAGTTAAATAACAGCCAAGAGTGTGTTCAAATAGTAGTAAAGTCCTCAAAAGGCCCTTATGATACCTGTATGAAAATGGAAAGCCTGCCAGATCTCCAAATAACAGAGAAGGCAAATGGATGTGAGAGAGTGTTCCCCTGAAGGTGACATTCGTTTGGGAAAGTCCCCATCTCACCAGCATGTTAAAATACAGAGAATGTGCCTTCAAAGAGCCTGGAAAGGCACTATAGACTTTACAGTGTAATAGTGTTCTTTCTGGTGCTAGTAGTAATGTAAAAGACGTCGTTTCACCTTGGAATTCACATTAAAACAGCCACAGACACTTGGAGGTGCTTAATACAACTCTGGAAAGTCACAAACTGAAGTTAGCTTAATGTCTAAGAACGGGCATAAAACACGAGGATTACATCAACAAAGAGCCTTGCTATCTGCAACACACTGTTTAATGACAGGAGAATCTTGTTGAAACATCAGAGAACCCAGGTTGATATAGGTTACCTGTGTACCTCAGTGCCAATGACTTGTATTTTGTCAAAGAATGCTGAGAAGCTTTGAAACAGGAAGAGCTGACGTCATCAAGTGATCAGGAGCCAGGCGACCTGGCCCACGTGCCCAGGTGATCATTATTTGGTTCAGAGCCAACCGGGGAGTTTTGATGGCACCAATGTGAGAACTACAGGGCATACTCAGTTTAAGGTGTTAGGGCATGTTTCTGGGGCTAGGGTTAGGGTTAGTATATGGTTTTCGGGAGAGATTTTCATGTATCAGCTTTTGAATTCACTGTGAAAGAGATGCCATCACTGGAGCATGAGCGTATCACTGAGAACTGAAAACTACAGGCCACAAACATTTTAGAAGGGTTCTTGCTTCCTACACTAGAAATACACGTTCAACTGGATGTAAGACCCGAAGAACACAATGTTGGCATTGGGAAAAGCAGGTAAAAGGCTGAGAATTTCCTGTGGTGCTGTTTCCCTTTGAATTTGACTGTCAAATTGACTTGGTGTTTGTGAGGCGGGGAAAGCTGGTGAAAACTTTCACAACTCCTCTTCATAGACCTGTAAAACAGTATCTGAGTACTTCAAGAAGTAAAAGGGGTAAATAACAGCCAAGAGTGTGTTCAAATAGTAGTAAAGTCCTCAAAAGACCCTATGATGCCTGTATGAAAGCCTGTCAGATCTCCAAATAACAGGGAAGGCAAATGGATGTGAGAGAGTGTTCCCCTTAAGGTGACATTCGTTTGGGCATGTCCCCATCTCACCAGCATGTTAAAATACTGAGAATGTGCCTTCAAAGAGCCTGGAAAGGCACTATAGTCTTTAGAGTGTAATAATGTTCTTTCTGGTGCCAGTAGTAATGTAAAACACGTCGTTTCACCTTAGAATTCACATTAAAACAGCTACAGACACTTGGAAGTGCTTAATACAACTCTGGACAGTCACAAATTGAAGTTAGCTTAATGTCTAAGAACGAGCATAAAACACGAGGATTACATCAACAAAGAGCCTTGCTATCTGCAACACACTGTTTAATGACAGGAGAATCGTGTTGAAACATCAGAGAACCCAGGTTGATATAGGTTACCTGTGTACCTCAGTGCCAATGACTTGTATTTTGTCAAAGAATGCTGAGAAGCTTTGAAACAGGAAGAGCTGACGTCATCAAGTGATCAGGGGCCAGGTGAGCTGGCCCACATGCCCAGGTGATCATTATTTGGTCCTGAGCCAACCGGGAAGTTTTGATGGCACCAATGTGAGGAATACAGGGCATACTCAGTTTAAGGAGTTAGGGCCAGTTTCTGGGGCTAGGGTTAGGGTTAGTATATGGTTTCCGGGAGAGATTATCATGTATCAGCCTTTGAATTCACTGTGAAAGATGCCATCACTGGAGCATGAGCGTATCACTGAGAATTGAAAACTACAGGCCACACACATTTTAGAAGGGTTCTTGCTTCCTACACTAGAAATACACGTTCAACTGGATGTAAGACCCAAAGAACACAATGTTGGCATTGGGAAAACCAGGTAAAAGGCTGAGAATTTCATGTGGTACTGTTTCCCTTTGATTTTGACTGTCAAATTGACTTGGAGTTTGTGAACCGGGGAAGGCTGGTGAAAACTTTCACAACTCCTTTTTATAGACCTGTAAAACAGTATCTGAGTACTTCAAGAAGTAAGAGAGGTAAATAATAGCTAAGAGTGTGTTCAAATAGTAGTAAAGTCCTCAAAAGGCCCTTATGATACCTATATGAAAATGGAAAGCCTGCCAGATCTCCAAATAACAGAGAAGGCAAATGGATGTGAGAGAGTGTTCCCCTGAAAGTGACATTCGTTTGGGAACGTCCCCATCTCACCAGCATGTTAAAATACTGAGAATGTGCCTTCAAAGAGCCTGGAGAGGCACTATAGTCTTTAGAGTGTAATAATGTTCTTTCTGGTGTCAGTAGTAATGTAAAACACGTCGTTTCACCTTGGAATTCACATTAGAACAGCTACAGACACTTGGATGTGCTTAATGCAACTCTGGAAAGTCACAAACTATAGTTAGCTTAATGTCTAAGAACGACCCTAAAACAGGAGAATTACATCAACAAAGAGCCTTGCTATCTGCAACACAATGTTTAATGACAGGAGAATCTTGTTGAAACATCAGAGAACCCAGGTTGATATAGGTTACCTGTGTACCTCAATGCCAATGATTTGTCTTTTGTCAAAGAATGCTGAGAAGCTTTGAAACAGGAAGTGCTGACGTCATCAAGTGGTCAGGGGCCAGGTGAGCTGGCCCACGTTCCCAGGTGATCATTATTTGGTCCTGAGCCAACCGGGGAGTTTTGATGCCACCAATGTGAGGAATACAGGGCATACTCAGTTTAAGGAGTTAGGGCCAATTTCTGGGGCTAGGGTCAGGGTTAGCATATGGTTTCCCGGATAGATTATCATGTATCAGCCTTTGAATTCACTGTGAAAAAGATGCCATCACTGTAGCATGAGTGTATCACTGAGAATTGAAACCTACAGGCCACAAACATTTTAGAAGGGTTCTTGCTTCCTACACTAGAAATACACGTTCAACTGGATGTAAGACCCGAAGAACACAATGTTGGCATTGGGAAAACCAGGTAAAAGGCTGAGAATTTCATGTGGTACAGTTTCCTTTTGATTTTGACTCTCAAATTGACTTGGTGTTTGTGAGGCGAGGAAAGCTAGTGAAAACTTTAACAACTCCTCTTCATAGACCGGTACAACAGTATCTGAATACTTTAAGAAGTAAGACAGGTAAATAATAGCCAAGAGTGTGTTCAAATAGTAGTAAAGTCCTCAAAATGCCCTTCTGATACCTGTATGAAAATGGAAAGCCTGCCAGATTTCCAAATAACAGAGAAGGCAAATGGATGTGAGAGAGTGTTCCCCTGAAGGTGACATTCGTTTGGGAACGTGCCCATCACACCAGCAGGTTAAAATACTGAGAATGTGCCTTCAAAGAGCCTGGAAAGGCACTATACTCATTACAGTGTAATAATGTTCTTTCAGGTGCTAGTGCTAATGTAAAAGACGTCGTTTCACCTTGGAATTCACATTAAAACAGCCACAGACACTTGGAGGCGCTTAATACAACTCTGGAAAGTCACAAACTGAAGTTAGCTTAATGTCTAAGAAGGAGCATAAAATACGAGGATTACATCAACAAAGAGCCTTGAAATCTGCAACACAATGATTAATGACAGGAGAATCGTGTTGAAACATCAGAGAACCCAGGTTGATATAGGTTACCTGTGTACCTCAGTGCCAATGACTTGTCTTTTGTCAAAGAATGCTGAGAAGCTTTGAAACAGGAAGTGCTGACGTCATCAAGTGGTCAGGGGCCAGGTGAGCTGGCACACGTGCCCAGGTGATCATTATTTGGTCCTGAGCCAACCAGGGAGTTTTGATGCCACCAATGTGAGGAATACAGGGCATACTCAGTTTAAGGAGTTAGGGCCAGTTTCTGGGGCTAGGGTTAGGGTTAGTATATTGTTTCTGGGAGAGATTATCATGTATCAGCCTTTGAATTCACTGTGAAAGAGATGCCATCACTGGAGCATGAGCGTATCACTGAGATTTGAAAACTACAGGCCACAAACATTTTAGAAGGGTTCTTGCTTCCTACACTAGAAATACACGTTCAACTGGATGTAAGACGAGAAGAACACAATGTTGGCATTGGGAAAACCTGGTAAAAGGCTGAGAATTTTGTGTGGTGCTGTTTCCCTTTGAATTTGACTGTCAAATTGACTTGGTGTTTGTGAGGCGGGGAAAGCTGGTGAAAACTTTCGCAACTCCTCTTCATATACCTGTAAAACAGTATCTGAGTACTTCCAGAGGTAAGAGCGGTAAATAACAGTCAAGAGTGTGTTCAAATAGTACGAAAGTCCTAAATAGGCCCTATGATACCTGTATGAAAATGGAAAGCCTGCCAGATCTCCAAATAACAGGGAAGGCAAATGGATGTGAGAGAGTGTTCCCCTGAAGGTGACATTCGTTTGGGAACGTCCCCATCTCACCAGCATGTTAAAATACTGAGAATGTGCCTTCAAAGAGCCTGGAAAGGCACTATAGTCTTTACAGTGTAATAGTGTTCTTTCTGGTGCTAGTAGTAATGTAAAACACGTCGTTTCACGTTGGAATTCACATTAAAACAGCCACAGACACTTGGAGGTGCTTAATACAACTCTGGAAAGTCACAAACTGAAGTTAGCTTAATGTCTAAGAACGAGCATAAAACACGAGGATTACATCAACAAAGATCCTTGCTATCTGCAACACACTGTTTAATGACAGGAGAATCGTGTTGAAACATCAGAGAACCCAGGTTGATATAGGTTACCCGTGTACCTCAGTGCCAATGACTTGTATTTTGTCAAAGAATGCTGAGAAGCTTTGAAACAGGAAGAGCTGACGTCATCAAGTGATCAGGGGCCAGATGAGCTGACCCACGTGCCCAGGTGATCATTATTTGGTCCTGAGCCAACCGGGGAGTTTTGATGGCACCAAAGTGAGGAATACAGGGCATACTCAGTTTAAGGAGTTAGGGCCAGTTTCTGGGCTAGGGTTAGGGTTAGTATATGGTTTCCGGGAGAGATTATCATGTATCAGCCTTTGAATTCACTGTGAAAGAGATGCCATCACTGGAGCATGAGCGTATCACTGAGAATTGAAAACTACAGGCCACAAACATTTTAGAAGGGTTCTTGCTTCCTACACTAGAAATACACGTTCAACTGGATGTAAGACCCGAAGAACACAATGCTGGCATTGGGAAAACCAGGTAAAAGCTGAGAATTTCGTATGGTAGTTTTTCCCTTTGATTTTGACTGTCAAATTGACTTGGTGTATGTGAGGCTGGGAAAGCTGGTGAAAACTTTCACAACTCCTCTTCATAGACCTGTAAAAGAGTATCTGAGTACTTCAAGAGGTAAGAGAGTTAAATAACAGCCAAGAGTGTGTTCAAATAGTAGTAAAGTCCTCAAAAGGCCCTTATGATACCTGTATGAAAATGGAAAGCCTGCCAGATCTCCAAATAACAGAGAAGGCAAATGGATGTGAGAGAGTGTTCCCCTGAAGGTGACATTCGTTTGGGAAAGTCCCCATCTCACCAGCATGTTAAAATACAGAGAATGTGCCTTCAAAGAGCCTGGAAAGGCACTATAGACTTTACAGTGTAATAGTGTTCTTTCTGGTGCTAGTAGTAATGTAAAAGACGTCGTTTCACCTTGGAATTCACATTAAAACAGCCACAGACACTTGGAGGTGCTTAATACAACTCTGGAAAGTCACAAACTGAAGTTAGCTTAATGTCTAAGAACGGGCATAAAACACGAGGATTACATCAACAAAGAGCCTTGCTATCTGCAACACACTGTTTAATGACAGGAGAATCTTGTTGAAACATCAGAGAACCCAGGTTGATATAGGTTACCTGTGTACCTCAGTGCCAATGACTTGTATTTTGTCAAAGAATGCTGAGAAGCTTTGAAACAGGAAGAGCTGACGTCATCAAGTGATCAGGAGCCAGGCGACCTGGCCCACGTGCCCAGGTGATCATTATTTGGTTCAGAGCCAACCGGGGAGTTTTGATGGCACCAATGTGAGAACTACAGGGCATACTCAGTTTAAGGTGTTAGGGCATGTTTCTGGGGCTAGGGTTAGGGTTAGTATATGGTTTTCGGGAGAGATTTTCATGTATCAGCTTTTGAATTCACTGTGAAAGAGATGCCATCACTGGAGCATGAGCGTATCACTGAGAACTGAAAACTACAGGCCACAAACATTTTAGAAGGGTTCTTGCTTCCTACACTAGAAATACACGTTCAACTGGATGTAAGACCCGAAGAACACAATGTTGGCATTGGGAAAAGCAGGTAAAAGGCTGAGAATTTCCTGTGGTGCTGTTTCCCTTTGAATTTGACTGTCAAATTGACTTGGTGTTTGTGAGGCGGGGAAAGCTGGTGAAAACTTTCACAACTCCTCTTCATAGACCTGTAAAACAGTATCTGAGTACTTCAAGAAGTAAAAGGGGTAAATAACAGCCAAGAGTGTGTTCAAATAGTAGTAAAGTCCTCAAAAGACCCTATGATGCCTGTATGAAAGCCTGTCAGATCTCCAAATAACAGGGAAGGCAAATGGATGTGAGAGAGTGTTCCCCTTAAGGTGACATTCGTTTGGGCATGTCCCCATCTCACCAGCATGTTAAAATACTGAGAATGTGCCTTCAAAGAGCCTGGAAAGGCACTATAGTCTTTAGAGTGTAATAATGTTCTTTCTGGTGCCAGTAGTAATGTAAAACACGTCGTTTCACCTTAGAATTCACATTAAAACAGCTACAGACACTTGGAAGTGCTTAATACAACTCTGGACAGTCACAAATTGAAGTTAGCTTAATGTCTAAGAACGAGCATAAAACACGAGGATTACATCAACAAAGAGCCTTGCTATCTGCAACACACTGTTTAATGACAGGAGAATCGTGTTGAAACATCAGAGAACCCAGGTTGATATAGGTTACCTGTGTACCTCAGTGCCAATGACTTGTATTTTGTCAAAGAATGCTGAGAAGCTTTGAAACAGGAAGAGCTGACGTCATCAAGTGATCAGGGGCCAGGTGAGCTGGCCCACATGCCCAGGTGATCATTATTTGGTCCTGAGCCAACCGGGAAGTTTTGATGGCACCAATGTGAGGAATACAGGGCATACTCAGTTTAAGGAGTTAGGGCCAGTTTCTGGGGCTAGGGTTAGGGTTAGTATATGGTTTCCGGGAGAGATTATCATGTATCAGCCTTTGAATTCACTGTGAAAGATGCCATCACTGGAGCATGAGCGTATCACTGAGAATTGAAAACTACAGGCCACACACATTTTAGAAGGGTTCTTGCTTCCTACACTAGAAATACACGTTCAACTGGATGTAAGACCCAAAGAACACAATGTTGGCATTGGGAAAACCAGGTAAAAGGCTGAGAATTTCATGTGGTACTGTTTCCCTTTGATTTTGACTGTCAAATTGACTTGGAGTTTGTGAACCGGGGAAGGCTGGTGAAAACTTTCACAACTCCTTTTTATAGACCTGTAAAACAGTATCTGAGTACTTCAAGAAGTAAGAGAGGTAAATAATAGCTAAGAGTGTGTTCAAATAGTAGTAAAGTCCTCAAAAGGCCCTTATGATACCTATATGAAAATGGAAAGCCTGCCAGATCTCCAAATAACAGAGAAGGCAAATGGATGTGAGAGAGTGTTCCCCTGAAAGTGACATTCGTTTGGGAACGTCCCCATCTCACCAGCATGTTAAAATACTGAGAATGTGCCTTCAAAGAGCCTGGAGAGGCACTATAGTCTTTAGAGTGTAATAATGTTCTTTCTGGTGTCAGTAGTAATGTAAAACACGTCGTTTCACCTTGGAATTCACATTAGAACAGCTACAGACACTTGGATGTGCTTAATGCAACTCTGGAAAGTCACAAACTATAGTTAGCTTAATGTCTAAGAACGACCCTAAAACAGGAGAATTACATCAACAAAGAGCCTTGCTATCTGCAACACAATGTTTAATGACAGGAGAATCTTGTTGAAACATCAGAGAACCCAGGTTGATATAGGTTACCTGTGTACCTCAATGCCAATGATTTGTCTTTTGTCAAAGAATGCTGAGAAGCTTTGAAACAGGAAGTGCTGACGTCATCAAGTGGTCAGGGGCCAGGTGAGCTGGCCCACGTTCCCAGGTGATCATTATTTGGTCCTGAGCCAACCGGGGAGTTTTGATGCCACCAATGTGAGGAATACAGGGCATACTCAGTTTAAGGAGTTAGGGCCAATTTCTGGGGCTAGGGTCAGGGTTAGCATATGGTTTCCCGGATAGATTATCATGTATCAGCCTTTGAATTCACTGTGAAAAAGATGCCATCACTGTAGCATGAGTGTATCACTGAGAATTGAAACCTACAGGCCACAAACATTTTAGAAGGGTTCTTGCTTCCTACACTAGAAATACACGTTCAACTGGATGTAAGACCCGAAGAACACAATGTTGGCATTGGGAAAACCAGGTAAAAGGCTGAGAATTTCATGTGGTACAGTTTCCTTTTGATTTTGACTCTCAAATTGACTTGGTGTTTGTGAGGCGAGGAAAGCTAGTGAAAACTTTAACAACTCCTCTTCATAGACCGGTACAACAGTATCTGAATACTTTAAGAAGTAAGACAGGTAAATAATAGCCAAGAGTGTGTTCAAATAGTAGTAAAGTCCTCAAAATGCCCTTCTGATACCTGTATGAAAATGGAAAGCCTGCCAGATTTCCAAATAACAGAGAAGGCAAATGGATGTGAGAGAGTGTTCCCCTGAAGGTGACATTCGTTTGGGAACGTGCCCATCACACCAGCAGGTTAAAATACTGAGAATGTGCCTTCAAAGAGCCTGGAAAGGCACTATACTCATTACAGTGTAATAATGTTCTTTCAGGTGCTAGTGCTAATGTAAAAGACGTCGTTTCACCTTGGAATTCACATTAAAACAGCCACAGACACTTGGAGGCGCTTAATACAACTCTGGAAAGTCACAAACTGAAGTTAGCTTAATGTCTAAGAAGGAGCATAAAATACGAGGATTACATCAACAAAGAGCCTTGAAATCTGCAACACAATGATTAATGACAGGAGAATCGTGTTGAAACATCAGAGAACCCAGGTTGATATAGGTTACCTGTGTACCTCAGTGCCAATGACTTGTCTTTTGTCAAAGAATGCTGAGAAGCTTTGAAACAGGAAGTGCTGACGTCATCAAGTGGTCAGGGGCCAGGTGAGCTGGCACACGTGCCCAGGTGATCATTATTTGGTCCTGAGCCAACCAGGGAGTTTTGATGCCACCAATGTGAGGAATACAGGGAATACTCAGTTTAAGCAGTTAGTGCCAGTTTCTGTGGCTAGGGTTAGGGTTAGCATATGGTTTCCGGGAGTTCACACACGATTTTAGAGTTTCTCAAAGTTTCTTGATAATACAGCAAATTGTTAGTACATGTGTATTTTCAATGTCAGCTAAAATTGTAAGCAGGTGCTTGTAATTGCTGGGAACACTTCCATTTGGTAGATAAAGTCATTTACTGGTCACTGGAAGAAACAACTAGTAATTCAGAGCAAGTAAGTATAAGTAAGCCAGAATTGCTAGAGAACCTTTGAAAAGTGCTTCTAAACATCAGAATACATTAAAGAATGCATTTTGTACAAAGCAGGTTATCTTAGAAGGAGCCAAATCAGCACACTTAACAAGGATAGAAAATATCCATACTACATTTGAAACTACCGTTAAATTGTGATTCAGAGTTCACACACGATTCTAGAGTATCTCAAAGTTTCATGAGAATGCAGAAAGTTGTTAGTACATGTGTATTTTCAATGTCAGCTAAGATTGTAAGCAGGTGCTTGTAATTGCGGGGGACTCTTCCATTTGGTAGAGAAAGTCATTTACTGGTCATTGGAAGAAACCACTAGTAATTCAGAGCAAGTAACTCTAAGTAAGCCAGAATTGCTAGAGAACCTTTGAAAAGTTCTTCTTAACATCAGAATACAGTAAAGAAAGCATTTCGTACTAAGGGGGTAAATGAGCACACTTAACAACGATAGATAACATCTATACTACATCTGAAAGTAGAGTTAAAGTGTGATTCAGAGTTCACACACGATTTTAGAGTTTCTCAAAGTTTCATGAGAATGCAGCAAGTTGTTAGTACATGTGTATTTTCAATGTCAGCTAAGATTGTAAGCAGGTGCTAGTAATTGCGGGGAACTCTTCCATTTGGTAGAGAAAGTCATTTACTGGTCACTAGAAGAAACAACTAGTAATTCAGAGCAAGTAACTATAAGTAAGCCAGAATTGCTAGAGCACCTTTGAAAAGTGCTTCTAAACATCGGAATACAGTAAAGAAAGCATTTTGTACAAAGCAGGTTATCTTAGAAAGAGCCAAATCAGCACACTTAACAAGGATAGAAAATATCCATACTACATCTGAAACTACAGTTAAATTGTGATTCAGAGTTCACACACGATTGTAGAGTATCTCAAAGTTTCATGAGAATGCAGAAAGTTGTTAGTACATGTGTATTTTCAATGTCTGCTAAGATTGTAAGCAGGTGCTTGTAATTGCGGGGAACTCTTCCATTTGGTAGAGAAAGTCATTTACTGGTCATTGGAAGAAACAACTAGTAATTCAGAGCAAGTAACTATAAGTAAGCCAGAATTCCTAGAGAACCATTGAAAAGTGCTTCTAAACATCAGAATACAGTAACGAAAACTTTTCATAATAAGGGGGTAAATGAGCACACTTACCAAGGATAGAAAACATCTATACTACATCTGAAACTACAGTTAAAGTGTGATTCAGAGTTCACACACGGTTTTACAGTTTCTCAAAGTTAGATGATACTACAGCAAATTGTTAGTATATGTGTATTTTCAATGTTAGCTAAGATTGTAAGCAGGTGCTTGTAATTGCGGGGAACTTTTCCATTTGGTATAGAAAGTCATTTACTAGTCACTGGAAGAAACAACTAGTAATTCAGAGCAAGTAATTATAAGTAAGCCAGTATTGCTAGAGAATCTTTGAAAAGTGCTTCTAAACATCAGAATACAGTAAGGAGAGCATTTTGTACAAAGCAGGTTATCTTAGAAAGAGCCAAATCAGCACACTTAACAAGGATAGAAAACATCCATACTACATTTGAAACTACAGTTAAATTGTGATTCAGAGTTCACACACGATTTTAGAGTTTCTAGACGTTTCATGAGAATGCAGCAAGTTGTTAGTACATGTGTGTTTTCAAAGTCAGCTAAGATTTTAAGCAGGTGCTTGTAATTGCGGGGAACTCTTCCATTTGGTAGAGAAAGTCATTTCCTGGACAATGGAAGAAACAACTAGTAATTCAGAGCAAGTAAGTATAAGTAAGCCAGAATTGCTAGAGATCCTTTCAAAAGTGCTTCTAAACATCAGAATACAGTAAAGAAAGCATTTCATACTAAGGAAGTAAATGAGCACACTTAACAATGATAGAAAACATCTATACTACATCTGAAAGTAGAGTTAAAGTGTGATTCAGAGTTCACACACGATTTTAGAGTTTCTCAAAGTTTCATGAGAATGCAGCAAGTTGTTAGTACATGTGTATTTTCAATGTCAGCTAAGATTGTAAGCAGGTGCTTGTAATTGCGGGGAACTCTTCCATTTGGTAGAGAAAGTCATTTACTGGTCACTGAAGAAACAACTAGTAATTCAGAGCAAGTAACTATAAGTAAGCCAGAATTGCTAGAGAACGCTTGAAAAGTGCTTCTAAACATCAGAATACAGTAAAGAAAGCATTTTGTACAAAGCAGGTTATCTTAGAAAGAGCCAAATCAGCACACTTGACAAGGATAGAAAACATCCATACTACATCTGAAACTACAGTTAAAGTGTGATTAGGAGTTCACACACGATTTTAGAGTTTCTCAAAGTTTCATGAGAATGCAGCAAGTTGTTAGTACATGTGTATTTTCAATGTCAGCTAAGATTGTAAGCGGGTGCTTGTAATTGCGGGGAACTCTTCAATTTGGTAGAGAAAGTCATTTACTGGACACTGGAAGAAACAACTAGTAATTCAGAGCAAGTAACTATAAGTAAGCCAGAATTGCTAGAGAACCTTTCAAAGGTGCTTCTAAACATCAGAATACAGTAAAGAAAGCATTTCGTACTAAGGAAGTAAATGAGCACACTAAACAACGATAGAAAACACCTATACTACATCTGAAACTAGAGGTAAAGTGTGATTCAGAGTTCACACACGATTTTAGAGTTTCTCAAAGTTTCATGAGAATGCAGCAAGTTGTTAGTACATGTGTATTTTCAATGTCAGCTAAGATTGTAAGCAGGTGCTTGTAATTGCGGGGAACTCTTCCATTTGGTAGAGAAAGTCATTTCCTGGACACTGGAAGAAACAACTAGTAATTCAGAGCAAGTAACTATAAGTAAGCCAGAATTGCTAGAGAACTTTTTAAAAGTTCTTCTAAACATCAGAATACAGTAAAGAAAGCATTTTGTACAAAGCAGGTTATCTTAGAAAGAGCCAAATCAGCACACTTAACAAGGATAGAAAACATCCATACTACATCTGAAAATACAGTTAAAGTGTGATTAGGAGTTCACACACGATTTTAGAGTTTCCTCAAAGTTTCATGAGAATGCAGCAAGTTGTTAGTACATGTGTATTTTCAATGTCAGCTAAGATTGTAAGCAGGTGCTTGTATTTGCGGGGAACTCTTCCATTTGGTAGAGAAAGTCATTTACTGGACACTGGAAGAAACAACTAATAATTCAGAGCAAGTAACTATAAGTAAGCCAGAATTGCTAGAGAACCTTTGAAAAGTGCTTCTCAACATCAGAATACAGTAAAGAAAGCATTTTGTACAAAGCAGGTTATCTTAGAAAGAGCCAATTCAGCACACTTAACAAGGATAGAAAACATCTATACTACATCTGAAACTACAGTTAAAGTGTGATTAGGAGTTCACACACGATTTTAGAGTTTCTCAAATTTTCATGAGAATGCAGCAAGTTGTTAGTACATGTGTATTTTCAATGTCAGCTAAGATTGTAAGCAGGTGCTTGTAATTGCGGGGAACTCTTCCATTTGGTAGAGAAAGTCATTTCAAGGACACTGGAAGAAACAACTATTAATTCAGAGCAAGTAACTATAAGTAAGCCAGAGTTGCTAGAGAACCTTTGAAAAGTGCTTCTAAACATCAGAATACAGTAAAGAAAGCATTTTGTACAAAGCAGGTTATCTTAGAAAGAGCCCAATCAGCACACTTAACAAGGATAGAAAACATCCATACTACATCTGAAAATACAGTTAAAGTGTGATTAGGAGTTCACACACGATTTTAGAGTTTCCTCAAAGTTTCATGAGAATGCAGCAAGTTGTTAGTACATGTGTATTTTCAATGTCAGCTAAGATTGTAAGCAGGTGCTTGTATTTGCGGGGAACTCTTCCATTTGGTAGAGAAAGTCATTTACTGGTCACTGGAAGAAACAACTAGTAATTCAGAGCAAGTAACTATAAGTAAGCCAGAATTGCTAGAGAACCTTTGAAAAGGGCTTCTAAACATCAGAATACAGTAAAGAAAGCATTTCGTACTAAGGGGGTTAATGAGCACACTTAACAACGATAGAAAACATCTATACTCCATCTGAAACTAGAGTTAAAGTGTGATTCAGAGTTCACACACGATTTTAGAGTTTCTCAAAGTTTCATGAGAATGCAGCAAGTTGTTAGTACATGTGTATTTTCAATGTCAGCTAAGATTGTAAGCAGGTCCTTGTAATTGAGGGGAACTCTTCCATTTGGTAGAGAAAGTCATTTACTGGGCACTGGAAGAAACAACTAGTAATTCAGAGTAAGTAACTATAAGTAAGCCAGAATTGCTAGAGAACCTTTGAAAAGTGCTTCTAAATATCAGAATACAGTAAAGAAAGCATTTTGTACAAAACAGGTTATCTTAGAAAGAGCCAAATCATCACACTTAACAAGTATAGAAAACATCCATACTACATCTGAAACTACAGTTAAAGTGTGATTCAGAGTTCACACACGATTTTAGAGTTTCTCAAAGTTTCATGAGAATGCAGCAAGTTGTTAGTACATGTCTATATTCATTGTGAGCTTAGATTGTAAGCAGGTGCTTGTAATTGCGGGGAACTCTTCCATTTGGTAGAGAAAGTCATTTACTGGTCACTGGAAGAAACAACTAGTAATTCAGAGTAAGTAACTATAAGTAAGCCAGAATTGCTAGAGAACCTTTGAAAAGTGCTTCTAAACATCAGAATACAGTAAAGAAAGCATTTCGTACTAAGGGGGTAAATGAGCACACTTAACAACGATAGAAAACATCTATACTACATCTGAAACTAGAGTTAAAGTGTTATTTAGAGTTCACACACGATTTTAGAGTTTCTCAAAGTTTCATGAGACTGCAGCAAGTTGTTAGTACATGTGATTTTCTCAATGTCAGCTAAGATTGTAAGCAGTTTCTTGTGATTGCGGGAACTCTTCAGTTTAGTGTAGAAAGTGATTTACTGGACAGTGGGAGACACAACTGGTAATTTAGAGCAAGTAAGTGTAAGTAAGCCAAAATTGGTAGAGAACCATTGAAAAGCACTTTTCAATATCAGAATACAGTAAAGAAAGCATTTTGTACAAAGCGGGTTATATTTGAAACAACCAAATGAGCACACTTAAGAAGTATAGAAAACATCTAAGGTATACTACATCTGAAACTAGAATTAAAGTGTGATTCAGAGTTAACACTAGATTTTAGAATTTCTCATTGTTTCATGGGAATGCAGCAAGTTGTTAGTACCTGTGAGTTTCCGAATGTCAGCTAAGATTGTGAACTGTTGCTTGTAAATGCGGGAACTCTTTCATTTGGTGCGGAAAGTCAATTACTGGACATGAGAAGAAACAACTGGTAATTTAGAGCAAGTAACTATAAATAAGCCAGAATTGCTAGAGAACCATTGAAAAGTGCTTCTCAATATCAGAATGCAGTAAAGAAAGCATTTCCTACAAAGCGGGTTTTCTTTGAAAGGTCCAAATGAGCACATTTAACAAGGATAGGAAACATTTATAATACATCTGAAACAAGAATTAACTTGTGATTCAGAGTTAACACTCGATTTTAGCGTTCCTCAAAGTTTCATGAGAATGCAGCCTGTTGTTAGTACATGTGAGTTTCCGAATGTCAGCTATGATTGTGAACAGTTGCTTATAAATGCATGGACCTCTTTCATGTAGGGCAGAGAATGATTTACTGTACACTGGAAGAAAAAACTAGTAATTTAGAGCAAGTAAGTATAAGTAAGCCAAAATTGGTAGGGAAACATTTAAATGTGCTTCTCAATATCAGAATACAGTAAAGAAAGCATTTTGTACAATGTGGGTTAACTTTGAAAGAGCCAAATGAGCACACTTAAAAAGGATAGAAAACATCTACGGTATACTACATCTAAAACTAGAATTAACGTATGTTTCAGAGTTAAAACTGGATTTTAGAGTTTCTCAACGATTCATGAGAATGCAGCAAGTTGTTAGTACATGTGAGTTTCTCAATGTCAGCTGAGATTGTAAGCTGTTGCTTGTAATTGCGGGAACTCTTCAGTTTAGTGCAGAAAGTCATTTACTGCACACTGGAAGAAACAACTAGTAATTCAGAGCAAGTAACTATAAATAAGCCAGAATTGCTAGAGAACCATTGAAAAGTGCTTCTCAAATCAGAATACAGTAAGAAAGCATTTCATGCAAAGCGGGTTATCTTTGAAAGTGCCAAATGAGCACACTTAACAAGTATAGAAAACATCTATACTACATCTGAAACTAGAATTAAAGTGTGCTTCAGAGTTAACACTCGATTTTAGAGTTTCTCAATGTTTCATGAGAATACAGCAAGTTCTTAGTACATGTGAGTTTCTGAATGTCAGCTACAATTGTGAGCAGTTGTTTGTAAATCCGAGGAACTCTTTCATTTAGTGCAGATAGTCATTCACTTGACACTGGAAGATAAAACTAGTAATTCAAAGCAAGTAAGTATTAGTAAGCCAAAATTGGTGGAGAACCATAGAAATGTGCTTCTCAATATCAGAATACAGTAAAGAAACATTTCGTACAGAGCAGATTATCTTTGAAAGAGCCAAATGAGCACTCTTAACAAGGATAGAAAACACCTATACTACAACTGAAACTAGAATTAAAGTGTGATTCACAGTTGACACACTGTTGTAGAGTTTCTCAACTTTTCATTAGAATGCAGCAAAGTGTTAGTACATGTTTGTTTCTCAATGTGAGCTAAGATTGTAAGCAGTTGATTGTAAATGCAGGAAACTCTTCCATTTGGTGTAGAAAGTCATTTACTGGACACCGGAAGAAACAACTTGTAATTCATAGTAATTAAGTATAAATAAGCCAAAATTGATAGAGAACCATTGAAAAGTGCTTGTCAATATCAGAATACAGTAAGGAAAGCATTTCGTAAAAAGCGGATTATCTTTCAAAGAGCCAAGTGAGCACACTTAACAAGGATAGAAAACATCTATACTACATCAGAAACTAGAATTAAAGTGTGATTCAGAGTTAACACACGATTTTAGAGTTTTTCAATGTTTCATAGGAATGCAGCAAAGTGTTAGTACATGTTTGTTTCTCAATGTCAGCTAAGATTCTAAGAGGTTGCTGGTAACTTCAGGGAACTCTTCCATTTGGTGCAGAAAGTGATTTACTGGACACTGGAAGAAACAACTTGTAATTCAGAGCATGTAAGTATAAGTAAGCCAGAATTGCTAGAGAACCATTGACTAGTGCTTCTCAATATCAGAATATAGGAAAGAAAGCATATATGTACCCAATGTGGGAGCACCCAAGTATATACAAAAGGTCCTGGAGGACATGAAGGGAGAGATTGATTGTAATGCAATCATACTAGGAGATTTTAATACCCCATTGTCACATTTGGACAAATCACCCAAACAAAATTCAGCAAAGAAATATCAATCCTAAATGACTCACTAGACCAGATGGAATTAATCGACCTCTTCAGAACATTCCACCCCAAAGCCACAGAATACACATTCTTCTCAAGTGCACATGGGTCATTTTCAAACATAGACCACATGTAGGGACATTGACAAAGTCTCTTCAAATTCAAGAATATAGAAATCATATCAAGCATCTTTTCAGATCATAGTGGCATAAAACTGGAAATTAACTACCGTATTTGCCGGCGTATAAGAAGACCCTTTGGCCCTGAAAAATATGCCTCCAAGTGGGGGGTAGTCTTATACGGTGAGTATATAACAAACTCTGTATTTTTAGTGGAAATGTTAGGGGGTCTTCTTATACGCCCATTCGTCTTATACGCCGGCAAATACGTATTTTTCAGGGCCAAAAAATCTTCTTATACACCAGCAAATACGGTACAATAAAAATAATCTAAGAAATCAAACACATGGAAACTAAACAGCATGCTATTAAACGAGGACTGGATTACCAGAGAAATCAAGGAAGAAATTAAAAACATCCTGGCAACAAATGACAATGAAAACACAACAATCCAAAATCTATGGGGCACAGCAAAAGCAGTCTTGAGAGGGAAGTTCATATCTCTACAAGCCTATTGCAAAAAACTAGAGAAAAAGGTAACAAATTATCTAACTCTAAAACTCAAAGAGTTAGAAAAAGAGCAACAAGAAAAGCCCACTGTAAGCAGAAGGAAAGAAATAATAAAAATAGAGCAGAGATAAACGACATAGAGACCAAAGAAACAATACACAAGATCGACAAAACCAAGAGCTGGTTCTTTGAAAGGATAAACAAGATTGATGAAACTCTAGCCAGGCTAACCAAGAAACAGAGAGGACCCAAATAAACAAAATCAGAAACAAAAGAGGTGAAATAGCAAGAGACCCCACCGAAATACAAAGGATTGTTACAAAATACTATGAGCAACTCTATTACAACAAATTGTACAACCTGGAAGAAATGGACATATTCCTAGAAAAATACAACCTTCCAAAACTCAATCAGGAAGAATCTAAAAATCTCAACAGACCAGTTACTTGGGAAGAAATTGAAACAGTCATCAAAAAGCTGCCAGCAAACAAAAGCCCAGGGCCAGACAGATTCACAGGAGAGTTTTACCAAACATTCAAGGAAGAACTAAAACCTATCCTCCTCAGACTATTCCAAAAACTTCAAGAGGAAGGAACACTTCCAAACTCCTTTTATGAACCCAGCATCACCCTAATACCAAAACCAATAAAGACAACTCAATGAAAGAGAATTAATGGCCAATATCCCTCATGAACATACATGCCAAAATAATCAACAAAATTCTAGCAAATCGGCTCCACCAGTACATCAGGAAGATCATACACCATGAGCAAGTAGGTTTTATTCCAGGAAGGGAAGGATGGTACAATATCCGCAAATCAATAAGCGTGATACATCACATAGACAAATTGAAAGATAAAAATCATATTGTCATATCAATTGATGCAGAAAATTCAGAGCAAGTGAGTATAAGTAAGCCAAAATTGGTAGAGAACCATTGAAAAGTGCTTCTCAATATCAGAATACAGTAAAGAAAATATTTCGTACAAAGCGGGTTAACTTTGAAAGAGCCAAATGAGCACACTTAACACGGATAGAAAACATGTATAGTATACTACATCTGAAACTAGAATTAATGTCTAATTCAGAGTTAAAACTGGATTTTAGAATTTCGCAAAGTTTCATGAGAATGCAGCAAAGTTTTAGTACATGTTTGTTACTCAATGTTAGCTAAGATTGTAAGCAGTTTCTTGTAAATGCAGGCAACTCTTCCATTTGGTGCAGAAAGTCATTTACTGCACACTGGAAGAAACATCTAGTAATTCAGAGCAAGTAACTATAAATAAGCCAGAATTGCTAGAGAACCATTGAAAAGTGCTTCTCAAATCAGAATACAGTAAGAAAGCATTTCATAAAAAGTGGGTTATCTTTGAAAGACACAAATGAGCACACTTAACAAGGATCGAAAATATCTACGGTATACTACATCTGAAACTAGAATTAATGTCTGATTCAGAGTTAAAACTTGATTTTAGAGTTTCTCAAAGTTTCATGAGAATGCAGCAAAGCGTTAGTATATCTTTGTTTCTCAATGTGAGCTAAGATTGTAAGCAGTTACTTGTAAATGCAGGCAACACTTCCATTTGGTGAAGAAAGTCATTTACTGGACACTGGAAGAAACAACTAGTATTTCAGAGCAAGTAAGGATAAGTGAGCCAAAATTGGTAGAGAACCATTGAAAAGTGCTTCTCAGTAACAGAATAAAGTAAAGAAAGCATTTCGTACAAAGCGGGTTAAATTTGAAACAGCCAAATGAGCACACTTAACAAGGATAGAAAAGAGATATACGACATCTGAAACTAGAATTAAAGTGTGATTCAGAGTTCACACACGATTTTCAAGATTCTCAATGTTTCATAGGAATGCATCAAAGTGTTAGTACATGTTTGTTTCTCAATGTCAGCTAAGATTGTAAGCAGTTTTTTGTAAATGCAGGCAACTCTTCGATTTGGTGCATAAAGTCATTTTCTGGACACTGGAAGAAACAAATAGTAATTCAGAGCAACTAAGTATAAGTGAGCCAAAATTGGTAGAGAAGAATTGAAAAGTGCTTCTCAATATCAGAATACAGTAAATAAAGCATTTCGTACAAAGCGGGTTAAATTTGAAAGAGCCAATTGAGCACACTTAACAAGGATAGAAAAGAGCTATACTACATCTGAAACTAGAATTAAAATGTGATTCAGAGTTAACACACGATTTTAGAGATTCTCAATGTTTCATAGGAATGCAGCAAAGTGTTCGTACATGTTTGTTTCTCAATGTCAGCTAAGATAGTAAGCAGTTTTTGGTAAATGCAGGCAACTCTTCCATTTGGCGCGGAAAGTCATTTACTGAACTCTGGAAGAAACAACTAGTAATTCAGAGCAAGTACTACAAATAAGCCAAGATTGCTAGAGAACCAGTGAAAAGTGCTTCTCAATATCAGAATACAGTAAAGAATGCATTTCTTACAAAGCAGGTTACCTTTGAAAGAGTCAAATGAGCACACTTAACAAGGATAGAAAATATCTAAGGTATACTACATCTGAAAGTAGAATTAATGTCTGATTCATAGTTAAAACTTGATTTTAAACTTTCTCAAAGTTTCATGAGAATGCAGCAAAGCGTTAGTATATGTTTGTTTCTCAAGGTGGGCTAAGATTGTAAGCAGTTGCTTGTAAATGCAGGCAACTCTTCCATTTGTTGAAGAAAGTCATTTACTGGACACTGGAAGAAACAAGTAATAATTCAGAGCAAGTAAGTATAAGTGAGCCAAAATTGGTAGAGAACAATTGAAAAGTGCTTCTCAATGTCAGAATATAGTAAAGAAAGGATTTCGTACAAAGCGGGTTATCTGTGAAAGAGCCAAATGAGCACAATTAACAGTGTTAAAAAACATCTATTCTACATCTTAAACTAGAATGAAAGTGTGATTCAGAGTTAACACACGATTTTAGAGTTTCTCAAAGTTTCATAGGAATGCAGCAAAGTGTTAGTACATGTTTGTTTCTCAATGTCAGCCAAGATCGTAAGCAGTTTTTTGTAAATGCGGGCAACTCTTCCATTGGGGCAGAAAGTCTTTTCTGGACACTGGAAGAAACAACTAGTAATTCAGAGCAAGTAAGTATAAGTGAGTCAAAATTGGTAGAGAGCATTGAAAAGTGCTTCTAAATATCAGAATACATTAACAAAGCATTTCGTACAAAGCTGGTTAACTTTGAAATAGCCAAATGAGTACACTTAACGAGGATAGAAAACATCTATACTACATCTGAAACTAGAATTAAAGTGTGATTCGGAATTAACACACGATTTTAGAGATTCTCAATGTTTTATAGGAATGCATCAAAGTGTTAGTACATGTTTGTATCTCAATGTCAGCTAAGATTGTAAGCAGTTTTTTGTAAATGCAGGCAACTCTTCCATTTGGTGCAGAAAGCCATTTACTGGACACTGGAAGAAACAAATACTAATTCAGAGCAACTAAGTATAAGTGAGCCAAAATTGGTAGAGAAGCATTGAAAAGTGCTTCTCAATATCAGAATACAGTAAATAAAGCATTTCGTACAAAGCGGGTTAAATTTGAAAAAGCCAAATGAGCAGACTTAACAAGGATAGAAAAGAGCTATACTACATCTGCAACTAGAATTAAAATGTGATTCAGAGTTAACACACGATTTTAGAGATTCTCAATGTTTCATAGGAATGCAGCAAAGTGTTCGTACATGTTTGTTTCTCAATGTCAGCTAAGATCGTAAGCAGTTTTTGGTAAATGCAGGCAACTCTTCCATTTGTCGCGGAAAGTCATTTACTGAACTCTGGAAGAATCAACTAGTAATTCAGAGCAAGTAACTACAAATAAGCCAAGATTGCAAGAGAACCATTGAAAAGTGCTTCTCAATGTCAGAATATAGTAAAGAAAGCATTTCGTACAAAGCGGGTTAACTTTGAAAGAGCCAAATGAGCACACTTAACAGTGCTAAAAAACATCTATTCTACATCTTAAACTAGAATGAAAGTGTGATTAAGAGTTAACACACGATTTTAGAGTTTCTCAATGTTTCATAGGAATGCAGCAAAGTGTTAGTACATGTTTGTATCTCAATATCAGCTAAGATTGTAAGCAGTTTTTTGTAAATGCAGGCAACTCTTCCATTTGGTGCAGAAAGTCATTTACTGGACACTGGAAGAAACAACTAGTAATTCAGAGCAAGTAAGTATAAATAAGCCAAGATTGCTAGAGAAACATTGAAAAGTGCTTCTCAATGTCAGAATACAGTAAAGAAAGCATTTCTTACAAAGCAGGTTAACTTTGAAAGAGCCAAATGAGCACACTTAACAAGGATCGAAAATATCCACGGTATACTACATCTGAAACTAGAATTAATGTCTGATTCAGAGTTAAAACTTGATTTTAGAGTTTTTCAAAGTTTCATGAGAATGCAGCAAAGCGTTAGTATATGTTTGTTTCTTAATGTGAGCTAAGATTAAAAGCAGTTGCTTGTAAATGCAGGCAACACTTCCATTTGTTGAAGAAAGTCATTTACTGGACACTGGAAGAAACAACTTGTAATTCAGAGCAAGTAAGTTTAAGTGAGCCAAAATTGGTAGAGAAGCATTGAAAAGTGCTTCTCAATATCAGAATACAGTAAAGAAAGCATTTCGAACAAAGCAGGTTAACTTTGAAAGAGCCATATGAGCACACTTAACAAGGATAGAAAACATCTATACTGCATTTGAAACTAGAATTAAAGTGTGATTCAGAGTTAACACATGATTTTAGAGTTTCTCAATGTTTCATAGGAATGCAGCAAAGTGTTAGTACATGTTTGTTTCTCAATGTCAGCTAAGATTGTAAGTAGTTTTTTGTAAATGCAGGCAACTCTTTCATTTGGTGCAGAATGTCATTTACTGGACGCTGGAAGAAACAACTAGTGATTCAGAGCAAGTAAGTATAAATGAGCCAAAATTGGTAGAGAAGCATTGGAAAGTGATTCTCAATATCAGAATACAGTAAAGAAAGAATTTCGTACAAAGCGGGTTATTTGTGAAAGAGCCAAATGAGCACACTTAACAAGAACGAAACACATCTATTCTACATCTGAAACTAGAATGAAAGTGTGATTCAGAGTTAACACAGGATTTTAGAGTATCTAAACATTTCATGAGAATGCAGCAAAGTGTTATTACATGATTGTTTCTCAATGTCAGCTAAGATTGCAAGCAGTTTTTTGTAAATGCAGGCAACTTTTCCATTTGGTACAGAAAGTAATTTACTGGACACTGGTAGAAACAACTAGTAATACAGAGCAAGTAACTATGAATAAGCTAAGAATGCTAGAGAACCTTTGAAACATGCTTCTCAAATCAGAATACAATAAGAAAGCATTTCGTAAAAAGCGGGTTATCTTTCAAAGAGCCAAAGGAGCACACTTAACAAGGATATTCTACATCTGAAACTAGAATGAAAGTGTGACTCAGAGTTAACACAGGATTTTAGAGTATATCAACATTTCAAGAGAATGCAGCAAAGTGTTAGTACATGTTTGTTTTTCAATGTCAGCTAAGATTGTAAGCAGTTTTTGGTAAATGCAGGCAACTCTTCCATTTGGAGCAGAAAGTCATTTACTGGACACTGGAAGAAACAATTAGTAATTCAGAGCAAGTAACTACAAATAAGCCAAGATTGCTAGAGAACCATTGAAAAGTGCTTCTCAATATCAGAATACAGTAAAGAAAGCATTTCGTACAAAGCGGGTTAACTTTGAAAGAGCCAAATGAGCACAATTAACAGTGTTAAAAAACATCTATTCTACATCTTAAACTAGAATGAAAGTGTGATTCAGAGTTAACACACGATTTTAGAGTTTCTCAAAGTTTCATAGGAATGCAGCAAAGTGTTAGTACATGTTTGTTTCTCAATGTCAGCTAAGATCGTAAGCAGTTTTTTGTAAATGCAGGCAACTCTTCCATTTGGGGCAGAAAGTCTTTTCTGGACACTGGAAGAACCAACTAGTAATTCAGAGCAAGTAAGTATAAGTGAGTCAAAATTGGTAGAGAGCATTGAAAAGTGCTTCTAAATATCAGAATACATTAACAAAGCATTTCGTACAAAGCTGGTTAACTTTGAAATAGCCAAATGAGCACACTTAACGAGGATAGAAAACATCTATACTACATCTGAAACTAGATTTAAAGTGTGATTCAGAGTTAACACACGATTTTAGAGTTTCTCAATGTTTCATAGGAATGCAGCAAAGTGTTAGTACATGTTTGTATCTCAATATCAGCTAAGATTGTAAGCAGTTTTTTGTAAATGCAGGCAACTCTTCAATTTGGTGCAGAAAGTCATTTACTGGACACCGGAAGAAACAACTAGTAATTCAGAGAAAGTAAGTATAAGTGAGCCAAAATTGGTAGAGAACCATTGAAAAGTGCTTCTTAATGTCAGAATATAGTAAAGAATGCATTTCGTACAAAGCGGGTTATCTGTGAAAAGGCCAAATGAGCACACTTAACAGTGCTAAAAAACATCTATTCTACATCTTAAACTAGAATGAAAGTGTGATTAAGAGTTAACACACGATTTTGGAGTTTCTCAATGTTTCATAGGAATGCAGCAAAGTGTTAGTACATGTTTGTATCTCAATATCAGCTAAGATTGTAAGCAGTTTTTTGTAAATGCAGGCAACTCTTCCATTTGGTGCAGAAAGTCATTTACTGGACACTGGAAGAAACAACTAGTAATTCAGAGCAAGTAAGTATAAATAAGCCAAGATTGCTAGAGAAACATTGAAAAGTGCTTCTCAATGTCAGAATACAGTAAAGAAAGCATTTCTTACAAAGCAGGTTAACTTTGAAAGAGCCAAATGAGCACACTTAACAAGGATCGAAAATATCCACGGTATACTACATCTGAAACTAGAATTAATGTCTGATTCAGAGTTAAAACTTGATTTTAGAGTTTTTCAAAGTTTCATGAGAATGCAGCAAAGCGTTAGTATACGTTTGTTTCTTAATGTGAGCTAAGACTAAAAGCAGTTGCTTGTAAATGCAGGCAACACTTCCATTTGTTGAAGAAAGTCATTTACTGGACACTGGAAGAAACAACTTGTAATTCAGAGCAAGTAAGTTTAAGTGAGCCAAAATTGGTAGAGAAGCATTGAAAAGTGCTTCTCAATATCAGAATACAGTAAAGAAAGCATTTCGAACAAAGCAGGTTAACTTTGAAAGAGCCATATGAGCACACTTAACAAGGATAGATAACATCTATACTGCATTTGAAACTAGAATTAAAGTGTGATTCAGAGTTAACACATGATTTTAGAGTTTCTCAATGTTTCATAGGAATGCAGCAAAGTGTTAGTACATGTTTGTTTCTCAATGTCAGCTAAGATTGTAAGTAGTTTTTTGTAAATGCAGGCAACTCTTTCATTTGGTGCAGAATGTCATTTACTGGACGCTGGAAGAAACAACTAGTGATTCAGAGCAAGTAAGTATAAGTGAGCCAAAATTGGTAGAGAAGCATTGGAAAGTGATTCTCAATATCAGAATACAGTAAAGAAAGAATTTCGTACAAAGCGGGTTATTTGTGAAAGAGCCAAATGAGCACCCTTAACAAGAACGAAACACATCTATTCTACATCTGAAACTAGAATGAAAGTGTGATTCAGAGTTAACACAGGATTTTAGAGTATCTCAACATTTCATGAGAATGCAGCAAAGTGTTATTACATGATTGTTTCTCAATGTCAGCTAAGATTGCAAGCAGTTTTTTGTAAAAGCAGGCAACTCTTCCATTTGGTACAGAAAGGAATTTACTGGACACTGGTAGAAACAACTAGTAATACAGAGCAAGTAACTATGAATAAGCTAAGAATGCTAGAGAACCTTTGAAACATGCTTCTCAAATCAGAATACAATAAGAAAGCATTTCGTAAAAAGCGGGTTATCTTTCAAAGAGCCAAAGGAGCACACTTAACAAGGATATTCTACATCTGAAACTAGAATGAAAGTGTGACTCAGAGTTAACACAGGATTTTAGAGTATATCAACATTTCAAGAGAATGCAGCAAAGTGTTAGTACATGTTTGTTTTTCAATGTCAGCTAAGATTGTAAGCAGTTTTTGGTAAATGCAGGCAACTCTTCCATTTGGAGCAGAAAGTCATTTACTGGACACTGGAAGAAACAATTAGTAATTCAGAGCAAGTAACTACAAATAAGCCAAGATTGCTAGAGAACCATTGAAAAGTGCTTCTCAATATCAGAATACAGTAAAGAAAGCATTTCGTACAAAGCGGGTTAACTTTGAAAGAGCCAAATGAGCACAATTAACAGTGTTAAAAAACATCTATTCTACATCTTAAACTAGAATGAAAGTGTGATTCAGAGTTAACACACGATTTTAGAGTTTCTCAAAGTTTCATAGGAATGCAGCAACGTGTTAGTACATGTTTGTTTCTCAATGTCAGCTAAGATCGTAAGCAGTTTTTTGTAAATGCAGGCAACTCTTCCATTTGGGGCAGAAAGTCTTTTCTGGACACTGGAAGAAACAACTAGTAATTCATAGCAAGTAAGTATAAGTGAGTCAAAATTGGTAGAGAGCATTGAAAAGTGCTTCTAAATATCAGAATACATTAACAAAGCATTTCGTACAAAGCTGGTTAACTTTGAAATAGCCAAATGAGTACACTTAACGAGGATAGAAAACATCTATACTACATCTGAAACTAGAATAAAAGTGTGATTCAGAGTTAACACATGATTTTAGAGATTCTCAATGTTTCATAGGAATGCAGCAAAGTGTTAGTACATGTTTGTTTCTCAATGTCAGTTAAGATTGTAAGCAGTTTTGGTCCATGCAGGCAACCCTTCCATTTGGCGCAGAAAGTCATTTACTGGACACTGGAAGAAACAACTAGTAATTCAGAGCAAGTAACTACAAATAAGCCAAGATTGCTAGAGAACCATTGAAAAGTGCTTCTCAATATCAGAATACAGTAAAGACAGCATTTCGTACAAAGCGGGTTAACTTTGAAAGAGCCAAATGAGCACACTTAACAAGGATAGAAAACATCTATACTACATCTGAAACTAGAATTAAAGTGTGATTCAGAATTAACACACGATTTTAGAGATTCTCAATGTTTCATAGGAATGCATCAAAGTGTTAGTACATGTTTGTATCTCAATGTCAGCTAAGATTG
This sequence comes from Vespertilio murinus, assembly GCA_963924515.1. Lineage (NCBI taxonomy): Eukaryota > Metazoa > Chordata > Mammalia > Chiroptera > Vespertilionidae > Vespertilio > Vespertilio murinus. Next base: position 74,862,647 of record OZ004712.1, read on the forward strand.
TAAGCAGTTTTTTGTAAATGCAGGCAACTCTTCCATTTGGTGCAGAAAGTCATTTACTGGACACTGGAAGAAACAACTAGTAATTCAGAGCAAGTAACTACAAATAAGCCAAGATTGCTAGAGAAACATTTAAAAGTGCTTCTCAATGTCAGAATACAGTAAAGAAAGCATTTCTTACAAAGCAGGTTAACTTTGAAAGAGCCAAATGAGCACACTTAACAAGGATCGAAAATATCTACGGTATACTACATCTGAAACTAGAATTAATGTCTGATTCAGAGTTAAAACTTGATTTTAGAGTTTCTCAAAGTTTCATGAGAATGCAGCAAAGCGTTAGTATATCTTTGTTTCTCAATGTGAGCTAAGATTGTAAGCAGTTACTTGTAAATGCAGGCAACACTTCCATTTGGTGAAGAAAGTCATTTACTGAACACTGGAAGAAACAACTAGTATTTCAGAGCAAGTAAGGATAAGTGAGCCAAAATTGGTAGAGAACCATTGAAAAGTGCTTCTCAGTAACAGAATAAAGTAAAGAAAGCATTTCGTACAAAGCGGGTTAAATTTGAAACAGCCAAATGAGCACACTTAACAAGGATAGAAAAGAGATATACGACATCTGAAACTAGAATTAAAGTGTGATTCAGAGTTCACACATGATTTTCGAGATTCTCAATGTTTCATAGGAATGCATCAAAGTGTTAGTACATGTTTTTTCTCAATGTCAGCTAAGATTGTAAGCAGTTTTTTGTAAATGCAGGCAACTCTTCGATTTGGTGCATAAAGTCATTTTCTGGACACTGGAAGAAACAAATAGTAATTCAGAGCAACTAAGTATAAGTGAGCCAAAATTGGTAGAGAAGCATTGAAAAGTGCTTCTCAATATCAGAATACAGTAAATAAAGCATTTCGTACAAAGCGGGTTAAATTTGAAAGAGCCAAATGAGCACACTTAACAAGGATAGAAAAGAGCTATACTACATCTGAAACTAGAATTAAAATATGATTCAGAGTTAACACACGATTTTAGAGATTCTCAATTTTTCATAGGAATGCAGCAAAGTGTTCGTACATGTTTGTTTCTCAATGTCAGCTAAGATTGTAAGCAGTTTTTGGTAAATGCAGGCAACTCTTCCATTTGGCGTGGAAAGTCATTTACTGAACTCTGGAAGAAACAACTAGTAATTCAGAGCAAGTAACTACAAATAAGCCAAGATTGCAAGAGAACCATTGAAAGGTGCTTCTCAATATCAGAATACAGTAAAGAAAGCATTTCTTACAAAGCAGGTTAACTTTGAAAGAGCCAAATGAGCACACTTAACAAGGATAGAAAACATCTAAACTACATCTGAAACTAGAATTAAAGTGTGATTCGGAATTAACACACGATTTTAGAGATTCTCAATGTTTCATAGGAATGCATCAAAGTGTTAGTACATGTTTGTATCTCAATGTCAGCTAAGATTGTAAGCAGTTTTTTGTAAATGCAGGCAACTCTTCCATTTGGTGCAGAAAGCCATTTACTGGACACTGGAAGAAACAAATAGTAATTCAGAGCAACTAAGTATAAGTGAGCCAAAATTGGTAGAGAAGCATTGAAAAGTGCTTCTCAATATCAGACTACAGTTAATAAAGCATTTCGTACAAAGCGGGTTAAATTTGAAAGAGCCAAATGAGCACACTTAACAAGGATAGAAAAGAGCTATACTACATCTGCAACTAGAATTAAAATGTGATTCAGAGTTAACACACGATTTTAGAGATTCTCAATGTTTCATAGGAATGCAGCAAAGTGTTCGTACATGTTTGTTTCTCAATGTCAGCTAAGACTGTAAGCAGTTTTTGGTAAATGCAGGCAACTCTTCCATTTGGCGCGGAAAGTCATTTACTGAACTCTGGAAGAAACAATTAGTAATTCAGAGCAAGTAACTACAAATAAGCCAAGATTGCAAGAGAACCGTTGAAAGGTGCTTCTCAATATCAGAATACAGTAAAGAAAGCATTTCTTACAAAGAAGGTTAACTTTGAAAGAGCCAAATGAGCACACTTAACAAGGATAGAAAACATCTATACTACATCTGAAACTAGAATTAAAGTGTGATTCGGAATTAACACACGATTTTAGAGATTCTCAATGTTTCATAGGAATGCATCAAAGTGTTAGTACATGTTTGTATCTCAATGTCAGCTAAGATTGTAAGCAGTTTTTTGTAAATGCAGGCAACTCTTCCATTTGGTGCAGAAAGTCCTTTACTGGACACTGGAAGAAACAACAAGTAATTCAGAGCAAGTAAGTACAAATGAGCCAGAATTGGTAGAGAACCATTGAAAAGTGCTTCTCAATGTCAGAATATAGTAAAGAAAGCATTTCGAACAAAGTAGGTTAACTTTGAAAGAGCCATATGAGCACACTTAACAAGGATAGAAAACATCTATACTGCATCTGAAACTAGAATTAAAGTGTGATTCAGAGTTAACACACGATTTTAGAGTTTCTCAATGTTTCATAGGAATGCAGCAAAGTGTTAGTACATGTTTGTTTCTCAATGTCAGCTAAGATTGTAAGCAGTTTTTTGTAAATGCAGGCAACTCTTTCATTTGGTGCAGAATGTCATTTACTGGACGCTGGAAGAAACAACTAGTGATTCAGAGCAAGTAAGTATAAGTGAGCCAAAATTGGTAGAGAAGCATTGGAAAGTGATTCTCAATATCAGAATACAGTAAAGAAAGAATTTCGTACAAAGCGGGTTATTTGTGAAAGAGCCAAATGAGCACACTTAACAAGAACGAAACACATCTATTCTACATCTGAAACTAGAATGAAAGTGTGATTCAGAGTTAACACAGGATTTTAGAGTATCTCAACATTTCATGAGAATGCAGCAAAGTGTTATTACATGATTGTTTCTCAATGTCAGCTAAGATTGCAAGCAGTTTTTTGTAAAAGCAGGCAACTCTTCCATTTGGTACAGAAAGGAATTTACTGGACACTGGTAGAAACAACTAGTAATACAGAGCAAGTAACTATGAATAAGCTAAGAATGCTAGAGAACCTTTGAAACATGCTTCTCAAATCAGAATACAATAAGAAAGCATTTCGTAAAAAGCGGGTTATCTTTCAAAGAGCCAAAGGAGCACACTTAACAAGGATATTCTACATCTGAAACTAGAATGAAAGTGTGACTCAGAGTTAACACAGGATTTTAGAGTATATCAACATTTCAAGAGAATGCAGCAAAGTGTTAGTACATGTTTGTTTTTCAATGTCAGCTAAGATTGTAAGCAGTTTTTGGTAAATGCAGGCAACTCTTCCATTTGGAGCAGAAAGTCATTTACTGGACACTGGAAGAAACAATTAGTAATTCAGAGCAAGTAACTACAAATAAGCCAAGATTGCTAGAGAACCATTGAAAAGTGCTTCTCAATATTAGAATACAGTAAAGAACGCATTTCATAAAAAGCTGGTTAACTTTGAAAGAGCCAAATGAGCACACTTAACAAGGATAGAAAACATCTATGGTATACTACATCTTAAAGTAGAATTAATGTCTGATTCAGAGTTAAAACTGCATTTTAGGGTTTCTCAGAGTTTCATGAGAATCCAGCAAATTGTTAGTATATGTTTGTTTCTCAATGTCAGCTAAGATTGTAAGCAATTTTTTGTAAATGGAGGCAACTCTTCCATTTGGTGCAGAAAGTCATTAATTGACACTGGAAGAAACAACTAGTAATTCAGAGCAAGTAACTATAAATAAGACAAGATTGCTAGAGAACCATTGAAAAGTGCTTCTCAATATCAGAATACAGTAAAGAAAGCATTTCCTACAAAGCGGGTTAACTTTGAAAGAGCCAAATGAGCACACTTAACAAGGATAGAAAACAAAGATACTACATCTGAAACTAGAATTAAAGTGTGATTCAGAGTTAACACACGATTTTAGAGTTTCTCAATGTTTCATAGGAATGCAGCAAAGGGTTAGTACATGTTTGTTTCTCAATGTCAGCTAAGATTGTAAGCAGTTTATTGTAAATGCAGTCAACTCTTCCATTTGGTGCAGAATGTCATTGACTGTACACTGGCAGAAACAACTAGTAATTCAGAGCACGTAAGTATAAGTGAGCCAAAATTGGTAGAGAAGCATTGAAAAGTGCTTCTCAATATCAGAATACAGTAAAGAAAGCATTTCGTACAAAGCGGGTTAACTTTGAAAGAGCTAAATGAGCACACTTAACAAGGATAGAAAACATCTACGGTATACTACATCTGAAACTAGAATTAATGCCTGATTCAGAGTTAAAACTGGATTTTAGGGTTTCTCAAAGTTTCATGAGAATGCAGCAAAGCGTTAGTATATGTTTGTTTTTCAATGTGAGCTAAGATTGTAAGCAGTTGCTTGTAAATGCAGGCAACTTTTCCATTTGGAGAAGAATGTCATTTACTGGACACTGGAAGAAACAAGAAGTATTTCAGAGCAAGTAAGGAAAAGTGAGCCAAAATTGGTAGAGAAGCATTGAAAAGTGCTTCTCAATATCAGAATACAGTAAAGAAAGCCTTTCGTACAAAGGGGGTTATCTATGAAAGAGCCAAATGAGCACACTTAACAAGGATAAAAAACATCTATTCTACATCTGAAACTAGAATTAAAGTGTGATTCAGAGTTAACACAGGACATTAGAATTTCTCAACATTTCATGAGAATGCAGCAAAGTGTTAGAACATGTTTTTTTCTCAATGACAGCTAAGATTATAAGCAGTTTTTTGTAAATGCAGGCAACTCTTCCATTTGGTGCAGAAAGTCATTTACTGGACACTGGAAGAAACAACTAGTAATTCAGAGCAAGTAACTACAAATAAGCCAAGATTGCTAGAGAACCATTGAAAAGTGCTTTCAATATCAGAATACAGTAAAGAAAGCATTTCATACAAAGTGGGTTAACTTTGAAAGAGCCAAATGAGCACACTTAACAAGGATAGAAAACATCTCTACTACCTCTGAAATTAGAATTAAAGTGTGATTCAGAGTTAACACACGATTTTAGAGTTTCTCAATGTTTCATAGGAATGCAGCAAAGTGTTAGTAGATGTTTGTTTATCAATGTCAGCTAAGATGGTGAGCAGTTTTATGTAAATGCAGGCAACTCTTCCATTTGGTGCAGAAAGTCTTTTACTGGACACTGCAAGAAACAACTAGTAATTCAGAGCAAGTAAGTATAAGTGAGCCATAATTGGTAGAGAAACATTGAAAAGTGCTTCTCAATATCAGAATACAGTAATGGAAGCATTTCGTAAAAGCGGGTTAACTTTGAAAGAGCCAAAAGAGCACACTTAACAAGGATAGAAAACCTCTACGGTATACTACATCTGAAACTAGAATTAATGTCTGATTCAGAGTTAAAACTGGATTTTAGAGTTTCTCAAAGTTTCATGAGAATGCAGCAAAGCGTTAGTATATGTTTGTTTCTCAATGTGAGCTAAGATTGTAATCAGTTTTTTGTAAATGCAGGCAACTCTTCCATTTGGTGCAGAAAGTCATTTACTGGACACTGGAAGAAACAACTCTTAATTCAGAGGAAGTAACTACAAGTAAGCCAGAATTGCTAAAGAACCATTTAAAATTGCTTCTCAATGTCAGAATAAAGTAAAGAAAGCATTTCCTACAAAGCGGGTTGTCTTTTAAATAGCCAAATGAGCACACTTAACTAGGATAGAAAACATCTTTACTACATCCCAAAGGAGAATTAAAGTGAGATTCAAAGTTAAGACAAGATTTCAGAGTGTCTCAATGTCACATGAGAATACATCAATTTGTTAGTATATGTGAGTTTCTCAATGTCAGCTAAGATTGTAGGCAGTAGCTCTTAATGGCGGGCAACTCTTCCATTTAGTTCAGAAATTCATTTACTGTACACTGAAAGAAACAACTAGTAATTCAGAGCAAGTAACTATAAGTAAGCCTGAAATGCTAGAAAACCATAGAAAGTTGCTTCTCATCATCATCATATAGTAAAGAAAGCATTTGTTACAAAATTGGTTATCTTTAAAATAGCCAAATGAGCACACTAAAAAGGATAGAACACATCTATACTACATCCCAACCTAGATTAAATTGTAAAAGTGAATTAAGACACGATTTTAGAATTTCTCTATGTCTTATGTGAATGCAGCAAGTTGTTAGTACATATGAGTTTCTCAATGTCAGCTAAGATTGCAGGCAATACCTTGTAATGGCGGGCAGTTATTCCATTTATTGCAGTAATTCATTTACTGGACACTGGAAGAAACAACTAGTAATTCAGAACAAGTAACTATAAGTAAGCCAGATTTGCTAGAGAACCATTGAACAGTGTTTCTCAATATCAGAATATAGTAAAGAAAGCATTTCTTACAAAGCGGGTAATCTTTGAAATAGCCAAATGAGCACACTTTACAAGGATAGAACACATCTGTCAAGGGGGCCCAGAATGCTGGGACTAGGCCAGGATCACAGTGGGTGCTGAGAGCCAGGCCTGTTGGAAGTGGCTATTCAGGCCACAGTCATGCAGCCCGTCTCAGACTTTGGCCACCTCTGAGTGTGTGCATCCCATCCAGTACGGGGCCCACTGCCCACTGCCCCCAGGGCTGGCGGGTTTGAAGTCTGGGTCACCTGCCTTGGTCTCTAGAAAATGGTATCCCACACCATCCCTCGGGTGTCCTTATGGCTCTTACAGGCTTTTGCTTTGGTAAAAGTCCAAAGCCTTGAGGGCTCTGCAGGTCAGCCTGCTTAGAGGAAAGCATACAGGCCTTAGAGCCTTGCTCCCTTGAGGTCACTCGCTCAGTCACAGGACAGGACGGAATGTAGAACTCTGGTCACCAGGCAACCTTGCATCTGGGAGACAGGCCCCTCTCCACTCACTTGGCTGGCTGCACGCCTGGGTGGGGAAAGAGCTGGTCTGCAGGAGCTCTGCAGGTGGTCTCAGTGGGTGGGGTGTCTTTGTAAGAGCTTCCCACAATAACTGTCTCGCTCACCGCATGCAGTGGCCCTGGTCTCCCGTCCGATGCCTGCTGTCACTGGGCAGTGTACAGCCTCAGGTAAGGCATGGCAGCCTAGTGCCCGCCCATCCCAGAGAGGCCAGGACTGGGAGCACTTGAGGTCATCCTAGGCGTCCTTGCCACTGTGTACGTGCGTGTGGATGTGCTTGTGTGCGTGTGCCTGAGGCAGTGTGTGATGGGGTGCAAGAAAGTGCATGAGGGCTGGTTTGCTGAGTCTTTCTGGTTCCTATGTGAGGTCCGGTTGGGGGGGGGTCACAAGAGGAAGTGAGTGCTGGGGACATCCTAGGCATTACGGGGTCATGTTACTCCTTCATGGCTGCAAGTCAATCCAGACAACCCTGTGTGCCACCAGGTGAGGGGAAATGACTTTATGTAAGGGGTTTTCCCTACTGTGGGGAGACCCAGGCAGTTTTGGCTAAGGGCCCGGACCCCAGACTGTGCCTCTCAGAGCTCTCCCCTGGAGATCATGACGAGGTCGTGGAGACTCAGCTGGACCGGTCAAGTCCTTCCAAACCCTGTCCGGGTGCTACAGGCAGGACCCCGGGCAGGGCAATCAAAGTGGGCCCAGAGTTGAAGGTGGGTACGGAGGCCGCTGTGTGCCCATGGGATGATGCCCAAGGAGAGCCAGATGTCAGATTCCCATAGAGTGTTCACCTATTCCACATCCATCCATCCATGCATCCATCCATCCATCCATGCATCCATCCATCCATCCATGTATTCATCATGTATCTGAATCCTATGGCAGGGTATTTCCCCATTGATTCTTAGGGCAAGTGGAAGAGGCCCGGAGAGGCAGAGAGAAACATGGATGTGAGGGAGACACTTGGATTGGTTGCCTCCCACAGGCGCCCTGAGGGGGCAGGGAGGGATCCAGCCTACTAGGGAAGTAAGTGCCCTTGACCCCAATGGAACCTGCAGCCCTTGCATCTACAGGCCTGCGCTCTGTCCACTGAGCCAAACCCGCTGCAGCCTGTTCCCCCTGTCAGTGTGTCAGACTCCTCCCTGTTGTGTCCCCCTCATTCCCCCCAGGACTCCCCTCTCCCCAAGCCCTGAGTGCCTGGTGTTTCCTGTGGTAAGGGAGAATGGAGCATAGGCAACCCTGCAATGGTGGTGGGGCACTGCCTCAGCGGGAAAGGCACAAGCTAGCAAGCCAGCTAGTGAGCTAGAGCCCTGTTCCCATCTTTGGAGGGCAGGATGGGGCAAGGGGGTGCGGGGGAGGGCACTCCGGGGGTCCAGGCTGAGTTCTAACCAGAGGTTATCCCCGCCCAGGCCCCACCTAGGCTGCCAAAAAGGAGGCTGTGTCCAGCAGCAAAAAAGCCCTGCTCCTCCTCCCCCAAGCCAAAGCAAAACCCTATGGCACCAGGTATTCCCAGGCTGTGTCCCATCCAAGTACTAACCAGGCCCGACCCTGCTTAGCTTCAGAGATCAGACCAGATCTGTCCTGTTCAGGGTGGTATGGCCTTATACCAGGGAGTTGGCCTCCAGCCACTGGCTGCCAGGACCGTGGGCCTGCCAAGCCCCTTGGCCACCACCAGGCAGGCCCCCCCAGGGGGTCAGCACCCACAGTGATCTCCTCCCTCAGTCCCTTGTCGCCTGCCCCACAAGCTCTCTCCCAGGAAGGCAGGCAGGGACCATGCCTCTCCCCCCTGAGCCCTCAGCTGCCTCACTCCATCCCTTCCCCCTGCAGCAAGCCAGCCCCCCTCCTCTGGTGGGGGTGCGATGTGCTGCTAAGCCAGAAGTGTGCGCCATCCTCAACAGGAGTCTCCTAGGGACTCCTCCTCTTCATCTCCCCAGCTCAGCCACCTCTCCTGGGGAGTACAGTCAATGGGGAAAGGCTTAGTGGGGGGCTAAAAATAAGTGCAGATGCCAAGGCAGCGGCCAGGGACATACACAGGTGTACCTACAGGTGGACACTTCCCAAACTAGATTAAAGTGGGAAATTAATGAGTTAATACACGATTTTAGAGTTTCTCAATGTCTCATGAGAATGCAGCAAGTTGTTAGTATATGTGAGTTTCTCCATGTCAGCAAAGATTGTAAGCAGTCTCTTTTAATTGCAGAAAACTTCCATTTGGTGCAGAAAGTCATTTACCGGACACTGGAAGAAACAACTAGTAGTTCAGAGCAAGTAACTATAAGTAAGCCACAATTGCTAGAGAACCATTGAAAAGTGCTTCTCAATATCAGAATACAGTAAAGAAAACATTTCGTACCAAGCGGGTTATCTTTGAAAGAGCCAAATGAGCGCACTTAAGAAAGATAGAAAACATCTATCCTACATCTGAAACTATAATTAAAGTGTGATTCAGAGTCAACACAAGATTTTAGAGTTTCTAAATGTTTCATGAGAATGCAGCAAGTTGTTTATACATGTGAGTTTCTCAGTGTCAGCTAAGATTGTAAGCAGTTGCTTGTAATTGCGGGAAACTCTTCCTTTTAGTGTAGAAAGTCATTTACTACACACTGGAAGAAACAACTAGTAATTCAGAGCAAGTAAGTATAAGTGAGCCAAAACTGGTAGAGAAGCATTAAAAAGTGCTTCTCAATATCAGAATACAGTAAAGAAAGCATTTCCTACAAAGTGGGTTATCTGTGAAAGAGCCAAATGAGCACACTTAACAAGGATAAAAAAAGATCTATTCTACATCTGAAACTAGACTGAAAGTGTGATTCAGAGTTAACACAGGATTTTAGAGTTTCTCAACATTTCATGAGAATGCAGCAAAGTGTTAGTGCATGTTTGTTCCTCAATGTCAGCTAAGATTGTGAGCAGTTTTTTGTAAATGTAGGCAACTCTTCCATTTGGTGCAGAAAGTCATTTACTGGACACTGGAAGAAACTAGTAATTCAGAGCAAGTAAATATAAGTAAGCCAGAATTGGTAGAGAACCATTGAAATGTGTTTCTCAATATCAGAATACAGTAAAGAAAGCATTTCCTACAAAGCGGGTTAACTTTGAAAGAGCCAAATGAGCACACTTAACAAGTATAAAAAACATCTATACTACATCTGAAACTAGAATTATAGTGTGATTCAGAGTTAACAAACGATTTTAGAGTTTCTCAATGTTTCATAGGAATGCAGCAAAGTGTTAGTACATGTTTGTTACTCAATGTCATCTAAGATTGTAAGCAGTTTTTTGTAAATGCAGGGAACTCTTCCATTTGGTGCAGAAAGTCATTTACTGGACACTGGAAGAAACAACTAGTAACTCAAAGCAAGTAACTATAAATAAGCCAAGATTGCTAGAGAACCATTGAAAAATGGTTCTCAATATCAGAATACAATAAACAAAGCATTTCGTACAAAGCGGGTTATCTGTGAAAGAGCCAAATGAGCACACGTTTAACAAGGATAGAAAACATCTATACTACATCTGAAACTAGAATTAAAGTGTGATTCAGAGTTAACACACGATTTTAGAGTTTCTCAATGTTTCATAGGAATGCAGCAAGTTGTTAGTACATGTGAGTTTCTCAATGTCAGGTAAGATTGTAAGCAGTTGCTTGTAAATGCAGGGAACTCTTCCATTTAGTGCAGAAAGTCATTTCCTGGACACTGGAAGAAACAACTAGTAATTCAGAGCAAGTAAATCTAAGTAAGCCATCATTGCTATAGAACCATTGAAAAGTGCTTTCAAATCAGAATACAGTAAAGAAAGCATTTCGTACAATGCGGGTTAACTTTGAAAACCCCAAATGAGCACACTTAACAAGGATAGAAAACATCTATGGTATACTACATCGCAAAGTGGAATTAACGTATGATTCACAGTTAAAACTGGATTTTAGAGCTTCTCAACGTTTCATGAGAATGCAGCAAAGTGTTAGTACATGTTGGTTTCTCAATGTGAGCTAAGATTGTAAGCAGTTGCTTGTAAATGAAGGCAACTCTTCCATTTGGTGCAGAAAGTCATTTACTGGACACTGGAAGAAACAACTAGTAATTCAGAGCAAGTAACTATAAATAAGCCAGCATTGCTAGAGAACCATTGAAAAAGTGCTTCTCAAATCAGAATACAGTAAGAAAGCATTTCATAAAAAGCAGGTTATCTTTGAAAGACCCAAATGAGCACACTTAACAAGGATAGAAAACATCTATACTACATCTGAATCTAGAAATAAAGTGTTATTCAGAGTAATCAAGGAATTTGGAGTTTCTCAACATTTCATGAGAATGCACCAAAGTGTTAGTCCATCTTTGTTTCTCAATGTCAGCTAAGATTGTAAGCAGTTGTTTGTAAATGCAGGCAACTCTTCATTTGGTGCACAAAGTCATTTACTGGACACTGGAAGAAACAACTAGTAATTCAGAGCAAATAAGTTTAAGTAAGCCAAAATTGGCGGAGAACCATTGAAATGTGCTTCACAACATCAGAATACATAAAAGAAACTATTTCGTACAAAGCATTTTATCTATTAGAGTCAAATGAGCACACTTAACAAGGATAGAAAACATCTATACTACATCTGACAATAGAATTAAAGTGTGATTCAGAGTTATCACACGATTTTAGAGTTTCTCAACGTTTCATAGGTATGCAGCAGTGTTAGTACATGTTTGTTTCTCAATGTCAGGTAAGATTGTAAGCAGTTGCTTGTAAATGCAGGCAACTCTTCCATTTGGTGCAGAAAGTCATTTACTGGACACTGGAAGAAACAACTAGTAATTCAGAGCAAGTAACTATAAATAAGCCAGCATTGCTAGAGAACCATTGAAAAAGTGCTTCTCAAATCAGAATACAGTAAGAAAGCATTTCATAAAAAGCAGGTTATCTTTGAAAGACCCAAATGAGCACACCTAACAAGGATAGAAAACATCTATACTACATCTGAAACTAGAATTAAAGTGTGATTCAGAGTTAACACACGATTTTAGAGTTTCTCAATGTTTCATATGAATGCAGCAAAGTGTTAGTCCATGTTTTTTTTCTCAATGTGAACGAAGATTGTAAGCAGTTACTTGTAAATGCAGGCAACTATTCCATTTGGTGCAGAAAGTCATTTACTGGACACTGGAAGAAACAACTAGTAATTCAGAGCAAGTAACTATAAGTAAGCCAAAATTGGTAGAGAACCATTGCAAAGTGCTTCTCAAATCAGAATACAGTAAGAAAGCATTTCATAAAAAGTGGGTTATCTTTGAAAGACCCAAATGAGCACACTTAACAAGGATAGAAAACATCTATACTACATCTGAAACTAGAATTGAAGTGTGATTCAGAGTTGACACACGGTTTTAGAGTTTCTCAATGTTTCATAGGAATTAGCAAATGCCATGCAAGCCTGGCAGGTTGAACCGGGCTGAGGTAGGGAAGTGGGAATTGAGAAAAGAAAGAGAGACAGGAAAGCGGGATCCGGAGGAATACAGGTAGCCATTGACCGACTGTAGTAAATTTATTAACTGCACAATGCTTTTTATCCACAAAACACTAATCAGGAAGTCTGTTAAGAGGAGTGTATTCTTTGTTCCTCTTAATCTCTAAAGGAGAGATAGAGCCGAAGGACAACTTCTTAGTACAGTAAATCTCAGTAGATAAATACAGACTTCTTGTCAAGCCATGAAAGGTTGCTCTCATTCTACTGATAGTAGCCATGCAAACAAGTTTGGGGAAACTGTGTGGGTAGGGGGCCAGCCCTGCTAGCCCCCTCAGATGCAAGGACCTTGTCAGCTTACATCCTGGCACCAACTGATCCCCCTTTTTTGTTTTTTAGGCTACTAGTAGTAAAATTTAAACAATATAAATCTCTAATATTAAAATAATTGTAAACAATGCCAATGCAAAATCAAACTCCATATATGTTTTCATTTTCAAATTTTGAATGTCAAGAGCAAAATTTTGGCTATTAAATAATAAAACAATAAGAGAAAAATCAAAACTATGGACATGTTAACATTTTTAGCTACTAAATGAAAGAAAGTCTCTTGTGCTGCTGATGTATATTTACTCAGAGTTCTTGGACTTGGCTGTTCAAGACTTTGCAGAACACTGGCAGCTAACAGATGCTAGTATGAGTAGGAACATGGTTGAAGAAGTAGCTTCAACTTCTTGATTTTTGAAATCTGCTGCACTTCAGTCATTGATTTCTTCAGATGATTCTATGTTGGTACCTCAGTCTTTTATATAGCTTTCAGTTTTCTTCTTCCTCTGCTTTGCTGTTATTAGGGTAGTACTTAGTCCTTTTGAGTGAAGGGACACAGGAGCTCGTCTGAGTCCATTGTGGTGACACACATAATGCTCCAGCACCCAAATTGGCTGCATTGCTCCTTCTGGAAAGATATAAAACACAACCTCTTCCCCACATTATTACTGGATTTAGTAAAACTCTTTTCTGATTTATGCTTCCTTCCACCTAGCTGACTCGGTGGAGGCAATTGTACAGGAGGCCTGATGCCTTTCACCTGCTATACAATCCTCTGCATTATAATTAAAAAAAAAATTTAAAGTATAAAAAGTTTGACTGAGCTTCTCTTGAAGTGACACATAACATCTGTCTCCCCCTTTTTTGTTTTTTAAAATGATTTTTAGAATATGATTGGCTCTTTCTATAATTGAGTGATATTCATTTTGCTAGATTTGATTAAGTTTGTCCTCAAGGATTTACTTCTAAATTTGGCATAGGAAGGTGGATAATATAGTGAGGACATTGCTTCTAATAAAACACGGAAATTGTTGTTCTCAAATAATATTTTAAAGACTGAAAATTAAATGAAAAGTTCCTCTGAATTAGTGTGCCTTATAGTAGCTGTTTCAATAATTTTTGCTATACTTACCATATAAGTACTATTACTATAGGTTGATGGGCTCCGTAGTAAAATCTGTTAAGGAATAAATAAGTGTTTGTATTTCTACTGAAATATAAGGGGTTTGAAGGACCTTTGCTCTTCTGTAGTAGATCCAGCCTTTCCAGAACTGGATCTATCTGTAAAAATGGTTAATGCCTGAGATGTAATATTTCTTTTAATGTGGCAGTTAATACTATTCCCTTTGTTAGAAATAAAGCAAGCCCCTAAGCCAGGGTTCCCAGTAGAATATAAAATATTAAGTATTTTGACCTTATGTAGAAGGGTGTGTACATATGATCTGGAAGTACGCACACCAACCTTCCTTGCCCTAGGTCTTGGGCAACCTGTAGTAAAGTATAACCGCTGACTGCTAGCATGGCAAGGTATCTTCACTATCTTTATTTCTGGACTATTTATCCATTGTTCTTGTGGGCCACTGCCTATTCTGTGGCTGGAACAGTTCTATCATGTCCTCTCTGGGATCTGTTGTTGCAGGAATCCATATGGGCTTTTCTGGAAATATAGAAACATATTCTCGACCAGAGGTTAATAAAGAAATCTTTTCTATAAATTAGATTTAGGATCCTTTTGATTTTGTCTAAATTATTTTCTTTGGCTTATTTTGACACTATAAGATTTTATTGGCTTGATGTAATTTACTTACAGGATACTTCTTTTAAGATATTATTCTATTAATCTCCTTTTTTATCATTATGAAGCTTTTGTAAAATTTTTAATGCAGTCTTGATAATCTTTTATTTTTAATTTTTGTACAGAAATATGACTGCTTTGGATTCATAGTATGTAAAGTAATTTTACTATGAGATGAACTATCAATAAAGTTTTGTGAAGACTTTAGGAACAATTTTTTGTCTAGTATAATTAAGTTTTTATGAATACTTATTTATTTCAATTAGTTAATTTAAATTAATCTGAAATAAAGCTTAATTTATTTATTAACTTTACTTGTCCTAGATTATGGATATTAAGTTTCTGCTATTAATATTTAATTTTATATAAAACTTATCAAAAGGAAAAACATAAATTATTTACCTTAGTTTAAAAGGCTAAACATCTAGACTTTTAATTATAATTTCTATAATATTTGAAGGAAGCCTCTTTAATTCCTTCTAGAATAATTTTTATGTTACAGAGAGTTTTATTTAAGAATCTTTCTCTTTCTTTTTTATAACAGGTAATATATAGGACTGTAGTTTGAAGGTCAAGACTACAGGCGATTAGCTAGTTATATTACAAGTATTTTTATAATATGGCTGATTATTAATTTATTTTTAAATTTATTATTTTAATAATAATCTTAGTTTAAACTGTAAATATTAGTGAAAGAGAATTCAATATTTTAAAATTTCTCTTTTTATTAAAATTTATTTATATGTCAAAGTATCTTCTTTAAGCTTATTTGCATATACAGGGGGATGATGGAAAGTCTTAGCTAACTTTCATAGAAGATTTATTTAAATTGCTTATAAAGATATTGGCTTATTCAAAGGTTGGCCTTTGTTATTTTAAGATGGTGGCCACAAACCATGTGACCAGAGTAGTAGCTTCTCAATCTGTTCTTTTAAAAGATAGTCAAATTTATATTGTAGATAAAATTTTTATTAGCTGTATTTGGTCTTTATTAGAACTGTTTATAAAAATATTGGCTTTTTATTTAGTTGAAAACCTTGATTATAATTTAATAAGTTAATTTATTTAAGTAATTAAAGTAGGAATCTTTACTTAAAGCAAATTTACATTTGATTTCACAAGCTGTAAATGTTGCCACACCTCTAGCTTAATGTAGGTGGCTATATAAAGTTAGGCAGTAAATGATGGCTTCTAATCTGTTTTTAGATTTTACTTGGATTTAATTGTTTAAACATTAGTATTTTATGTAACTTAATTTATATGAGACTATTATTATATTTTAAAAGGCTAATTTATAAAGTAACTTAAGTAGGTATCTTTAATTAAAGTGAATTTATTCAGTAAAATTTATAGATATGATATTTTATTGGTCTGATCTAAAAGCATGGCTTTTGTCTTTTTCAAAATTCTACTGCTGTTGAAAAATTTGGCTAACTTTAAAAAATATATTGTTTTTGTCCTTTTTATAGGCAAAAATCTTTATAATATTTAATATATATATCTATATAAAATATATTAATTTTTATTTGATAAAGCTTTCCATGTAATTTCAAGTATCACTCAGTTTAATTAAAAAAATATTTATTTTAAGAGAGAATAGACTTTTGAAAAACATTTTGGGGCCCACAAAATGTCAAAGTCACTCTCGGTCTTGAAATAACTTGGAGAGATTATATATGTATATGCCTCAAAGATTGTATAATTAAATTATCTTAAAGGATATCAATTACATTTAAACTGAGACACAGAATTAATCTTCTTTAAAATCAGACCAATAATTAATATATTTTAAATTCCTAATTATTAGAGAAAACACAATATTTTATTTTCTCAAAAAATATATAGTTTAGGTATATAATTATCGTATTTATATAATTTTTTCTCATTCAATATATACTTAAAACTTTTAAAGCTGGCAAGTTAAATATATTTAATATTTCCTAGAGTAATAACACTTTATGTTTTTAAGAAAAATACAAGACATAATCAATTAATAGAGTCAATTCTGTCCTCTGGGTTTTTTATGAGGTAAATTTAAACTTAAATTTTATTTGCTAGTAGATCTGGAAAACTATGTTTGGTTTATTTTAATGTAAATTACCACATTCTTTAAGATGGCTACTGGCAGGACACCGACCTGTCTGCTGGGGGAAGGGCGTCTACCCTTTCCTCCATCAACAAAGGATGTAGCCAGTTACATGGACTACTTAGATCTTTATAATCAATACATTATTTATTTATCTATATTTTAATAGTTTCTTTGAGATTCTAGAGTCTATTATAATTATTTTAAAGTATTTACTTTGGATAAATTCTATGATGGAGACAAATTTACTTATTTTCTTGAAGGCCTTAAGAGTTAACCTTTTAATAAAGTTCACTAGGATTTTAAAAACTACTCTTTATTATGGAAATGCAAATCCTGTTGCTGGAATTAGCTTGAATTTCTTTCAAGACTTTTTCGCCATTTTTCTCAGGAAAAAGAACCAGTTCTGGGTTTTTCATTTCTGTAGCCCTTGTAAAGAGTTAAGTCCAGTTCAAGACCTCTCTAATATCCGAAATCGGACGTGTGCACATTTTGTCTTACACCAGCTTTCTCTTTACACGTGTACAGATATCCCAGACGCATTTCTAAATTTTTAAAACTTTTTCATGGTGAGAAAGAAAATTTTAATTTAATATACTAGGAGAGCGGGCTTCTATATAGGATTGCCACGTGTCTCTCCCTTCCCCTAAATCCTGCTTACTTCAGGGGAAGTTTCAGCATCAGCTCTGGCTGAATTTGTTTTCATGCTTAAAAGATAGACAGCTCACATTTTTTCTTTCTTTTTGGCTTTCTGAAGTAATAACTCACACCCAATTTGGCCAAGATTTGCATTTCCCTGTAAGTTCTCTTATAATTTTTAAACAAGGCATTAAGTAATCTTATTGCAAGTAATCTTATTGTGGGAGAGCAGATAGTCCTGCCCTCTCCTGCTGCCTTTGAATTTCTCTGAACCAGAGGCAGTTTCAGCAGTGGAGTTCCACTTATTAAATTCCATACACAAACTAAGATTCTAATTTGAACAAGAAACAACATTATTTTGTGATCACACAGATTTTAACATTTGCCTCTAAAGGACACTTTCACTTTGTCCCATGCTTTACACCGGACTATCAATAAATTGCTCCTCCCTTACCTTAACGAGTGCACTCATCATGCGGAGGAGTTCCTCACCATCTGCTTCCCAAGTCCTCAGGTCCCTGAATTTGGGCGCCAATTGCCAGGAAAGCCTGGCAGGTTGAACCGGGCTGAGGTAGGGAGGTGGGAATTGAGAAAAGAAAGAGAGACAGGAAAGCGGGATCCGGAGGAATACAGGTAGCCATTGACCGACTGTAGTAAATTTATTAACTGCACAATGCTTTTTATGCACAAAACACTAATCAGGAGGTCTGTTAAGAGGAGTGTATTCTTTGTTCCTCTTAATCTCTAAAGGAGAGATAGAGCCAAAGGACAACTTCTTAGTACAGTAAATCTCAGTAGATAAATACAGACTTGTTGTCAAGCCATGAAAGGTTGCTCTCATTCTACAGATAGTAGCCATCCAAACAAGTCTGGGGAAACTGTGTGGGTAGGGGGCCAGCCCTGCTAGCCCACTCAGATGCAAGGACCTTGTCAGCTTACATCCTGGCACCAACAAGCAAAGTGTTAGTACATGTTTGTTCTCAATGTCAGATAAGATTGTAAGCAGTTGCTTGTAAATGCAGGGAACTCTTCCATTTGGAGGAGAAA
Organism: Vespertilio murinus; assembly: GCA_963924515.1. NCBI lineage: Eukaryota > Metazoa > Chordata > Mammalia > Chiroptera > Vespertilionidae > Vespertilio > Vespertilio murinus. The sequence goes on from OZ004712.1 coordinate 74,880,886, forward strand.
GTCATTTACTGGACACTAGAAGAAACAACTAGTAATTCAGAGCAAGTAAGTATAAGGAAGCCAAAATTGGTAAAGAACCATTGAAAAGTCCTTCTCAATATCAAAATACAGTAAAGAAAGCATTTCGTACACACCGGGTTAACTTTGAAAGAGCCAAATGAGCACACTTAACAAGGATAGAAAACATCTACGGTATACTACATCTGAAACTAGAATTAACTTGTGATTCAGAGTTAACACTCGATTTTAGAGTTCCTCAAAGTTTCATGAGAATGCAGCATGTTGTTAGTACATGTGAGTTTCCGAATGTCAGCTATGATTATGAACAGTTGCTTATAAATGCATGGACCTCTTTCATTTAGGGCAGAGAGTGATTTACTGTACACTGGAAGAAAAAACTAGTAATTTAGAGCAAGTAAGTATAAGTAAGCCAAAATTGGTAGGGAAACATTGAAATGTGCTTCTCAATATCAGAATACAGTAAAGAAAGCATTTTGTACAAAGTGGGTTAACTTTGAAAGAGCCAAATGAGCACACTTAACAAGGATAGAAAACTTCTACGGTATACTACATCTAAAACTAGAATTAACGTATGATTCAGAGTTAAAACTGGATTTTAGAGTTTCTCAACGATTCATGAGAATGCAGCAAGTTGTTAGTACATGTGAGTTTCTCAATGTCAGCTAAGATTGTAAGCTGTTGCTTGTAATTGCGGGAACTCTTCAGTTTAGTGCAGAAAGTCATTTACTGCACACTGGAAGAAACAACTAGTAATTCAGAGCAAGTAACTATAAGTAAGCCAGAATTGCTAGAGAACCATTGAAAAGTGCTTCTCAAATCAGAATACAGTAAGAAAGCATTTCATACAAAGCGGGTTATCTTTGAAAGTGCCAAATGAGTACAACCACTGTGGAGAACAGTATGGAGTTTCCTCAAAAAACTGAAAATGGAACTCCCATTTGACCCAGTAATCCCACTCCTAGGAATATATCCCAAGAAAATAGGAGCACCAATCAGAAAGGATATAGGCACCCCTTTGTTCATAGCAGCACAATTTACAATAGCTAGGATTTGGAAACAGCCTAGGTGCCCGTCAGCAGATGATTGGATCAGAAAACTATGGTACATCTACACAATGGAATACTATGCTGCCATAAAAAAAGAAGGAATTCTCATCATTTGCAGCAACCTGGATGGAACTGGAGAATATCATGCTGAGTGAAATAAGCCAGTCAATGAAAGAGAAACACCATATGAATTCACTCATTTATGAATAATAAAGAACATTATAAACTGATGAACCATAAGTTAAATATAGCAACACTAAAGCAACAAGCAGACTGTCTAGTTACAGCGGGGAGGGGAGGGTAATATGAAGAAAATAAGAGATCAACCTAAGGACATGTACACAAGCATATAAGTATAACCAATGGATACAAAATTCTGGGGGGGAGGGAATGTGTTTTTTGGGGGGGGATGGTAATATATGTACACAGATAATAATTTAATTAAAAAAAAGATTTCAGAGTGTCTCAATGTCACATGAGAATGCAGCAAGTTATTAGTACATGTGAGTTTCTCAATGTCAGCTAAGATTGTAGGCAGAAGCTTGTAATGGTGGGCTACTCTTCCATTTAATGCAGGAATTCATTTACTGGACACTGGAGGAAAAAACTAGTAATTCAGAGCAAGTAACTATAAGTAAGCCAGAAATGCTAGAAAACCATTTTAAGGTGCTTCTCATTATCATCATATAGTAAAGAAAGCATTTCTTACAAAGTTGGTTATCTTTGAAATAGCCAAATGAGCACACTTAAAACGATAGAACACATCTATACTACATCCCAAACTAGATTAAAGTGTGAAACTGAGTTAACACAGGATTTTAGAGTTTCTCAATGTCTCATGAGAATGCAGCAAGTAGTTAGTACATGTGAGTTTCTCAATGTCAGCTAAGATTGTAAGCAGTTGCTTGTAATGGCGGGCAACTCTTCCATTTAGTGCAGAAATTCATTTACTGGACACTGGAAGAAATAACTAGTAATTCACAGCAAGTAACTTTAATTAAGCTAGGATTGCTTAAGAACCATTGAAAAGTGCGTCCCAATGTCAGAATATAGTAAAGAAAGCATTTCGTAGAAAACGTGTTATATCTCAAATAACCAAATGAGCACACTTAACAAGGATAGAAAGCATCTATACTACATCCCAAATGAGAATTAAAGTGAGATTCAGAGTTAAGACAAGATTTCAGAGTGTCACAATGTCACATGAGAATGCAGCAAGTTGTTAGTACATGTGAATTTCTCAATGTCAGCTAAGATTGTAAGAAGTTGCTTATAATGGCGGGCAGTTATGCCATTTATTGCATTAATTCATTTACAGGACAATAGAAGAAACAACTAGTAAATCAGAACAAGTAACTATAAATAAGCCAGATTTGCTAGAGAACCATTGAATGGTGCTTCTCAATATCAGAATATAGTAAAGAACGCATTTCGTACCAAGCAGGTTATCTTTGAAATAGCTAAATGAGGTACACTTAACAAGGATAGAACACATCTGTCAAGGGGGCCCAGAACGCTGGGACTAGGCCAGGATCACAGTGGGTGCTGAGAGCCAGGCCTGTTGGAAGTGGCCATTCAGGCCACAGTCAAGCAGCCTGTCTCAGACTTTGGCCACCTCTGAGTGTGTGCATCCCATCCAGTACGGGGCCCACTGCCCACTGCCCCCAGGGCTGGCGGGTTTGAAGTCAGGGTCACCTGCCCAGGTATCCAGAAAATGGTTTCCCACACCATCCCTCAGGTGTCCTTCAGGCTCTTACAGGCTTTTGCTTTGGCAAAAGACCAAAGCCCTGAGGGCTCTGCAGGTCAGCCTGCTTAGAAGAAAGCATACAGGCCGTAGAGCCTTGCTCCCTTGAGGTCACTCGCTCAGTCACAGGATGGTATGGAATGTATAACTCTGGTCACCAGGCAACCTTGCATCCAGGAGACAGGCCCCTCTCCCCTCACTTGGCTGGCTGCAGGCCTGGGTGGGGAAAGAGCTGGTCTGCAGGTGGTCTGCAGGTGGTCTCAGGGAGTGGGGTGTCTTTGGAAGAGCTTCCCACAACAGCTGTCTCACTCACCGCAAGCAGTGGCCCTGGTCTCCCCTCCGATGCCTGCTGTCACTGGGCAGTGTGCAGCCTCAGGTAAGGCATGGCAGCCTAGCGCCCGCCCATCCCAGGAAGGCCAGGTCCAGGAGAACTCTAGGTCATCCTAGGCGTCCTTGCCACTGTGTACGTGCTTGTGGATGTGCCTGTGTGTGTGTGCCTGGGGCAGTGTGTGCTGGGGTGCAAGAAAGTGCAGGTGGGGCGGCACAAGAGGAAGTGAGTGCTGGGGAATAAGCGCCCCTACCCTCTGGACATCCTAGGCATTACGGAGTCATGTTACTCTCTCATGGCTCCAAGTCAATCCAGACAACCCTGTGTGCCACCAGGTGAGGGGAAATGACTTTATGTAAGGGGTTTTCCCTACTGTGGGGAGACCCAGGCAGTTTTGCCTAAGGGCCCGGAATCCAGACGGTGGCTCTCAGAGCTCTCCCCTGGAGATCATGACGAGGTTGTTGAGACTCAGCTGGACCAGTCAAGTCCTTCCAAACCCTGTCCGGGTGCTACAGGCAGGACCCCGGGCAGGGCAATCAAAGTGGGCCCAGAGTTGAAGGTGGGTACGGAGGCCGCTGTGTGCCCACGGGATGATGCCCAAGGAGAGCCAGATGTCAGATTCCCATAGAGTGTTCACCTGTTCCACATCCATCCATCCATGCATCCATCCATCCATCCATGCATTCATCCATCCATCCATCCATCCATCCATCCATCCATCCATGTATCCATCATGTATCTGAATCTTATGGCAGGGTATTTCCCCATTGATTCTTAGGGCAAGTGGAAGAGACCCAGAGAGGCAGAGAGAAACATGGATGTGAGGGAGACACTTGGATTGGTTGCCTCCGGCAGGTGCCCTGAGGGGGCAGGGAGGGATCCAGCCTGCAAGGGAGGTAAGTGCCCTTGAACCCAATGGAACCTGCAGCCCTTCCATCCACAGGCGAGCACTCTGTCCACTGAGCCAAACCCTCTGCAGCCTGTTCCCCAGGTCAGTGTGTAAGACTCCTCCCTGTTGTGTCCCCCTCCTCCCTTCAGGGACTCCCCCCTCCCCACACCCTGAGTGCCTGCTGTTTCCAGTGGTAAGGGAGAATGGAGCACAGGCGACCCTGCAATGGCAGTGGGGCACTGCCTCAGCAGGAAAGGCACAAGCTATCAAGCCAGCTAGGGAGCTAGAGCCCTGTTCCCATATTTGGAGGGCAGGATGGGGCACTGGGGTGCAGCGGAGGGCACTCCGGGGATCTGGGCTGAGTTCAGACCAGAGGTTCCCTTAGCCCAGGCCCCACCCAGGCTACCAAAAGGGAGGCTGGAGCCTGCAGCAAAAAGCCCTGCTCCTCCTCCCCCAAGCCAAAGCAAAAGCCTATGGCACCCGGTATTCCCAGGCGGTGTCCCATCCAAGTACTAACCAGGCCCAACCCTGCTTAGCTTCAGAGATTAGACCAGATCAGGTCCCTTAAGGGTGGTATGGCCTTAGACTAGGGAGCTGGATTCCTGCCCCCACCGCTGGGACTGTGGGCCAACCCAGCCCCTGGGCCACCCCCAGACTGGCCACCCTGGGGCTCAGCGCCCTCAGCTCTCTCCACCCTCCGCCCCTTGCCCCCAGCCCCAAATGCCCTCTCCTAGGCAGGCAGGCAGGGCCCATGCCTCTCCCTGCTGAGCCCTCACCTGCGTCCCTCCCTCCCTCCCACCTGCATCAAGCCAGCCCCCCTCCTCTGGTGGGGGTGCAATGTGCCGCTTAGCCAGAAGGGGGCGCCCTACTCAACTGGGCTCTCCTAGGGATTCCTCCTCTTCACCTCCCTAGCACAGCCTCCTCTGGTGGGGAAGACAGTCAATGGGGAAAGGCTTAGTGGGGGGCCAAAAATAAGTGTAGGTGCCAAGGAAGCTGCAAGGGATGTGCTTAAGTGTACGTATGGGTGGACACTTCCCAAACTAGATTAAAGTGTGAAACTGAGTAAAGGCACGATTTTAGAGTTTCTCAATGTCTCATGAGAATGAAGCAAGTTGTTAGTACATGTGAGTTTCTCCATGTCAGCTAAGATTGTAAGCAGTTGCTTTTAATTGCCGGGAACTCTTCCATTTAGTGCAGAAAGTCATCTACTGGACACTGGAAGAAACAGCTAGTAATTCAGAGCTTGTAATTTTAAGAAAGACAAAATTGGTAGAGAACCATTGAAAAGTGTTTTCAATATCAGGATACAGTAAAGAAAGCATTTCCTACAAAGCGCGTTATTTTTGAAAGAGCCAAATGAGCGCACTTAACAGGGATAGAAAACATCTATACTACATATGAAACTGGAATTAAAGTGTGATTCAGAGTTAACACACCCTTTTAGAGTTTCTCATCGTTTCATGAGAATGCAGCAAGTTGTTAGTACATGTGGGTTTCTCCATGTCAGCTAAGATTGTAAGCAGTTGCTTATAATGGCAGGGAACTCTTCCATTTGGTGCAGAAAGTCAATTACTGGACACTGTAAGAAACAACTAGTAATTCAGAGGAAGTAACTATAAGTAAGCCACAATTGCTAGAGAACCATTGAAAAGTGATTCTCAATATCAGAATAAAGTAAAGAAAGCATTTCGTACAAAGTGGGTTATCTTTGAAAGAGCCAAATGAGCACACTTAACAAGAATAGAAAACATCTATACTACATCTGAAACTAGAATTAACATGTAATTCAGAGTTAACACAGGATTTTGGAGTTTCTCAATGTTTCATGAGAATGCAGCAAGTAGTTAGTACATGTGAGTTTCTCAATGTCAGCTAGGATTGTAAGCAGTTGCTTGTAATTTTGGGGAACTCTTCCATTTAGTGAAGAAAGTCATTTACTGGACACTGTAAGAAACAACTAGTAATTCTGAGGAAGTAACTATAAGTAACTCAGAATTGCTATGGAAACATTGAAAAGTGATTCTCAATATGAGAATACAGTAAAGAAAGCATTTCGTACAAGGTGGGTTATCTTTCAAAGAGCCAAATAAGCACACTTAACAAGGATAGAAAACATCTATACTACATCTGAAACTAGTATTAACGTGTGATTCAGAGTTAACAAATGATTTTTGAGTTTCTCAACATTTCATGAGAATGTGACAAGTTGCGAGTACATGTGTGTTTCTCAATGTCAGCTAAGAATGTAAACTGTTGCTTTTAATTGCGGGGAACACTTCCATTTGTAGCAGAAAGTCATTTACTGGACACTGGAAGAAACATCTTGTAATTCAGAGCAAGTCACTCTAAGTAAGCCAGAATTGCTTGAGAACCATTGAAAAGTGCTTCATCATTTAGAATGGAGTAAAGGAAGCATTTCATACAAAGTGGGTTATCTTTCAAAGAGCCAAATGAGCACACTTAATAAGGATAGAAAACATCTATACTAAAACTGAAACTACAATTGTAGTGTTATTCAGAATTAACACACGATTTTAGAGTTTCTCAATGTTTCATGAGAATGCAGCAAGTTCTTAGTACATGTGAGTGTCTCAATGTCAGCTAAGATTGTAAACAGTAGCTTGTACTTGTGTGGAACTCTTCCATTTAGTGCAGAAAGTCATTTACTGGACACTGGAAGAAACAACTAGTACTTCAGAACAAGTAAATATAAGTAAGCCAGAATTGCTAGAGAACTAGTGAAAAGTACTTCTCAAAACAGAATATAGTAAAGAAAGCATTTTATACACAGTTGCTTATCTTTCAAAGAACCGAATGAGCACACTTAAGGAGGAAACGAAACATCTATACTACATCTGAAACTAGAAATAAAGTGTGATTCAGAGTTTTCACACGATTTTAGAGTTCTCAAGGTTTCATGAGAATGCAGCAAGTTGTTAATACATGTGATTGTCTCAATGTCAGCTAATATTGTAGGCAGTTGCTTGTAATTGCGGGGAACTCTTCTCTTTAGTGAAGAAAGTTATTTACTGTACACTGGAAGAAACAACTAGTAATTCAGAGCAAGTAACTATAAGTAAGCCACAATTGCTAGAGAACCATTGAAAAGTGCTTCTCAAATCAGAATGAAGTAAGAAAGCATTTCATACAAAGTGAATTATATTGGAAAGAGCCAAATGAGCACACATAACAAGAATAGAAAACATCTATACTACATCTGAAACTAGAATTAACATGTAATTCAGAGTTAACACAGGATTTTGGAGTTTCTCAATGTTTCATGAGAATGCAGCAAGTAGTTAGTACATGTGAGTTTCTCAATGTCAGCTAGGATTGTAAGCAGTTGCTTGTAATTTTGGGGAACTCTTCCATTTAGTGAAGAAAGTCATTTACTGGACACTGGAATAAATAACTAGTAATTCACAACAAGTAATTATAAGTAAGGCAGAATTGCTAGAGAACTATTGAAAAGTGCTTCTTAAATCAAAATATAGTAAAGAAAGCATTTCATACACAGTGGCTTATCTTTCAAAGAGCCAAATGAGCACACTTATCGAAGATACGAAACATCATAATAAATTTGAAACTAGAAATAAATTGTGATTAAGAGATAACACACGATTTTAGAGTTTCTCAATATTTCAAGAGAATGCAGCAAGATGTTAGTACATGTGAGTGTCTCAATGTCAACGAAGATTGTAAGCAGTTGGTGGTAATTGTGGGGAACTCTTCCATTTTGTGCAGAAAGTCATTTACTGGACACTGGAAGAAACAACTAGTAATTCAGAGCAAGTAACTATAAGTAAGGCAGAATTTGTAGAGAAAGATTGAAAAGTGCTTCTCAATATCAGAATACAGTAAAGAAAGCATTTCGTATAAAGCGGGTTATCTTTGAAAGAGCAAAATGAGCACACTTAATAAAAATAGAAAACATCTATACTAAACCTGTAACTAAAATTGAAGTGTTTTTCAGAATTAACACACGATTTTAGAGTTTCTCAATATTTCATGAGAATGCAGCAAGTTCTTAGTACATGTGAGTTTCTCAATGTCAGCTAAGATTGTAAACAATTACATGTAATTTTGGGGAACTCTTCCATTTAGTGCAGAAAATCATTTACTTGACACTGGAAGAAACAACTAGTAATTCAGAACAAGTAACTATAAGTAAGCCAGAATTGATAGAGAACTATTGAAAAGTTCTTCTCAAATGAGAATATAGTAAAGAAAGCATTTCATACACAGTAGCTTATCTTTGAAAGAGCCAAATAAGCACACTTATGGAGGATACGAAACATCTATACTCCATCTGAAACTAGAAATAAAGTGTGATTCAGAGTTAACACACAATTTTAGAGTTTCTCAATATTTCATGAGAATGCAGCAAGTTCTTAGTACATGTGAGTTTTTCAATGTCAGCAAAGATTGTAAGCAGTTGCTTGCAATTGTGGGGAACTCTCCCATTTGGTTCAGAAAGTCATGTACTGGACACTGGAAGAAGCAACTAGTAATTCAGAGCAAGTAAGTATAAGTAAGCCAAAATTGGTAAAGAACCATTGAAAAATGCTTCTCAAATCAGAATACAGTAAAGAAAGCATTTCTTACAAAGCGGGTTATCCTTGAAAGAGCCAGATGACCACACTTAACAAGGATAGAAAACATCCAAGGTATACTACATCTGAAACTAGAAATAACGTGTGATTCAGAGTTAACAGTCGATTTTAGATTTTCTCAATGTTTCATGAGAATGCAGCAAGTTGTTGGTACATGTTAGTTTCCGAAGGCAGGTAAGAATGTGAGCAATTGTTTTTAATTGCGGGGAACTATTTCATTTAGTGCAGAAAGTCATTTACTGGACAGTGGAAGAAAAAACTAGTAATTCAGAGCAAGTAACTACGTATGCCAGAATTGCTAGAGTACCATTGAAAAGTGCTTCTGAAATCAGAATAGAGTAAAGAAAGCATTTCATACAAAGCTGGTTATCCTTGAAAAAGCCAAATGAACACACTTAACTAGGATAGAAAAAAATCTATCCTACAACTGAAACTAGAAATAATGTGTGATTCAGAGTCAACACACGATTTTAGAGTTTCTCCACATTTAATGAGAATGCAGCAAGTTGTTACTACATGTGTGTTTCCAATGTCAGCTAAGATTGTAAGCAGTTGCTTGTAATTGCAGGGAACTCTTCCATTTAGTGCAGAAAGTCAATTACTGCACACTGGAAGAAACAACAAGTAATGCAGAACAAGTAACTCTAACTAAGCCAAAATTGGTAGAGAACCATTGAAAAGTGCTTCTCAAATCATAATACAGTAAAAAGAGCATTTCCTACAAAGAAATGTATCTTTGAAAGAGCCAAATGAGCACACTTAACAAGGATAGAACACATCTATCCTACATCTGAAACTAGAATTAAAGTGTGATTCAGAATTAACACATGATTTTAGAGTTTCTCAAAGTTTCATGAGAATGCAGCAAAGTGTTAGTAGATGTTTGTTTCTCAATAAAAGCAAGTAACTATAAATAATCCAGAATTGCTAGACAACCATTGAAAAGTGATTCTCAATATCAGAATACAGTTAAAGAAAGCATTTCGTACAAAGCGGGTTATCTTTAAAAGAGCCAAATGAGCACACTTAACAAGGATTGAAAACATCTATACTATATCTGAAACTAGATTTAAAGTGTGATTCAGAGTTAACACACGATTTTAGTGTTTCTCAATGTTTCATAGGAATGCAGCAAAGTGTTAGTACATGTTTGTGTCTCAATGTCAGCTAAGATTGTAAGCAGTTGCTTTTAATTTCAGGTATGTCTTCCATTTGATACAGAAAGGCATTTACTGGACACTGGAAGAAACAACTAATAATTCAGAGCAAGTAACTATAAGTAAGCCAGAATTGCTAGAGAACCATTGAAAAGTGCTTCTCAATATCAGAATACAGTAAAGAAATCATTTCATACAAAGCGTTTTATCTTTCAAAGAGTCAAATGAGCACACTTAACAAGGATAGAAAACATCTACACTACATCTGAAACTGAATTTAAAGTGTGATTCAGAGTTAACACAAGATTTTAGAGTTTCTCATCGTTTCATGACAATGCTGCAAGTTCTTAGTACATGTGAGTTTCTCAATGTCAGCTAAGATTGTAAGCAGTTGGTTGCAATTACTGGAACTCTTCAGTTTAGTGCAGAAAGTCATTTACTGCACACTGGAAGAAACGACTTGTAATTCAGAGCAAGTAAATATAAGTAAGCCAGAATTGCTAGAGAACCATTTAAAAGTGCTTCTCAAATCAGAATACAGTAAGAAATCATTTCATAGAAACGGGTTATCTTTGAAGGAGCCAAATAAGCACACTTAACAAGGATTTTAGAGTTTCTCAATGTTTCATAGGAATTCAGCAAAGTGATAGAACATGTTTGTTTCTCAATGTCAGGTAAGATTGTCAGCCGTTGCTTGTAAATGCAGGGAACTGTTCCATTTGGTGCAGAAAGTCATTTACTGGACACTGGAAGAAACAACTAGTAATTCAGAGCAAGTAACTATAAATAAGCCAGCATTGGGAGAGAACCGTTGAAAAAGTGCTTCTCAAATCAGAATACAGTAAGGAAGCATTTCATAAAAAGCGGGTTATCTTTGAAAGATCCAAATGCGCACACTAAACAAGGATAGAAAACATCTATACTACATCTGTCACTAGAATTATAGTGTGATTCAGAGTTAACACACGATTTTAGAGTTTCTCAACATTTCATGAAAATGCAGCAAAGTGTTAGTACATATTTGTTTCTCAATGTGAACTAAGATTGTAAGCAGTTGCTTGTAAATGCAGTCAACTCTTCAATTTGGTGCAGAAAGTCATTCATTGAAACTGGAAGAAACAGCTAGTAATTCAGAGCAAGTAAGTATAAGTAAGCCAAAATAGGTAGAGAACCATTGAAAAGTGTTTCTCAATATCAGAATACAGTAAAGAAAGCATTTCATACAAAGCGTTTTATCTTTCAGAGTCAAATGAGCACACTTAACAAGGATAAAAAACATCTATACTACATCTGAACCTAGAATTAATGTGTGAATCAGAGTTAACACACAATTTTAGAGTTTCTCAACGTTTCATGAGAATGCAGCAAAGTGTTACTACATTTTTGTTTCTCATTGTCAGCTAAGATTGAAAGCAGCTGTTTGTAAATGTAGGCAACTCTTCCATATGGTGGAGAAAGTCATTTATTGGACAGTGGAAGAAACAACTAGTAATTCAGAGCAAGTAACTATAAGCAAGCCAGAATGGCTAGAGAACCATTGAAAAGTGCTTCTCAAATCAGAATACAGAAAAGGAAGCATTTCGTACAAAGCAGGGTATCTTTGAAAGAGCCAAATGACCACACTTAAAAAGGATAGAAAACATCTACAGAATACTACATCTGAAACGAGAATTAATGTGTGATTCAGAATTAACACTCGATTCTAGAGTTTCTCAATGTTTTATGGGAATGCAGCAAAGTGTTAGTACATGTTTGTGTCTCAATGTCAGCTAAGATTGTAAGCAGTTGCTTTTAATTTCAGGTAAGTCTTCCATTTGATACAGAAAGTCATTTACTGGACACTGGAAGAAACAACTAATAATTCAGAGCAAGTAACTATAAGTAAGCCATAATTGCTAGAGAACCATTGAAAAGTGCTTCTCAATATCAGAATACAGTAAAGAAATCATTTCATACAAAGCGTTTTATCTTTCAAAGAGTCAAATGAGCACACTTAACAAGGATAGAAAACATCTACACTACATCTGAAACTGGATTTAAAGTGTGATTCAGAGTTAACACAAGATTTTAGAGTTTCTCATCCTTTCATGACAATGCTGCAAGTTCTTAGTACATGTGAGTTTCTCAATGTCAGCTAAGATTGTAAGCAGTTGGTTGCAATTACTGGAACTCTTCAGTTTAGTGCAGAAAGTCATTTACTGCACACTGGAAGAAACGACTTGTAATTCAGAGCAAGTAAATATAAGTAAGCCAGAATTGCTAGAGAACCATTTAAAAGTGCTTCTCAAATCAGAATACAGTAAGAAATCATTTCATACAAACGGGTTATCTTTGAAGGAGCCGAATAAGTACACTTAACAAGGATTTTAGAGTTTCTCAATGTTTCATAGGAATTCAGCAAAGTGATATTACATGTTTGTTTCTCAATGTCAGGTAAGATTGTCAGCAGTTGCTTGTAAATGCAGGGAACTGTTCCATTTGGTGCAGAAAGTCATTTACTGGACACTGGAAGAAACAACTAGTAATTCAGAGCAAGTAACTATAAATAAGCCAGCATTGCGAGAGAACCGTTGAAAAAGTGCTTCTCAAATCAGAATACAGTAAGGAAGCATTTCATAAAAAGCGGGTTATCTTTGAAAGATCCAAATGCGCACACTAAACAAGGATAGAAAACATCTATACTACATCTGTCACTAGAATTATAGTGTGATTCAGAGTTAACTCACGATTTTAGAGTTTCTCAACATTTCACGAAAATGCAGCAAAGTGTTAGTACATATTTGTTTCTCAATGTGAACTAAGATTGTAAGCAGTTGCTTGTAAATGCAGTCAACTCTTCAATTTGGTGCAGAAAGTCATTCATTGAAACTGGAAGAAACAGCTAGTAATTCAGAGCAAGTACGTATAAGTAAGCCAAAATAGGTAGAGAACCATTGAAAAGTGTTTCTCAATATCAGAATACAGTAAAGAAAGCATTTCATACAATGCGGGTTAACTTTGAAAGAGCCAAATGAGAACACTCAACAAGGATACAAAACATGTATACTACATCTGAAACTAGAATTAAAGTGTGATTCTGAGTTGACACACGATTTAGAGATTCTCAACATTTCATGAGATTGCAGAAAAGTGTTAGTACATGTTTGTTTCTAAATGTCAGCTAAGATTGTAAGCAGTTGTTTGTAAATGCAGGCAACTCTTAATTTGGTGCAGAAAGTCCTTTATTGGACACTGGAAGAAACAACTAGTAATTCAGAACAAGTAAGTGTAAGTAAGTCAAAATTGGTGGAGAACCATTGAAATGTGCTTTTCAATATCAGAATACAGTAAAGAAAGTATTTCATACAAAGCGTTTTATCTTTCAGAGTCAAATGAGCACACTTAACAAGGATAAAGAACATCTATACTACATCTGAACCTAGAATTAATGTGTGAATCAGAGTTAACACACGATTTTAGAGTTTCTCAACGTTTCATGAGAATGCAGCAAAGTGTTACTACATTTTTGTTTCTCATTGTCAGCTAAGATTGTAAGCAGCTGTTTGTAAATGTAGGCAACTCTTCCATATGGTGGAGAAAGTCATTTATTGGACAGTGGAAGAAACAACTAGTAATTCAGAGCAAGTAACTATAAGCAAGCCAGAATGGCTAGAGAACCATTGAAAAGTGCTTCTCAAATCAGAATACAGAAAAGGAAGCATTTCGTACAAAGCAGGGTATCTTTGAAAGAGCCAAATGACCACACTTAAAAAGGATAGAAAACATCTACGGAATACTACATCTGAAACTAGAATTAATGTGTGATTCAGAATTAACACTCGATTTTAGAGTTTCTCAATGTTTTATGGGAATGCAGCAAGTTGTTAGTACATGTGAGTTTCTTATTGTCAGCTAAGATTGTGAACATTTGATTATAAATGCGGGGACCTCTTTCATTTAGTGTAGAGAGTCATTGACTGGACACTGGAAGAAAGTACTAGTAATTTAGAACTAGTAAGTATAAGTAAGCCCAAATTGGTAGGGAACCATTGAAATGTGCTTCTCAATGTCAGAATACAGTAAAGAAAGCATTTCTTATAAAGCGGGTTATCTTTGAAAGAGAGAAACTAGCACACTTAACAAGGTTGGAAAACATCTATACTACATCTGATACTAGAATTAAAGTGTGCTTCAGAGTTAACACATGTTTTAAGGTTTCTCAATGTTTCATTGGAATACAGGAAAGTGTTAGTACATGTTTGTTTCTCAATGTCAGCTAAGATTGTAAGCAGTTGCTTGTAATTTCAGGGAACTGCTCCATTTGGTGCAGAAAGTGATTTACTGGACACTGGAAGAAACAACTAGTAATTCAATCAAGTATGTATAAGTAAGCCAAAATTGTTAGAGACCCATAGAAAAGCGCTTCTCAATATCAGAATACAGTAAGAAAGCATTTTATACAGAGCGGGTTATCTTTGAAAGAGCCAAATGAGCACAGTTAACAAGGGCAGAAAACATCTATACTACATCTGAAACTAGAATTAAAGTGTGATTCAGAGGTAACACTCAATTTTAGAGTTTCTGAATGTTTCATGGGCATGCAGCAAGTTGTTAGTACATGTGAGTTTCCGAATATCAGCTAAGATTGTGAACTGTTGCTTGTCAATGCGGGGAACTCTTTCATTTGGTGCAGAAAGTCATTTACTGGACACTAGAAGAAACAACTAGTAATTCAGAGCAAGTAACTCTAAGTAAGCCAGAATTGCTAGAGAACCATTGAAAAGTGCTTCTCAATATCAGAATACAGTAAAGAAACAATTTTGTTCAAAGTTGTTTATCTATGAAAGCAACAAATGAGCACACTTAACAAGGATATAAAACATCTATGCTACATCTGAAACTAGAATTAAAGGGTGATTCAGAGGTAACACATGATTTTAGAGTATCTCAATGATTCATGAGAATGCAGCAAGTTGTTAGTATATGTGAGTTTCTCAATGAGAGCTAAGATTTTAAGCAGTTGCTTGTAAGTGCGGAAACTCTTCAGTTTAGTGGAGAAAGTCATTTACTGCACACTGGAAGAAATAACTAGTAATTTAGAGCAAGTAATCTAAGTTAGCCAGAATTGCTAGAGAACCATAGAAAAGTGCTTCTCAAATCAGAATACAGTAAAGAAAGCATTTTGTACAAAATGGGATATCTTTCAAAGATCCAAATGAGCACACTTAACAAGCATAGAAAACATCTATACTACATCTGAAAGTAGAATTTACGTGTGATTCAGAGTTAACACAAGATTTTAGAGTTTCTCAATGTTTCATGACAATGCAGCAAGTTGTTAGTACATGTGAGTTTCTCAATGTCAGCTAAGATTGTAAGCAGTTGCTTGTAATTGCGGGGTACTCTTACATTTAGTGCAGAAAGTCATTTATTGCACACTGGAAGAAACAACTAGAAATTCAGAGCAAGTAACTATAAGTAAGCCAGAATTGCTAGAGAACCATTGACTAGTGCTTCTCAATATCAGAATATAGGAAAGGAAGCATTTTGTACAAAGTTGTTTATCTTTGAAATATCCAAATGAGCACACTTAACAAGGCTAAAAAAAACCTATACTATATCCCAAACTAGAAGTACAGTGTGATTCAGAGTTAAGACAGGATTGTAGAGTTTTACAATGTCTCATGAGAATGGAGCGAGTTGTTAGTACATGTGAGTTTCTCAATGTCAGTTAAGATTGTAAACAGTTGCTAGTAATTGCGGGAAACTCTTCGATTTAGAGCAAAAAATCATTTACTGGACACTGGAATAAACAACTAGTAATTCAGAGCAAGTAACTTTAAGTAAGCCAGAATTGCTAGAGAGCCATTTAAAGGTGTGTCTCAATATGAAAATATAGTAAAGAAAGCATTTCATACAAAGCGGGTTATCTTTGAAATAGCCAAATGAGAACACTTAACAAGGATAGAAAACATCTATACTACATCCCAAAGGAGAATTAAAGTGAGATTCAGAGTTAAGACAAGATTTCAGAGTGTCTCAAAAACAAAAAATCCTTCTCTTGACCCCATTGTAGTTGTATGTTATATGCTAGCTATATCAACGTTTTATGCTTTTTTGTAAGATTGGTTTGCTCATTCTTTTAATTTGATTGTTTTATTTTGTTAGCTGGGTTCTAGTCACCTTTATTGGAGGATATTAATATTGCAAACACTTCTGTTCAGTGCCTCATGTGTTGTACCTGGTTGTGTTGTATTTTGTGCCTTTAAAGCTAAG
The DNA here is from genome assembly GCA_963924515.1 of Vespertilio murinus. Lineage (NCBI taxonomy): Eukaryota > Metazoa > Chordata > Mammalia > Chiroptera > Vespertilionidae > Vespertilio > Vespertilio murinus. Next base: position 74,896,939 of record OZ004712.1, read on the forward strand.
CAGAACTACATATACAGGCATCCTAAAATAGAAACATCATGGGAGAGGCTAAGAAACACCCCACCTATGAAAGAAAATCAGCCATCACCAGAAAAGGAAGTGAATGATTTAGAGGCAAGCAACCTACCAGAGGAAGAATTCAGAGTAATGTTCATGGGATGGCTAAAAGAATGGAAGACAAATTTGACAATATGAGTAAGACCCAAGAGGAAATGAAGAAAAACCAAGAGGATCTGAAGAAGAACCAAGAGGAAATGAAGGTGACCCAAGAAGAAATGAAAAATGACATCACTTCTATGAAGAACTTAATAGAAAGCATCAAGAGTAGACTACAAGAAGCAGAGGACCGCATCAGTGAGCTAGAAGACAAGATGGAAAAAAATACCCCATTAGAGAAGGTGTTAGAAAAAAAAAATCAAAAAATAGGAGGAGAGCCTACCGGAGCTTTGGGACAATACAAAACAAAACAATATCAGAATAATAGGGTTCTCAGAAGGAAAGGAAACTGAGAAAGATATGGAAAAAGTATTTCAAGAAATAATGACAAAACTTTCCTGAGATAGAGAAGAAAAAACCGACACAAATCCAAAATGCTCGAAGAGTCCCCAACAAAATGAACCCACAAAGATCCACACGCAGACACATTATAATTAAACTGGCAAAAAACATTGACAAAACCAGAATCTTAAAAGCAGCCAGAGAGTGACAAAAAGTTACATGTAAAGAACCCCCATCAGACTAGCAACTGATTTCTCAACAGAAACTCATCAGGCCAGAAGGGAATGGGATGATATATACAAAGTCATGCAAAGGAAGGGTCTGAACCCAAGAATACTGTACCCTGCAACGCTGTCAATAAAATTGAAGGTGTAATCAGGAGCTTCACTGACAAAAACAGACTAAAGGAATTTATCTCCAACAAAGCAGCAATGCAAGAAATGCTAAAGGGTCTACTGTCAAAATAAAGAAATAGGAAGCGAAGAAGAAACACAGGGGATAGAATAAAAATGGCATCAAATACCTACCTATCAATAATTACTTTAAATGTAAATGGTTTAAATGCTCCAATCAAAAGACATAGGGTAACAGATTGGATAAGAAAGCAAAACCCATACATCTGCAGTCTACAAGAAACACACTTCAGAAGAAAAGATGCACACAGGCTGAGGGTGAAAGGATTGAAAAAGAATTTCCAGGCGAACGGAAATGAAAAAAAAGGCTGTGGTAGCAATACTTATTTCAGACAAATTAGATCTCAAAGTGAAGGACATAAAAAGAGATAATGAAGGCCACTTCATTATACTAAAGGGAGCAATCCAACAAGAAGAAATAACCCTGGTAAACATATATGTACCCAATGTGGGAGCACCCAAATACATACAAAAGGTGCTGGAGGACATGAAGGGAGAGATTGATTGTAATGCAATCATACTAGGAGATTTTAATACCCCACTGTCACATTTGGACAAATCACCCAAACAAAATTCAGCAAAGAAATATCAATCCTAAATGACTCACTAGACCAGATGGAATTAATCGACCTCTTCAGAACATTCAACCCCAAAGCCACAGAATACACATTCTTCTCAAGTGCACATGGGTCATTTTCAAACATAGACCACATGTTGGGACATAGACAAAGTCTCTTCAAATTCAAGAATATAGAAATCATATCAAGCATCTTTTCAGATCATAGTGGCAAAAAACTGGAAATTAACTACCGTATTTGCCGGCATATAAGACGACCCTTTGGCCCTGAAAAATATGCCTCCAAGTGGGGGGTAGTCTTATACGGCGAGTATATAACAAACTCTGTATTTTTAGTGGAAATGTTAGGGGGTCTTCTTATATGCCCATTCGTCTTATACGCTGGCAAATACGTATTTTTCAGGGCCAAAAAATCGTCTTATACGCCAGCAAATACAGTACAATAAAAATAATCTAAGAAATCAAACACATGGAAACTAAACAGCATGCTATTAAACGAGGACTGGATTACCAGAGAAATCAAGGAAGAAATTAAAAACATCCTGGCAACAAATGACAATGAAAACACAACAATCCAAAATCTATGGGGCACAGCAAAAGCAGTCTTGAGAGGGAAGTTCATATCTCTACAAGCCTATTGCAAAAAACTAGAGAAAAAGGTAACAAATTATCTAACTCTAAAACTCAAAGAGTTAGAAAAAGAGCAACAAGAAAAGCCCACTGTAAGCAGAAGGAAAGAAATAATAAAAATAGAGCAGAGATAAACGACATAGAGACCAAAGAAACAATACACAAGATCGACAAAACCAAGAGCTGGTTCTTTGAAAGGATAAACAAGATTGATGAAACTCTAGCCAGGCTAACCAAGAAACAGAGAGGACCCAAATAAACAAAATCAGAAACAAAAGAGGTGAAATAGCAAGAGACCCCACCGAATTACAAAGGATTGTTACAAAATACTATGAGCAACTCTATTACAACAAATTGTACAACCTGGAAGAATTGGACATATTCCTAGAAAAATACAACCTTCCAAAACTCAATCAGGAAGAATCTAAAAATCTCAACAGACCAGTTACTTGGGAAGAAATTGAAACAGTCATCCAAAAGCTGCCAGCAAACAAAAGCCCAGGGCCAGACGGCTTCACAGGAGAGTTTTACCAAACATTCAAGGAAGAACTAAAACCTATCCTCCTCAGACTATTCCAAAAACTTCAAGAGGAAGGAACACTTCCAAACTCCTTTTATGAACCCAGCATCACCCTAATACCAAAACCAGATAAAGACAACTCAATGAAAGAGAATTAATGGCCAATATCCCTCATGAACATACATGCCAAAATACTCAACAAAATTCTAGCAAATCGGCTCCAGCAGTACATCAGGAAGATCATACAAAATGACCAAGTAGGTTTTATTCCAGGAATGCAAGGATGGTACAATATTCGAAAATCAATAAGCGTGATACATCACATAGACAAATTGAAAGATAAAAATAATATTGTCATATCAATTGATGCAGAAAATTCAGAGCAAGTAAGTATAAGTAAGCCAAAATTGGTAGAGAACCATTGAAAAGTGCTTCTCAATATCAGAATACAGTAAAGAAAATATTTCGTACAAAGGGGGTTAACTTTGAAAGAGCCAAATGAGCACACTTAACAAGGATAGAAAACATGTAAGGTATACTACATCTGAAACTAGAATTAGCGTCTGATTCAGAGTTAAAACTGGATTTTAGAGTTTCTCAACGTTTCATGAGAATGCAGCAAAGTTTTAGTACATGTTTGTTACTCAATGTTAGCTAAGATTGTAAGCAGTTTCTAGTAAATGCAGGCAACTCTTCCATTTGGTGCAGAAAGTCATTTACTGCACACTGGAAGAAACATCTAGTAATTGAGAGCAAGTAACTATAAATAACCCAGAATTGCTAGAGAACCATTGAAAAGTGCTTTTCAAATCAGAATACAGTAAGAAAGCATTTCATAAAAAGCGGGTTATCTTTGAAAGACACAAATGAGCACACTTAACAAGGATAGAAAACATCTATACTACATCTGAAATGAGAATTAAAGTGTGATTCAGAGTTAACACACGATTTTAGAGTTTCTCTATGTTTCATAGGAATCCAGCAAAACGTTAGTACATCTTTGTTTCTAAATGTGAGCTAAGATTGTAAGCAGTTGCTTGTAAATGCAGGCAACTCTTCCATTTCGAGCAGAAATTCATTTACTGGACACTGAAAGAAACAACTAGTAATTCAGAGCAAGTAAGTATCAGTAAGACAAAATTGGTAGAGAACCATTGAAAAGTGCTTCTCAATATCAGAATACAATAAAGAAAACATTTCGTACAAAGCGGGTTAACTTTGAAAGAGCCAAATGAGCACACTTAACAAGGATAGAAAACAATTATGGTATACTATATCTGAAACTAGAATTAATGTCTGATTCATAGTTAAAACTGGATTTTAGAGATTCTCAACGTTTCATGAGAATACAGCAAAGTTTTAGTACATGTTTGTTTCTCAATGTCAACTAAGATTGTAAGCAGTTTATTGTAAATACAGGCAACTCTTCCATTTGGTACAGAAAGTCATTTACTGGACACTGGAAGAAACAACTAGTAATTCAGAGCAAGTAAGTATAAGTGAGCCAATATTGGTAGAGAAGCATAGAACAGTGCTTCTCAGTATCAGAATACAGTAAAGATAGCATTTCGTGCAAAGCGGATTATCTTTCAAAGAGCCAAATGAGCAAACTTAACAAGGATAGAAAACATCTATACTACATCTGAACCTAGATTCAGAGTTAACACACGATTTTAGAATTTCTCACCGTTTCATAGGAAGGCAGCAAAGTGTTAGTACATGTTTGTTTCTCAATGTCAGGCAACTCTTCCATTTGGTGCAGAAAGTCATTTACGGGACACTGTAAGAAACAACTAGTAATTCAGAGCAAGTAACTATAAGTGAGCCAAAATTGGTAGAGAAGCAGCCAAATGAGCACACTTCACAGTGCTAAAAAAGATTATTCTACATCTGAAACTAGAATGAAAGTGTGATTCAGAGTTAACACATGATTTTGGAGTACCTCAACATTTCATGAGAATGCAGCAAAGTGTTAGTACATGTTTGTTTCTCAATGTCAGCTAAGATTGTAAGCAGTTTTTTGTAAATGCAGACAAGTATTCCATTTGGCGCAGAAAGTCATTTACTGGACACTGGAAGAAACAACAAGTAATTCAGAGCAAGTAACTACAAATAAGCCAAGATTGCTAGAGAAACATTGAAAAGTGCTTCTCAATAACAGAATACAGTAAAGAAAGAATTTCTTACAAAGTGGGTTAACTTTGAAAGAGCCAAATGAGCACACTAAACAAGGATAGAAAACATCTACGGTATACTACATCTGAAACTAGAATTAAAGTCTGATTCAGAGTTAACACAGGATTTTAGAGTTTCTCAATGTTTCATAGGAATGGAGCAAAGGGTTAGTACATGTTTGTTTCTCAATGTCAGCTAAGATTGTAATCAGTTTTTTGTAAATGCAGGCAACTCTTCCATTTGGTGCAGAATGTCATTTACTGGACACTGGAAGAAACAACTAGTAATTCAGAGCAAGCAAGTATAAGTGAGCCAAAATTGGTAGAGAAGCATAGAAAAGTGCTTCTCAATATAAGAATATAGTAAAGAAAGTATTTCGTACAAAACGGGTTAACTTTGAAAGAGACAATTGAGCACACTTTACAAGGATAGAAAACATCTATAATACATCTGAAACTAGAATTAAAGTGTGATTCAGAGTTAACACACGATTTTAGAGTTTCACAATGTTTCATAGGAATGCAGTAAAGTGTTAGTGAATGTCTGTTTCTCAATGTCAGCTAAGATTGTAAGCAGTTTTTTGTAAATGCAGGCAACTCTTCCATTTGGTGCAGAAAGTCATTTACTGGACACTGGAAGAAACAACTAGTAATTCAGAGCAAGTAACTATAAATAAGCCAAGATTGCTAGAGAACCATGGAAAAGTGCTTCTCAATATGAGAATACAGTAAAGAAAGCATTTCGTACAAAGCGGGTTAACTTTGAAAGAGCCAAATGAGCACACTTAACAAGGATAGAAAACATCTATACTACATCTTAAACTAGAATTAAAGTGTGATTCAGAGTTAACACACGGTTTTAGAGTTTCTCAATATTTCATAGGGATGCAGCAAAGTGTTAGTACATGTTTGTTTCTCAATGTGAAGTAAGATTGTAAGCAGTTTTTTGTAAATGCGGGCAACTCTTCCATTTGGTACAGAAAGTCATTTACTAGACACTGGAAGAAACAACAAGTAATTCAGAGCAAGTAAGTATAAGTGAGCCAATATTGTTTGAGAAGCATGGAAAAGTGCTTCGTAATATCAGAATACAGTAAAGAAAGCATTTCGTGCAAAGCGGGTTATCTTTCAAAGAGCCAAATGAGCAAACTTAACAAGGATAGAAAACATCTATTCTACATCTGAACCTAGATTCAGAGTTAACACAAGATTTTAGAATTTCTCACCGTTTCATAGGAAGGCAGCAAAGTGTTAGTACATGTTTGTTTCTCAATGTCAGGCAACTCTTCAATTTGGTGCAGAAAGTCATTTACGGGACACTGTAAGAAACAACTAGTAATTCAGAGCAAGTAAGTATAAGTGAGCCAAAATTGGTATAGAAGTAGCCAAATGAACACACTTAACAGTGCTAAAAAAGATCTATTCTACATCTGAAACTAGAATGAAAAGTGTGATTCAGAGTTAACACATGATTTTGGAGTACCTCAACATTTCATGAGAATGCAGCAAAGTGTTAGTACATGTTTGTTTCTCAATATCAGCTAAGATTTTAAGCAGTTTTTTGTAAATGCAGGCAACTATTCCATTTGGCGCAGAAAGTCATTTACTGGACACTGGAAGAAATAACTAGTAATTCAGAGCAAGTACGTATAAGTGAGCCAAAATTAGTAGAGAAGCTTTGAAAAGTGCTTCTCAATATCAGAATACAGTAAAGAAAGCATTTCGTACAAAGCAGGTTAACTTTGAAAGAGCCAAATGAGCACACTTAACAAGGATAAAAAGCATCTATACTGCATCTGAAACTAGAAATAAAGTGTGATTCAGAGTTAACACACGATTTTAGAGTTTCTCCATGTTTCATAGGAATGCAGCAAAGCGTTACTACATGTTTGTTTCTAAATGTCAGGTAAGATTGTAAGCAGATTTTTGTAAATGCAGGCAACTCTTCCATTTGGTGCAGAAAGTCATTTACTGGACACTGGAAGAAATAACTAGTAATTCAGAGCAAGTACGTATAAGTGAGCCAAAATTAGTAGAGAAGCTTTGAAAAGTGCTTCTCAATATCAGAATACAGTAAAGAAAGCATTTCGTACAAAGCAGGTTAACTTTGAAAGAGCCAAATGAGGACACTTAACAAGGATAAAAAGCATCTATACTGCATCTGAAACTAGAAATAAAGTGTGATTCAGAGTTAACACACGATTTTAGAGTTTCTCCATGTTTCATAGGAATGCAGCAAAGCGTTACTACATGTTTGTTTCTAAATGTCAGGTAAGATTGTAAGCAGATTTTTGTAAATGCAGGCAACTCTTCCATTTGGTGCAGAAAGTCATTTACTGGACACTGGAAGAAACAACTAGTATTTCAGAGCAAGTAAGGATAAGTGAGCCAAAATTGGTAGAGAAGCATTGAAAATTTCTTCTCAGTATCAGAATACAGTAAAGAAAGCATTTAGTACAAAGTAGGTTAACTTTGAAAGAGCCAAATGAGCACACTTAACAAGGTTAGAAAACAGCTATACTACATCTGTAACTAGAATTAAAGTGTGATTCAGAGTTAACACACGATTTTAGAGTTTCTCACCATTTCATAGGAATGCAGCAAAGTGTTGGTACATGTTTGTTTCTCAATGTCAGCTAAGATTGTAAGCAGTTTATTGTAAATGCAGGCAACTCTTCCATTTGGTGCAGAAAGTCATTTACTGGACACTGGAAGAAACAACTAGTAATTCAGACCAATTAACTATAAGTAAGCCAGAATTGCTAGAGAACCATTGAAAAGTGCTTCTCAACATCAGAATACAGTAAAGAAAGCATTTCGTGCAAAGCGGGTTATCTTTCAAAGAGCCAAATGAGCAAACTTAACAAGGATAGAAAACATCTATTCTACATCTGAACCTAGATTCAGAGTTAACACAAGATTTTAGAATTTCTCACCGTTTCATAGGAAGACAGCAAAGTGTTAGTACATGTTTGTTTCTCAATGTCAGGCAACTCTTCAATTTGGTGCAGAAAGTCATTTACGGGACACTGTAAGAAACAACTAGTAATTCAGAGCAAGTAAGTATAAGTGAGCCAAAATTGGTATAGAAGTAGCCAAATGAACACACTTAACAGTGCTAAAAAAGATCTATTCTACATCTGAAACTAGAATGAAAAGTGTGATTCAGAGTTAACACATGATTTTGGAGTACCTCAACATTTCATGAGAATGCAGCAAAGTGTTAGTACATGTTTGTTTCTCAATATCAGCTAAGATTTTAAGCAGTTTTTTGTAAATGCAGGCAACTATTCCATTTGGCGCAGAAAGTCATTTACTGGACACTGGAAGAAACAACTAGTAATTCAGAGCAAGTACGTATAAGTGAGCCAAAATTAGTAGAGAAGCTTTGAAAAGTGCTTCTCAATATCAGAATACAGTAAAGAAAGCATTTCGTACAAACAGGTTAACTTTGAAAGAGCCAAATGAGCACACTTAACAAGGATAAAAAGCATCTATACTGCATCTGAAACTAGAAATAAAGTGTGATTCAGAGTTAACACACGATTTTAGAGTTTCTCCATGTTTCATAGGAATGCAGCAAAGCATTACTACATGTTTGTTTCTAAATGTCAGGTAAGATTGTAAGCAGATTTTTGTAAATGCAGGCAACTCTTCCATTTGGTGCAGAAAGTCATTTACTGGACACTGGAAGAAACAACTAGTAATTCAGACCAATTAACTATAAGTAAGCAAGAATTGCTAGAGAACCATTGAAAAGTGCTTCTCAACATCAGAATACAGTAAAGAAAGCATTTCGTACAAAGCAGGTTATCTTTGAAAGAGCCAAATGATAACACTTTACAAAGATAGATAACATCTATACAACATCTGAAACTAGAGTTAAAGTGTGATTCAGAGGTAACACAGCATTTTAGAGTTTCTCAAAGTTTCATGAGAATGCAGCAAGCTGTTAGTACATGTGTGTTTTCAAAGTCAGCTAAGATTTCAAGCAGGTGCTTGTAATTGAGGGGAACTCTTCCATTTGGTGAAGAGAGTCCTTAACTGGACACTGGAAGAAACAACTAGTAATTCAGAGCAAGTAACTATAAGTAAGCCAGAATTGCTAGAGAACCATTGAAAAGTGCTTCTCAACATCAGAATATAGTAAAGAAAGCATTTAGTACAAAGCCGGTTATCTTTGAAAGAGCCAAATGATAACACTTTACAAGGATCAAAACATCTATACTACATCTGAAACTAGAGTAAAAGTGTGATTCAGAGGTAACACAGCCTTTTAGAGTTTCTCAACGTTTCATGAGAATGCAGCAAGTTGTTAGTACATGTGTGTTTTCAAAGTCAGCTAAGATTTTAAGCAGGTGCTTGTAATTGAGGGGAACTCTTTCATATGGTCTAGAAAGTCCTTTGCTGGACACTGGAAGAAACAACTAGTAATTCAGAGCAAGTAACTATAAGTAAGCCAGAATTGCTAGAGAACCATTGAAAAGTGCTTCTCAACATCAGAATATAGTAAAGAAAGCATTTAGTACAAAGCCGGTTATCTTTGAAAGAGCCAAATGATAACACTTTACAAGGATCAAAACATCTATACTACATCTGAAACTAGAGTAAAAGTGTGATTCAGAGGTAACACAGCCTTTTAGAGTTTCTCAACGTTTCATGAGAATGCAGCAAGTTGTTAGTACATGTGTGTTTTCAAAGTCAGCAAAGATTTTAAGCAGGTGCTTGTAATTGAGGGGAACTCTTTCATTTGGTGTAGAAAGTCCTTTGCTGGACACTGGAAGAAACAACTAGTAATTCAGAGGAAGTAACTATAAGTAAGCCAGAATTGCTAGAGAACCATTGAAAAGTGCTTCTCAACATCAGAATACAGTTAAGAAAGCATTTCGTAAAAAGCAGGTTATCTTTGAAAGAGCCAAATGATAACACTTTACAAGGATAGAAATCATCTATACTCCATCTGAAACTAGAGTTAAAGTGTGATTCAGAGGTAACACAGCATTTTAGAGTTTCTCAACATTTCATGAGAATGCAGCAAGCTGTTAGTACATGTGTGTTTTCAAAGTCAGCCAAGACTTTAAGCAGGTGCTTGTAATTGAGGGGAACTCTTCCATTTGGTGTAGAAAGTCCTTTACTGGACACTGGAAGAAACAACTAGTAATTCAGAACAAGTAACTATAAGTAAGCCAGAATTGCTAGAGAACCATTGAAAAGTGCTTCTCAACATCAGAATACAGTAAAGAAAGCATTTAGTACAAACAGGTTATCTTTGAAAGAGCCAAATGGTAACACTTTACAAGGATAGAAAACATCTATAGGACATCTGAGACTAGAGTTAAAGTGTGATTCAGAGGTAACACAGCATTTTAGAGTTTCTCAACGTTTCATGAGAATGCAGCAAGCTTATAGTACATGTGTGTTTTAAAAGTCAGCTAAGATTTTAAGCAGGTTCTTGTAATTGAGGGGAACACTTCCAATTGGTGTAGAAAGTCCTTTACTGGACACTGGAAGAAACAACTAGTAATTCAGAGCAAGTAACTATAAGTAAGCCAGAATTGCTAGAGAACCATTGAAAAGTGCTTCACAACATCAGAATACAGTAAAGAAAGTATTTAGTGCAAACAGGTTATCTTTGAAAGAGCCAAATGATAACACTTTACAAGGATAGAAAAAATATATACTAAATCTGAGACTAGAGTTAAAGTGTGATTCAGAGGTAACACAGCCTTTTAGAGTTTCTCAACGTTTCATGAGAATGCAGCAAGTTGTTAGTACATGTGTGTTTTCAAAGTCAGCTAAGATTTTAAGCAGGTGCTTGTAATTGAGGGGAACTCTTCCATTTGGTGTAGAAAGTCCTTTACTGGACACTGGAAGAAACAACTAGTCATTCAGAGCAAGTAAATGTAAGTAAGCCAGAATTGCTAGAGAACCATTGAAAAGTATTTCTCAACATGAGAAAACAGTAAAGAAAGCATTCAGTACAAACCAGTTATCTTTGAAAGAGCCAAATGATAACACTTTACAAGGATAGAAAACATCTATACTACATCTGAAACTAGAGTTAAAGTGTGATTCAGAGGTAACACAGCCTTTTAGAGTTTCTCAACATTTCATGAGAATGCAGCAAGTTGTTAGTACATGTGTGTTTTCAAAGTCAGCTAAGATTTTAAGCAGGTGCTTGTAATTGAGGGGAACTCTTCCATTTGGTGTAGAAAGTCCTTTACTGGACACTGGAAGAAACAACTAGTAATTCAGA